>JARQOD010000001.1:328866345-329105094 GCA_033576555.1 Oophaga sylvatica | reverse complement strand
CATCCAGAGTGTTGGGTCTTGCGTCTCTCAACTTTCTCTTCACAATATCCCACAGATTCTCTATGGGGTTCAGGTCAGAGAGTTGGCAGGCCAATTGAGCACAGTAATACCATGGTCAGTAAACCATTTACTAGTGTTGAGCGATAGTGCTCGATATCTAAAAATATTGTATCGAAATTGTATCGCCGATAGCACTAAATATCGTCGATATCCGATTTCGATAGCGGAAGTCCCATGTAAGTCTATGGAACAAAATACGCAACAAAAAAAAACCCTTTCTTACGTTGTAAACACAAAATATACACACATAGAATACATATATATATATATATATGTCATTGTGACATATATATACATATATTTATAGTTTATACACTTCTACATAGTAAAATAGACTCTGATTCAATTGCCGGTAAAGCCGTGACATACCCCATAGAAGTCGACGGGCTCGGTGCCGAGTACCCCCAAAACCTCTGGCTCTGTGCGACTCAACTTGGGCGTCACGAACAGGATTCTGTAGCTCGCTATAAGCGAGTCCTGTGTGCCTGAATTGAACTGGTTTTGTGCTTGAGAATTGCTAAAATCATCAGAGAATGTATTTGCCATTTTTCAGCCATATCTGCGTCACGACGAGGCACTGGTGAAGAAGAAGGGCGTGCTCTTCGTGGTGTACACTCAGTGGCGCGAAAACGATGGCCGACCACTGTAAATGGTACTGCAATGTAACATCGTGCCCCACAGCTCTTCAGTTCCGCCTCCTCATCCTCCTCAGTGTGTGGAAACTAACACGAAGGTCCCACCTCCCTACAAAAGAGGGGCCCTCTCCAGATGCTAATGACACATGTGACTTGGCAGAGATGGCTAATGGACACGAGCAGAAGTGTGAAGGGATGGAGCAGTCAGAGCTCTACCCCCACGGAAGCGACCCGATCGCCACGGAATCACCGTTGGGCACCCGGCCTGGAAACCCTCCTACGCTGCAAGAAGCGGCGGATACCCTAAGAGGCCTGGCCCGGCACCGGGAGAGGTCGCCAGGATGGAAGCCAGCTGGCGTGCCCTAAAACTAAACTTGGAGCGGCGCCAATCCCTCTTACCTGAAGTGTCTGTACCGGAAGGTGAGGCAACCGTTCTAGTAGAGGAGTCCTTGCAATGTGATCCGGTTGACGTTGTCGCAGTGGAGGCACCCGTTCCTGCAAAAACCGCAGCACCGTCAGCATCCCAGATCCCGCTGTCTGCCCCCGTCGCTGAGACAGAAGAAGCGACCCCTCCTCATGGAGGAGGCCGCGCAGGCACCAGAGCACTACCTGCCTGTACCGGAGCCCCGACTGTCATCTGATTTAGAGCCGTCTGCTTCCTCCGCAGGGGAGCGCCACCAGGACTGGGGGGCGACAGGAGAGCTGCCGCAAACCGGACACTGTAAGCTGCAGTGGAGTGGTGGAGACATGGAGCAGCTGGTGGAGGAGAATTACAACCGGCGTCAGGAGGAAGAGTGGAGATGTTGGGAGCGGGAAGCAGAGCGACAAAGGGAGCAGCGAGAAACCCTAAAACTTCGCCAACGTCACCTGGAGAAGGACCGGGCAGATAAGGACCGGATGAGAAAGGATAAAGGAACCGTGTGTGAGCCGCGGTGTAAGGGTGCAGTACGGAGCTTTAAATTGAAAGGTGGGTGGGGCTTCATCCAGGAGCCTGGACTTTATTTAGAAGTCTTTGTGAACCGGCGGGACGTGGAGGCTCACCTCCCAGAAGGACACCCGGGGAGGGACCTGTTGCCAGGAGACTTGGTGACTTACACCCGACACTGGGGTTACAATGGATGGTACGCCCTAAATGTTACCAGGTGCGACCCCTACTCCCCAGTGTGTCAGGAACCTGTGAGACCCTCGGAGCCTTCAGCCTCCCACATCCAGGCCTCTGCAAAAGTGCCCACCCCACGCCGTAAATCTCCCAAGCCTCCCTCAGTGGTCTCCTCAGCAGCCCCAGCTATGGACATGATAATGATAGCTGGCCCGTACCCGGCGCCTGTTAGGCCCCCTGGGGTTCGTTCAGTCCGGGACATAGGGTTCCAGAC
Source organism: Oophaga sylvatica (assembly GCA_033576555.1). NCBI lineage: Eukaryota > Metazoa > Chordata > Amphibia > Anura > Dendrobatidae > Oophaga > Oophaga sylvatica. Next base: position 329,103,026 of record JARQOD010000001.1, on the reverse strand, counting down.
CCGGAGGGAGATGAAAGAGGTGGCCACACAGACCCAGATAGCGGGTCACGACTTGACTGTACAGGCCACACGACGTCATCAGGTCCTGGTGGTCCTTGGTGCCTCGGATGTTTGGCAAGCATCAGAAGAGTACCAGGTGGTACCTGGAACACCCCTGCCAAAGAAGTATAAATAACCCGGACAGGGTCCCTGTATGTAAATAGTTAAATTGTTGATAAATAGTTAAATTGTTTATGTACCCGGACGGGTGAATGTTTATAAAAAAGTTTTTTAATTTAATAAAAAAAAAAAAAACACAGTTTTCATTACTTTTATTACAGTCTCATCCTGCGACGCCATCGATCTCCTGTAAAAAAATGAAAAAAAAAAAAAAGTATACCACCTGACCGACGCAGTCCATAGTAACGAGTGTCCCACGACGATCCAGCTCTGCTACATCAGAATCCCGGCGCAGCACAGCTGATTACCTGCTTCCCCGGCGGTGACGTCATCGGACTGGTTTACGGCCGGGATTACCCTGCAGTCACTGCAGTTATCGCGAAAAAACTGCATGTGACCGCCAGGGAGAAGATAATGGCGGCCATCAAGCAGACCAGGACGTGACCGCCGGAGATCTTCTGCCAGGTAAGTGCCGCTGACTCCTGACAGACCCGACCGACGGACACTCACAGTGACAGTGACAAATCCGATTACGGTATTCGATAAGACGAAAATATCGAAACGAATTATCGAAAGGCCGATAGAGCTAATATCGGCCGATAGCCGATATTTGCATTATCGTATCGCTCAACACTACCATTTACCAGTGGTTTTGGCACTGTGAGCAGGTGCCAGGTCGTGCTGAAAAATGAAATCTTCATCTCCATAAAGCATTTCAGCCGATGGAAGCATGAAGTGCTCCAAAATCTCCTGATAGCTAGCTTGACCCTGCCCTTGATGAAACACAGTGGACCAACACCAGCAGCTGACATGGCACCCACACCCCACACCATCACTGACTGTGGGTACTTGACACTGGACTTCAGGCATTTTGGCATTTCCTTCTCCCCAGTCTTCCTCCAGACTCTGGCACCTTGATTTCCGAATGACATGCAAAATTTGCTTTCATCAGAAAAAAGCACTTGGGACCACTTAGCAACAGTCCAGTGCTGCTTCTCTGTAGCCCAGGTCAGGCGCTTCTGCCGCTGTTTATGGTTCAAAAGTGGCTTTACCTGGGGAATGCGGCACCTGTAGCCCATTTCCTGCACACGCCTGTGCACAGTGGCTCTGGATGTTTCTACACCAGACTCAGTCCACTGCTTCCTCAGGTCCCCCAAGGTCTGGAATCGGTCCTTCTCCACAATCTTCCTCAGGGTCACCTCTTCTCGTTGTACAGCGTTTTCTGCCACATTGTTTCCTTCCAACAGACTTCCCATTGAGGCGCCTTGATACAGCACTCTGGGAACAGCCTATTTGTTGAGAAATTTCTTTCTGGGTCTTACCCTCTTGCTTGAGGGTGTCAATGATGGCCTTCTTGACATCAGTCAGGTCGCTAGTCTTACCCATGATGGGGGTTTTGAGTAATGAACCAGGCAGGGAGTTTTTAAAAGCCTCAGGAATCTTTTGCATGTGTTTAGAGTTTATTTAGTTGATTCAGAAGATTAGGGTAATAGGTCGTTTAGAGAACCTTTTCTTGATATGCTAATTTTTTGAGACAGGTTTTTTTGGGTTATCAGGAGTTGTATGCCAAAATCATCAGTATTAAAACAATAAAAGACCTGACAAATTTCAGTTGGTGTGTAATGAATCTAAAATATATGAAAGTTTAATTGTAATCATTACATTATGGAAAATAATGAAATTTAGCACTATATGCTAATTTTTTGAGAAGGACCTGTAATGTACTGAAAAACTGGAAAAAAAATTCAAAGTGCAGTGAAATTGCAAAAAAAAGTGCAATTCCACAGTTTGTTTTTTTTTTATCATGTTCACTAAATGCTAACACAGACCTGCCATTATGATTCTCCAGGTCATTACGAGTTCACAGGCAGCAAACATGTTTAGGTTCTTTTTTATTTAAGAGGTGAAAAAAAATTCTATAGTTTGTTAAAAAAAAATGCGCCATTTTCTGATACCCCTAGAGTCTCCATTTTTCGTCATCTGAGGCAGGGTGAAGGCTTATTTTTTGCGTGTCGAGCTGATGTTTTTAATGATACCATTTTGGTGCAGATACAATCTTTTGATCGCCCATTATTGCATTTTAGTGCAATTTTGCGGCGAACAGAAAAACATAATTCGGGCGTTTTTACTTTTTTTCTCGTTACGCTGTTTAGCGATCAGGTTAATTCTTTTTTTTATATTGATAAATTGGGAAATTCTGAATGCAGCGATACCAAATATGTGTGTGTTTGGAATTTTTATTGTTTTATTTTGAATGGCACGAAAGAGGGTGATTTGAACGTTTATTTTTTTGATGATTTTTTAAATATTTTTAAAAACATTTTTTTTACATGCTTCAATAGTCTCCATGGGAGACTAGAAGCTGCACTAGTTTGATCGCCTCTGCTACACACAGGTGATGATTAGATTGCATGTGTGTAGCAGAAATGATCACTTGCTATGTGCGCCAACCACTGGGCGGCGCTCATAGCAATCTGGCTATGACAACCATAGAAGTCTGATGGAGACCTCTGGTTGTCATGCCGACCCGTCGGTGACCCGCAATCATGTGACGGGGTCACCGATGGGCGGTTATAAAGGACGCGCTTCTGGTAAGCACAAGTTAAATGCCGCTGTCAAATATTTAGATCACCTAGCATGTGCCCGGAAAGGTGCGGGCTCACCGCCGGAGCCCACACCAAATAGGGGGACTCCAACCTGGGCATACTATTATGCCCAATGTTGGAAAGGTGTTAAACAACATATGTGAAAACATCCAAAAATGTGTGTGTTCAGGAATGGCCCTTTCCTAAACTGGTTACAGGGAACCTGTCAGAAGGATTGTGCTCAGTAACCTACAGACAGTGTCACGTTGGGGTCGTTATACTGATTAAAATGATACCTGGGTTGATGAGTTGGGCAGGGGACACACTTGCGTGTGTGATGCGAGAAACTCGCACGAGTCTCTCGCATCAACAAGCGGCACTGCCGCCGGCACTCGGACCAGAGTGTGCGGCAACATAGAAATACATGCAGCCGCACGCTTCGGTCCGAGTGCCGGCGGCAGTGCCGGGTGTTGATGCGAGAGACTCGTGCGAGTTTCTCGCATCACACACACAAGTGTGACACCGGCCTTAGTTATATGCTTGTGCTTCGAGGCGGGACTATGGAAGTTCTTCATGTGGTGCTCTGATTAGGTGTTAACCACTATGTCTTCTGACAGGTCATTGATCCCTCAGTGACCTGCCACGTAGTTTACATAAAGAATATTACATATATATATTTTTTAAATCATCTTCTGCAGGCAGGTGCCAGCGCCTGTGCTGCAGCATGATCGCATCCATAATGTGCATTTAATTATTTTTTTATGGTATACATAAATTAAAAATAAAAAGAAACAGTCTGAAAATGGTGCCTGCCATGCCTGCGCAGTAGCATCTATCGGGGATCCGATAGTTGCTGGTGGCGCCATCTTGCTAGAGAACAAAAATTGTCTCCTCCAAGATAGCTCCACCGGCACCTGTGCAGAAGCATCTATCGTATTGCCGATAGATGCTACTGTTCAGTCGCAGCCGGCACCTTCTTAGTGGGGACAATTTTTTCCTTTTTCTCTAGCAAGATGGCGCTGCTGACGCCTGCGCAGTAGCAGCTATTGGCGATCTGATAGCTGCTACTGAGCAGGCGGTGCCATCTTAGAGTAGGCAATTTTTTTTCCCTAGCAAAATGGCGCCGCCTGTGCAGTAGCAGCTATCAGATCGCCAATAGCTGCTACTGAGCAGGCGGTGCCATCTTAGAGTAGACAATTATTTTTCTCTAGCAAAATGGCGCCGCCTGTGCAGTAGCAGCTATCAGATCGCCAATAGCTGCTACTGAGCAGGCACGGCCAATGCCATTTTCGGAATGATTTTTTTAAAAAAATTTATGTATACCATCAAAAAAAAAATTAAATACACACACCACATTAAGAACCCCCCCCACAGGCCGCCCCAGAGCACAAGCATATCATTAACTCAAAACTGAAAATAAGATTAAACAACAACCACAAGACAGATTTCATCACCCCAGGTATCATGTTAATCAGTATAACGGCACCAACCTGACAGTGTCTGTAGGTTACTGAGCACAATCCTGCTGACAGGTTCCCTTTAAGAGCTATGGTACTTTATTTGCAAACTCCTGCATAAATGTCTGCACACATCACAGTAAATCCTCTTATGCTACTAGATATACAGTATATAACTAATGTTTTTGTAATAGCCTTTCTGCAATACCAAATACATATGCATTAACTGAAGACTGGCTACTTGAATCAAGCCTTACCCGCTGTAAGATATTTGTGATGAAATGTGCGATATCTGGACAACCTAAATGTTATATAAAGTGTACAACAACCTGACATGCCATGTCATAATGACGCATACTCGCTGTTCCATCCACATGCTGATGAGAAACAGTACCAGCTCAGCTCGAATACCGGCTCGTACTTTCCCTAGGGATCAGTGAAGACAGTAGTGAAAGGGATTAGTGTGCTCCATGTGACCTCACTGTACTGTCATGTATAACTTCACATCTATTTTACAAGCATAATAAAAGAAACTACTGTCAATAGATTTTATTTCATATTTCATACTATACTAGTCATTGGCATTAACAGAAGGTTAAATGGTTGTCTCGTTTTAAAGATTATTCACCTATAACCTCAGGGTTGCAAGTCCAAGCGCCAAACTGAGCTCTAAATCAGCACTGCTTCAGTCTCTATTGACTAGCTGCAGCAGCGACGACTTGCCAGCAGTGCTGCAACCAATCACTGAGCTCAGTGGACAGTTCTGTCTACAGTAGCAGGCAGAAACCAAAAAGAGAACGCCAAACACGTGGTCAAGAAGAAGAATGGGGGGACATTAGAATAAGGATACAACACCTTTATTGAACAGTGGGTGGCAATGAAAGGCACTACTTGTGACAGAGTGACCGCACTTATGTAAAAACAGAAATGAGCACAAATGCAGAAAGATAAAATGGAAGACCATCAAAGGGGACCATGCACAGGTAATGAGATATTAATAAACAAATAACATATACTAGTTATACGCATGTAGCTGGAAAATAGGCTTGTTGTAATACATTAGCAGGGACCCTGAGCTAAGTGATTGGCTGCAGCACTGTCAACGTGATATCATTGCTGCAGTCAGTGGTTACGTCATGTCAGTGCTCATCTTTTCCCTCTGAAAACAACCCAACACCACCTCCAGAAAGCTGACATGAAGCACTTTAGCACTTCATGCATCAAACTAAAATTGAAGGAGGTGGATAGTAAGATTCTCATTGACTGCGGCTTCTTCAAAGCTTAGAACCTCAGCATCCAAGCCTTTTTGACGAAAATCCCGCTACAAAACTTTTGTATCTATGAATATATTCAGCAGATATTGAAAGGCGGTAAAAATGGTGAATTCTGTTGCCACGTTTTGTGGGCAGCTGCCTTATTCAAAAGGGAGAAGTAGTTGATAGTTTCAATGCAAAATCTACATACCACCAGCAAGACATTGCCACATACTTGAGATGATTTTGTGCAGTGGTATGGGATTCCACGCACATTGACTGTTATATTGGCAAGTGGTAAATCATTGTTCAACATTGTCCTCTTTGGATAATTCCTTCAGCCACATCTACTACTCTGATATGCCACAGATCTGAAGGAAATGCATTAAGTATTATCATGTGATTGGAGAGTGTAAGGCATATTCAGAGAAAACATAAGCAAAAAAAATAGAGTACAAATGCATTGTTTGAGCACAGCCAAACTGAGATGACCAAAGACTGTCCAAAGATAAGACCATGTACTGATGCTGCACATTGTAAAAGGACTGCTTACTGGAGAAAAAAAGTATGAATCTGTAGCAATAAGAGCACCAGCCACTAGTGACCGTTCCCCAGCTTAAACTCCAGCAGCACAGAATCCTGAAACAGAGTAAGGGTAAGGGGACAACAGCTCATGCTCAGGCCCCTTGCTCCATCTAACCCACCCTACATCTCCCAGTCACACTCACTGAGGCCTACACCTTCTTCTTTTCCCCATACCTTAATGGACTTCCTAGATTCAGTAGCACTAACTGCTCATACTGCAGTTCTCTTTTAGGACAGTTTCCTATTTGGATGGTACATATTGACTATTTGGGTACTTTCAAAAATGAAAGAAGGGCGAAGGGTTGTCTGCTGATCCCTCCAAAAAGAAGCTCATGGGAGCCAGTAAAAATCCTGTAAATAAACATATCTGACAATGTAAAACATCTAATCAAATAGGTGCTGCTGGAGAAAATAGCGCAAATGGGGTCTTATCCAAGACACAAATGGTTTAATACAATCAAATTGTACTCACCAGATGGAACTATAATTGAGCTTATAGGAATATTCGCTGCAGCAGATCCACAGGTCCACTAATGGCCAACCGTAGGAAAAAAAAATTGGGTAAACGTGGATTTATTCTCCGCTGCTGAATAACTGAAATGTCATTTTGTGGCATTTCCTGATGCTTTGAATAAAACCACATTTCATATAATACGCCCAGATTTTCAGTTATTCAGCAGCGCAGAATAAATCCACGCTCAACCAATTTTATTTTCCTAATTTAAAACATCTGGAACTGCTCTATGTGGTGCAGCCCCAGGTTCATTACCATCAGGGGTGTAGTGATTGTAGGGTTCTTTACTGCTTCATTGAAGAGGGTATACACAATTTCAGCAGAGCTGCCAAGATGAATCCCATTTAAGCTACTCATTAAGATGGTGACCGAAGCTTCCTTGCAGGAGACTGTGGATTGCATAGCAAAAGGCTCTATGAATAATATATGGAGTAGCCCTGGTAGTTTATATCATTGTTGGATTGACTTTGTGTTCACCTTTCAAACAGTCAAGCAGCTTAGGCACTCTATGGTCTTCTACTTCTTGTCTGACTACAGAGCTGTCCACTTCCAATTTCCCATTTTGCCTAAGCTTGTGGAATCTGACTTGCACTGGGACAAAAAATGAAGAACTGAAAGCACATAGAGAGGACTGATGGAATGGCAATTTCTTTAGACAAATTTGTGACTGGTAGGCATATGTTAAAGTTAAATTTCTCTGTTTTTTTAGACCAAAAGCAGAGAATAGAACAAAAAGGACTTCAGAGAACTGCAGTATCAGTTGCAGACCCTACAAGACCTCGCAGTAAGCATTGGAAATCAACGAGATGATGGAGAAATGCATGAAAAGGCATTAAGAGGAGAAATTAAACCCAGCAATTTTTAATTTTGGAAAACTTGTATAGGATTGAGAAATGTGACTCCTTTCTCAGGAAACTGCATGATGATCACATATCCAACTGAACTGTAATACAAGACTGGATGCTGATGCTGGCAATGGTTCCTTGGATGGTGAGGGAACTACTCTCTGCTACAAATTCGGATAGGCCTAACAGAACTTTATTATGGTCTCCTAGCAAATCTCTTTGTAGCAGTGGGGGATCTAATTTGCACAAGCCTGTTGGAGCTGTATTAATTGATGATGTTGGAGGGCAGAATTCTTCTGTCATTGAGAAAAGGAAAAAATTTTATTAGAAGTGGGAGAGAGACACAATGTAAAAAGTGACATTTCATCTTACTCCTTTACTCTTCCCGATGCAGCTAATTTTTGAGTTTTTGTTTTTCCTCATCCATTTCATTGATGTAGCTGTAGTAGGGCTTGGTTTTTGCAGGATGAGTTGTACTTTTGAATGACTAAACTTTTCGTGTTAAAAAATTTTTTTTCAGGCGTTCGGCCCACTGAGACGGGTGCTTAGATGACATGTGCCTGATCATGCTGGTGGTGGTTAGGATCTTAGTGGTCAGGCCCCTGCTGATCTTGGCAAGGCACAGGTTGCAAATGACAATTTTTTTTGTCTCAGAACTCTCGTTAAAAAAATCCCAGACTGGGAAACACCTAACTTTTTGATGGAAAAATTTCCAAGTATCGGTGCTCTGCGGTACAGTTGCCAGTCTTCTCCCTCTTGTCACCCCACTACCTCCTCTGCCTGTTTCAGTGCTACCGATCCATCCCCTCAGCGCTGCTGGCCTCGCTCTGAATGCCAGCTTCCTATCCACCGCTGCACCCTGGTCCTCCTGACTTGGTGACTTAACAATAAAAACTTATCGTCAATTGTGTCTCATCATCATCTATTGCCTTACACAAAATTTTCCGTTCTCCCCCATCATCTTCTTGTAACCATGGCTACCATAAATTTTGTGTATCACTACACAGCTTTTCCTCCTGTCACTGTCAGTGGGAGTATAGTTGAGCGAATATGTTCGGAAACGATCATCAAACATAAAATCGGCATGAATATGGTACAAATATGGCACAAATATGGCACATTCAGATTCGACAATTGTTTTCCAAACATATTCACTCATCTCTAATCACTGGTCTCCTGGGACTCAACTTGTCGTAGGAAGGCGGAACAGAGTGAGTATTAAGTGATGCAGACTGTTGGCTGGTGAGACTGGAAAGAGTGTGTGGTGCTGGCAAGCATGCTGGAAGCATTATCTGCTATCCAACCAACCACCTGTTCTCACTGATGTGACTTGAAAAGTGGTGTCCTGTACCTCCCTGCAAAGTGGGACAGGACGTTATGTGTCGTGGATGGGTGTGTTTCTTGTGCTCCAGCAACAGGCATAGTCGCACTTGCCCCACGTCCTCGGCAAGTGTGTGCTCCATCATCAGTGCTTCCACCTCTGTTCCTTACAGCACGCCTTATGCATTTTCTAATTGCTAGGTCTCTGGAAACCAAGTTTCTTTTATTAATTGAAATTAAAAAAATTTCAATGAACCAAAAATTTGGTCAACTATAGCAGGCCAAAGGTTTTTTTTTAATTTTAAACCACCGTAATTTTACAAAGAGCACGTTAAACTGTATGGGAGACTACTTGAATCACAAAAATAATTTTTTAACAGTTTTTTTGAGTTTTATATACCACCGTAATGAAACACTAAGCAGTGCGTTAAAGTCTATGGATGACTAATTGAATCCACAAAAAAGCTGACCTTTGTTTTACATTTATATACTACTATAATATTAACAATACATAGTTTTATTTTAGCAGTTTTTGGTTTATGCACCTTTGCATTGTCCCATCCTCGTGTGTTCCGGTGTTAAGCAATTTCACAGGATCAACTATAATTATAGGATGTTCGGTTATCTTTGGCAATAGGAGAGATGAGCAATTGAAGTGGAATGCCATCTTGTGACATATGTCCTATTACATCTGTATCATGGACTGAGATGATATGAGAATTGTTTATTGATTATGCCCACATGTATGTTATGCTGGCAGTTAGTATCACTCAGTACTTACTTCATTTACCCTATTACTTGTTTTTAATTTATTATGTACTTATATTGGATGCACTGTTATTATTATTAATATTGTTTGTCACCTGGAGGTCCATAGATGTACACTGGTTATGTGGATGTGGCGTCCCCTGTTTTAAAGAACTGATAATGCTCATTTGTGGAATTTGCAGCATTAAGAGGTCACATTCACTGAACAAAAAAACTATTTAACTCCAAAACTTGCTAACAGGCCAAGTTGCATGTTAACATAGGAACCCTTCTTTGATATCACCTTCACAATTCTTGCATCCATTGAATTTGTGAGTTTTTGGAGAGTTTTTGCTTGTATTTTTTGCATGAAGTCAGAATAGCCTCCCAGAGCTGCTGTTTTGATGTGAACTGCCTCCCACCCTCATAGATCTTTTGCTTGATGATACTCCAAAGGTTCTCTATAGGGTTGAGGTCAGGGGAAGATGGTGGCCACATCATGAGTTTATCTCCTTTTATGCCCATAGCAGCCAATGACTCAGAGGTATTCTTTGCAGCATGAGATGGTGCATTGTCATGCATGAAGATGATTTTGCTCCTGAAGGCACGTTTCTGCTTTTTATACCATGGAAGAAAGTTGTCAGTCAGAAACTCTATATACTTTGCAGAGGTCATTTTCACACCATCAGGAACCTTAAAGGGCCCTACCAGCTGTTTCCCTATGATTCTGGCCCAAAACATGACTCCTCCCTCCTCCACCTCCTTGCTGATGTCGCAGCCTTGTTGGGACATGGTGGCCATCCATCAACCATCCACTACTCCATCCATCTGGACCATCCAGGGTTGCTCGACACTCATCAGTAAACAAGACTGTTTGAAAATTAGTCTTCATGTATGTCTGGGCCCACTGCAGCCGCTTCTGCTTGTAAGCACTGTTTAGGGTGGCCGAATAGTAGGTTTATGCACCACAGCAAGCCTTTGAAGGATCCTACACCTTGAGGTTCGAGGGACTTCAGAGGCACCAGCAGCTTCAAATATCTGTTTGCTGGTTTGTAATGGCTTTTTAGCAGCTGCTCTCTTAATCCGATGAACTTGCCTGGCAGAAACCTTTCTCATTCTGCCTTTATCAGCACAAACAATTCTGTGCTCAGAATCAGCCACAAATCTCTTAACAGTACGATGATCACGCTTAAGTTTTCAGGAAATATCTAATGTTTTCATCCCTTGACCAAGGCATTGCACTATTTGATGCTTTTCAGCAGCAGAGAGATCCTTTTTCTTTCCCATGTTACTTGTGCAAATTGCCTCTTCAAACAAAGAGGACTTGTACTCTATAGCGCCACCTATTGGAAGTAGCGATCCTACAAGTCACAATCAACCCTTTAACGAGTCTTGTAATATTATATGTCATATTACAAGACTCGTTAAAGGGTTGATTGTGACTTGTAGGATCGCTACTTCCAATAGGTGGCGCTATAGAGTACAAGTCCTCTTTGTTTGAAGAGGCAATTTGCATATTAAAATTTCCCAGAGGAGCATTGCACGGCGAATAAGCCTCCTTACCTCGACACGCCAGAGCTGGTATGTCACTCTCCACAAGGAGTAACCTTACCTCCCAGACCCATGTTACTTGAAAATTCTGGCCAGTTTTCCTTTTATTGATCTCACATGGCAAACTAATTATCACAGGTATCGGAGATTGATTTCAGTGATCCAAAGAACCCTGAGACACAATACCATCAATGGGTTTAATTTACAAAAAAAAACGCTCTGACACTTAAAACAAATTTGCACAATAATTTGGAACATGGTGTAAATGATTTATGTACATACAATTCCTTATTTCATAATAAAAAAAGGAAATAATAGAAGCAATCCATAAAATTAATATACTTTATTGATCAAAAAATGTAAAACTATTTATAAATTAAAATAAGCAAAAAATACCTCCAAAATAAGGACTTAAGGGTATCCACATATATGTATATTTTTATATATCCACAGTTTTCAATTAATAACAAGAAACGTCTCATAAGAAATAAATATAAAGAGAAAATGGTCTTTTCGTATAATATATCTTGTGTAATAGAATATCATATATATAAAAATATAAATAAATAATATTTTTAAGAAAAAATATATATAAATATAATAATCCCCAGTGGGTAAATATATGATAATTACAAAACAGAAAGGACCATAAAGAATTCTCACAAGAAAATGGTGAATGCAAAGAAACTTTGGTAAGTACTAAATGAGATACAATTAAAGGTGAAAAATGAAAGACTCAGCTGATACTAAGAAAATCACAGGTGCAAAATGATTATAAGCAGAACAAAAATTAGCAACTAAGTAGCTGAAAATACACAGTGCAGCAAATAAATAAAACTATCACCGCTAATCAAAGTGCATTGTGCTTAAATAATAATGAGGGAATCCAATATGAAATACAGGAAAGCACACCCCCTGGAAGAAGCCGAGCGGTGAAACGCGCGTCGGGGTTACTGGACGGGTTATCTTTATCCACATCAGGTGAATCGCTTCTACAACTTGGAACTGGGCATTTGCCTTTATCTGATATTTTACTATTGAATTGCGATTATCCTCACCTCTCTCCCTGCTTTCCTGTAAACGTCTAGATGTTTTCATTATGGTGATAATATAAGCTCATTCAGGCTATGCACTATAGGTCAGCCAGCTTTGTTTCTTGCACTAAGCACTTTACATATGAATGTGTTATTTAAGGCTCTATTTCATATTGGATTCCCTCATTATTATTTAAGCACAATGCACTTTGATTAGCGGTGATAGTTTTATTTATTTGCTGCACTGTGTATTTTCAGCTACTTAGTTGCTAATTTTTGTTCTGCTTATAATCATTTTGCACCTGTGATTTTCTTAGTATCAGCTGAGTCTTTCATTTTTCACCTTTAATTGTATCTCATTTAGTACTTACCAAAGTTTCTTTGCATTCACCATTTTCTTGTGAGAATTCTTTATGGTCCTTTCTGTTTTGTAATTATCATATATTTACCCACTGGGGATTATTATATTTATATATATTTTTTCTTAAAAATATTATTTATTTATATTTTTTTATATATGATATTCTATTACACAAGATATATTATACGAAAAGACCATTTTCTCTTTATATTTATTTCTTATGAGACGTTTCTTGTTATTAATTGAAAACTGTGGATATATAAAAATATACATATATGTGGATACCCTTAAGTCCTTATTTTGGAGGTACTTTTTGCTTATTTTAATTTTATAAATAATTTTAAATTTTTTGATCAATAAAGTATATTAATTTTATGGATTGCTTCTATTATTTCCTTTTTTTATTATGAAATAAGGAATTGTATGTATATTCCAAACGGAAGTGCCATAGTTTATCCCTTCTATATTGGACATTATATTTATGGTAAATGATTTATGGTAGATATTTTTATTATGTGTAATTGTTCTATAAGCTGTCAATGCTACTATAATGTAACGCTAATCAGTGCATTAGGGTCTAGGGATGACTAATTGAATCCACAAAAATGTTTTGAACTTTTTTGGGAGTTTTATATACTGTACCACTGTCGTGTAACATCAAGCACGTTAAACTCTATTAATGAATAGTTGAATAAAAAAACATTTAGCACATTTTTTTATAGTTTTATGTACGACCATAATGTAACACAAATGACGTTAAAATCTATAGATGACTAACTGAATCCAGACAAAAAAATTGAAAATGTTTTGGTGTTTTATATATGGCCATAATGTAACACACTAAGCACGTTAAACTCTATGGATGACTAATTTAACCCCTTAACCCCCCAAGGTGGTTTGTACGTTAATGACCAGGCCAATTTTTACAATTCTGATCACAGTCCCTTTATGAGGTTATAACTCTGGAACGCTTCAATGGATCTTGGCAATTCTGACAATGTTTTTTCATGACATATTGTACTTCACGTTAGTGGTAAAATTTCTTTGATATAACTTTTGTTTACTTATGAAAAAAATGGAAATTTGGTGAAAATTTGGAAAATTTTGCAATTTTGAAACTTTGAATTTTTATGCCCTTAAAACAGAGAAATATGTCACACAAAATTGTTAATAAATAACATTTCCCACATGTCTACTTTACATCAGCACAATTTTGGAGACAAAAATTTCTTTTGTTAGGAAGTTATAAGAGTTAAAAGTTGACCAGCGATTTCTCATTTTTACAACAAAATTTACAAAACAATTTTTTTATGGACCACCTCACATTTGAAGTCACTTTGAGGGGTCTAAATGGCAGAAAATACCCAAAAGTGACACCATTCTAAAAACTGCACCCCTCAAGCTGATCAAAACCACATTCAAGAAGTTTATTAACCCTTCAGGTGCTTCACAGGAGCAGAAGCAACGTGGAAGGAAAAAATGAACATTTAACTTTTTATTCACAAAAATTATCTTTTAGCAACAATTTTTTTTATTTTCCCAAGGGTAAAAGGAGAAAATGGACCCCAAAAGTTGTTGTCCAATTTGTCCTGAGTATGCTGACACCCCATATGTGGGGGGACCACTGTTTGGGCGCACGGCAGGGCTCAGAAGGGAAGGAGCGCCGTTTTGACTTTTTCAAACTAAAACTGGCTTGAATTGAGATCGAACGCCATGTCGCATTTGGCGAGCCCTGATGTGCCTAAACAGTGGAAACCCCCCACAAATTAACCCATTTTGGAAACTAGACTCCCCAAGGAACTTATCTAGATGTGTGGTGAGCATTTTGAACCCACAAGTGCTTTACAGAAGTTTATAATGCCCAGGCGTGAAAATAAAAAAATAATTTTTTCCACAAACATGATCGTTTAGTTCGTTTTTATTTTCCCAAGGGTAATAGAACAAATTGGACAACAACTTATGGGGTCCAATTTCTCATAAGTCTGCTGGTACCCCATATGTGGGAAAAAACTGTTTGGGCAAACGTCGGGGCTTGGAAGGGAAGTAGTGACGTTTTGGAATGCAGACTTTGATGGAATTGTCTGTGGGCGTCCTGCTACAGATTTTCTCATCTCTTGGCATCACAGACTTGGCCCTATCCTGGATCACGTCATATCTAACAGACCGAACATTCAGTGTCTCCCTCTCCCACACCACCTCCTCACCTCGTCCCCTGTCTGTCGGTGTTCCCCAAGGCTCAGTTCTAGGACCCCTACTCTTCTCCATCTACACCTTCGGCCTGGGACAGCTCATAGAATCCCACGGTTTACAGTATCATCTCTACGCCGATGACACACAGATCTACCTATCTGGACCTGACCTCACCTCCTTACTAACCAAAATCCCACAATGTCTATCTGCTATTTCATCTTTCTTTTCTGCTCTCTTTCTAAAACTGAACATGGACAAAACAGAATTCATCATCTTTCCCCATCTCGCTCTACCCCTCCAACAGACCTATCCATCAATATCAATGGGTGCTCGATGCCTCGGCGGTGATCCTCGACTCTGCCCTCTCTTTCAAGCCACATATCCAAGCCCTTGCCTCCTCCTGCCGACTCAAACTCAAAAATATTTCCCAGATCCGTGCATTCCTTGACCATGAAACCCCAAAAACACTAGTGCACGCCCTTATCATCTCCCGCATCGACTACTGCAACCTCCTACTCTCTGGCCTCCCCTCTAGCACTCTGGCACCACTCCAATCCATCCTACACTCTGCTCCCTGTTATTCCCCAGCCTTTCCTCTATGCCAAGCCCTTCACTGGCTTCCTATTGTCCAGAGGCTCCAGTTCAAAACCCTAACTATGACCTACAAAGCCATCCACAACCTGTCTCCTCCATACATCTGTGACATGGTCTCCCGGTATTTACCTACATGCAACCTTTGATCCTTTCAAGATCTCCTTCTCTACTCCCCTCTAATCGCTTCTTCACACAACCGCATACAAGACTTCTCCTGTGCTTCCCCCATACTCTGGTACTCTCTACCCCAACAAATCAGGCTTTCCCCTACCACGGAAACCTTCAAAAAGAACCTCAAGACCCACCTCTTCCGAAAAGCCTACAACCTGCAGTGATCCTCAGTCTACTGAAACACCGCACGATCAACTTTACCCTCTCCTAGTGTCTCCTCACCCTGTAGACTGAGCCCTCGCGGGCAGGGTCCTCTCTCCTTCTGTACTTGTGTGTGTGTTAGGATTTGAACCTGTGAACCATGGCTTGCTGGTCTGTTCCGTTGCTGTGGAGCTATTCGGAACTTGAATAACTTCAGCCTGAAACCATATGAACTTCGTCTGGGATAGAGATCATCACCTGCCCTGCTGATTGTTCTCACCCTGATTAAGACTGATTGGACCTGCTATATATACCTGGCCCTGTGCAGCTTCCTGTTGCTGAGTATATTGTGGTGCTCAGTCTAACTGAGTGAAGCATTATCTGAGCTCCTGATCTGGAAGGTGTTCTGCTGGCATCTTCCTGTCTCTTGTGGAAACCCTGCTGTTCCTACCTCCAACTCTATCACCTAAACGGACTTGGTGCTTGTGTTTGATCTCGGCCGGCCCGTGCTCGGGCGGGCTCCGGCATCTGCCGACATAGTGAACCACCACCGCCATATACGGCACTTCCAGAAGTCCTTCCACAGTCCGCTCATCTGCACACTTCTGCTCCGGCCACTGACTTCCAGTCCTGTATCGCCAGTAACGTGACAGAATACTCAGCCTCTCAAAAATGGAGGCCGCTGGAGCAGAAACTTTGGAAACACGTGTCAGAAAACTGCAGGTGCAATGTCCAGTTTGCACACCGAACAGGTGAATGGAAAAGCACGGATGGACGCATTTATTGCACAAAGCGATCATAATGTCCAGAACCATCAACAAGCTATCCAAGATCTGCAGAATGCAGTACAAGTGTTGACTGCTCGAATTACCGAGCAAGAAGGTCAAGCTTCCGTCTCAGCGTCTGCCACGCCCCCCAAGCTACCACCTTTTCGTTTTGGCGGTGATCGAGATAAATTTCGTGGATTTTTGAATCAATGTTACCTGTTCTTCGATACACATGCTAATCAGTTTCCGACTGATAGGTCAAAGGTACTATGCATCATTATGCTGTTAACCCACAAAGCGATCGCTTGGGCTAATCCTCTGATTGAGACTCGGGACGCACGTTTAGACAATCTGAACGAGTTTATTCGAGCGATGCAGCAGATGTTTGATGACCAAAACCGTGCAGCTACCGCTGAATCAACGTTGCTGGCATTACGACAAGGCAAACGCCCCGTCGCAGAGTATGCTATGGAGTATAGGAGGTGGGCCGTTGACACTGAAAGGAATAATGCAGCAAAAGTATCTTTCTTTAAAAGAGGACTTTCTAGTGCAGTAAAGGACGAACTTGCCCATGGAGAGACCCCTTCGGATCTGGATGATTTCATCAAGCATTGCATCTGGGTTGACACCCGTCTGTCTGAACGAAGGCAAGAGAAGTGGACCTCCATGAATCGTTCAACTAACTCTTATAACTCCTCCCTGCCATCGGTCACTAAAGAAGTGCCTAGCCGGAATGTCCGAGATACAGAACTAGAGTCAATGCAAGTGGATGCGATCCAGAGACGAGCGAGTGCAGAACGAAGAGAACAGAGATTTAAAGAGAATCTATGTCTGTACTGCGGGGAAGCGGGACATTTTCTTATTAACTGTCCAAGTCGTCCCACAAACCGTTCAAGAAAAATGGTGGCTGCTAAAATGCATCCTGATTCTTCCGACGAGGAGTCTTTCATCTCAGAGACTGATTATGCTAAAGATGAGATCCAGTCCATATCATCCATAGTTCCACCTACCAGGAAGGAGAGCCGAGAATCCCATTATTTTGTAACTATCAAACTGAAGGGTAACTCCCAGTGGATCACTGCATCAGCCATGATCGACTCTGGGGCCAGCGGGATGTTCATGGATTCTGCATTTGCTCAAAATCATGGCATAGATATGCAGAAAAGACGTTCACCTATTGTGATGGAGACGGTAGATGGATCTCCACTGAATTCGAGGCCAGTGGATCATGAGACAGGACTTTTGGAGATCTATATTGAGCCGCAGCATCGTGAGATGTTGACATTCCTAATTATTTCTTCTCCACATTTTCCCATCATTTTAGGTTTGCCCTGGTTGTAGAAGCACAATCCTATCATCGATTGGGAGATGAAAAAGATAGGTTTCCCCGAAAAGGAAGTTCAGACGGAGGTTCCAAGCAAATCCACATTAGAAGCAGTTCAGAATCCAGAATTGCCTCAGCTCCCAGCGGTGTATGAAGATTTCTTGGATGTCTGTGACAAGAAGGGAGCGGATACACTTCCTCCGCATCGACCATACGACTGCCCAATAGTACTACTCCCGGGGGCGGCTATACCGTTTGGAACTATCTACCCTTTAGCGGGTCCTGAACTGAAGGCTCTTAAAGAATTTATTGATGAAAACCTAAGCAAAAGTTTATTCGTCCATCATCTTCGCCCGCTGGAGCCCCTATATTCTTTGTCAAGAAGAAGGATGGAACATTACGCAGAGTAGTGGACTACAGGGAGCTTAATAAAGTCACGGTAAAAAACCGTTATCCTCTATTGTGGATCCCGGAACTCCTAGAAAGAGTACAAAGTGCGAAGATCTTCACTAAGTTAGATTTACGTGGGGCATACAATTTAGTACGTATAAAGCCTGGAGATGAATGGAAAATGGTCTTTCGTACCCAATACGGACACTTTGAAAGTCTAGTGATGCCCTTCGGACTCGCTAATGCTCCAGCTACCTTCCAGCATCTGGCAAATGATATTTTCCGAAACCTGTTGGATCAGTTCATGGTCGTTTATCTAGATGACATCCTGATCTTTTCAAACTCTATGGAGGAACATCAGACGCACGTAAGACAAGTGCTACAACGGTTAAGGGAGAATTCGCTTTATATTAAATTAGAAAAATGTGAATTCCATCAAGAAGAGATTCAGTTCTTGGGATACGTCATTTCACCTCAAGGATTACGGATGGATGCTAAGAAAACGCAAGCTATCACTGAGTGGCCTATCCCTAAAAATGTGAAAGAAGTTCAGCGTTTTGTGGGGTTCGCCAACTTTTACAGACGTTTTATTAAGAATTTTTCAGAAATCGTGGTACCCATCATGCAACTAAAAGAAAAAGGAGCAAAATTCATCTGGACACCCCAAGCGCAAGAAGCGTTCTCTCGTTTAAAAAGGAAATTCACAACGGCTCCCATATTACGCCATCCTGACCCTGAATTGGCTTTTATCATCGAGGTGGATGCTTCAGACTGTGCGGTCGGCGCTATCCTTTCTCAGAGGACAGGGGAAAAGAAGTTGCTGCATCCATGTGCATTTTTCTCACAACGTATGTCTGTAGCCGAGAAGAACTATGACGTGGGAAATAAAGAATTGCTCGCCATCATATCAGCATTCAAAGAGTGGAGACATCATCTCCAAGGGGCTGCACAACAAATTTTGGTGTTGACCGATCATCGCAATCTAGAGTTTATCAGGTCTGCAAAATGCCTCTCTCCTCGGCAGACCCGTTGGAGTCTGTTTTTGAATCAATTCAATTTTGTAATTTCATATCGACCAGGCTCCCGTAACAAGAAAGCAGACGCATTATCCCGAATGTTTTCAAGCTAGGCTAACCTTGTAACAACACCCAAACCCATTGTGGCAGATACTAAGATCTTGGGAGTAATACATGATGGAGATTTGCTGGAAGATTTGAAGGCAGCATACGAAACAGACTCGTTTCTATCACGTCCATCAGGGGACGTGCATCTGTTTTTTAAAAATCAAGTATGGACTGATGGTCGACGACTATATGTACCAGAAGCAGCTCGGTTAAGAGTCCTACAACTAGTGCACGATTCTAAAATTGCAGGACACAAAGGGACACAGAAAACGCAAGAGTTTTTGTCATGTTTCTTTTGGTGGCCGAACTTTCAAGAAGACGTGAAGAAGTACGTTAATTCCTGTGACATCTGTGCCAGATATAAGACTCCACGTGCATCCCCTATGGGACTATTGCAGCCTCTCGCCATCCCAACACGACCGTGGGGATAAATTTCAATGGACTTTATAGTAGATCTACCAGAGTCCAAGGGAAAGACATCCATTCTGGTAGTAGTGGATCGACTTACAAAAGCAGCGCATTTCATCCCGTGTTCAGGTCTACCTTCAGCAAAAGATACAGCTGATCTGATAATTTGCAATGTTTTTTGCCTCCACGGAGTGCCGGATGAAGTCGTTTCAGATCGAGGTGTGCAATTTACATCTAAATTTTGGCGCAGTTTATGCTCAGCGCTAGACATCAAAGTACGATTGTCAACCGCTTACCATTCGCAATCTAACGGCCAGACAGAACGTACAAATCAGACGCTGGAGCAGTATCTTCGTTGTTATATTTGCCATCTGCAAGACGACTGGGTAGATCTGCTGCCATTTGCGGAATTTTCATATAATAATTCACAGAATGCCTCTACGAAACAGACGCCATTTTTTGCAAATCTGGGATATCACCCAAACATCCTTCCCAAAAATCCTGTGGCACCATTAATACCAGCAGTCGCAGAAAGAATCTCTCTGCTACAGCAAAATCTGAATGTTCTGAAAGACACTCTAAAGGAAGATCAGGAGAAATATAAAAAAGCGGCCGACAGGTATCGGAGACCCACTCCCACGTTTAGGATTGGAGATCGAGCGTGGTTATCCACTAAGAATTTGAAATTGAAGATTCCTTCTCCTAAATTAGGACAAAAATTTGTGGGACCATACAAAATCAGTAAGATTGTGAGTCCATTGGCCGTACGTCTACAGCTACCAACATCAATGAAGATTCATCCTGTTTTTCATGTGTCTTTGTTGAAAGCCGCCACAGCCAATCCATTTCCAGAACGATCCCCTCCGCCTCCCGATGCAATTGAAGTGGACGGACAGGAGCAGTTTGTGGTGGAAAAGATCTTGGATTCCCGAATACACAGAAATCGTTTGCAATATTTAATCAAATGGCAGGGCTACGACACGGAGGAAAATTCATGGGAACCAGTAAGCAATGTCAATGCTCCTCGTTTGATTAGACAATTTCACCAGCGGTATCCTGCAAAACCTGGGCAAGCTGCGTCCAGAGGCCGCCGTTAAGAGGGGAGTATTGTTAGGATTTGAACCTGTGAACCATGGCTTGCTGGTCTGTTCCCTTGCTGTGGAGCTATTCGGAACTTGAATAACTTCAGCCTGAAGCCATATGAACTTCGTCTGGGATAGAGATCATCACCTGCCCTGCTGATTGTTCTCACCCTGATTAAGACTGATTGGACCTGCTATATATACCTGGTCCTGTGCAGCTTACTGTTGCTGAGTATATTGTGTTGCTCAGTCTAACTGAGTGAAGCATTATCTGAGCTCCTGATCTGGAAGGTGTTCTGCTAGCATCTTCCTGTCTCTTGTGGAAACCCTGCTGTTCCTACCTCCAACTCTATCACCTAAACGGACTTGGTGCTTGTGTGTAATCTCGGCCGGCCCGTGCTCGGGCGGGCTCCGGCATCTGCCAACATAGTGAACCACCACCGCCATATACGACACTTCCAGAAGTCCTTCCACGGTCCGCTCATCTGCACACTTCTGCTCCGGCCACTGACTTCCAGTCCTGTATCGCCAGTAACGTGACAGTGTGCCTTGTTTTGCTCATATTTATTGTACTTGTCTATATTTGCCCCTTTCACATGTAAAGCACCATGGAATAAATGGCGCTATAAAATTGTATAATAATAATAATACTGTTTCCTGTAAATTAAATTAGTAGTGCATGGAGGTGTGGTACAATTTGAAGCAATCTTTCATACACAGGCCAGGTTTTTCAGGGAAGGTGTCGCATTGATAAATGGTGTCCTTGTGTATTCCCCTTCTGTAACACACTCGGCACCTTTTTTGCGACTTACCCTTTTTCCAGTTTGCGGGACCTCCCCCGGGAAATGCTGACCTGGTACGATACGAGCACCTTCAGTTCTGGAAGTACTGGGGCCTGCTCCTTTCTGAGTGCCAAATATCAGAACCTTAACCACTACCTCCTGGAACTGAAGGTATGACGTATCAGTGTGGCATGCACATCATGACAGCAGGAAAGCATTGCCATTTGTACGATGTGCACGGCCAGCTTTTTGTACCACACCCTGGCCTGTCTCAAAGTACTGTACAGAAGGAGAAGTTGCTCGGAGAGATCAACGCCCCCATGTTTTTGTTGTACCCCAGTACACAGTCCGGTTTGCTAACCTGTGTAGAGGTACCTCGTACAATGCTGAGGGCGCTGCCATCACCGTGTTTGGTGGTCAAGAGAAGGACATCCCTCTTGTCCTTGTACTTGACCACCAGCAGGTGGTCGCTACATTGGGCTCTGCTTCACGCTTTCTGAGCATCTGCCCAAGTAGCATCTTTGGGAGGCCTCTCTAATTTTTGCGGACTCATCCACACAGATGTCCCTTTGGGGCACATACACTTCAGCAAACTTTTTGTCGAAGTGTTTGATGACTGATCGAACCTTGAACAGACAGTAAAAGTTGGGGTCATCTCGTGGGGGTCACTGTGCATTATCGTTATAATGCAGGAATTTGTGGATGGCCTCAAAATGCTTCCGGGTCATGACCATTTGGAACACTGAAGTGTTATATAAAAATCAACACTCCAATATTGCCGAAATTCTGGCTTCTTCAGGATCCCCATGTGAAGGACCAGGCCCCAAAACTGCATCATTTCAGCTGCGTCTACAGAAGACCAGTTAGAAAATGATGAACCGGGGTTTTTGTTGCAAAAATTGACGAGCGTACAAATTAGTTTGCTCCACCATGAGGTTAACAAAATCCTCAGAGAAAAAGACTTTGAAAAAGTCTAGTTCTGTGAGGCCACTGGTGTCAAACTTGATTCCTGATTCTGCCACAAAATCAGGAATCAGTGGCTCGTAATTTTCGGGGGGCGAGGTCCATACGGGTTCCGCAGTGGGGTGCGCTGGTTCATCTTCATCATCTGGAATGCTGGGCACTGCCTCATCTTCTATCATGGGGCTTTTGCGTGGCGGTTCCGCAGGACCCGAGGAGGAAGATGAGGAAGAGGATGAGGATGAAGAATCGGATTAGTATAGAAATGTGGGATCCTCTCCTTGTTATCAGTGGAGGAGGCAAGGAAAGCATATGCCTCCTCCAATGAATAGCGCTCTTGGGACGAACGTGATGAGCGGGACTTTTTTTTATGAGTATGGTGCTTGGGTGTATTTTATTTATAACGGTATGTGTGTGTGTGTGGGGGGTAGTGATTGGTGTAAACTGAAAAGAAAAAGCTGAAAGAAAAAAAAGCAAATAGGGAGAAAAAAATGCCTGTGAAAAGAAAAGTAAAAAAATGCCTGTGAAAAGAAAAGTGTAAAACAGCCGGCACGAGCTCTGATAAGTGAACTGCGTCACTTATCAAAATTTGGTGGCTGTGGGATGTGCGTACGGAGTTGGCGCAAAGGGGTGTGAGAAAAAAAAAAGCGAGCACAAGTTTTGATCTGTGAACTGCGACACCAATCAACGCTCGGCGGCTGCTAAGTGTGCGCAAAGGGCAAAGGGGGTGAAAAAAATGGAAATGGCAGGCACGAGCTCTGCTTCACCTATCAAAGTTTGGCAGCTGCGGAACATGCGCACGGAGGCTGCGCAAAGGGAGGTGGAGGGGGGTAAAAAGAGGGGGAAATGAGAAGGGGAATGGGGATTGGGGTGGATGAAGAGATCGGGCATGGGACAGGGATCAGGGATCAACATTTGCGGATGTGGTCTCTCTTCTTTCTTCTTTCTTCTGTCTTATTTCAGCAGGAATTGTGATTTCACAGGCTTCTGGCAATGTGACCATTCTGTAGGAATCCTCAGCTAGTATGAGGACCCCTGCAGTGTGGTCACACAGGTCATCAGGTGACTGTAAGGTTCTATGTATATATTCCTGAAACTCAGTTTGTTCGTCAGCCATTTTACTTTCTGTCTTGCTGCAGCTATCTTGCCCTCAGTTAAAATGGAGTTTCCAGCTTGCATGTTCCCGCCCTGATTCTCTCCTTTGCTTCTTAAGCAGCCACAGCTGAGCAATCAGTGCTTCAGAATCTAGCCTGCAGTGAACCTGTGACTTGACTCCTGTAAGCCTTGGACCTTGTACTCCAGCTATTCCTACTGAGGAACTCTGAAGCACTTGTGGACTCTGAACCCTGCTCTTTGAAAGACCCCCGTTTGCATGGACTTACGGTAACAGAGAAGAAGATCCTGAATCTGTATTGGAGAGTGATTGCTGAGCTTGGATTACTCTGGCCTGCTGTGTCTCCTGTTTCTGTGTCTGCAAACTGTGTGACTATTTCTGCCAACTTGTATGAAGTAATACAGGACTTTTCTATATCAAACCTGTGACTCCTGTGTTTTCATCGCACCCAAGCACAAGACGCTATATGAACTGTACTACATACATTACAAGATTCTGAAGCCAAAACGTTAGTGTCTGCTGGGTCTGGAAGGCTGTGTCTGCTGTACTGTGGATATCAGACGTCCGGTTGTACTTTCTGTGATGACAGTGGTTGTGACTTCTCACAACCATTCCAGGTGAGCAATTCCCTTAAGTTTTTTCTTTTTGCAGTGTTACCACAGGTAAACACTATTGTTTTTTTTTTTTTTTTCCTTTCTTTTCTCTTTTTTGTCTGCTGTAACTCTGGATATCAGATGTCTGGTTGAAACTTTCTGTGATGATAGTGGTTGTGACTTCTCACAACCATTCCAGGTGAGCAGTTCCCTTAATTTTTTTTCTCTCTGCAGTGTTGCCACAGGTGAACACTATTGTTTTTTTTTCTCTCCTCTTCTTCCAGTAATCCTGTCTTAAAAGATCTGGAAAATGGAGGCCCGCATAAAGGAACTTTGCGGAGTGACTGATAATATCCTTGCAGATTTGCAGAATATAAAGACCCGTTTTACAAATCTACAGGACCTCAATAATCACAATTTGCAAGTGGTTGGACAGACTACCCAGGATTTGCGAGCCAGGATTGAGGTTCTAGAGGGGCGAGTCCAGGCTCCTGCCGTAGCCCCGAGTGCTGGGATTCCCAAGTTGCCCCCTTTTCGTTTTGGCGGTGAACGTGAGAAATTCAG
The DNA here is from genome assembly GCA_033576555.1 of Oophaga sylvatica. NCBI lineage: Eukaryota > Metazoa > Chordata > Amphibia > Anura > Dendrobatidae > Oophaga > Oophaga sylvatica. Next base: position 329,078,411 of record JARQOD010000001.1, on the reverse strand, counting down.
GGATTTATTAATCAATGCAATCTTTTTTTTTCTGCACATGCTTCACAATTTCCCACTGAACGATCTAAGGTGCTTACTATAATTATGTTGCTTACCAACAAGGCTTTAATGTGGGCAAACCCTCTGATTGAGACTGAGGATGATTGTTTGAATCACCTTGATGATTTTATTTCAGCCATGGGGCAGGTGTTTGATGACCCCAATCGAGGTGCAACAGCTGAAGCAGCCATGTTAGCTTTGCGCCAAGGTAAGCACTCGGTAGCTGAATATGCCTTGGATTTCAGGAGATGGGCCCTTGATACCACCTGGGACAGTTCCGCCAAAAAATCTATTTTCGAAAGGGGTTATCTCCACTGATTAAGGATGAACTTGCTCGTGCCGACCCTCCCACTGCGTTAGGTGACTTTATTAACTACTGCATCCGTATTGATACTCGTCTGACTGAACGCAGGCAAGAGAGATGGTTCGAAAGCAATCGTACTAACCTTTTCCTACCTTCCTCTCCAGCTAAGGAACCTTTGAGTAGGATTACACGGGAACCTGAACCTGAACCCATGCAGGTAGACTCTTTACAACGACGGGTTAGTGATGCACGCAAGGAACATCGTTTTAAGGAGAATCTATGTTTCTATTGTGGTAAGTCAGGGCACTTCATTATAAACTGCCCCAGCCGTTCTCGTAAGACTACTGCAGCACTCATTCATTGTGAGTGTTGCGAGAGGGGATCTGTCAGGTCCGAGCCTCAGGCTCCAGAGAGATCTGCAGCAACAGATCTTGATTTCTCGGACTTAAACTCCGTTACCTCTGAGGACGTTGACTGTGTAAACGCTGCCATTTTTCAAGTTTCCTCAGCGGTGTCCCAGCTGAGTTGTAAGAAAAACAATTCTCATTGCTTTCTTTCCATCAAACTCTGGGTTGACTCAGCTTGGGTGTCTAGCTCTGCTATGATCGACTCAGGGGCAAGTGGAAATTTTATGGATGTCTCCTTTGCTCTGAAACAGGGAATACGTTCAGTGAAGAAGGCTACTCCAGTACAGATGGAAACTGTGGATGGCTCCCTGCTGACCTCTGGACCAGTGGATCAGGAAACAGAGCCTTTGAGGGTTCTTATGGGTAAAGATCATCAAGAGAAACTGTCCTTTATGCTTATCTCTTCTCCCCACTTTCCCATTATTCTAGGGCTACCATGGCTGCAGGCTCAGAATCCTACCATTAACTGGGAGACCAAGGAATTACACTTTCCAGAGAAACAGATGAGTCCAAAAGTTTCAGCTTGCTCTGTTCCTAAAGGAATCATGTCAGTCCCTGAACTACCAGCTGTATACCAGGACTATGTGGATTTATGTGACAAGAAGAACGCTGACCAGCTTCCTCCTCACCGTCCATATGATTGTCCAATTGAATTATTGCCTGGAGCAGAGATACCTTTTGGTAAGATCTACCCCCTGGCGGGGCCCGAGCTAAAGGCTTTAAAGGATTACATAGATGAAAATCTAGCCAAGGGCTTCATACGCCCCTCTTCATCTCCTGCAGGTGCACCCATCTTCTTTGTAAAGAAGAAAGATGGATCTCTGAGACCATGCGTAGACTATAGGGAACTCAATAAGGTTACTATTAGAAACCGTTATCCATTGCCTTTAATCCCTGAGTTATTGGAGAGAGTGCGACATGCCAAAATTTTTTCTAAACTAGATCTTCGTGGGGCCTATAACTTAGTCCGTATTAGACCTGGGGATGAATGGAAGACTGCATTCAGGTCACGCTATGGACACTTTGAATATCTAGTTATGCCTTTTGGTCTGAGTACCGCCCCAGCCACTTTCCAACACTTGGTGAATGACATCTTCAGGGATCTCCTAGATACATTCGTGGTAATTTATTTGGATGATATTCTAATTTTTTTCTAACTCCACAGAGGAACATCATGGACATGTGAGAATGGTCTTGGAACGTCTAAGACAAAATCATCTTTACATCAAACTTGAAAAGTGTGAATTCCATAGGACCGAAATTCAATTTCTGGGGTATGTACTGTCTACACAAGGAATTAGTATGGATGGAAGCAAAACCCAAGCCATCAAGGATTGGCCAAGTCCTAGAAATGTGAAGGAGGTACAGCGCTTCATCGGGTTTGCCAACTTCTATAGACGTTTCATTAGAAATTTCTCTGAGGTAGTGTCACCTATCACTCAACTTACCCGGAAAGAGTCTAGGTTTTCCTGGACTCCCCAAGCCCAGGAAGCATTTTCCCGTCTAAAAGATAAATTTACCACTGCACCTATCCTAGTACATCCCAACCCCGAGCTTGCCTTCATAATAGAGGTGGATGCTTCAGACTGTGCCGTTGGAGCTATACTCTCTCAGAGAACAGGTGAGAAGAATGTCTTGCATCCCTGTGCCTTCTTTTCCCAGCAGTTGTCTTCGGCTGAGAGGAACTACGATGTGGGCAATAGAGAGTTGTTGGCCATTATTGCCGCCTTCAAAGAATGGAGACACCTTCTTCAGGGAGCTGCACAGCAAATAGTCGTCCTGACAGACCATCGTAACCTTGAGTTTATCAGGTTGGCTAAGTGCCTGACTCCTCGCCAGGCTCGCTGGAATCTTTTCTTAAACCAATTTAATTTTATCATCTCTTATAGACCAGGATCGCGCAATGGAAAGGCTGATGCACTCTCTAGGATTTACTCAGCAGAGACACGTCCAATTACTCCTCCTAAGACTATTCTTCCTGACTCTAGATTCCTAGGAGTAATTCATAATCAAGACCTACTTAAGGACATCAAGGAAGCATACCATGCGGATTCCTTTTTGGCACAACCCCCAAGGGACGTAAGTCTTGTCTTTAAGAATGGTGTGTGGATTCAGGGACAACGTCTGTATATTCCTGAGACAGTCAGATTGAGAGTATTGCAACTCATTCACGATTCCAAGATAGCTGGGCATAGAGGAATTCTAAAGACACAGGAATTTCTTTCTCGTTTCTTTTGGTGGCCCACTTGCAGGAAGGATGTTTTGAATTATGTCACTTCATGTGAGGTCTGTGCAAGATGCAAAACACCTCGCTCCTCACCAACTGGTCTGTTACAGCCTCTTCCCACCCCGTCCCGCCCGTGGGGATCCATTTCTATGGACTTCATTGTGGAGTTACCAACCTCTCAGGGGAAGAACACCATTCTAGTGGTGGTTGACCGTCTAACAAAGGCAGCTCATTTTATCCCTTGTGTCGGCTTACCCACTGCAAAACAGACATCAGATTTGATGATTAAAGATGTGTTTCGCTTACATGGAGTACCGAATGAGGTTATTTCGGATCGAGGGGTGCAATTCACTTCTAGGTTTTGGCAAAATTTCTGTGCAGCATTGGACATTAAAGTAAACCTTTCTTCTGCTTTTCATCCCCAGACTAATGGACAGACCGAACGAACCAATCAAACCCTGGAGCAGTATCTCCGCTGCTTTATCTGCCACCTACAGGATGATTGGGTGGATCTACTTCCATTAGCTGAGTTCTCGTATAACAACTCTCAGAGTGCCTCCACTAAACAGTCTCCTTTTTACTCTAATCTAGGTTATCATCCTAACATTCTACCACGATTTCCCATAGAAACGCCTTTACCAGCAGTGGCTGAAAGAATCACGTCTTTACAGAAGAATATGGATCTTCTAAAGGAAAATCTGGAATCGGCTCAAGAAAGGTACAAGAAAGCAGCAGATAAATTTCGTAAACCTGCACCAGCTTTCAATGTAGGAGACTTGGTCTGGCTGTCAACCAGAAATCTTAAGTTAAGGATTCCATCGTCTAAGTTGGGACATAAGTACATTGGACCCTATAAAATCAGTAAAATTATAAGTGCCGTTGCTTGTCGTCTTCAACTGCCCAGAACTATGAGAATCCACCCTGTCTTTCATGTATCCCTACTAAAGGCTGCGACACCCAATACGTTTCCTGGACGTTCCTCTCCTTGCCCTGACCCAGTGCTGGTCGATGGTCAGGAAGAATTTGTGGTGGAAAGGATTTTAGATTCCAGGTTGTATAGAAATCAGTTACAATATCTGATTAAATGGCAGGGCTACCCAGTGGAGGACAACTCATGGGAACCGGTCAATAACGTTAATGCTCCTCGCTTGCTCCGTCAGTTTCATCAGAGGTACCCACACAAGCCTGGTCTGAGGTCATCCGGAGGTTGTCCTTAAGGGGGGAGTAATGTAAGGTTCTATGTATATATTCCTGAAACTCAGTTTGTTCGTCAGCCATTTTACTTTCTGTCTTGCTGCAGCTATCTTGCCCTCAGTCAAAATGGAGTTTCCAGCTTGCATGTTCCCGCCCTGATTCTCTCCTTTGCTTCTTAAGCAGCCACAGCTGAGCAATCAGTGCTTCAGAATCTAGCCTGCAGTGAACCTGTGACTTGACTCCTGTAAGCCTTGGACCTTGTACTCCAGCTATTCCTACTGAGGAACTCTGAAGCACTTGTGGACTCTGAACCCTGCTCTTTGAAAGACCCACGTTTGCATGGACTTACGGTAACAGAGAAGAAGATCCTGAATCTGTATTGGAGAGTGATTGCTGAGCTTGGATTACTCTGGCCTGCTGTGTCTCCTGTTTCTGTGTCTGCAAACTGTGTGACTATTTCTGCCAACTTGTATGAAGTAATACAGGACTTTTCTATATCAAACCTGTGACTCCTGTGTTTTCATCGCACCCAAGCACAAGACGCTATATGAACTGTACTACATACATTACAGTGACAGACAGGTCAAAGAGCAGTCATACCACTGCTGTGACCTGTCATTGGTGGGATCAATGATCACATCGATACCACCAATCAGTGCTAACCCTGGTGACACCGGTGTTGCTAGGCACCTAGGATCCGTCGCTGTCCGATTTTTCGACGAGACAAAAAACATTGCTTTGTGCGTCGTGTCCGGCAGCCGGACCAAAAATTTTCGACGTATCTGTCGAACGACGGATGAAACGCACGACCATCCATCGCAATCCATCGCTAATACAAGTCTATGAGAAAAAACGACGGATTGTGACTGATGGAATAAAACTGATGTGTGAAAGAGGCCTGCAATCCACAAGTTAATCAAACATCTAGGTGGCATGTATTCCAAGATTTACTGTCACCACTGTACTAAGATGTGGACTAATATAAGGTATGGCAGATTGTCCAAGAGGCACAAGGACTTTTCATGGATTGCTATTCAGGACAGTTTGCCTCTCATGTCAATGATGCAACCTGAGTAAACTATGAGCAAAGATTTGAAACTTTAGAATATCTTACTAAAAAATTGCTTTTGCCAACTGTTACAAACAATGCACATTTCTGCTTTATAACATCCTCCATGCTGCTGCTGTTCTGAAAGTGTGCCAAAGAGAGACAAAGGAGCAGGATCTCCTCTTCGCTAAGTGTAGTGTTCAGGAGATATCATCTAGTTTCCATCTACTCTGAAGATGAGTTTAGGGAAAACTGATAACTAGAAAACGAGCCTACAAAGGTGCATAAGAATGTAAATAATGAAGAGAAGAACTGCAATTCCTCACGAATACAATCATAACATCTTAGTCTAAAAAGTCATCCAAAAGTTAAGTTATGTTTTCATATTATCTATGAAGACTACTTGGTACAAGGTTTTTATAACAGTATATCAACTCATCATCACAGGACCACTTCAATTGAAAAGGGTTGTCTATACTGCACAAGCAGTTTAACTCCATGTCATTAACATCGCAGTCTTACCATCAATAACATACTCCCTTTCCATCTTACTCAACATACATTTTCCTTTATTACTGAATATTTATCTACTTTAGAAAGGTAAGAGAGTCTTGAGAATACGGTACACACTTTTCTTGTTTCATCAGTTGTCCATCGTTATCTTTGTACTCCAATCTGTTAGGCTATAATGAAAGGCTGTCTTTAAACCTTTAGGTTAAAAATAAAATGGTACCTTCATTTACGCATATTTGACATGCATTTCCCATGCATTTTATTTAAAAGGAATGTGTCTGTAGAATCAACATTCCTAAGCCATCTATATGGGCATGTAGGATATAGGAAGGTGAATAAAATGATACCTCAATATCTGTGATCTGATGTCTTATTCCTGAGAAATCTGTTTTTCTTATATATAAATGAGTTGTTCAGATCTATGGGCCGGACACAGATCTGCATAAGAGTCTGCCTCCAGAGCTTATTTTAAATGAAAGGGGTATAAGAAAACCATGGATTTCTCTGGAATAAGACATCAGGTTGCAAATACCAAGGTATCATTTTATTCATCTCCCTCTCACCTACATGCTCATATAGACAGCTTAGGAGGGTTCATCCTACTGACAGATTCTCTTTAATATAAAGAAGTCTCTGGAAAAGTGCCTAAATAATGGCTACAAGTTACAACCTGTTGCGTTTTGAGAAAAAAACAAAAACCAACACTTAGATCGCAAAAATGTATATTTTACTATGGACTTCCAGATGACATCTGACTGAAAATAAAGTAAAAAAAATGGCTATGTAAAGAATTTTTTGGAATTCAGAAAAATCCATTTTTAAAAAAAAAGTCCCAAATCATTTGATAATAATTTGGGACTTTTCTCAACACTCGCCAGTGCATTGAGCAAAGTTTGTGGAGCTTACAGGGAGTGGGTGTTGTCTTTACTTTTTCAACATATTTACTGATGCTAAATCCAGAAACTGGTTAAAAAAATTTATGTTCTGACTTTAGGATTATCCAAAATGCACCAATTAACAGGTGTGCTCTGAATGTATTAACGCATTTCACTCCAATGTAGTTTTAGTCAGACTGGTAAATTACTATTGTTTTTTTATGTAGTTATTGGAACACGACATAATATCAAAAGGACAAAACAAAACGTCTAGAATCAGACAGACAAGTTACAACCTGTTGCGTTTTGAGAAAAAAAACAAAAAACAAAGCCAAAACACTTAGATCACAAAAATGTATATTTTACTATGGACTTCTAGATGTCATCTGACTGAAAATAAAGTAAAAAAAATGGCTATGTAAAAAGAATTTTTTGAAATCCAGAAAAATCAATTTTTTTTAAAAAAAAGTCCCAAATCATTTGATAATAATTTGGGACTTTTCCAACACTCGCCAGTGCAAAGTTTGTGGAGCTTACAGGGAGTGGGTGTTTTCTTTACTTTTTCAACGTATTTACTGATACTAAATCCAGAAACTGGTTAAAATTTTTTGTTATGTTCTGACTTTAGGATTATCTAAAATGCACTAATTAACAGGTGTGCTCTGAATGTATTAACGCATTTCACTCCAATGTAGTTTTAGTCAGAATGGTATATTATCTATTTAGATGTTAGAATTAACAGGAGAGTGGGGAAAAATAGTAGATTTAATTATTGTTTTTTTTAATGTAGTTATTGGAACACGACATAATATCAAAAGGACAAACAAAACGTCTAGAATCAGACAGGAGTTAAGCACTGGTGTGAAAGAGTTCCATTTCTTGTCCTTTCGAAGCCTGCACTTATTGTGAGCAGGACTGCGCTTGCAATACAGAAGGAGGCACTTATGTACAGTACACACTATCAAAGACAGCTGATCCTCCAAGGTCATAGGAAACAACAGGACAGTGCAGTGCTTCATGTGACAAAACAAGGAACATGAAGAGTCATGACACTAATATTTATACATGTCTTGTAAAGCGGCTACAGGCATTCTCACATTAATGTGGCACCAGGTCTCTACAATATACAGCCCTACAAGGGGAAGACACAACATATTGTAACTTGTCATTCCAAAAGAAATAGAATTCTAAATACACGTTGGGAGTATTTCAGTTACACACCGGTACCAACGTAACTACGGAATACATTGACCCAATGTAAAAAATGTAATTGTTAATAAGAAAATGTGTCATAAAAACATGTAATTAATCACACGTGCATAAACAAGTCCGGTAATATTAGTCATATATTATTATGACATGCACAACATCATATGAGCCCTTAGTATTAACAAATGTACAAGATTTGATCTGAATTATTCTATTATTCCATTTGTAGAGTTAATTTGTGAATGTCCCTTGCCCGAGCCACCTGTTCCATACAACCAATCTGATTCTCCTATAATGCCTTCCTATGAAAGATCCCTCTCTGTGCTTTTTTTTGTTGTTGTCACTTTTTACCTCTTTTAAATGACCATCTCTTCATCCACAGTTTTGAGAAAGAAGGCCAGGAGTTATTCAGGACGGAGTCAGACATCTTGAAAACGAGCTGCGGTTTCAAGGAGACGTTTAAAGCAGTTGTGTGCGTGAAGACATCAGACTCAATCTGAACCATCAGGACCTAAACAGCCCAGGGTTTCCACTAGAGCTCCAAATTAGGGGCTGACTGCAGGGGGGAGGTTCAGCCTCCAGAAGTCTGTTCTGGTTGCTGTGTAATTCATAGCCAAAAGAGAAATATTTAACTACTGACTGCCCAGATACAAGGCATAACATGCAAAAGTAACAAGATCATAGTAATATCATTATAGCTATTATACCGACGAGGATTTCTCATTGCTTGTCTCATCTAATTTCCCAAACTGTTTACTACATGATTGTTCCAGACTTAACACTGTAGTACAAAAAAAAAAAAAAAAATCGATCAGTCAACTGAAAGAAATCAATTTGTAATGACAAATTGGACCACAATGAAAGAAGCCCCAGGTAATCAGGACCATATTAGAAGCAAAATGTGAAGTCTCACAACAATAAAGTGACCTAATAGTGCAATTAAGTGTTATCGACTTCTGATAATATACTGAGTTTTTCAGATAATAGACATTAAAATACAATATACATACAGTACAGACCAAAAGTTTGGACACACCTTCTCATTTAAAGATTTTTCTGTATTTTCATGACTATGAAAATTGTACATTCACACTGAAGGCATCAAAACTATGAATTAACACATGTGGAATTATATACTTAACAAAAAGTGTGAAACAACTGAAAATATGTCTTATATTCTAGGTTCTTCAAAGTAGCCACCTTTTGCTTTGATGACTGCTTTGCACACTCTTGGCATTCTCTTGATGAGCTTCAAGAGGTAGTCACCGGAAATGGTCTTCCAACAATCTTGAAGGAGTTCCCAGAGATGCTTAACACTTGTTGGCCCTTTTGCCTTCACTCTGCGGTCCAGCTCACCCCAAACCATCTCGATTGGGTTCAGGTCTGGTGACTGTGGAGGCCAGGTCATCTGGCGTAGCACCCCATCACTCTCCTTCTTGGTCAAATACCCCTTACACAGCCTGGAGGTGTGTTTGAAGTCATTGTCCTGTTGAAAAATAAATGATGGTCCAACTAAATGCAAACCGGATGGAATAGCATGCCGCTGCAAGATGCTGTGGTAGCCATACTGGTTCAGTATGCCTTCAATTTTAAATAAATCCCCAACAGTGTCACCAGCAAAGCACCCCCACACCATCACACCTCCTCCTCCATGCTTCACGGTGGGAACCAGGCATGTAGAGTCCATCCGTTCAACTTTTCTGCGTCGCACATAGACACGGTGGTTGGAACCAAAGATCTCAAATTTGGACTCATCAGACCAAAGCACAGATTTCCACTGGTCTAATGTCCATTCCTTGTGTTCTTTAGCCCAAACAAGTCTCTTCTGCTTGTTGCCTGTCCTTAGCAGTGGTTTCCTAGCAGCTATTTTACCAGGAACGCCTGCTGCACAAAGTCTCCTCTTAACAGTTGTTGTAGAGATGTGTTTGCTGCTAGAACTCTGTGGCATTGACCTGGTCTCTAATCTGAGCTGCTGTAAACCTGCGATTTCTGAGGCTGGTGACTCGGATAAACTTATCCTCAGAAGCAGAGGTGACTCTTTGTCTTCCTTTCCTGGGGCGGTCCTCATGTGAGCCAGTTTCTTTGTAGCGCTTGATGGTTTTTGCAACTGCACTTGGGGACACTTTCAAAGTTTTCCCAATTTTTTGGACTGACTGACCTTCATTTCTTTAAGTAATGATGGCCACTCGTTTTTCTTTACTTAGCTGCTTTTTACTTGCCATAACACAAATTCTAACAGTCTATTCAGTAGGACTATCACCTGTGTATCCACAAGACTTCTGCACAACACAACTGATGGTCCCAACCCCGTTTATAAGGCCAGAAATCCCACTTATTAAACCTGACAGGGCACACCAGTGAAGTGAAAACCATTTCCGGTGACTACCTCTTGAAGCTCATCAAGAGAATGCCAAGAGTGTGCAAAGCAGTCATCAAAGCAAAAGGTGGCTACTTTAAAGAACCTAGAATATAAGACATAATTTCAGTTGTTACACACTTTTTTGTTAAGTATATAATTTCACATGTGTTAATTCATAGTTTTGATGCCTTCAGTGTGAATTTACAATTTTCATAGTCATAAAAATACAGAAACATCTTTAAATGAGAAGGTGTGTCCAAACTTTTGGTCTGTACTGTATATAGTGCATATCTGTGCAATAATTCATACAATATGTATTGAAGTGCAAGGTTCTAAACATTAAAAAAATCATATCTACAAAAGTGCCAATGGTTTTATTAATGAAATCGAAAAGAAAGGGATGGAAACACACAATAACTATATTCATTTATTAAATCGGTAGGTTCCGTGTCCTTAATTCTGCTCATTAGTAACAATAGTTTCATAAGACTTTATAGATAGGATAATCACCAACCATATTTTATATACTAGAGAGAAATTTGATAAAGAGACCATGGAGAAGAATTAGATCGACATAAATAACATACAGCAAAAAAAGTAAAAATTTAAAAAAGACGGGTATAAAAATATATTAAAGGGAAAGGTTGTGTAACCAACGTCAAAACGTCTCCAGAAAAGAAGCAAAGCTCAGTGTCTCATTAAGCCCAGAAGGGATCATAAATCCCAAAGTGACAATCCACTTACTTTTATTTTAAGCCAATAATTTTTGAATGCCCCCCCTTCGATGAATTGCATCATTCCCTTGTACCATAAAGAATCTTGGATTGCACCCGTGGCATATATCAACTCCCAAGTAACCACCAATACCACCAAAAATTTTTACTGACCTCAGATATAAGTGAATAGCATCCCCCGACAGATGAAAATGCAGCAGCCTTCAGCTGTACACTATACACATCAGTATTGGCACCAACCATAGCTGTTTAACCCAGTAGATGCTGCTGTCCAGAGTGACTAGATGGTTAACAGAATGTGGGGGCTCCCTTTTTGACCCTATTGGCACCCTGAGATCATGATTGTGTTATCCTGATGCTTGCCACGGAAATTCATGGCCATATAACGGCCTTAGAGTCTGCCCGCTATAGTGACCCATTCAGAAGTTAGCAACATTAAGGTGGTAATAAAGAATGTTTTTAATTCACACCATGCCACATTGCATTAAATTCTGAAAAGCACTTTAAACTACCCAAGAGCAATTTTGAATATGTTGAGGGGTGTTTATTTTGTTTTTTTTTAAATGGTATCACTTTGGGGGGGAGGTTCAACTTATAGGGCCTCTAAAGTCACTTCAAAACTGAATAAATATTTTTAAGAAATAAATGCGAAACATATCAACCTAAATTTACCATTAACATAATGTATAATGTGTCATGAAAAAACAAGCTTCCTAGCATTCTGAAAATGAAAGTGGCATTGTAGGTAGGATGAAGCTCTATTTAAAAAGGCCTTAGGCTGGTGGGAGGAGTGCTCAGTCAGAAGGCATGTAGTACAAATGTAAACAAAATTGACTAGCCCTTCCAAACAGAAAAAGACAAGTGTGAACAGATGCAAGCTAAGAGATCCACCATATGTAAACCAAAAAATAAAGCTGCACTCTGAAACGCATGTTTACATATTATAGTGTGTAACAAAGTCACTGGTAAAATGATGGAGGGGAGATATGTTTCACTACGCTTAACGGTGTCAGTGATATAAAACCCAGAGATTTTCCTCCAGCACACTAAGTGCGGTGAGAAGTTAAAAGCTAATTTGCATAATGGGCTGAATTTTATGTAGACATCCATAGAGTGGTGGGAGGATGTCCACCTTATCTCCACCACAGGGTGTGCTCTGGGGCTTATGTAGCTGGCCACCAAAAGGCAGCAGTGTTCAGTGTCTGGAGAAGAACACTCCAGAGACGCTGTTATGCTGGAACCAACCTGAACCATGTGTGTTCTGCGGTGAGCAGGAGGAACCCCGCTCTCCAAAGGACTGTGCTAGGTGTTTCCATTTTGTTTTGTTTTCCTGTTTTGCCCAGAGGGCTGTATTTATTTTACTATACCTTGGTTTATGCTGCCTATAATAAACCGAAAGCAGTGTTCCTGTGTCTACCTCCGTGAACTGCTGAGTGAGCTGATCTACCACAAGTGTTTCAGAGTGCAGCTTTAATTTGTTAGTTACAGAGAGTGGCTTTCTTAGCTTATGCCTGGTCACACTTGACTTTTTCTGTTAAGAATAGCTGGTCAGTTTTTTCATATTTGTAGTACTCACCTTCTGACTGAGCACTCCTGTCATCAGTATAAGGTGTTTTTAAATAGAGTTTGATTTTACCTGCCCATATTATTGTAGGCTTGTAAGCTTTTAGCCCAAGAGAGACATTGTGTTAGGTTTAGGGTCCCAACAAAGGGGTACGTGTAATACCAATGACGGCACCCTGCATGGTTCCCATTCCAACTCCACTCCATGCAGAGATGCTGACATACTCACCGCCATGGCCGCACATTGATCTCCATGTCTCCGACTCCCCTGCTTCCTGTGCATGTCTCACAGGCTTCCCAGTGGCACTCCCCTGCTTTTAAAGGGGTAGCACGCGTAGTTTGAAAATGTCCCCAGCTGTGAGGCATCTTGTATGAAAGGCACCCTTCCCAGTAGGGAGGTGCCTGAGCAACCAGTAATTCCCTACTGTGAGTGGGTGCAACTGTAAGTTGCCAGGCTCCCTGATCCTAGTGTGGCCAGAGCCTGATCCTGAACCCCTGGTCCTTGTGTGGCCAGAGCCTGAATCCGTACCTCTGGTCCTTGTGTGGCTAGGGCCTGAACCTGAATCCCTGGTCCTTGTGCTTGAATCTGAATCCCTGGTCTTTGTGTGGCCAGGCCCTGAACCTGAAACTGCACCGGTGGCCCCTGAACCCTGAAGCTGCATTGTCGGTACCTGAAACTAAAAGCCACACCATTGACATTTTAATCCTTAAACCACACTCCGTTGGTACCTGAACCTAGAAGCACCTAAATCCAGAAGTCGCACCAGTGATACCTGAACATAGAAGCCCCACTGTCAGTACCTGAACCCTGAAGCCGCATTGGAGGTAACTGAACCTGTGACCATTCTACCTTCACCTTTCAGACCTGGTTAGCGTTCCACAGTCAGAACTGTCGCAGCATGTTCCAGTGTCTGAAACCAACTCTGTCTGTGACTCCGTGTCAATATCTGTTCTGACCGAGGATCCAGAACCTGTGTAGTCTAAATAGAGTTCAAATCCTGTCTTGCCAGTGACTCCAAGTCCTGTTGTGTCAGCGTATCTGACCCTTGGGGTCAGCAGCTACAGAACCGTGGACTGTCTAGGAGTGGTACCTGGTGGCTACCTGTCGCTCAAGTCTGACTGCACCATCAGGAGCTCCAGTGAACACCAGATAGCTGCTTAGCTCCTAGATAAGCCCGGCCCCATGGCACATTGGGTCAACGAACCACATGCGCCACCTGCGTGTGTGACAGTACGCATTGTTACTGGCTGTTAGACAAACATGAATTGGCCAATTTGTGCTCTATATACCTTCATTATTTAACATGTTTTCTACAGCAGTAATTCAGTTCAGTACATAGAGTGGCTCTCTTTGCTTGCTCCTGTTCACACTTGACTTTTCTGTTTGAAAGTGTCTGTCAGTTTTTTTATATTTGTAGTTCACGCCTTATGACTGAGCACTACTCCCATCAACCTAAGGCATTTTTAAATATAGCTGGATCCTACCTGTCCATATAATTGTAGGCTTTTAGCCCTCGAAAGGCATCATGTTAGATTTAGGGTCCCAAGAGGTATGCCTTTTTGCTGGCTGTTGGGCTCACATAAATTGGCCAATTTGTGCTTCAAGTTCCTTCATTATTTAACATGTTTTCTACAGCAGTAATGTAGTTCCAATTTCATATATCAATGTTTACATATTATAGCTTTTCAGAGTGCAGCCTCAATCATAGAGTGGCTCTCTTACCTTGCACTTGTTCACAGTTGTCTTTTTCTGTTTGGAAGTGCAGATCAGTTTTTTTTATATTCACTGCGCTGCATTAGTTATAAGTCGAGTTTATTCTTCGGGTGAGTGCGATTATAGTGAAACCAGATTTATATAGTTTTTTCATGGTTTGCTATTATCACACACTAAAAATGCTTTTTTATAAAAAAAAATATTTTTTTTCATTGCCATATTCTGAGAGCTGTAACTTTTTTATTTTTTTGGCCAACAAAGCTGCATGACATTATTTTTTGCACAACTAGTTAAAGATTATGTTGGTGCCACTTTAACCCCTTAACACCCAAGGGTGGTTTGCACGTTAATGACCGGGCCAATTTTTACAATTCTGACCACTGTCTCTTTATGAGGTTATAACTCTGGAACACTTCAACGGATCTTCACAATTCTGAGAAAGTTTTCTCGTGACATATTGTACTTTATGATAGTGGTAAAATTTATTCGATATAACTTGCATTTATTTATGAAAAAAATGGAAATATGGCGAAAATTTTGAAAATTTTGCAATTTTCAAACTTTTAATTTTTATGCCCTTAAATCAGAGAGATTTGTCACAAAAAAATAGTTAATAAACAACATTTCCTACATGTCTACTTTACATCAGCACAATTTTGGAACCAAAATTTTTTTTGTTAGGAAGTTATAAGTGTTAAAACTTGACCAGTGATTTCTCATTTTTCCAACAAAATTTACAAAACCATTTTTTTTAGGGACCACTTCACATTTGAAGTGAATTTGAGGGGTCAATATGACAGAAAATACCCAAAAGTGACACCATTCTAAAACTGCACCCCTCAAGGTACTCAAAACCACATTCAAGAATTTTATTAACCCTTCAGGTGCTTCACAAGAGCTAAAGCAACGTGGAAGGAAAACATGAACATTTAACTTTTTAGTCACAAAAATGATTTTTTTGCAAACAATATTTTTATTTTAACAAGGGTAAAAGGAGAAAATGGACAGATAACGTTGTTGTGCAATTTTTTCTGAGTATGCCGATACCCCATATGTGGGGGAAAACCACTGTCTGGGCGCACGGTATGGCTCGGAAGGGAAGGAGCGCCGTTTAACTTTTTCAAAATTGGCTGGAATTGATATTGAACGCCATGTCGCATTTGGTGAGCCACTGATGTGCCTAAACAGTGGAAACCCCCACAAGTGACACCATTTTTGAAACTAGACCCCCTAAGGAACTTATCTAGATCTGTTGTGAGCACTTTGATTTCCAAGTGTTTCACTAAAGTTTATAATGCCTGGGTGTGAAAAAAAAAATCCACAAAAATGATTTTTTTAGTCCCCAATTTTTGATTTTTCCCAAGGAAATTGGACCCCAAAAGTTGTTGTCCAATTTGTCCTGAGTACGCTGATACCCCATATGTGGGGGGGTGAAACTGGGTGCAAGGCAGGGCTCAGAAAGGAAGTAATGACATTTTGGAATGCAGACTTTGATGGGTGTCATGTTCAGTTTGCAGAGCCCCTGATATGCCTAAACAGTGGAAACCCCCCACAAGTGACACCATTTGGAAACTAGACCCTTAAAGAACTTATCTAGATCTGTCGTGAGCACTTTGAACCCCAAGTGCTTCACAGAAGTGTATAATGCCTGGGCATGAAAATAAAAAATCCTATTTTTTTCCCACAAAAATGATCGTTTAGTCACCAATTTTTTATTTTCCCAAGAGTTAAAGGAGAAATTGGACCACAAAAGTTGTTGTCCAATTTGCCCTGAGTACGCTGATACCCCATATGTGGGGGGAACCACGGTTTGGGTGCACAGAAGAGCTCAGAAGGGAAGGAGCGCCATTTGAATTTTTCAAACCAAAATTGGCTGGAATCGAGATTAGACGCCATGTCGCGTTTGGATAGCCCCTGATGTGCCTAAACAGTGGAAACCCCCCACAAGTGACCCCATTTTAGAAACTAGACCCCCTAAGGAACTTATCTAGATCTGTGGTGAGCACTTTGAACCCCAAGTGCTTCATACAAGTTTTATAACGTAGAGCCGTAAAATTAAAAAATCATATTTTTTGCACAAAAATGATCTTTTCACCCCAATTTTTATTTTTCCAAGGGTGACAAGACCTCAAAAGTTATTGTGCAATTTGTGTCCTGAGTACGCCGATACCCAATATGTTGGGGTAAACAACTGTTTGGGTGCATGGCAGAGCTCGAAAGTAAAGGAGCGCCGTTTGACTTTTTCAACACAGAATTGGCTGGACGCCATGTCGCGTTTGGAGAGCCCCTGATGTGCCTAAAGCCCCCGTCACACTAAGCGAGATCGCTGGCGAGATCGCTGCTGAGTCACAAGTTTTGTGATGCAACAGCGATCTCAGCAGCGATCTCGCCATGTTTGACACTTATCAGCGATCAGGCCACTGCTGTGAGATCGCTGGTCGTGTCAGAAATGCCTGGACATTTCTTTGGTCGTTGAGATCCCGCTGGGTAGCATGCATAGGTGTGTTTGACACCTTTTACCAACGATCTCGCTAGCGACTCTGCACTGATACACATAGGAGACACATCGTTACACAGGTCGCTACGGGTCGCCAATCGTTGCTGCATCGTTGGGAAGATCTGACTGTTTGGCATCTCAACAGCGACCACATAGTGACACAGCAACGATCCCTGCCAGGTCGTATCGTTGTCGGGATTGCTGCTGTGTCGCTGAGTGTGACGGTACCCTAAACAGTGGAAACTCCCACAAGTGACACCATTATTGAAACTAGACCCCCTAAGGAACTTATCTAGATGAGTGGTGAGCAATTTGAACCCCCAAATGCTTCACACAAGTTTATAATGCCTGAGCATGAAAATAAAAAAATCCTATTTTTTTCCCACAAAAACGATCTTTTAGTCATTAATTTTTTATTTTCCCAATGGTAACAGGAGAAATTGGACCCGAAAAGTTGTTGTTCCAATTTGTCCCGAGTACGCTGATACCCCATATGTGGGAGAAAACTACTGTGTGGGCACACGTCGGGGCTCGGAATTGAAGTAGTGACGTTTTGTAATGCAGACTTTGATGGAAAGGTCTGCGGGTGTCATGTCACGTTTGGAGAGCCCCTGATGTGCCTAAACAGTGGAAACCCCCCACAGGTGACCCCATTTTGGAAACTAGACCCCCTAAGGAACTTATCTAGATGTGTGGTGAGCACTTTGAACCCCAAAGTGCTTCACAGAAGTTTATAACGTAGAGCCATAAAAATAAAAAATCATATTTTTTTCCACAAAAATATTTTTGCCCCCAATTTTTTATTTTCCCAAGGGTAACAGAAGAAATTGGACCCCAAGAGTTGTTGTGTGCAATTTGTCCTGAGTACGCTGATACTCCATATGTGGGGGTAAACTACTGTTTGGGCGCATGGCAGAGCTCAGAAGGGAAGGAACACTGTTTGACTTTTTCAATGCAGAATTGGCTGGAATTGAGATCAGACGCCATGTCACGTTTGGAGAGCCGCTGATGTGCCTAAACAGTGGAAACCCCTCAATTCTAACTCCAACCCTAACCCCAACACACCCCTAACCTTAGTCCCAACCCTAACCATAACCACAAACTTAACCCTAACACCCCCTAACCCTAATCCCAACCCTAACACTTATCCTATATTTAGCCCCAACCCTAACCCTAACTTTAGCCCTAACTCTAATCCTAACCCTAATGGGAAAATGGAAATAAATACATTTTTTAAATTTTATTATTTTTCCCTTAACTAAGGGGTGATAAAGGGGTGTTTGATTTACTATTTATAGCGGGTTTTTATGTTTGGCAGCTGTCACACGCTAAAAGACGCTTTTTATTGCAAAAAATAGTTTTTGCATTACCATATTTTGAGAGCTATAATTTTTGCATATTTTGGCCCACAGAGTCATGTGAGGTCGTATTTTTTGCAGGACGAGTTGACGTTTTTATTGGTACCATTTTTGGGCGCATGACATTTTTTGATTGCTTTTTATTACGATTTTTGGGAGGCAGAATGAACAAAAACCAGCAATTCATGAATTTCTTTTGGGGGGGCGTTTATACTGTTCCGCGTGTGGTAAAATTGATGAAGCAGTTTTATTCGTCGGGTTAATATGATTACAGCGATACCTCACTTGTATTTTTTTATGTTTTGGCGCTTTTATACAGTAAAACAATTATATATAAAAAATAACTATTTTGCATCGCTTTATTCTGTGAGCTATAACTTTTTTATTGTTTCGCTGATGATGCTGTATGGCAGCTCGTTTTTTGCGGGACAAGATGACATTTTCAGCGGTACCATGTTTATTTATATCCGTCTTTTTGATCGCGTGTTATTCCACTTTTTGTTCGGGGTAGGATAATAAAGTATTGTTTTTATTCCTTGTTTTTTTTTTTTTTTAAGGGGTTCCCTAAAGCGGTTAACTAGTGGGACAGTTTTATAGGGCGGGTCGTTATGGATGCGGCGATACTTAATATGTGTACATTTATTGTTTTTTCTTTTTTTTATTTACATAGAAATGAATTAATTGGGGAATATTTTTTTTTTTACAAGTTAATTTTTTTTTTTTTTTTGCTTTTTTACTTTGTCCCAAGGAGGGAGAAGTGTCAGATTGCAGCTCTGACAGTTTGCACAGCACTCTGTCAGACCAGCGATCTGACAGCCACTGCTGGAGGCTTTCTCAGCGCCTGCTCTCAGCAGGCACTGAGGAAGCCGCCTCCCTGCAGGACCCCGCAGCCATCTTGGATCCGGGGTCCTGCAGGGAGGAGGCCCTCGGAACAGCGTGATCACACGCTGCTCTGAGGGTCTCAGGGAAGCACGCAGGGAGCCCCCTCCCTGCACGATGCTTGCCTATACCGCCGGAACACTGCGATCATGTTTGATCGCAGTGTGCCAGGGATTAATGTGCCGGGAGCAGTCCGTGACCACTCCTGGCACATAGTGCCGGGTGTCAGCTGTGATAATCAGCTGACACCCGGCCACGATCAGCTGTGCTCCCCTGTGAGCGCAGCTGATCACATATTGCGTACTATCCCGTCATTAGGAATTAAGTCCCAGGGCACATGGACGGGATAGTATGTCCAATGGCAGAATGGGGTTAAGGTATAGGATTTTTTTTATCAGTTTTTATTCAGATTATTCAAATGCAGAATGAACAAAAACAGTAATTCAATAAATTTTTTAATTTTTTTTGTGCGCAGTTCACAGTGTGGTAAAAGTGATAAGAGAGGGTTTTTTGCATCCTCTAAGTACGTTTGTTTCTGTGACCTGGGCAGTTCAATACTGTTGCCTTTTTTTGCTGCGTTAATTTTTGGGGGAATTTTAATTGGTCTTTTTATGACTTTACTTTTAATTTTAGCGTAGTGACTCACAAGTATTAGAACCCTTGCCATGGGTTGCAAGCTTGTGTATATTGGCCAAAATATTGACCAATACCTCATGTACAGCGGCTTAAATAATTATTGAACACCACCAATTTTCTAAGTAAATGCTCACTAGATGTTGATAACAAACCATCCAATGCACACAGGCAAAGAAATCAAACCATAGATGTCCATAAATTAAGTTATGTGCAATAATGAGAAATGCCACAGGGAAAAAGTGTTGATCACGCTTACTGAAATGTAATTAATACTTCACCCAAAGTTTGATTGGTGATGACAGCTTCAAGATGCCTCTTGTGTGGAGAAAAGAGTTTCATGGATTGCTCAGGTGTGATTTTTGGCCCATTCTTAAACACAATCTTCAAATTCTGAAGGCTCCATTTACTCCTTCTATGAACTCTGAACTTTAGTTCTTTCCATACATTTTCTATTTGATTCAGGTCAGGTAATTGGCTGGGCCTTTCTAGCAGCTTTATTTTCTTTCTCTGAAACCAATTCACAGTTTCCTTGGCTGTGTGTTTGGGATCATTGTCTTGCTTAAATGTCCCCCCCAATTCCATCTTTATTTTCCTGGTGGATGGCTGATATTTTTCAAGAATGTCTCAGTACATTTATGTTGTGAATAGGCTGGAAATGAGTTCTGAGCAGAAGCTCCCTCTGGTGGTTACAAACGGTACTGGACTGTCCAGTGAAGATTGTGAGGATTGGGAATCAGGTGTTACTGACTGGTCTTATATAAGGGAGTCGCCTTCCCATCAGGGTTGCCGGTGATCAATTGTTCTGGTCTCAATCCTTGATTCCTGTTTCCTTGGTAGCCTGTTGTGTCGTGTCTGAATCTCCTGCTAACAGATAAGACATTTTCTTCTTTTTGTTTTTGTGCTTGATTTTTGCATTTTGTCCTGCACTTCTGTGGGGGCCTTCAGGGTCCCCTCTGGGGGCTTTTGCCCTCTCAGTTCAGTTCAGCCACTGATGTTTGTATATTTGCTTTTTCCAGTTTTTTCAGTGGCTGCTGTTTTGTTTTTGGTTACACCAGAGAACTAATTTAGGTGGTAGAGGTCGTGTGATCTCAGGTGTTTTTGAAATTAGTAGAGTTGGTGCTTTTCAGGGTTTTTTGGGATTGCAGTAAGTGCCCTTCCTATCCTTTTCTATTTAGTAAGTTTGGGCCCCAACGTTTGCTCATACTATTTTCTGTCTGTGTCAGTATTTCTTCTTGTCTAACCGCCATTACATGTTTGGGGGCTTTCTATGTTCTTTGGGGATCTGCTCCGGGGCAGATAGCTTTCCTCTTTCTATCTTTAGGTGTAGTTAGTTTCTCAGGCTGTGACGAGGCGTCTAGGACCAACGTAGGAACGCTCCACGGCTGCCTCTAGTTGTGGTGGTTAGTCAGGGTACTGCAATCTCATAGTTTCCAACTGCTCTGGTGTATTTCCTTTTTTGCCTGCTCTCCTCAGCTACCAAATCATAACAGTATCACCGGCCTAAACTGAAAATTATATGGTACTCACAGAAGGGAAAAATATTGTGGAAAGAAAAAAAGTTGTCAGAGATTTTTTTTTTTTTTTTTCTGTTTGTTGCATTTTTTTTTTTCCCTCTGTATCTCTGGGTGCTGAGGATTTTTTTTTCTCTCTCAATGGAGTTTGCACAGTTGTATGGCCGTGTGGATCAGCTTGCCACTGAAGTTCGGAGTATTGCTACCTATCTTGCTAGGTTGCCTGTTGTGGAACCTAGGATTCCCATGCCAGATTTGTTTTTAGGGGATCGAGCTAAATTTCAGAATTTCAAAAATAACTGTAAATTGTTTTTTGCCTTAAAATCTAAGTCCTCAGGGAACGCAGCGCAGCAGGTTCAAATTGTCATCTCTCTCCTGCGCGGCGACCCTCAGGATTGGGCTTTTTCCCTGACACCTGGGGATCCTGTTTTGAGTGATGTTGATACGTTTTTTCAGGCTTTGGGGTTATTGTACGATGAGCCTAATGTCACTGATCAAGCTGAAAAAACTTTGTTGGCATTAAGTCAGGGGCTTGAGGACGCTGAGTTATACTGTCAGAGATTCCGTAGGTGGGCAGTCCTGACCAAATGGAATGACGACGCTTTGGCAGCTCTTTTTCGGAAGGAACTGTCAGATAATGTAAAGGATGTTATGGTGGGATTCCCTGTTCCCTCTGGTCTCAATGATTCTATGTCATTAGCGATTCAAATTGACAGACGTTTGCGTGAGCGGAAAGGTATGCGTGGAATAATGTTGCCTTGTGAACCTGCTTCTGAATCCATTCAGTGTGATAGAGTGGTTTCTGGGGCACAGCGTCATGAATTTCGAAAGCGCAATGGGTTATGTTTCTACTGTGGTGATGCCTCTCATGCTATTTCAGTCTGCCCTAAGCGGGGAAGACGTTTTGCACGCTCAGTTGTCTTGGGTAGTGTTCAGACTAAGTTTTTATTAACTGTTACCCTGATATGCTCTCTGTCCTCATTTTCTGCTCAGGCTTTTGTTGATTCTGGAGCAGCTATTAACCTGATGGATTTTGATTTTGCTAAACGTTGTGGGTTTCCCTTGATACCCCTACGGAAGTCTATTCCCCTACTGGGGATCGATTCTACCCCTTTGGCTGAGAATAAACCTCAGTTCTCTACTCAGGTGATAATGAGGGTAGAACCTGATCATCAGGAGAGTTGCAAATTTTTGGTTCTGTATAATCTGCATGACATTATCGTACTGGGTTTCCCTTGGTTACAGTCTCATAATCCTGTTTTGGATTGGAAATCTGTGTCTGTTACCAGTTGGGGCTGCCAATGTGTTAATACCAACACTCCTGTTTTTTCTGCCTCCCCCCAGGCTCAGGATGTTCCTGACTTTTTGATTGATTTTTCTGATGTGTTTAGCGAAAGTAAATCTGCATCCTTACCTCCCCATAGGAGCTATGACTGCGCTATTGAATTAGTGCCTGGTAGTAAATTCCCTAAAGGTCGCCTTTTTAACTTGTCTGTACCTGAACATGACGCTATGCGGTCTTATATCAAGGAGTCATTGGAGAAGGGTCATATCAGACCATCCTCTTCACCCTTAGGTGCCGGTTTTTTCTTTGTGGCCAAAAAGGATGGTTCATTAAGGCTGTGTATTGATTATCGTCTCTTGAACAATATTACTGTGAAATATCAATATCCTTTACCCTTGATCTCTGATCTGTTTTCCAGGGTGAAAAACGCTACTTGGTTTACCAAGCTTGACCTCAGGGGGGCATATAACCTTATTCGCATTAAGCACGGGGATGAATGGAAGACGGCATTTAATACCCCTGAAGGGCATTTTGAGTACCTTGTGATGCCCTTTGGGCTCACTAATGCTCCTTCTGTCTTCCAGTCCTTCATGAATGACATTTTCAGGGATTTTGTGGATAAATTTCTGATTGTTTATTTGGATGATATCTTGATTTTTTCCAATGACTGGGACTCTCATGTAAAACATGTTCGGACTGTGTTCCAGATTTTGAGAGAGAATGCTCTGTACGTGAAGGGATCAAAGTGTCTTTTTGGCGTTCAGAGGATCTCATTTCTGGGATTCATTTTGTCCCCATCTGTTATTGAAATGGACCCGGTCAAGGTTCAGGCCATCTGTGATTGGGTCCAACCTACTTCATTAAAGGCTCTTCAAAGATTCTTGGGTTTTGCCAATTTTTATCGTAAATTTATTGGTAATTTCTCTGTTATTGTTAAACCATTAACTGATTTGACCAAGAAGGGTTCTGATGTGGTGAATTGGCCTCCTGAGGCAGTCTCTGCATTTCAGGAACTTAAGCAGAGATTCACTTCTGCTCCTGTTCTACGGCAGCCTGATGTTTCTCTACCATTTCAGGTGGAGGTTGATGCCTCTGAAATTGGGGCAGGTGCCGTTTTGTCCCAAAGAGATCCAGAGACTTCTAAAAGTAACCCTTGTGCCTTTTTCTCTCAAAAATTTTCTCCCACTGAACGTAATTATGACGTGGGTAATCGGGAGTTATTAGCCATGAAGTGGGCTTTTGAAGAGTGGAGACATTGGCTGGAGGGAGCCAAACATCAGGTGGTGGTCCTTACGGACCATAAGAATCTAGTTTATCTGGAATCTGCCAAGCGACTTAATCCTAGACAGGTGGGCCTTGTTTTTCACACATTTTAATTTTGTGGATTCATTTCTTCCTGGCACTAAAAATGTTAAAAAGACAAAAAACCTGACTGGCACTTCCAGACTAATGTGAACTAGGTGCAAACCAAAGGGAGCTACCCTCATGTAAAACATCCAAAAAAAGGCTGCACTCAAGCATACTAAAGCATGACAACATAGAAAACATGAAATTTTGAATAGCAATATGGCTTTGGAATATAAGGAAAAATTTGAGACGCTTAGTATAAACATTTGGCCAAACATTTTAAAGCCCAACAACCATCGTCAAGGTGGTCTCAATTCTGTTGAGTCCCTAACCTAATGTGAACATACCTCTATTAGGCTGATATCTGAATTTCTGGGTGAATATGCACCTCTGTCAGTAATGCCTGCATTTATGGGTAAAGTAGGGAGCTGGTGTAATTAAAATCACCACCTGGTGGGGGCGGAGTGCTCGGTCAGCAAGCTAACATTCAAAAGACAAAAAACCTGACTGGCACTTCCAGACTAATGTGAACTAGGTGCAAACCAAAGGGAGCTACCCTCATGTAAAACATCCAAAAAAAGGCTGCACTCAAGCATACTAAAGCATGACAACATAGAAAACATGAAATTTTGAATAGCAATATGGCTTTGGAATATAAGGAAAAATTTGAGACGCTTAGTATAAACATTTGGCCAAACATTTTAAAGCCCAACAACCATCGTCAAGGTGGTCTCAATTCTGTTGAGTCCCTAACCTAATGTGAACATACCTCTATTAGGCTGATATCTGAATTTCTGGGTGAATATGCACCTCTGTCAGTAATGCCTGCATTTATGGGTAAAGTAGGGAGCTGGTGTAATTAAAATCACCACCTGGTGGGGGCGGAGTGCTCGGTCAGCAAGCTAACATTCAAAAGACAAAAAACCTGACTGGCACTTCCAGACTAATGTGAACTAGGTGCAAACCAAAGGGAGCTACCCTCATGTAAAACATCCAAAAAAAGGCTGCACTCAAGCATACTAAAGCATGACAACATAGAAAACATGAAATTTTGAATAGCAATATGGCTTTGGAATATAAGGAAAAATTTGAGACGCTTAGTATAAACATTTGGCCAAACATTTTAAAGCCCAACAACCATCGTCAAGGTGGTCTCAATTCTGTTGAGTCCCTAACCTAATGTGAACATACCTCTATTAGGCTGATATCTGAATTTCTGGGTGAATATGCACCTCTGTCAGTAATGCCTGCATTTATGGGTAAAGTAGGGAGCTGGTGTAATTAAAATCACCACCTGGTGGGGGCGGAGTGCTCGGTCAGCAAGCTAACATTCAAAAGACAAAAAACCTGACTGGCACTTCCAGACTAATGTGAACTAGGTGCAAACCAAAGGGAGCTACCCTCATGTAAAACATCCAAAAAAAGGCTGCACTCAAGCATACTAAAGCATGACAACATAGAAAACATGAAATTTTGAATAGCAATATGGCTTTGGAATATAAGGAAAAATTTGAGACGCTTAGTATAAACATTTGGCCAAACATTTTAAAGCCCAACAACCATCGTCAAGGTGGTCTCAATTCTGTTGAGTCCCTAACCTAATGTGAACATACCTCTATTAGGCTGATATCTGAATTTCTGGGTGAATATGCACCTCTGTCAGTAATGCCTGCATTTATGGGTAAAGTAGGGAGCTGGTGTAATTAAAATCACCACCTGGTGGGGGCGGAGTGCTCGGTCAGCAAGCTAACATTCAAAAGACAAAAAACCTGACTGGCACTTCCAGACTAATGTGAACTAGGTGCAAACCAAAGGGAGCTACCCTCATGTAAAACATCCAAAAAAAGGCTGCACTCAAGCATACTAAAGCATGACAACATAGAAAACATGAAATTTTGAATAGCAATATGGCTTTGGAATATAAGGAAAAATTTGAGACGCTTAGTATAAACATTTGGCCAAACATTTTAAAGCCCAACAACCATCGTCAAGGTGGTCTCAATTCTGTTGAGTCCCTAACCTAATGTGAACATACCTCTATTAGGCTGATATCTGAATTTCTGGGTGAATATGCACCTCTGTCAGTAATGCCTGCATTTATGGGTAAAGTAGGGAGCTGGTGTAATTAAAATCACCACCTGGTGGGGGCGGAGTGCTCGGTCAGCAAGCTAACATTCAAAAGACAAAAAACCTGACTGGCACTTCCAGACTAATGTGAACTAGGTGCAAACCAAAGGGAGCTACCCTCATGTAAAACATCCAAAAAAAGGCTGCACTCAAGCATACTAAAGCATGACAACATAGAAAACATGAAATTTTGAATAGCAATATGGCTTTGGAATATAAGGAAAAATTTGAGACGCTTAGTATAAACATTTGGCCAAACATTTTAAAGCCCAACAACCATCGTCAAGGTGGTCTCAATTCTGTTGAGTCCCTAACCTAATGTGAACATACCTCTATTAGGCTGATATCTGAATTTCTGGGTGAATATGCACCTCTGTCAGTAATGCCTGCATTTATGGGTAAAGTAGGGAGCTGGTGTAATTAAAATCACCACCTGGTGGGGGCGGAGTGCTCGGTCAGCAAGCTAACATTCAAAAGACAAAAAACCTGACTGGCACTTCCAGACTAATGTGAACTAGGTGCAAACCAAAGGGAGCTACCCTCATGTAAAACATCCAAAAAATAGGCTGCACTCAAGCATACTAAAGCATGACAACATTGAAAACATGAAATTTTGAATAGCAATATGGCTTTGGAATATAAGGAAAAATTTGAGACGCTTAGTATAAACATTTGGCCAAACATTTTAAAGCCCAACAACCATCGTCAAGGTGGTCTCAATTCTGTTGAGTCCCTAACCTAATGTGAACATACCTCTATTAGGCTGATATCTGAATTTCTGGGTGAATATGCACCTCTGTCAGTAATGCCTGCATTTATGGGTAAAGTAGGGAGCTGGTGTAAATAAAATCACCACCTGGTGGGGGCGGAGTGCTCGGTCAGCAAGCTAACATTCAAAAGACAAAAAACCTGACTGGCACTTCCAGACTAATGTGAACTAGGTGCAAACCAAAGGGAGTTACCCTCATGTAAAACATCAAAAAAAAAGGCTGCACTCAAGCATACTAAAGCATGACAACATAGAAAACATGAAATTTTGAATAGCAATATGGCTTTGGAATATAAGGAAAAATTTGAGACGCTTATTATAAACATTTGGCCAAACATTTTAAAGCCCAACAACCATCGTCAAGGTGGTCTCAATTCTGTTGAGTCCCTAACCTAGCTGGAGGGAGCCAAACATCAGGTGGTGGTCCTTACTGACCATAAGAATCTGGTTTACCTGGAATCTGCCAAGCGACTCAATCCTAGACAGGCCAGGTGGGCCTTGTTTTTCACACGTTTTAATTTTGTGGTTTCCTTTCTTCCTGGCACTAAAAATGTTAAGGCGGATGCCCTCTCGAGGAGTTTCCTGGCGGACTCTCCTGAGTTATCTGATCCTTCTGTTATTTTGAAAGAGGGTGTAGTTCTTTCCGCCATCTCGCCCAATTTGAGACTGGCTCTGGAGGGGTGTCAGGAGGATAAGCCCGAGCACTGCCCTGTTGGGAAATTGTTTGTCCCGGACCAGTGGAAAAAGAGTGTAATGTCTGAGATTCATTGTTCCACGTTGGCCGGTCATCCCGGAATTTTTGGTACCAGAGACTTGGTTAGTCGGTCCTTTTGGTGGTCTACCTTGTCTCGTGATGTCAGGGAGTTTGTGCAGTCCTGCGGGACTTGCTCTCGCTCCAAGCCTTGCTCTCGTTCTAGTGGTTTGTTGATGCCATTACCTGTGCCCAAGAGACCATGGACCCATATCTCTATGGATTTCATTTCCGACCTCCCTGTTTCTCAGAGAATGACCATCATCTGGGTGATTTGCGATAGGTTTTCCAAGATGATACATCTTGTGCCATTACCTAAGTTGCCTTCCTCCTCTGAATTGGTGCCTTTGTTCCTTTAGCACGTGGTTCATTTACACGGCATTCCGGAGAACATTGTGTCTGACAGAGGAGTCCAGTTTGTTTCCAGATTTTGGAGGACCTTTTGTTCTAAAATTGGTGTTCAATTGTCTTTCTCCTCGGCGTTTCATCCTCAGACCAATGGTCAAACTGAGAGAACAAACCAGACATTGGAGACTTATCTAAGATGCTTTGTGTCTGCTGATCAGGATGACTGGGTCTCTTTTTTGCCTTTGGCTGAGTTTGCTCTTAATAATAGGGCTAGCTCTGCCACTTTGATGTCTCCATTTTTCTGTAATTCTGGGTTTCACCCTCGATTTTCTTCAGGACAGACGGAGGCTTCTGTCTGTCCAGTTGTTGACTCTGTTGTGGAGCGTATGCAACAGATTTGGGACCAGGTAGTGGAGAGGTTGTCCCTCTCTCAGGAGAGGGCCCAGCGGTTTGCTAACCGGCATAGGACTGATGGGGGACTTGGTCTGGTTGTCCTCAAGAAATATTCCTATGAGAGTGGCATCTCCTAAATTTAAGCCTAGGTTCATTGGACCTTATAAGATCATGGAGATTCTTAATCCTGTTTCTTTTCGTTTGCTTCTTCCAGGGACATTTAAGATCCATAACGTGTTCCACAAGTCCTTGTTGAAGAGGTTTGTTGAGCCAGTGGTTCCTACTACTGTGCCTCCTGACCCTGTTTTGGTTGAGGGCAATCTGGAGTATGTGGTTGAGAAAATATTGAATTCTCGTTTTTCTAGACGGAAACTCCAGTATTTGGTTAAATGGAGAGGTTATGGTCAGGAAGACAATTCTTGGGTGTTTGCTTCGGACATCCATGCTAGGAGACTCATCCGTGCGTATCATAGAACTCATCCTGACCGACCTGGTTGCTCAAATGAGGGTTCGGTGACCCCTCCTCAAGGGGGGGGTACTGTTGTGAATAGGCTGGAAATGAGTTCTGAGCAGAAGCTCCCTCTGGTGGTTACAAACGGTACTGGACTGTCCAGTGAAGATTGTGAGGATTGGGAATCAGGTGTTACTGACTGGTCTTATATAAGGGAGTCGCCTTCCCATCAGGGTTGCCGGTGATCAATTGTTCTGGTCTCAATCCTTGATTCCTGTTTCCTTGGTAGCCTGCTGTGTCGTGTCTGAATCTCCTGCTAACAGATAAGACATTTTCTTCTTTTTGTTTTTGTGCTTGATTTTTGCATTTTGTCCTGCACTTCTGTGGGGGCCTTCAGGGTCCCCTCTGGGGGCTTTTGCCCTCTCAGTTCAGTTCAGCCACTGATGTTTGTACATTTGCTTTTTCCAGTTTTTTCAGTGGCTGCTGTTTTGTTTTTGGTTACATCAGAGAACTAATTTAGGTGGTAGAGGTCGTGTGATCTCAGGTGTTTTTGAAATTAGTAGAGTTGGTGCTTTTCAGGGTTTTTTGGGATTGCAGTAAGTGCCCTTCCTATCCTTTTCTATTTAGTAAGTTTGGGCCCCAACGTTTGCTCATACTATTTTCTGGCTGTGTCAGTATTTCTTCTTGTCTAACCGCCATTACATGTTTGGGGGCTTTCTATGTTCTTTGGGGATCTGCTCCGGGGCAGATAGCTTTCCTCTTTCTATCTTTAGGTGTAGTTGGTTTCTCAGGCTGTGACGAGGCGTCTAGGACCAACGTAGGAACACTCCACGGCTGCCTCTAGTTGTGGTGGTTAGTCAGGGTACTGCAATCTCATAGTTTCCAACTGCTCTGGTGTATTTCCTTTTTTGCCTGCTCTCCTCAGCTACCAAATCATAACACATTTATCTATTCATCCTTTCAATTATATGAAGTTTGCCAGAGCTGTATGCTGAAAAACAACCGCATACCATAATGTTCCCACTCCAAACTTCACTGTTGGTATGGTGTTTTTGGGGTGATATGCAGTGCCTTTTGGCTTCCAAGCATGGTGCGTAGTATGGCATCCAAAGAGTTCAATTTTGGTCTCATCTGACCAGATTATATTCTCCCAGTTTTTCACAGGCTTATCTGTATGTTGTTGAGCAATCTTTAAACACGCTTGAACATGTTTTTTGTTCAGCAATCGAGTGTGGTGAGCATGCTAACAGGCCATGGAGGTTGAGTGCATTACGTATTATTTTGTTTGAAATAATTGTATCTGCTGATTAGTTTTTTCCGCACCTCTCCACAGGTGGTCCTTGGCTCTTGGACAACTCTACTGATAATAATTTTCACTACTCTGCTTGAAATCTTGCGGTGAGCACCTGGTCATTGTCTTTTTCATGATGAAATTATGTTTTTCCACTTCCAGATTATGGAACCAACAGAGTTCAGTGGAACCTACAGTAGTTTAGAAATTCTTCAGTAACCGATGCCAGTATATTTTGCAACAATAAGGTAACAAAGGTCTTGAGACAGCTCACTGGTTTTACCCATCATGAGATGTTTCTTGTGTGGAGCTTTGGTAATGAGACAACTTTTATAGGCCATCAGTTGAACCAGCTGATATTATTTTTCACTAAGTGGCAGGAATTTCTAATTACTGATAGATTTCAGCTGGTGTCATGACTTTCCATGGCTTATTGCACCTCTCACTTTTACCCAGTGTCATTTGCCGTTATTACACATAACTTAATTTATGGACATGTATGGTTTGATTTCTTTGTCTGTGTAGATTGTATGGGATGTTACCAACATCTGGTGAGAAGTTCATGTCAATAGCACTTCTATAAATTTACTAAGAAAATGTGTGACGTGTTCAATACTTATTTCACTTCTTACTATGGTTCTCTGGAGTCCCAAAGCTTAAGAAAAGGTTTTATAACCTTTTCTAGACTAATAGATCTCAATTACTTTGTTTCTCATTTGTTCCGGAATCCCTAGGGATCACAGCATGATGACTAGCTTTTGAGGATCTTTTTGGCTACTTCACAGTTAATTTATGTTTTAAGGGGAGGCGGCAATCACTTTTTCACACAGGGCCCTGTAAGTTTGGATTTATTTTTCCCTTAATAATAAAAGACCTATGTCTTTGTACCGTGTTAGCCAGTAGATAGAAAAATATTTAGAATTGGAGTCCTCAGTGGTTGATACCTTTTAATGGCTAACTGAAAATATGGTAACAAATTGCAAGCTTTCAAGACTACTCAGGTCTCTTCATCAGGTAAAGACTAATACAAAATCTGAAGAATCACATATTTATACACAACACAGCACAGAAACAATGCAATAGATAAGACAAGTGATGTGAAGCAGAACTGTCATTATGGGAGATAGAGATGAACATAAATATGGGAACAGTTCATAGATAAGGTGTGAAAGTTTTATTGCCCTCTGATTGGGGTCTGGTAATGTTTATTGATGCCCCCACAAGGTCTTTGAAGCAAATTCCTTAATTGATGTAAAAAGACATAAATCCATGCGACACGTTCATTCCTGCACTGAGAGTGTCAAAGGTCATCATAAGTTTATATTCGGAGACTCTCCTGTCTCTCTGAGATGTGAAACTACTTTTCAGTACCAGCTAATGGGTTTAATCATTTTAGTAATATTTCAGGGAGCCCTTTATTAATATAGGCAGGACTGCACATCACTTACAGACATAGAAACATTTATATATCAGCCATCAATATCAGATCGTTGGGGGTGAGATATCCGGCACCCTGTCTATCAGCTGTTATCAGTGTCGG
This sequence comes from Oophaga sylvatica, assembly GCA_033576555.1. Classification (NCBI taxonomy): domain Eukaryota; kingdom Metazoa; phylum Chordata; class Amphibia; order Anura; family Dendrobatidae; genus Oophaga; species Oophaga sylvatica. Next base: position 329,047,042 of record JARQOD010000001.1, on the reverse strand, counting down.
CTGGAAATTCCCGCATGCTGCCAGAACACAGCAGCGCCATCTTTTTTATTGTGGCCACAGTTGGGTATTGCAGATCACACCCTTTTCCACCTCGGCCACAGTAGCATTGACGGAGCTGCTGTGTTCGGGCAGCATCTGAGTACTTCTGGCTATACTGGTGCTGATAAGGTCTGATTGGCACTCCCAACAATCAGATATTGATGACCTATTCTAAGGATATACCATCAATAAAATAGTAGTGGACAACCTCTTTAATATCTAATAACGTGATTCACTATCAATTGGAGAATTCAATCTAATTTGCAGATACACTGTAGTTAAACAAGGAATTAAACTATGCAACACTGCCATCTAGTGGAAATTCTCATATAAATGCCCAGTTATAAATTTCTATAACTATTCTGGTTTTGTCTATTGCCAGTTGGGGCGCGCAGAGCCCTCCCAGTGGGCACACGCGCAATCCCCTCAGCACTAGCGCCGCCGCCACTCTCTTCTGCACGTACCCTGTACCATCAGCCCTCAGGCGTGCATGCTAAGGAATGTGAGGGTGGCGCTGCTAATGCTGAGGCGATGGCGAGCGTGCAGGGGAGAGTGACAGTGGCGCTAGTGCTGAGGAGATGTTGCGCGTGCCCATAGGTAGGACTGTGATATATTAAGAGCGGCGTGGAAATAGGAAGAGGTTAGTAGTTATTTATTTTTTTATGTGGGGCCATTATACTGTATGTAGCACTATTTGGTCACATTATACTGTATGGAGTACTATGTGGGGCCAAAATACTGTATGGAGCACTATGTGGTGCCTATATATTGTATGGAAAACTGTGCGGTCATTATACTGTATGGAGCATCATGTGGGGCTATTATACTTTACGGTGCACTATGTGGGCAATTATACTGTATAGAGCACCATGTGGGGCCATTACACTCTATGGAACACTATGTGAGGCCGTTATACCGTATGGAGCATCATGTGGGGCCATTATACTATATGGAGCACCATGTGGGGCTATTACACTCTATGGAACACTATATGGGGCCGTTATACTGTATGGAGCACCATGTGAGGCCATTATACTGTACGAAGTACCATGTGGGGTCATTATACTGTATGGAGCACCATGTGGGGCTATTATACTGTACGAAGTACCATGTGGGGCCATTATACTGTATGGAGCACTATGTGGGGCTATTATACTGTACGAAGTACCATGTGGGGCCACTATACTGTATGGTGCACTATGTGGGGCCATTATACTGTATGGAGCACTACGTGTGGTCATTATACTGTATGGAGCACCAAGTGGGGCCATTACACTGTATGGAGCTCTATATGGGGCTATTATACTGTATGGAACAATATGTGGGGCCATTATACTATATGGATCACTATGTGGGGCCATTATACTCTATGGAACTCTATGTGAGGCCATTATACTGTATGATGCACTATGTGGGGTCATCATACTGTATGGAACACTGTGGAGTCATACTATTTGGAGCACTATGTGGGGCCATTATACTGTATGGAACACTGTGGGGCCATTATACTGTATGGAGCACTATTTGGGGCCCATTACACTGTATGGAGGACTATGTGGGGCCATTATACTATATAGAGCACTATGAGTACAAGAATCTTGGAACAGAACACATCTTATCAAACAATAGTTAATCCCTATTCCCAGTGGTCAAAGGGGCTAAATTAGCAAAGGATACTCCCATAATTAGAATTGCAAACAAACAAAAGAAAGGAACAAAAAATCCCAAATAAAATATATCAAAGAATTATTTTATCTATAACGCTTCAAGCGTCTCTCTGTCCGAAGCCTTTATAGCCTGCGCAGTCTGGCTTCACACAGAAGGCATCCAGCGGTTACAGTTAAGAGGAGTGTGTATGGCGCCGGAGATCACGGTACGCATAGACACTGAATGCATACCGCAATCTCTGGGGCCATACTTACATACTTACCTGACCGGGAGGAGCGTTGCTGCGGCGCTTCTCTTCTCGCCGGAGACTGGGGCAGGAGTGCGGCGTCGGAATTGCGCATGCGCGTACTCAGGCACTGCACTCCTCCGCGGCCTCCGGCAGAACGGGACAGCGCTGGAGCTCAGGAAAGAAAGCCGAGTATAAATGTTTTTTTTTGTATGTGTGCAGTTTAATAGGAGTGAGGAGGACCATACATATCAGGATAAGGGGGTGAGAGGTAGCATGCATACCAGGACAGGGGGTGAGGGGACCATGCATATCAGGATTGGGGGGTGAGGGGACCATCATATCAGGATAGGGAGATGAAGGGTAGCATGCATACCAGGATAAGGGGGTGAGAGGACCATGCACACCAGGATAGGTGGGTGAGCGGACCATGCACACCAGGATAGGGGGGTGAGAGGACCATGTACACCAGGATAGGGGGGTGAGGGGACCATGCATATCAGGATAGGGGGTGAGGGGTAGCATGCACACCAGGATAGGGGGGTGAGAGGACCATGCACACCAGGATAGGGGGGTGAGAGGACCATGCATACCAGGATAGGGAGGTGAGACCATGCATATCAGGATTGGGGGTGAGGGGACCATGCATACCAGGATTGGGGGGGTGAGGGGAACATGCATATCAGGATAGGGAGATGAAGGGTAGCTTGCATACCAGGATAGGGGGGTGAGAGGACCATGCATACCAGCATTGGGGGTGAGAGGACCATGCATACCAGGATAGGGGGGGACAGGACCATGCATACCAGGATAGGGGGTGAGAGGACCATGCACACCAGGATAGGTGGGTGAGGGGACCATGCATACCAGGATAGGGGGGTGAGGGGTAGCATGCATACCAGGATAGGGGGGTGAGAGGACCATGCATGCCAGGATAAGGGGTGAGAGGACCATGTATACCAGTATAGGGGGTTGAGGGGACCATACATACCAGGATTGTGGATGAGGGGACCATGCATACCAGGATTGGGGGGTGAGGGGACAATGCATACCAGGATAGGGGGGTGAGGGGACCATGCATATCAGGATTGGGGGTGAGGGGACCATGCATACCAGGATTGGAGGGGGTGAGGGGACCATGCATACCAGGATTGGGGGTGAGGGGACCATGCATATCAGGATTGGGGGTGAGGGGACCATGCATACCAGGATTGGAGGGGGTGAGGGACCATGCATACCAGGATTGGGGGGTGAGGGGACCATGCATTCCAGGATTGGGGTATGAGGTGACCATGCATACCAGGATTGGGGAGCAAGGGACCCATGCATACCAGGATTAGGGGGTGAGAGGACCATGCATACCAGGATTGGGGGTGAGGGGACCATGCATACCATGATATGGATGAGGGGGTACCATGCATACCAGGATTGGGGGGTGAGACCATACATACCAGGATAGGGGGGTGAGAGATAGCATGCATGCCAGGATAAGGGGTGAGAGGACCATGTATACCAGTATAGGGGGGTGAGGGGACCATACGTACCAGGACTGGGGATGAGGGGACCATGCTTACCAGGATTTGGGGGTGAGGGGACCATGCATATCAGGATTGGGGTGAGGGGACCATGCATACCAGGATTGGGGGGTGAGGGGAACATGCATATCAGGATAGGGAGATGAGGGGTAGCTTGCATATCAGGATAGGGAGATGAGGGGTAGCTTGCATACCAGGATAGGGGGTGAGAGGACCATGCATACCAGCAATGGGGGGCGAGAGGACCATGCATACCAGGATAGGGGGGGACAGGACCATGCATACCAGTATAGGGGGGTGAGGGGACCATGCATACCAGGATAGGGGGGTGAGGGGTAGCATGCATACCAGGATTGGGGATGAGGGGACCATGCATACCAGGATTGGGGGGTGAGGGGACAATGCATACCAGGATAGGGGGTGAGGGGACCATGCATACCAGGATAGGGGGGTGAGGGGACCATGCATATCAGGATTGGGGGTGAGGGGACCATGCATACCAGGATTGGGGGGTGAGGGGACCATGCATACCAGGATTGGGGGGGTGAGGGGACCATGCATTCCAGGATTGGGGTATGAGGTGACCATGCATACCAGGATTGGGAGCAAGGGACCCATGCATACCAGGATTAGGGGGTGAGGGGACTATGCATACCAGGATTGGGGGTGAGTGGACCATGCATACCATGATATGGATGAGGGAGTACCATGCATACCAGGATTGGGGGGTGAGAGAACCATGAATACCAGGATATGGATGAGGGGGTACCATGCATACCAGGATTGGGGGGTGAGACTATACATACCAGGATAGGGATGAGGGGTACCATGCATACCAGAATAGGGATGAGGGGTGCCATGCATACCAGGATAGGAGGGGGGCAGCACATATCAAGATGGGAGACCATATACCAATAAAAATACTCACCACCCGGGCGTAGAACGGGTTCAATGCATATATATATATATATATATATATATACATATATATGTATATGTATATATATATATATATATATATATATATATATATGTGTATAGTAATATAATCCAGCAAAATAAATTACATAAATCACATGAAAAAAGACAAAGTGGATAGTCAATTAACACAGGTGTAAAACAAATGGTCCCCAAAAAATAAAGTAAATGGAATGGGATAACCAAAAAGTAGCAGCAAATCAAGTAAAGTGCCATGTGCACCATACTGTCGTGTGGAGGATACTGTGGAGGAATTCACTGTGGGAGTATCCTACTGAGTTTGGGGGCACTTTTGCTTGCAATATACTTTATCTGTTTTATTCACGGTTTTTTATTCTTTGTTATTACATTTTTAAATTAGGCCATTGGGCTATGTGCTTTTTACTGCTCTTACATAACATATTATATTATTCAAGGTTGGCCCAAGGCTTTGTCCAAACAAACAACTTTGCAATTTTACTTTTGTTTAAATATCCTCTCCATTCTCAAGAACAGACCTTCACTACAATCAGTGGCTAGTATCTTAAGCTTGGACTGCAGTACTTAATAGAGATGAGAGAATATTTCAATATTCGGTTCGGCTCACGATCACAGAATTTGCAATATTCACTGATTTAAATCGCCGAATATAGCCGAACATACACAACATAAAAGCCGGCATTTTCCCACACTGTCACACAGCATGTGTCCCTGCCGGTCAGAGAGCCGCGGTTCCCACCCTGTCAAATGACAGCATGAGCGCTCAGCTGTGATCGGAGGTATAAAGTTTACCTCCAGTCACTAGTGTCAGCTGATGGGACCTCAGCTCCCATCATCCGACACCTGCTGCCGCTAATAACAGTGAGAGCAGGAGTGGCGGATGGGAGTTGTCATCCTGATCTGTAAATAAATAATTTAAAAAATTGGCATGGGGTCAAGCAAAGCGGACCCAAACCGCATGGGGGGCCCAACAATACAGTGTTTGACACGCTGCCATATGCATGACAGCGTGGCAAACACGGCTACAGTTCGGCGGTGAAATCATCCCCGCCGGTCAGAGAGACGCTGTTCCAACGTTGTCAAAAGACAGCGTGAGCGCTTAGCTGTGATGGGAAGTATAAAAATAGCAGCCCACAGCTGCCCAGAAAAGACACATCTATTAGATGCGCCAACACTGGTGCTTTGCCCGGCTCTTCCCACTTGCCCTGTAGCGGTGGCAAGTGGGGTTCAGATTTGTGGTTGATGTCACCTGTGTTGTCAGGTGACATCAAGCGCATGGATTAGTAATGGAGAGGCCCCCGAGGAAGCAGAAACGCGAAACGTGCATCTGGGCCTTGGCATGACGTGCAGGCGACTCAATATGGGTAAGAGAGGATGTGTGTTTAGTTCACATTGCTTTTGACTGCCCCCCTTTGTTGTAGTCAGCAGGGCAGTCATTATTATCTGGTGTTATTCAGTATTTCACTATTAATTGGTACTTTGTGTAAGTAACTTCAGATGTTTTTTTGCTGCCCAGCATGGAGAGCCTTTTTTGTCATCTCTTTGCCCTGGTTTGGGCAATTGGGTCATTAGTTATATGCACACACCACTGCCCAATTTATTTACCTTGGTAACTTGCATTGTCACACCATGGTTGCGTCATTATTTACTGTTTTTTTAATTATCTATTATATGTGTGGTGCTAATTGTTTGTACACTTTGTGAGCCCATGAATATTTCAATCAAGTATTTTTCATATTTTTTGCATTAGTAGGGTCTCTGTGTACTGATTTGTCTGCCTATTTTCCACACAAGTATTTGACACATTTTCTAGGGATGTAAGCTTCCAATTGATCTTTATTGCTTCTCATAGTCTATGGAGAGTATCTCGTTTCTTTAAATATGCTTTTTACATCTATCTTTGGTTCTTGGTATGTTTTCATTAGTAATGGAGAGGCGCCTATAAGACACCTATACATTACTAATCCTATGGTTATATGGCAAATAAAGACACAGCCAGAATAAAGTCCTTTATTATAAATAAGAGTAAACAGTTTTCCATTTTATTTAAAAATAGCAAACACAGTTATACTCACCAAACACCTAATTCCACCAAAGTCCTCATTCTCCTGTAATAAATTAAAATAAAAAAACAACAATATACCATACCTGTCTGTCGTCCTGTCCCACGCCGTAATCCATGTCTGGGAGATTATTTGTTTTTAATCTGGACGGTGCCTAGATGCGACCGTCCAAGCTGAGAACCACTGGGGAATGAACTACTGTGAGCAGAGCCTCAGTGATTAGTGGTGACGTCACTGAGGCTCCGTTCCCAGCCGGACTGAACAGCTGTGACCTCAGTGAGATCCCCGCTAGCACCATGGAAAAAGTCACTGAGTTCACTGCAGTTCAAGCACAGTGGCTTCAAAGCAGATCACCGTGATCTGCGGTGAAGTCACTGAGCTTGAACTGCGGTGACCTAATCACTGACGTTTTCCCATGGTGCTGAGGTCACGGCCGTTCAGCCCTGCTAGGAACACAACCTCAGTGACCGGAGGCAACCTCGATGACGTCACCGCTAGTCACTGAGGCTGCGCTCAAAGCAGCTCATTCACTAGTGGTTCTCAGCCTGGACGGTCGCATCTTGGCACCATCCAGGTTGAAAACTATTAAACCCCAGACATGGATTAAGGATAGTATATTTTTGCTTTTTTATTTTAGCTTTATTACAGGAGAGCGAGGGCTTCGATGGAATTAGGCGAGGTCATAAGTATGATTTAACCCCTTTCTGCCATTGGACGTACTATCCTGTCCATGTGACCTGGGCCCGTATGACCATGGACGGGATAGTACGTCCCATGCGATCAGACGAGTCACAGTTGACACCCGGCACTATGTGCCAGGAGCAGTCACGGACCGCACCTGGCACATTAACCCCTGGCACACCGCGATCAAACATGATTGGGGTGTACCGGGGGCACAGGGAAGCATCGCGCAGGGAGGGGGCTCCCTGCATGCTTCCTGAGACCCTCAGAACAGCGCTGTTCTTGAGACCTTACTCCCTGCAAGACCCCGGATCCAAGATGGCCACGGGGTCCTGCAGGGAGGGGCTTCCTCAGTGCCTGCTGAGAGCAGGCGCTGAGAAAGCCTGCAGCAGTGCCGTGCTGTGCACACTGTCAGACCAGCGATCTGACTTTATACAGTGATGTCCCACCCTGGGACAAAGTAGAAAAAATAAAAAAATGAATATAACGTGTAAAAAAAAAATTCCAAAATAAAGGAAAAAAAAAATATTCCCCAATAATTTCATTTCTTCATGTAAATAAAAAAAACAAAACAATAAAAGTACACATATTAGGTATCGCCGCGTCCATAATGACCAGCCCTATAGAACTGTCCCACTAGTTAACCCCTTTAGTGAACCCCTTTAAAACAAAAAAAAAACAAGGCAAAAAATCAATGCTTTATCATCATACCGCCGAAAAAAAAGTGGAATAACACGCGATCAAAAAGACCGATATAAATAAACATGGTACCGCTGAAAACATCATCTTGTCCCACAAAAAATGAGCTGCAATACAGCATCATTAGCGAAAAAATAAAAAAGTTATAGCTCGCAGAGTAAGCGATGCAAAAATAATTTTTTTTATATATAATTGTTTTTATTGTATAAAAGCGCCAAAACATAAAAAATGATATAAATGAGGTATCGCCGTAATCGTACTAACCCGAAGAATAAAACTGCCTTATCAATTTTACCACACGCAGCAGAACGTTATAAACGCCCCCCCCAAAAGAAATTCATGAATTGCTGATTTTTGTTTATTTTAACCTCCCAAAAATCGAAATAAAAAGCGATCAAAAAATGTCACGTGCTCAAAAATGGTACTAATAAAAACGTCAACTCGTACTGCAAAAAATACGACCTCACATGACTGTGGGCCAAAATATGCAAAAATTATAGCTCTCAAAATGTGGTGATGCAAAAACTATTTTTTGCAATAAAAATCGTGTTTTAGCGTGACAGCTGCCAATCATAAAAACCTGCTATAAATAGTAAATCAAACCCCCCTTTATCACCCCCTTAGTTAGGGGTTAGGATAGCGGCTAAAGTTAGGGTTGGGGCTAAAGTTAGGATTAGGGTTGGGATTAGGGGTGTGTTAGGGTTAGGTTTGTGGTTAGGGTTATGGTTAGGGTTGGGACTAGAGTTAGGGGTGTGTTCGGGTTAGGGTTGGAGTTAGAATTCGGGGTTTCCACTGTTTAGGCACATCAGGGGCTCTCCAAACGTGACATGATCTCTGATCTCAATTCCAGCCAATTCTGCGTTGAAAAAGTCAAACAGTGCTCCTTCACTTCTGAGCTCTGCGGTGCGCCCAAACAGTAGTTTACCCCCACATATGGGGTATCAGCGTACTCAGGACAAATTGCACAATAACTCTTGGGTCCAATTTCCTCTGTTACCCTTGGAAAAAAAATAAAAAATTGGGGGCAAAAATATTTTTGTAAAAAAAAAAAAGATTTTTTTGTTTTTACGGCTGTACGTTATAAACTTCTGTGAAGCACTTGGGGCTTCATAGTGCTCACCACACATCTAGATAAGTTCCTTGTGGGGTCTATTTTCCAAAATGGGGTCACTTGTGGGGGGTTTCCACTGTTTATGCACATCAGGGGCTCTCCAAATGCGACATGACGCCCGGCAGACCATTCCATCAAAGTCTGCAATCCAAAACGTCACTACTTCTCTTCCGAGCCCTGACGTGTGCCCATACAGTAGTTTTCTCCCACATATGGGGTATCAGCGTACTCAGGACAAATTGGACAACAACTCTTGGGGTCAAATTTCTCCTATTACCCTTGGGAAAATAAAAAGTTCGGGACTAAAAGATCATGTTTGTGGAAAAAATATGATTTTTTTATTTTCATGCCCGGGCATTATAAATTTTTGTGAAGCACTTGGGGGTTCAAGTGCTCACTACAGATCTAGATAAGTTCCATAGGGGGTCTAGTTTCCAAAATGGTGTCACTTGTGGGGGGTTTCCACTGTTTAGGCACATCGGGGGCACTGCAAACAGAACATGACCCCCATCAACGTCTGCATTCCTAAACGTTATTACTTCCTTTCCAAGCCCTGCCGTGCGCCCAAACAGTTTCCCCCCCACATATGGGGTATCAGCGTACTCAGGACAAATTAGACAACTTTTGAGGTCCAATTTCCTTGGGAAAAATCAAAAATTTGGGACAAAAATCATTTTTGTGGAAAATTGTTTTTTTTTTTTCACACCCAGGTATTATAAACTTTTGTGAAACACTTGGGGGTTCAAAGTGCTCACAACAGATCTAGACAGGTTCCATAGGGGGTCTAGTTTCGAAAATGGTGTTACTTGTGGGGGGTTTCCACTGTTTAGGCACATCAGGGGCTCTCCAAATGCGACATGGCGTCCAATCTCAATTCCAGCCAATTTTGGTTTGAAAAAGTCAAACGGCGCTCCTTCCCTTACGAGCTCTGCCGTGTGCCAAAACAGTAGTTTTCCCCCACATATGGGGTATTGGCATACTCAGGAGAAATTGCACAACAACTTTATCTGTCCATTTTCTCCTTTTACCCTTGTGAAAATAAAAAAAGTTTTAAAAGATCATTTTTGTGGCTAAAAAGTTTAATGTTCATTTTTTCCTTCCACATTGCTTCAGCTCCTGTGAAGCACCTGAAGGGTTATTAAACTTCTTGAATGCGGTTTTGAGTACCTTGAGGGTGCAGTTTTTAGAATGGTGTCACTTTTGGGTATTTTCTACCCCTCAAAGTGACTTCAAATGTGAGGTGGTCCCTAAAAAAAATGGCTTTGTAAATTTTGTTGCAAAAATGAGAAATCGCTGGTCAACTTTTAACCCTTATAAGTTCCTAACAAAAAAAAATTTTGGTTCCAAAATTGTGCTGATGTAAAGTAGACATGTGGGAAATGTTATTTATTAACTATTTTGTGTGACATATTTCTCTGTTTTAAGGGAATAAAAATTAAAACTTTGAAAATTGCAAAATTTTCGCCATATTTGCGTTTTTTCAAAAATAAACGCAAGTTATATCGAAGAAATTTTACCACTAACGTGAAGTACACTATGTCACGAGAAACATTCTCAGAATCGCTATGATCCGTTGAAGAGTTCCAGAGTTATAACCTCATAAAGAGACAGTGGTCAGAATTGTAAAAATTGGCCCGGTCATTAATGTGCAAACCACCCTTGGGGTGAAGGAGTTAATTAACATTATTAAAGGAGTCTGTCATTTTTTCAATTGAAAGACTTTATTCTTGGAGTGTGTGTTTTTATACAATGTGACTATGGGGTTAGTAATGAGGGCGTCTTATTGACGCCTCTCCATTATTAACCTCGGGGCTTGATGTCACCTGACAATACAAAGGTGACATCAACCCAACAAATATGAACCCCACTTGCCACCGCCACAGGGCAAGTGGGAAGAGCCGGGCAAAGTGCCAGAATTGGCGCATCTAATAGATGTGCCTTTTCTGTGTGGCTGTTGGCTGCTATTTTTAGGCTGGGGGGGTAATATCCATGGCCCCTTACCAGCCTGAGAATACCAGCCCCCAGCTGTCTGCTTTAGCAAGGCTGGTTGTCAAAAAATGGGGGGACCTTATGCCATTTTTTAAATTATTTATTTAAATAATTAAAAAATACATGGTGGGACCCCTCTATTCTTGTTACTCAGCCTTGCTGAAGCTGACCGCTGAAAGTTTCAGCCCCCAGCTGTGAGTTTTGCCTGGCTGGTTATCAAAACTACAGAGGAACCCATGCAGGTTTTTTTTATTATTATTTATTTACAGTGCAGGCGCGGCTGATAAATGCTGGCATCATACTACCATAGAATACAGGCGAGTGCTATGCGAGAAGACATTTAATAGCACTCGGCCCAGTGTTAGGTTCACACTGGGAATTTTTGCTGCGCTTTTTAAGCTAATTTTCAGCTGCTTTTTATACTACCAGCAAAGCCTATAAGATTTCAGAAATCTCATGCACACACATTGGTTTTTTTGTCATCAGAATTTTGTGTTTTGCAGCTTTTTTTTTTTTTACATAGAGCATGTCACTTCTTTAAGCTGTTTTTCAGCGTTTTTCACCCATTGACTTGAATGGATGGTGAAAAAATGCTGCAAATATGCAGGTTGACTTTTCTTGCAGCGTATGTGCTGCAAAAAAGTCAAGGACAGCAGGATTTGACCTCACAGTCAGCTACGCTACATTAGATGGCAGGCTGCCTGATGCGTCCATACAGTCTGTCATCCAGCAGGGTAGCCCTGAACCCCATTCACTTGAATGGGGGACTGACAATACGGTGCTTGACACGCTGTCATATGCACGATAGCGCGGAAAACACCGCTATATAGTTTACCTCCGGTCACTGGTGTCAGCTGATGGGACAAACGCTCCCATCATCCGACACCTGCTGTCGCTAGTAACTGAGAGCAGGAGCGGATGATGGGGGTATTCATTGGCGGCTCCTGCGCTGTAAATAGATGATTTAAAAAAAAAAAAAAACCTACGTGGGCTCCCCCCTATTTTTGATAACCAGCCAGGTAAAACTCACTATTCCTTTCTGAGCCCTGCCGTGCGCCCAAACAGTAGTTTTCTCCCTCATATTGGGTATCAGTGTACTCAGGAGAGATTGCACAACAAATTGGCAGCTTCTGCGCTGTAAATAGAGGATTTAAAAAAAAAAAAACCTACGTGGGCTCCCCCCTATTTTTGATAACCAGCCAGGTAAAACTCACTATTCCTTTCTGAGCCCTGCCGTGCACCCAAACAGTAGTTTTCTCCCTCATATTGGGTATCAGTGTACTCAGGAGAAATTGCACAACAAATTGTTTGGTGCAATTTCTTCTGTTACCCTCATGAAAATGCAATATTTTGTGCTAAAAACATATGAGGGGAAAATTTGATTTTTTTTTTATTTTTATGGCTCAACGTTATAAACATCTGTGAAGCACCTAAGGTTTCAATGTGCTGATAACGCATCTAAATACATTCCTTGTGGGGGATTTTCACTGTCTAGGCACATCAAGGCTCTCCAAATGCGAAATAGCGTCAATTGTTCCAGCAAATTTAGATTCAAAAAGTCAAATGGCGCTCCTTCCCTTCCGAGTTCTGCCGTGCACCCAGTGTTTTTCTCCTTTATATGAAGTATCAGCACGCTCAGGAGAAATTACACAACAAATTTTTGGATGTTACCCTTGTCAAAATAAAAAAATTTGGATCTGAAGTAAATTTTTTGTGAAAAAAGTTGAATGGTATTTTATTTCCACATTCCAAATATTCCTATGAAGCACCTAAAGGGTTAATAAACTTCTTGAATGTGGTTTTGAGCACCTTGAGGAATGCAGTTTTTAGAATGGTGGATCCTGGGTATTTTCTGTCATATAGACACCTCAAAGTGACTTCAAATGTGAGGTGGTCCGTAAAAAAAAAATGGATTTGTAAATTTTGTTGTAAAAATGAGAAATCGCTGGTCAACTTTTAACCCTTATAACTTCCTAACAAAAACAAATTTTTGGTTCCAAAATTATGCTGATGTAAAGTATACATGTGGGAAATGTATCACAGTATCTCTGTGATTTAAGGGCATGAAAATTCAAAGTTGGAAAATGGCGACTTATTGAAAATTTTTGCAAAATTTCCATTTTTTTCACAAATAAACACAAGTCATATCAAATAAATTTTACCACTACCATGAAATACAATATGTCATGAAAAAACAGCCTCAGGATCAGTGGGATCCATTGAAGCGTTCCAGAGTTATCACCTAATAAATTGGTCGGAATTGTAAAAATTGGCCTGGTCATTAATGTGCAAACCACCTTCGGGGGTAAAGGGGTTAAAGAATCCATCAGTTTTATATGAAAAAATAAATAAATAAATGTGTATATTACAATTTGCAATACACTGAAACTTAAAAAGACATACCAGTCAAATATATGGCAAACTCACACACCAATAAAGGGAAATATTCACTAGTTCAAGAAACGGTAAGGAAGTGACCATTTATAATTAGATTCTGAGATGCATCGGTTGGAATTTTAAAGGGTGTTCATTTTTACCCCCCAAAAAAAACTTTAATAAATATTTACATTACATGGATGAAGGGCCATTTGTAATTGGAAATGTCAATGGGGAACTTGCGGGGTGACCCTGAAGTCCATTACATCCAAACAAGCTGTATCCTGTGGAAGAGGTTGTGCAGGTGCAGACAGCACAGTTGTGTCCTACATCTTCAAGCAGCGGATCTCACTTCCTATCTTAATACACTGACCAGAGACCACTATTATGTTACACTAAAGCAAGACCGCACAATCAGCAGCTGCATACTTGCCTTTCACACCTTCAAAAGTGGTGAAAAACTAGTCAAAGTGCTTGCTACTCTAAATAAGTGTATGTGTATATGAGGGAAGTTCGGAAGATACAACAAGCTGCTGCTAGACTCCACTGGGGGAAGCTTGCCTTATGGAAGAACAAAGGATCAGGCATGCTTAAATCAATATAACCATTCCCTCTTTCTACTTCAACATTTGCAGTTTGAGTAAAGTCAGCAAACATCCATATACAAATAAGGCTGTCTTCCGTGGGAGAAAAAATATTGGTTTAGAAATATTTATTTTTGTTTGAATGAGAAACTTGAAGCTAGGTTCACTGTTACAGTAGAATAGAATGAAATGCAATTAAAACCCTATACACTTTGTTACCATTGACAGGAGATATCTATATACAATTATCCTACAAGATAGAAGTCAGTGTCAATGGGATTCAACAATATCCATATATAGTTGCACCCATTTTCATACATACCAGTATAGGTGTGCAACACCCCTGCAGGCATCACTGCATGGCTTCCCATCTTACCTCTCCGGGCCATGCTGTGAGTTCTATCCTCTGCCAGCTCCTTGCTGTGAACTTTATGTCCTTGTTTGCTACATACTTCCTGGTTGTATGCTTAGGGCGGCAGCACTTCTTGAGTCTTATAGAGACAGTGTAAACCTTCATAAGGTGTCCCCAGCCAATTGCCAAGAGACATCAGGTACTTAAGGCATCCCCAATCATTGGAGGATGCCTGAGCAACAAACTCCCTCAGTCGGTGTCTTGCTGCTGAGTTGCCAGGTCCTGTCCTGTTTTCCGCCTTCTCTGGGGGGCTGCATACCCAGACCTGTTACTGTGCTTGTGTGTCCTGTTTTCTCCGCCTTCTCTGGGGGCTGCATACCCAGACCTGTTACTGTGCTTGTGCGTCTTGTTTCCCGCCTCCTGAGGGCTGCATACTCAGGCCTGAATCCTTATCCTGTACCTGTTTCCGTACCTGACCCTGTCTAAACTGTGTCCTATACCTGTATCTATCTGTATCCTTGTGTGTAGCCTTCCCTACCTGCTGTGTGTATCCTTGTGTTTATTCTAGCTCTACCCTGTTCACCGCAACCTGCGGTTCTGCTTGCCACACTCAGCAGCTCTGCTTGCCGCAACCTGCGGCTGTACTCGGCCCTGTTCCCCTCCTTGCGGTTCTGCTCTGCTTCTGTTCCACCTCATGTGGTTCTGCTCTGCTTCCGTTCCGCTCCTTGCGGTGCTACTGTGCTACCGTTCCGCATCCTGCAGGTCTTGGATCTTCCAGTCTGAACTGGTTCCTACCTGTTTCCATACACAACTCATACCTGTGTACCTGTCCTTCCTGAATCCGTTCCAGCCCCTCCAGTCTGAACAAGTCCCTAGCTGTTTCCATATACCACTCATACAGTCTGAGCCGTGCCCACCTGACTGCCAGCCACGCCCATCTGTACTTACCCGCACCAGTCATTAGAGTTCTGTTACCCAGTGGGGTTAGATGCTACAGCCAGACACCGCCCTGGAGTGGTACCAGGCAGCTACCTGCATCACAAGCCTGACCTCACAATCAGAGGCTCCAGCGAACACCAAGGTAACTGCTTAGCCACGCCCCTTCCAGGGTAGTCTGGTTTGTGGCAGTGGGGCCACAATCCCACACTCGCACTGCCCCGCCACGACCGTTACAAGGTGTATGATTGCACCCTTTTGTATATATCTTTTTGTAATGAGCAGCTGAAATATGTCGCTACTGACTTCTATAGTGCAATAATTATTATCTAGTTGATACAGCATTGGATTTTGCAAACTACAAAAAAAAATGTAATAGTCATATTGTTTGTGGAGGAGCAGTACAAGGCTTGCAGTCAGGGCTAGGATTCTCTTGACAGTCCTGTAAAATGTTGTCTTGCACATACACTAACCCATAAACTTACTTAGAAGTCTTAATAAAAGGACTAACAGCCTTAAAGGAAATCTGTCAGCAAGTTTTTGTTATATAATCTGAAGACAGCATGCTGTAGGGGTTAAAACACAGATTTCAGCAATGCCTCTTGTTCTGTCTTACAAGTCCGCAGAGTGTGCAATCTGTCATACAGCATAAATCTCTTTTATGTCTTTAAAAATAAGAAGACCGTTCTCTGTAGTCTAACTTGTTTATTGGTCAACAGATGGATGTATAGAACCAAAATGTATGAATGTGGATGGTAAAACTACAAGAATATAAATAACAGGTGTAAGTATTGAGCTTAGAATATCACATAACTATGACATTTCCAATAGTGAAAGCACACAACAAGATGGAGCTTGTACAGGTGAGCACACGACCTAGTAAAAATCGCCTGATTTAACAACTGTTCTGCATAAAGCAATACCACAAGAACAGAAATTATTCCCTTACCAGATGAACTCCATTATCCTAGATGAAGTATAAGTAATATAATGCAGGGAACAAGACAGGCACACACAGATCTGGAGACCTTCTCTATGAAAAGGTCCTTTACCAAACATGCACTGGTCCCTCCCACAATGCAACTGATTTACAGAAAAAAAAAGTAATACAATTAACAGTCATCAGATGCTGGTATTACCACATTAGACGTCACTAACAGAGTATTACAGCTTATTAAAGTGACAACAGTAATGTAACATCGTCTTTTGGGCAGAACACTCCCAGCTTCGCATCAGCTGATGTCACTGCCAGGCTCCTTTGGCGAAAGCAACAAAACAAGTTACTTGACTGGCCTAAGAAATAGTTTACTCTCAGACTTCTACTTTGCGCACATTCCCATCCTTACTTGGAAACGTTTTGGTGACGAGGCCTAGTGGCCACATTCCGGTATGACTGGCTGTCTTTCATGAGTACAGCATCATCAGGTTTCATGTTTGCTTTATTGGTTTGCCACGTCTTCCTTGGATCTAAGGTAAAAAGATACTGCTGCTTTCTCCATCTGTCTCAATAAACATAAGAGACAGTCTGCACTGCCTCCATTGCCATCTGTAGAGGTCTTTGTCACTGAATTCTCCAAGCGGAGCACTCGGAGCGCTGGTTTTCTGAGTAACATGGCAGGAGTGAGACTAGTCGAATCTCCAGAGTCGCCAGAAAATGCAGTTAACGGTCTAGCATTCATGATAGCTGAAACTTCAGACAAAATTGTAGTCAGACTTCATGTGCGAGTTTTATACTTCCTGGAAGAAGATCGAGTCCAGGTTCAGCATGCTATTCCTATAATTCTTTTCCAAGAACCTCCCACGTGAGAAGAGTGTGGTAAATTAAAAGTCCACGTGGATCCTTGATTGCTTAGGTATCTTTCCACATTAGTAGTGTCTTAGCTGTAAGAAATTTGAGGTTCCTTTACTGCAACAAAATTCATGCCTCCATTCGAGCGAATGTGTTTCACTGGGCCTCTGATAGCAATGAAACGTTCAAGTGTGTTTATGAAACTTTTAAGTGTCCATGGATTCAATTACTTCAATATGTACAGCTGACGGAAATATAGGTAAATCATATCCGTCCAGTGTTTTGCGATGGCACGGATTCCTCTAGTGTGCCGTGTAACCATCGACCAAGAACCAAATACATCCAGATCAACATTGGTGAAGGGAGGATTTGTACCGAGTATTTAAATGGGAGATTGGCCATCTTTGGGTTCTAAAACATCCCACGAAGTTTGGACAGGTAAATGTTGAAGATGAGTTTACTACACATCTATATCCATAGTCCAGCAGCTTGAAGATTCCCTTCAGTAAACAAGCAGCTCTGGTGTTCCACTAGAACACAGTGATGTTGCGCGAGCAGAGTTGTGACGTGAAGATTTCCAGGAATTACTACAGGATGTTTCTCCATAAATTCTACCTAGCTTCATGAAGACCTGCAGATCTGCAAGTGTTTGACCAATCAATGTTATTAAATGGGAAAAAAAATAGCTGTGCACATGCTGCGGAAAATTCTGCAGTGGTTTATTTTCCACAGCATGTTAATTCTTTTAGCGGATCCGCTGCGTTCCTACACCCATTGAATTAATGAAATCCGCAGAGCAAAAAACGCATGGCAATGCGCATAAAAAATGAGCGGATTTTGTCATGCGCTTTCTGCCAAGAGAGGCAGAATCCGCTCAGGAAATTCCACAGCCCAATCCGCAACGTGTGCACATACCCTGAATCTTCTAGGGACATTGCGACCCTGTTGCCTTCTCTTGTCCTGTGGAAGACTGTGCACCCTATGTAATCTTGGTCACCATCGCAAGCGTGGTCTTCACAGGAAAGTTCTGCGAAAGGACAAGGCAGAAGAGCACTGTGTGGCAATTCTTTTGCCAGGAAACTACTCTGACATGGCTGAGCGAGACAGACGTCCATTTTTATACGAACTAGTGAGCATGTTTGACTAAAGTCAACTTGTGTTCTCCTAGACAGACGTCTCCTATAATGACCCATCCTAGGTCAAGTCTCTGGGCATATGGAGCATTCTGGAGGCCGTTGATCTGTCCTCTAACCTTATGGACCCGTAATAGGTCTGTTCTGAGGCGTAAGACTATCAGAGCCTCTGGGTCCAGTTCTTGTATCACGTGAGCTATACGCTTCAAATGGGGGTGGTGTGCCGTTACCTCCAACGTAGGTATCTCAGACCTGTTTTCAGGAATCTGATTGCACTCCAACACGGTCAGCAGGTCTGTCTATAGACACCACTTCAAACCTGGTCATTTTCCTCCCCGCCGTCTCAACAGTATCCTTCAAGGTGTAGAGAGAACCGGGGCCTGCAATGTTGCTAGAGACCTGTTGCTTTGATCATCTAGGATTGCGTATATCTTGATTGATTTTTCCCAGGGGCCTGCTGGACAAACTCCAACAAGGCAGTTTTTTGAGTAAAACCTTCCTCCGACAAGTCCTCTACAGATATCTGTACACAGAGAGGTGACTACAGGTGTATCTGTGCATTCATCTGCTCTCCATCACGTACCTCCGTTTGCGACAATGCCCATAAGTGTGGTCCAGTGTGTAAACCTGTGATGCGCAGAATATAGTAGCATAGAACATATTTCACACTGGCTTAACAGTTCCTGACGAAGTGCAATGTGGTAGTGCAGTATCTGAAGCAGATGTGGTTTTCTTTGAGGAAACCCTTGCAGCCTTCTAGAGACGTATCTGAAAACTCTGCATTTTAGCAGAGAATGAGGTTTCCTATGTAGGGGACACAGATTGCTGAGTTCCTTAGGTTTGGTCTCTCTTGAGAAGACTTATCAGCTCCATAAGGAAAACCTGCAAAGGTAACATTAGTTTTGAGGACTGCCATGGGCATGGAACAAAACACCAGATGGTGCTATTACCACATTACCCATCACTAACAGAGTATTACTTCTTATTAAAGTGACATTAAATTAACCTCATCTTTTGCCCTAACTGGCAGAACACATCGTATCAAGCTCCCTGTTTTTGTTTCCTTACAATGATTGTTTTTGCACCAGAAGCTTATCATTGCTGGGACACTGAAGTGTGTGCCTGGTAGTCCGGCACATCCGCTCCTGTGAGGAGCACATCACTGCCTATAGACATAGTATATACAGAGTATGGGTGGGGTTAGCTTTCTCAGCTCTGCTTCATGCTAAATCTAAAATCTCTGATTGTGTCACAATAGCTGCACCCAGTAATCTAAGTGATACATCGCTGGATAGAGCGATTCTTTTCCTACATTATGCTGCTCTCAGATAAGGTAGCAAAAACCAGCTGACAGACTCCCTTTAAATTTTAAATGAGTATAAGGGCAGGAGTTCATCAAATGGGTAGCCCATCCCCTTTATATGTGATGTGGTAGCTAACAGCCAAAGGTGGACTTGCACTTCAAAAGGGCATTTACAGCAGAAGTCACTTTTAATTTTGAGGCTTTTTTTTAAGTCACAATTGGAAAAAGAAGACAGATCAAAGTTGGTGAGGAATTGAAACAAAACGTGTATTAAAAAATTGTGTAACTTTTTAATAAACACTTTAATTTATATAACAAAAAACACCCTTAAAATTGAAATGCAAGACTGATTTTGTTTACCAATTCAGACCAAACACTGATCGATTTCTTTCTGTTCAGGATTAAAGGGAAAAACCATCTTGGTCCAGCTGCTGTAGCATTTATACATATGTTATGAAAGCAGCGCCATAGAAAGCAATTGACTGAAGATGTTCATCGATTCTGTGGGAGAATCTCTCTACCCTTGTTTTGTGACCTGTGCAGGGAGGGGGAGGAGACGAGCTGTGACCATCACGTACTGTGGTGCGACTGTTATCCATACATAGGTGCCATCTCAATATCACAGGAAGAATTATAACAAAGAAACTGCTTAAAAAAAAAATCTTTACACAGTATGAAATCAGAATATTTGTCTAGATTGAAGGCTACAGGATTAGGATTTCTTTTTTAAATATGGATATTGTGACATGAATTAAAATAACCAACAATTGTTTAAAGCAAGTTTTTATGTTAAAAATATTTTAACAATAGGTCTATATCTGATAGCACATTTTCTTTGAGGAAAAGATGAAAAATTGTGTACTTCATATCAAGGTTTTAAAATTTATACATAGTCATCTTTATAAAAACTCATATCAACAATACCCCAGACAGACAGGAATAGGTTTACAGACCATCATACACATTATGTATGTAGGAATATAAAGAAATGTTTGATTAGGCAATTTTTTTTTAAACCAACAAAATAGTTTACAATAACACCTAAAAAATACTCATATACAGTACGTTATTTATAAGAAGAAACATTTATGTTCATATCAACTCATAGAAGCTCAGTGGCAAAAAAAATTCTAAGCAAAATAATATCTAAGCAAATGGAAAGAAAAAAAAAAGAAAAAAAAATTCAGATACAAGCTCCAAGGTACAATATCTGCATTTACAACATAAACAAAGGATAATTCATAGTGTTGGCTCCTCAGCTTCTTGGGAACTCTGTTTCAAATGCGAGGGCTTAGTCTTCAAACATGGGAAAAAGAAAAAAAACACACATTAGTTAAAATTAGTATAAGCAATATAAGAAAATAAAACATGGTTCTGTTTTACAACACCAATTCCAAAAAAGATGGGTTAAGTTCCCACTATGAGTTTTTGATGCTGCGTCTTTTTGCAGTGCCAATAAGCAGAATCTTATAGTTCCAGCAAAGTGGATGGGATTTATAGAAATCTCATGCCCACTGTGATTTTTTCCCCCCTTTGAGTAAACTGACCTGCGGTGCGTGTTTGAAATCCGCAACATGTCTTTCTCTTGCGGGTACGCCGAGTTTAATCTGCAGATTTTCCCCATACACTTGCATTAGATGCAGAAAATACACAGGTAAAAAAAAAAAAAAACACGCACCTGAATTTTCCCTGTGGAAACGCATCAAATATACATGTAATCGGCACATGACTATGAATAAAGTTCTTTAATAGGCAAATACCAGGAAATATAAAAAACAAAGCAGCTTTATCTACATGGCAAAAATAAATAAATAAAAAAATGCAGTGTAAAAAATTCAAAAGCGCAATGAAAACACAAAAAATAACCCAATTAATGACAAAGTGATGCATCATCAAAATCGCACCAAATGCTCATCTTTGGAACATAGCCTTATAGACATTTTATACAGAACATAAAACACAGCTGAAAGTTAAAAGTTAATTTTTTCAAATGAAATGGTAAAATGTCTAACCGCAATTAGAATTTGATGGCAGCAACACATCTCAAATGTTGGGACAGGGGCTAACAAGAGGATGGAAAAGTAAATGTTGGTAACAGAAAATTGCTGGAGGGTCAAGTCACATGACTGTATAAAAAGGAATGTTAGAGAGGAAGAGTCTCTCAGAAGCAAAGATGGGCAGAGTTTCATCAATCTGAAAAAATACATCAAAAATTGTAGAACAATTAAAAAAAAAAAATATTCCTCAGGGTCTGTGCACACGTTGCGGATTCCTAGCGTTTTTTGCCGAGGTGGAAACGCCGCAAAACCGCTTACACAACACAACTCATTATGGCCTATGGGATTCCGCAATGCTGTGCACATGCTGCGGAATCGCATTGCGGAAAAATACGCAGCATGCTCATTCTTTTTTGCGGAACCGCGGCGATTCCGCCGCCATAGGAATGCATTGAACCGCTTACTTTCCGCATGTGGCTGTGCCCACCATGCGCAAAGTAAGCGGTTCATGTGCAGATGGTACCCAGAGTCTGGAGGAGAGGAGACTCTCCTACAGGCTCTGGGTACCATATCCATGTAAAAACAATAATTAAAATAAAAAAACAGATATTCTCACCTTCTATTTACTATGAAGATGAGGCATATAATGGTGGTAAGCTCCCACCCAATGGTTAGCATCTCTCAGTAATATCCCTATACAGTGGGTTCGGAAAGTATTCAGACCCCTTTAAATTTTTCACTTCCTTTCATTGCAGCCATTTGGTAAATGCAAAAAAGTTCATTTTTTTCTCATTAATGTACATTCTGCACCCCATCTTTATGGAAAAAAAAACAGAAATGTAGAAAGTTTGGAAAATTTATTAGAAAAGAAAAACTGAAATCTCACATGGTCATAAGTATTCAGACCCTTTGCTCAGTATTGAGTAGAAGCACCCTTGTGAGCTAGTACGGCCATGAGTCTTCTTGGGAATGATGCAACAAGTTTTTCACACCTTGATTTGGGGATCCTCTGCCATTCTTCCTTGCAGATCCTCTCTAGTTCGGTCAGGTTGGATGGTGAATGTTGGTGGACAGCCATTTTCAGGTCTCTCCAGAGATGCTCAATTGGGTTTAGGTCAGGTCTCTGGCTGGATGGTCACAGAGTTGTTCTGAAGCCACTCATTTGTTATTTTAGCTGTGCGCTTACGGTCATTGTCTTTTTGTAAGGTGAACTTTCAGCCAAGTCTGAGGTCCAGTGCACTCTGGAAGAGGTTTTCATCCAGGATATCTCTGTACTTGGCCGCATTCATTTTTCCGTCAATTGCAACCGGTTGTCCTGTCCCTGCAGCTGAAAAACACCCCCATAGCATGATGCTGCCACCACCATGTTTCACTGTTGGGATTGTATTGGGCGGGTGATGAGCAGTGCCTGATTTACTCCACACATACCGTTTAGAATTATAACCAAAAAGTTTAATCTTCGTCTTATTAGACCAGAGAATCTTATTTCGCATAGTCTGGGAATCCTTCATATGTTTTTTTTTTAGCAAACTATGTGGGCTTTCATATGTCTAGCACTGAGGAGAGGCTTCCGTTGGGCCACTCTGTCATAAAGGCCCGAATGGTGGAGGCTGCAGTGATAGTTGACTATGTGGAACTTTCTCCCATCTCCCTACTGCATCTGTGGAGCTCAGCCACAGTGATCTTGGGGTTCTTCTTTACCTCTCACCAAGGCGCTTTTCCTACGATTGCTCAGTTTCGCTGGACGGACAGGTCTAAGAAGACTTCTGGTGGTCACAAATTTCTTCCATTTAAGGATTATGGAGGCCACTGAGCTCTTAGGAACATTGAGTAGTGCAAAAATTATTTTGTAACCTTAGCCAGATGTGTGCCTTGCCACAATTCTGTCTCTGAGCTCCTTGGCCAGTTCCTTTGACCTCATGATTCTCATTTGTTCTGACATGCACTGTGAGCTGTGAGGTCTTATATAGACAGGCGTGTGCCTTTACAAATCAAGTCCTATCAGTTTAATTAAACACAGCTGGACTCCAATGAAAGTAGAACCATCTCAAGGAGGATCACAAGGAAATGGACAGCATGTGACTTAAATATGAGTGTCTAAGCAAAGGGTCTGAATAATTATGACCATGTGATGTTTCAGTTTTTCTATAATAAATTTGCAAACACGGATTTTGGTAAGAACTTACCGGTAAAATCCTTTTCAGCGAAGGAAGGGAGGGAGACACAGGAATTCATTACTGATGGGTAGGCAGAGCCCCAGATCAGGATGTCACCTCAGATCAAAAGAGTGCTGACTGGCTGGCCCCTCCAGCTCGGGCTCCTCCTACTCAGCTCCAGTCGTACCAAAGCTTTTAGGAAAAGAGCCAAGATCACCAGCGGAGCAACATAACCCCTTCTGAAGAAACTTCAGAGAAAAAACACAAGGATACAGGTTATGCATGCAAAGAAAGCCAAAAACCACAGAGTTCCAGGTACTACTCACGGAACCTGACTACTGCGATGAGCTGGCGATGCTGGAACAGAGCCTTAGCGCGCTGACCTCAGCCCAGATAATCGCTATCAGATAAGGGTCGCGCTGCATCTGAAAACATCAACACACTTCTGCCTTGGGAGGGTGCTGTGTCTCCCTCCCTTCCTTCGCTGAAAAGGATTTTACCGGTAAGTTCTTACCAAAATCCGTGTTTCAGCTGCAGAATGGAAGGGAGGGAGACACAGGAATTCATTACTGATGGGACGTCCCAAAGCAGTTCAAAAATAAGGGTGGGAAAAAACCAACAAGAGGCAGAAACCCAACAACCTTAACAACAAAGCGCAACCAGCGCTAAACACAAGTTCATCCAGAACTTTAAACTACAGCTGCCTGCAGGACCCTACGTCCGAGGGCTGCATCAGCGGAAGCACTGACGTCCACTTTATAAAACTTCGTAAACGTGTGGACAGAGCGCCAAGTTGCCGCCCGCAGAGCTGCACTGCCGAAGCACCTTGGTGAAAAGCCCACGATGAAGCCACAGCCCTCGTGGAATGGGCTTGAATCTTAATCGGGCAAGATTCACCCTGAAGACGGTAAGCTTCCAATATAGCTGACCGAATCCAACGAGCTATAGAATCCTTGGAAGCTCGTTGACCACGCCGACGACCGACTGGAACCACAAATAGGGAGTCCGTCTTACGAAAACCTTGAGTAATAGATAGATAAAACTTCAAGGCCCGCACTAAATCCAATGTGTGTAAAGCTCGCTCTTTCACATTCTTCGGATCCGGGCAGAATGAAGGCAACACAATATCCTGGTTGACATGAAACTGTGACACCACTTTAGGCAAAAAATCACCCCGAGTGCGAAGCACTACACGATCCGGAAAAAACTCCAGAAAAGGAGGCGAACAAGAAAGAGCTGCCAACTCAGAAACTCTCCTCAAGGAAGTGACTGCAACAAGGAAAGCCACCTTCCAAGAAAGTAAAGAAAGGCTAGCAGAAACCATAGGCTCAAAAGGTTTATGCTGAAGAGCCTCCAAAACAAGGTTGAGCCGCCAAGGAGACACGGGTGCCTTCCGCGGCGGAACTTACGAGATATACCTCGGAAAAAGGAGAGCACGTCTCTATTTGAAGCAATGGTTCTCCGGAACAATAAGGACAGAGCAGAAATCTGACCTTTCAGGGTGCTGACTGCCAAACCCTTGTCTAGCCCATGCTGCAGAAAAGCCAACAGGTTGGGAATGGAAAATTTTCTCGGGTTCCGAGAGGACCCCAAACACCACGAAAAGAAGGTTTCCCAAATTTTGTGGTAAATCCTAGTAGTAGCCGGACTTCTTGCAGCACGAAGGGTAGCAATGACCTCGGCTGAGAAACCTCTACGGGTCAAGATTTCGGTCTCAAGAGCCACGCCGTCAAACGCAGGGACATTAAGTCCGGATGACAAACGGGCCCCTGAGTCAACAAGTCCGGTTGAAGAGGGAGTGGAAAAGGAGGTGCCGCCAACAGCGACATTATTGTCGAGAACCACACCCTTCTTGGCCAGTCTGGAGCTATCAAAATAGCTGGAATTCTCTCTAGTCTGATCCGACGCAGTACTAGAGGAAGTAAGGATATCGGCGGGAATACATAGATCAGCTCGAACTGATCCCACTGAGCCACTAGAGCATCCACCGCCACAGCCTTCGGGTCCTTGTACCTGGACATGAACGTCGGTAACTTGGCATTGGACCTGGATGCCATCAAATCCACTTGGGGGTTCCCCAGCGAGAGCACAGCAGTGCAAAAACTTCCGGGTGGAGGCTCCATTCCCCGGGATCCATCCTTCTGCGACTGAGAAAGTCCGCTGTAATATTCTGAACCCCTGGAATGTGAATCGCCGAAATGGCTGGTACACTGGCCTCTGCCCAAATCAGAATTCGGACACCTCTACCATGAGTCTGGAACTCCTTGTCCCACCTTGGTGATTGATATACGCGACAGCCGTCGCATTGTCTGTCTGCACTCGGACTGGCAGACCGCTCAAAGGGACCGTCCAATGTTGGAGGCAAAGGAAAATCGCCCTCAATTCCAGGATGTTGATCGGAAGAACAGACTCTTCTGATGACCATACCCCCTGAATCCAGAGATTGTTCCAAACACCCCCCCAGCCCGTCAGGCTGGCATCGGTGGTTATGACTGACCACTTCGGAGGGAGGAAAGACTTCCCCAGGGAGAATGCCCCTGGACGTAACCACCATTCTAGAGAATCCCGCACCGCGCGAGAAATGGTGACACTGCAATCCAGCGATTGCGACTGGTTCCATCGACTCAAGATGAACCTTTGGAGAGTCCTGGAATGGAACTGGGCAAAAGGAATTGCCTCCATGGACGCCACCATCAGTCCCAGAAGACGCATACACTTCCGTAGGGACATTGCCGTTGAGGATTTCATAATCTGTACATGTCGAAGAAGACATGACTGTTTGTCTGGTGGTAGGGAAACTACCGACCGAAACGTGTCGAGATGCATTCCCAAAAAGAGGATTGTCCTCGATGGTTCCAGGGACGACTTCTCCCAATTGACCAGCCAACCGAAGTCCTTCAGAAACTGAAGAGACAAATCCCGAGCCGTCAACGCCTCCTCCTCCGAGGAAGCCACGATCAAAAGATCGTCCAGATAAGGGAGAATCGTAATCCCCTGTCTTCGAAGGATTGCCATGAGGGGCGCCAGAATTTTGTAAAGACCCTTGGCGCTGAGGCTAAGCCGAACGGCAGAGCCACGAACTGGTAATGATTCTGACCTATGGCAAATCGAAGAAAGCGCTGATGAGCCTTTCCGATGGGAATATGCAAATAGGCGTCGCGAATGTCGATTGACACCAGAAAATCGTTCTGTGACAGAGCTGCCACAACGGAGCGAAGCGACTCCATGCGAAATTTCCGGGCATGGACATGCCGGTTTAATCGCTTGAGATCCAGAATCGGGCGAAATTTGTTCTCCTTTTTGGGAACTATAAAAAGGTTGGAATAAAAACCTTTCCCTCGGTCCTCTGACGGAACCGGTATCACTACACCCTTTTGTAGCAGAGATTCGACCTCTCGCTGTAGAGCGACAACAAGCTCGGGTTCCGACGGAACGCGAGATTGACAAAAAACATTTGGGGGTCGAGAAGCAAACTCTATGAAATAGCCTGCCGACACTATCCGCGTTACCCAGGAATCTGGAACGCGAGCCATCCAAGTCGCCTTGAAAAGAAGCAGGCGACCCCCCACTCGAGAATCCTCGAGTGGACCCCTGGCGTCAATCCGACTTTGCGGGCTTCTTGTCAAGTTCCCGCTTGTCCTGGCGGAAACTCCGCTTCCAGGGAGTACGAGTTTTCTGAGAGGATTTCTTTCCTGAGAAGGAAGGACGACCCGATCCCCACGAGGAGTGACTAGATCGTCCTCGGCCCCGAAAGGACCGCCGACCACTATAGACACCAGGCTTACTGGACACCGAGGCCATGGCCCTACGCTGTGGTAATGCTGATTCCTTCGCCTTAGCCTTGGAAATCAGCTCTGTGAGGTCGGATCCAAAAAGATGGCCACCCTTGTAAGGTAAGGCCAACAACCCTTGTTTGGAAACTGCGTCCCCGGCCCACTGTCTGAGCCATAAAGCTCTTCTGACTGTGACCGCTGAAGCTTGCGCTTTGGCCAGCAGAGATGCCGTATCCAGACCGGCATCAAAGATATAACAGGCTGCCGTTTCTAACCATTCACAAGTTTCCCGTATCTCAGATAACGGAGATTCATTTTGCAACTCCGTCTTCAGACGTGCCAACCAGCCTAGAGAAGCTCTAGCAGCACACATGGATCCTAGCACTGCTCGGAATCCATGACCCGCAGCCTCATAGCTTGCTTTTGCCGCCAATTCTGTTTTTCTATCCAAAGGCTCCTGTAAGCTCGCTTTCCCCTTAATAGGGAGTAGAGAGGATTTACTAAGCTGAGATAAAGACACATCCACTTCAGGAGCAGAAGTCCAATTAGCCTTTAACTCCGCAGAGCAAGGATAAAGTGTATCCAAGAAATGCGTTCCATGAAAACGCTTATCTGGACACAGACGTTCCTCCTCTATTACACTATTAAGCTCATCCAGAGCTGGCAATGTTGTACACGAAGCACGGGACTCCTGGAACATGCGTGCTGATTTACCAGGACGACTAGTTACCTCCTCCGGTAACTGTAATATATCTCTCATGGCTTCAATTAATGCCTCCGTACGCTTCGCCATAGAGGAACGCCCCTGCGGCTCGTCCGCATCTGAATCGGATATTTCTCCATCCGAATTTAAAGGGGAACTCTGCCCAATATCAGATACATCTGACTCGCTCCGTGTAGAGGCCGGTAACGGCCTGCGTCGCTTCCTCTGAGAGGAATTAGCAGACACATATTGACCTAAAAGGTCAGACAAGTTGTTGATCGATCGAGCGATATCATCCAATTTTTCACCGCTGTCGACCGCAGCGCTAGACGCTGTGGAGGTCTGCGTATCTGATTGCCGCAATGGCACTGGGACGTGGTCCGCGGCATCTGAACTCTGTTCAGACATGTCTCACCTGTATGAGCAGGTCAAAGCGGTAATACCAGCAAAAACTATGCGGTTTTTTTTTTAAACGCTGAAGGGTTAACGCTCCACCAGGCAGGGTTACCCCAGCGGTATTCAGTCAAAAAATTTAGCTGGTAGAAATAACCCTCAGAGGGGTTAATATTGCAAACTCACCACAATATATATTTGTGAGCCCCAGCCAATTTTATGTCTCTAATGAGACTGCAGCTGCAGGATAGCGATCGCTGCGCTGCGGGTGAGGAATCAGCACTCACCCAGCTGGCCGTGGTGTCTTATGAGGAGAGGAGCGGTCTGAGGAGCCCAGGAGCCTGTGTAATGGCCGCCACAGTGAGGGAGTCGCAGGAGAAACGCCCAGAGCGCGCGTCTTCCTGCTCAGAAGACCGGGAATAGTTAGGCCACGCCCCCCGCCAGCTCAAATATTGAGCGAACTCCCCCACTCCTGCTCCCTCTCTGTCCTGCAGGTATCTGCCTGCGGACAAAAGATCACCACATCTACTTGTAACAGCGCTGTCACCGCAGCGCTGAAGCACTCACACATTATTATAATAAAAATTGTGTGGAGTACTCACCAGCTTAGCGCCACAGGGACCCTCAGGGGTTTCTGGCGCTATGCCCATGCTTCCCCCCAGGGCGGGAAGCGCAGTGACCCCAGTGTGTGGTTTGCGCCCCGCCAGGAAAACTCTCCCATCCCCAGGGCCGGCAAGATTCTGCAGGGACCATTATGTAGTTACAGATCCGCCAAGGAGAGGCTGGTGAAATACACTGATAAACATGTAATAGCGCTGCTCACTCAGACGCTAAAGCACTCACACATAATTATAATAAAAAATTTGTGTGGAGTACTCACCAGCCAAAGCGCCACAGGGACCCTCAGGGGTTTCTGGCGCTGTGCCCATGCTTCCCCCCAGGGCGAGGAACGCAGTGACCGCACGTGTGGTTTGCGTCCCGCCAGGGAAGCTCTCCTCATCCCCCAGGGCCGGCAAGGATTCTGCAGGGACTTTGAGTAAATACAGATCCGCCAAGGGAGAGGTTGGGGTACAGCAGCGCTGGTACCCCTGAGACCTCTAGACCAACTGGTGATCCAAGTCTCCTGTCCGAATATAAAATAATAAAATCTTCTGAGGAGCTGCATTAGCAGCGACCATCCTCTGGACCTCAAATCTTAGACTGGAGCTGAGTAGGAGGAGCCCGAGCTGGAGGGGCCAGCCAGTCAGCACTCTTTTGATCTGAGGTGACATCCTGATCTGGGGCTCCGCCTACCCATCAGTAATGAATTCCTGTGTCTCCTCCCTTCCATTTTGCAGCTGAAAAATGTTGGTTTTTCAGTCAAGATGGGGTGCACAGTGTACATTAATGTGAAAAATTTACCAAATTGCTGCAATGAAACAGTGAAAAACACGGATTTTGGTAAGAACTTACCTGTAAAATCCTTTTCAGCGAAGGAAGGAAGAGAGACACAGTAATTCATTACTGATGGGTAGGCGGAGCCCCAGATCAGGATGTCACCTCAGATCAAAAGAGTGCTGACTGGCTGGCCCCTCCAGCTCGGGCTCCTCCTACTCAGCTCCAGTCGTACCAAAGCTTTTAGGAAAAGAGCCAAGATCACCAGCGGAGCAACATAACCCCTTCTGAAGGAACTTCAGAGAAAAAACACAAGGATACAGGTTATGCATGCAAAGAAAGCCAAAAACCACAGAGTTCCAGGTACTACTCACGGAACCTGACTACTGCGATGAGCTGGCGATGCTGGAACAGAGCCTTAGCGTGCTGACCTCAGCCCAGATAATCGCTATCAGATAAGGGTCGCACTGCATCTGAAAACATCAACACACTTCTGCCTTGGGAGGGTGCTGTGTCTCTCTTCCTTCCTTCGCTGAAAAGGATTTTACAGGTAAGTTCTTACCAAAATCCGTGTTTCAGCTGCAGATGGAAGAAAGAGAGCCACAGTAATTCATTACTGATGGGACGTCCCAAAGCAGTTAAAAAATAAGGGTGGGAAAAACCAACAAAAGGCAGAAACCCAACAACCTTAACAACAAAGCGCAACCAGCGCTAAACACAAGTTCATCCAGAACTTTAAACTACAGCTGCCTGCAGGACCCTACGTCCGAGGGCTGCATCAGCGGAAGCACTGACGTCCACTTTATAAAACTTTGTAAACGTGTGGACAGAGCGCCAAGTTGCCGCCCGGCAGAGCTGCACTGCTGAGGCACCTTGATGAAAAGCCCACGATGAGCCACAGCTCACGTGGAATGGGCTCGAATCTTAATCGGGCAAGTTCACCCCGAAGGCGGTAAGCTTCCAAAATAGCTGACCGGATCCAACGAGCTATAGAATCCTTGAAAGCTCGTTGACCACGCCGACGACCTGCTGAAACCACAAACAGGAAGTCCGTCTTACGAAAACCTTGAGTAATAGATAGATAAAACTTCAAGGCCCGCACTAAATCCAATGTGTGTAAATCTCGCTCTTTCGCATTCTTCGGATCCGGACAGAGTGAAGGCAACACAATATCCTGGTTAACATGAAATTGTGATACCACTTTAGGCAAAAAATCACCCCGAGTGCGAAGCACTACACGATCCGGAAAAAACTCCAGAAAAGGAGGCGAACAAGAAAGAGCTGCCAACTCAGAAACTCTCCTCAAGGAAGTGACTGCAACAAGGAAAGCCACCTTCCAAGAAAGTAAAGAAAGGCTAGCAGAAACCATAGGCTCAAAAGGTTTATGCTGAAGAGCCTCCAAAACAAGGTTGAGCCGCCAAGGAGACACGGGCGCCTTCCGCGGCGGAAACTTACGAGATATACCTGGGAAAAAGGAGAGCACGTCTCTATTTGAAGCAATGGTTCTCCGGAACAATAAGGACAGAGCAGAAATCTGACCTTTCAGGGTGCTGACTGCCAAACCCTTGTCTAGCCCATGCTGCAGAAAAGCCAACAGGTTGGGAATGGAAAATTTTCTCGGGTTCCGAGAGGACCCCAAACACCACAAAAGAAGGTTTCCCAAATTTTGTGGTAAATCCTAGTAGTAGCCGGACTTCTTGCAGCACGAAGGGTAGCAATGACCTCGGCTGAGAAACCTCTACGGGTCAAGATTTCGGTCTCAAGAGCCACGCCGTCAAACGCAGGGACATCAAGTCCGGATGACAAACGGGCCCCTGAGTCAACAAGTCCGGTTGAAGAGGGAGGGGAAAAAGGAGTGCCGCCAACAGCGACATTATTGTCGAGAACCACACCCTTC
Source organism: Oophaga sylvatica (assembly GCA_033576555.1). Taxonomy (NCBI): domain Eukaryota; kingdom Metazoa; phylum Chordata; class Amphibia; order Anura; family Dendrobatidae; genus Oophaga; species Oophaga sylvatica. Next base: position 329,015,308 of record JARQOD010000001.1, on the reverse strand, counting down.
TTGCCAGTCTGGAGCTATCAAAATAGCTGGAATTCTCTCTAGTCTGATCCGACGCAGTACTAGAGGAAGTAGGATATCGGCGGGAATACATAGATCAGCTCGACTGATCCCACTGAGCCACTAGAGCATCCACCGCCACAGCCTTCGGGTCCTTGTACCTGGACATGAACGTCGGTAACTTGGCATTGGACCTGGATGCCATCAAATCCACTTGGGGGTTCCCCAGCGAGAGCACAGTAGTGCAAAAACTTCCGGGTGGAGGCTCCATTCCCCGGGATCCATCCTTCTGCGACTGAGAAAGTCCGCTGTAATATTCTGAACCCCTGGAATGTGAATCGCCGAAATGGCTGGCACACTGGCCTCTGCCCAAATCAGAATTCGGGACACCTCTACCATGAGTCTGGAACTCCTTGTCCCACCTTGGTGATTGATATACGCGACAGCCGTCGCATTGTCTGTCTGCACTCGGACTGGCAGACCGCTCAAAGGGACCGTCCAATGTTGGAGGCAAAGGAAAATCGCCCTCAATTCCAGGATGTTGATCGAAGAACAGACTCTTCCGATGACCATACTCCCTGAATCCAGAGATTGTTCCAAACACCCCCCCCAGCCCGTCAGGCTGGCATCGGTGGTTATGACCGACCACTTCGGAGGGAGGAAAAGCTTTCCCAGGGATAACGCTCCTGGACATAAACACCATCCTAGGGATTCTCGCACCCTGTGAGAGATGATGACGCTGCAATCCAGCGAACCTTGCGATTGAATCCCAACGACTCAGAATGAGCCTATGGAGAGCTCTGGAATGAAATTGGACAAACGAAAAAACCTCATGGACGCCACCGTCAGACCCAGAAGGCGCATACCTTCCGAAGGGACACTGCTGTCGCAGACTTCATAGTCTGTACATGCTGGAGCAGACATGCCTGCTTGTCTGGAGGTAGGGACAACACCGCCCGTACCATGTCGAAATGCATCCTCAAAAACAGGATTGCCTGCGACGATTCCAGAGACGACTTCTCCTTTGAAGCCACAACCGAAAAGGCCGTCCAAATAGGGACGAATCGTAAGTCCCCGTCTTTGAAGGATTGCCATGAGATTCTGGCGTCAGAATCGTTGTAAAAATTCTGGGCGTTAAAGCCAACCGAATGGTCGAGCCACAACCTGGGTGAGGTCTTCCGATGGGAACATGCCAAAAAGCGTCGCGAATGTCGATTGATCGTTCTGCGACAGGGCTGCCATAACTGAGCGAAGCGACTTCATGCTCGGCTCTGACGGAATGTCAGAAGTCAGTCCGCCTTAGCGAATTTTTTTTTTTTTTTTGCCAGCTTCTGCCTTAACAGAAGTTCTGTTTCCAGGGTATGCGGAATTTCTGAGAATTCCCCTTTTTTTTTTTTTTTTTTTTTAAAAAGAGAGAGACGACACAAACCCCCAGAGGGTTGGTCAGATCATCCCTTGAACCGAAAAGGACTGCCGATAACTATCGGCACAAGTCCTGCCAGACGCAGAAGTCACAGCTCTGCGCTGCGGTAAAGCTGCTTCTTTTGCCTTTGCCTTGGCATCAGCTCCGTGAGGTCAGTCAAATAGCTGACCACTTTCTAAGCTAAAGATAGCAAACCCTGTTGGAAAACTGCGTTCCATCCAAGTCACAGTGCTCTTCTGACTGTAACTGCCGAGGATTGCGCCCTGGATAGCAGTGACGCATTATCCTTCAACTAGAAAAGCCCATCTACCTTGATAGAGGGAAACTTGCCACGCCGTCCTTAGACGGTCCAACCGGCTCAGGGGAACTTAACAAGTACACCTAGATCCTTAATACCGAATCTATGATCCACGGCTACACAGATGGAAATTGTTGCCATCTCCGTTCTTCTGTCCAGCGTGTCCTGCAGACTCGTCTTCCCTTTTACCAGGAAGATTTGCTAAGCTGGAATAAAGGGACATTCACTTCAGGAGAAGGGGTCCAATTAACAAATAACTCCGTAGAAAAAACGGATACAGTTTGTAAGGTCATCGCGACCCATGCGACCCTTGCAACATCCGGGCCGACTTACCAGGACGACTAGTTACCTCCTCTGGTAACTGTAACGTCCACATGGCTTCCACAGAAATTTTAGTACGGCCCCTGAGAGAGGCAGGGTGTCCCTGCCGATCCTCCTTGACCGAATCGGACTTCTTCGCTAAGCGAGAAGGAAAACACCGATTTGTGTCGCTCCCTTGAGAGGATCTAGTTGACACTCCATAACCTAAAAGGTCATCAATAGAAACCAGTGAAGGCCTTCATTTTGACACCATTGGAACCTCTGACCGTGTATGAGTCGAGGTCTGCGTGTCAGATACGCGAGGCTGATCCGTAACGGATCTGGGAGAGGGTCTCTGACATACCCTTGCATAGTATATGGCAGGATAAACCTGTCAGTAACCAGAGCAGTACTTAAATAAAAAACAAACGCTGAAGGGTTAAAGCTCTAAAGCGAGAGCTACCCCAGCTGTCTCCCATTAAGAGTTAACCTCCTAATAAGGGTTAAAGTAGCTGACTCCCCACAACCTTGATAATGAAAAAGGGTGTGCGAATCTCAGGCGCCTCTTATAAGGTCGCAGCTGCAGGACAGCCATGCCACACTAAACAGAAAACGTTCCACAAGATCGCTAAAAAATTGCGCTGTATTTTATAACGCAATGACCGCCAAAGTTGTCAAGGAGATCGCTAATCGCCTATGCGATGCTAATGAGATCGCCCAGATTGGCAGCTAATAGCGACATTAAAAATGACACACAAACGATCGCAATATTATGCGACGCCATCAGGATCGTCAGCGGAAACGTATAGTGGCAGCATTAATGTCGCAGACTCCCCACAGCCTCTTTATTAATATTAAAAGAGTGTGCGAGCCCCTTATGCGAGAACAGCCGCAGGACAGCGCAATCTGTCACTCAGAAGTGCCCCAGACGGCGCCCGCGCTGTGGAGGTGAAGGGGTTAAGCTTCTGCCCGGCGGGCTAGAAGCGACTCACCAAGCTGGACACGTATTCTAGCCGGGAGGGGAGGAGAACGATCCGGGGAGCTTTCAACCTACAGCGCTTTATCAGCAATAGCCACGCTGTGGAGGTGAAGGGGTTAAGCTTCTGCCCGGCCGGCTCGCTTGTCAGCAATGGCCGCCGCGCTCTGCCTCCGTGTGCTCCATGTAGAGGAGCCGGAAATGGAGGCTGCAGTAAAGCGCGCGCTCAGAAGCGGCGCGAAATTCAAAAAATAAAAAGAGCGCGTACTCCCCTCCTTTCCCTCGTCCTGCAGGCATCCTCCTGCGGACATAGAAAAACTAGTCATCGGCATATATATGTACAGCGCTGCCGCAGCAGTCGCTAAAACACTCACACACATTTTACCAAAATGTGGAGTACTCACCAGCCGAAACGCCACAGGGACCCCCAGGGGTTTCTGGCGCTATGCCCATGCTTCCCCCCAGGGCGGGAAGCGCAGTGACCCCAGTGTGTGGTTTGCGCCCCCGCCAGGGAAACTCTCCTCATCCCCCAGGGCCGGCGAGATTCTGCAGGGACCATTATGTAGTTACAGATCCGCCAAGGGAGAGGCTGGTGAAATACACTGATAAACATGTAATAGCGCTGTCACCGCAGCGCTGAAGCATACTGATGTAATAGCGCTGCCATCAGACGCTAAAGCACTCACACATTAATAATAAAATTTTGTGTGGAGTACTCACCAGCCAAAGCGCCACAGGGACCCTCAGGGGTTTCTGGCGCTGTGCCCATGCTTCCCCCCAGGGCGAGGGACGCAGTGACCGCACGTGTGGTTTGCGTCCCCGCCAGGGAAGCTCTCCTCATCCCCCAGGGCCGGCAAGGATTCTGCAGGGACTTTGAGTAAATACAGATCCGCCAAGGGAGAGGTTGGGGTACAGCAGCGCTGGTACCCCTGAGACCTCTAGACCAACTAGTGATCCAAGTCTCTTGTCCGAATGTAAAATAATAAAATCTTCTGAGGAGCTGCATTAGCAGCGACCATCCTCTGGACCTCAAATCTTAGACTGGAGCTGAGTAGGAGGAGCCCGAGCTGGAGGGGCCAGCCAGTCAGCACTCTTTTGATCTGAGGTGACATCCTGATCTGGGGTTCCGCCTACCCATCAGTAATGAATTACTGTGGCTCTCTTCCTTCCATCTGCAGCTGAAATGATAATTACTTACGGTAATTTGATTTTCCAGATCCATGACAGCACCGTGATGTGAGAGATGGATTCCGCCCCCAGAAAACAGGAAACCTGCAGTTGGAGATAATAGAAGGGGGCGGCACCTCTCTCCTCAGTTTTTTTTGCAGATCATGGAAGGTGACCGCCTTATTAGATTAATTTGCTCATTTTTTGTCAACTTTTTTTTTTATGTATATATCTATACACATACATATTCATGCACATAACGGTAACTTTATGCAATATTCTTATCTATACAAATTTCCTCGTGAATCATACCACCATCACCAAGATAGGGCGGGAATAATGCGGTGCTGTCATGGATCTGGAAAATCAAATTACCCGTAATTATCATTTTTTCCCTTCCCAATGACAGCACCGTGATGTGAGAGGAAGAAATAGAAAGATTCCTAGGGTGGGACGACAGCAGATAACACTTTCCTTCAAAAGGCTAGATTTGAACGCCCTAGGTCTAGCCTGTAATGACGAAAGAAAGTAGAAGGCGACGACCATACTGCTGCATTACAGATCTGTTCCACAGATGCATTTGCCCTTCCTGCGCAGGATGTAGCTACAGCTCTTGTCGAGTGGGCTGTTACTCCTAGTGGGGGCACCCTACCCAAGGAAGAGTAAGAAAGAGAGATAGACATACGAAGCCACAGTGCAATGGTTGATTTTGAGGCTTGCCCCCCTGTTTGTCCCCTGGAAGGAGACAAAGGGCTGGCGACTGTCGCCAGGGCTCCGTTGCTTCTAGATATTGAAGCAGGCAACGTCTAACATCCAGACAATGGAAGGTTTCTTCTCCCTGGGATTTTGGATTGGCACAGAAGGAGGGTAAGATTATCTCTTGGTTTCTGTGGAATTTTGAATTTACCTTCGGGAGAAAGGCTGGGTCAGTTCTAATAACCACCCTATCATCTAGGATGGTAGTATGTGTGGTTAGCAGAGATAGCTTGTAACTCGCTAATACGTCGTGCTGACGTTAGGGCCACCAGGAGAACTGTTTTTAAAGTTAGGGATTTAATAGAGATGGATGAAATGGGCTCAAACGGAGGTGAAGTCAAAGCATTAAGTACTAAATTTAGATCCCAGGGAGCTACCTTTAATCGTGGCTTAAAGGGTCTGGATGTAAATGAGGCTCTAATGAACCTGTATACCCAAGGGTGGTTAGCAAGTTTCTGATCAAACAACACACCTAATGCTGCGACATGTACTTTTAGAGTACTGGTGGATAGTCCTTTCTCTAGCCCTTTTTGGAGGAACTCCAGTACTTCGGTTATTGGGACTTCTTGACTTGGGAGTTTTCGGGACGTTCCCTATCAAATACAAGAATTTCTCCCAGACCTTCTGGTATTTTTCTCTTGTTACTTTCTTTCTGCTTGCAAGCAGGGTGGTAACTAATGGTTCTGAGAAACCTTTTCCTAACAGAAGTCCCCTCTCAAGTTCCATGCGGTGAGATGCAGTCTGTGAACTTGAGGGTGTAGCACTGGACCTTGATGTAGGAGATCTGGAAGCTCCGGCAAGATCCATGGGTCCGAGACGGACATGCGTCTGAGCCACGTGAACCATGCCCTTTTTGGCCAGAAGGGTGCTATCAGAATTATTTGCACCCCGTCGTCCTGAATTTTCTTCAGGACTGTTGGTATTAGTGAGAACGGGGGGAACCCATATGCTAGTTGGAAGTTCCACTGGTGTAACAAAGCATTTACCCCTTCTGGACTCTCCCTCGGTTATGCGAGTAGAATCTGTCCACTTTCCGATTTTGCCTTGTGGCGAATAGGTCCACTTCCGGAGTCCCCCAGCCGGCACAGATTTCTCCAAATACTTTTTGGTTTAGGGACCACTCCCCCTGGTGTAACACATGTCGACTTAAAAAGTCCGCTACAAGGTTGTCTGACCCTCTCAGGTGTGTGCTCGATATGGACAAAAGGTTTACCTCGGCCCATAGGAACAATTTTTTGGCCTCTTCCATCAATGACTCTGACCTTGTGCCCCCTTGTCTGTTTATGTATGATACCGCTGTGCTGTTGTCGGACAGTACCACAAGGTGTTTCCCTTTGATATTCTCCGTTATTCGAAGGACTGCCTGTCTCACCGCTGTTAATTCTTTGAGATTGGAGGTTGCTCCTATCATTACGGGCCCCCACTGACCTTGTAGAATATGGTTTGACAGATGTGCGCCCCAGCCCAGAGGTCCTGCGTCTGTGGTCAGTACTACTGGGTCCTGGATCGACCAGGGAATGCCCTTCTTTAGGTTCGATGTCTCCTGCCACCATTTTAGCGAGTCCCGTACTTGTGGAGACAACGTGATCTTTTGATTTAAACTGACGGGGTTTCTCGCTTGCACGGCTATTATCTGCCACTGTAACTGTATGGTTTGTACCTGAGCCCATCGAACCGCAGGGATTGTTGCAGTCAGCATACCTAGGAGTGACATTGCCCCCCTTAGTGAAGTGGATTGACTTAATTGCATATGGTCTATCCTTTGTTGTATAACAAGTATCTTTCTGTTTGGGAGAACACTTTCCTGCATGAGGGAATTTAACTGTATGCCCAGAAACTCCTGTATCTGGACTGGAACCATTTTTTACTTTTTTAGGTTTATTATCCAGCCCAGGTTGGTCAGTACCTCTGGTACCCTTTCTACCGCTTTTATGCCATCCTCCTGATTGTCCGCTATGACGAGAAAGCAGGGTGGATAAAAATCATGATTTTTTTAAAAAAATAAAAAAAATCGGATTTTTTTGATTTAAATCGGATTTTTTTGATTTAAATCGGATTTTTTTGATTTAAATAGGATTTTTTAATCAAGTTGTACACAAGCAAAACTTTGTCTTTTTGCAAATCAAATTATTTTACACAAATAAAAATATTAAAACAGTTGATGATTATGAAACCTAATAATTTTTATTTGCACTATTAAACAATCAGAATTGAACTACAGAGAGTAAGTACTTTTTAACAATAGCCTATCTCTAACGTTTGAAGTAAGCAAACATCTTCAGTGAATACATCAGTCCTTTAAGCCTACTGTTTATTTAGGACTTTTAATAGGAAAACTAGTTGTCCTGCTTTAGCAGTTCCTAAGCGGTTTCGGACTGTTGTGTGCACAAAACCAAATGAAGAAAGCAATCTCTCTACTCCTGCCGATGAAGCCGATGCAGTCAGTAGCTGAGTAGCTACATTTATTATCTTCGCTGGAAGAACAAGTGATTGCGACTTCCACCAGTCCAGTGGTTTTAGTTCATTAACGACGTTATCTGCAAACATGTATTTTTGAAATGGTGCAGATTCACACTTCAATTTCAGCACAGTTGCCACAATGTCATGGTTAGTATTGGAGAGCCACTCCATTGCAGAGTTGATTTCCGCCTCAGATAGTTTTTTCCCTCTGTAGATGGGATGCAAGATATTGGCTAAATAGTGTTCTTCTTTTAATGCTTGGTCCTTGCGGTGGTGTATTGCAACCTTTACATTGTTTGAGAGGTTCAAGCGATCTAGCGAACCTTCTAAATCTTTCCAAACTTCTGTGGCATCAGCTATGGTTGCAGTATCTTTCTGCATTTTATCCAACGCAATAGATATTGGCTTTAACCTTTCCAAAAGGTCCTCGGCATTTCTCTTCACACCAAGATTTAATACTTTGCTTCGTATATTAGCATCAATTTTATCCCGATGTGTTTCGCAAATGGACACTAATTTTGACCAGTTGTTAATAAACAGTTCCAAGCATTCAGCCAAGGTATTCCATCTAACATCTTGTGGTAGAACCAACTTCAGTCCTCCCATTTCCTTGTAGGTTGCATGTGCAAAATGATTATTGCGGAAATATTTAACAATTTCTACATGTTCCTTGACACCCGAAATATGCAGGTCTTTTGCCAAAAGATGCAACAAATGGGCAGAACAACCGTATGTAATGACATTTGTGTCATCCTCATGTGCCAGTTCCGCTCGCATTTTTGCCACATTGCTTGCGTTATCAGTAACTAAGCTCCTTACTTTACATCCAAACTGTTCTTGGCATTGGTGAATTGAGTTCTTAGCAATTTCAAGTAAATATTCAGCAGTATGTGAATTTCCAGATGTGTCGATTGTGTCTGTAAGGTAAGTTTCACCATCTTCTGTTGTGACACAAGTGCAAATTATGGGGTCGTTGTGGATGTTGCTCCAACCATCCAAGCTCATGTTAACAACTTTGTCTTTCAAATATTTTGTACAAGCTGCTCTTTCTTTGTCGTATACAGCCTGAAGATGTTTTCCTGAGATATCAAATCTACTTGGTGGTTTGTAGCCTGGTCTTATTCCTTCGATCATTTGTACAAACAATGGGTGTTCAACTAGTCGGAAAGAAGAATTGGTTGCAAATATGAATTTAGCAATTAATTCATCAAAATGTTCTTTCTGGCTCGTCGTAGTCTTTAAGAGGAATTTTTCTACACTTTGCACGCAAAGTTTTTTGTTGGGCTGCTTTGTTGAAGTTGTACCCAGATATTGATTGTCACGTGCAGCACAAGCCATATTTGACCCTGAAAGCACAGTAATTAAAAATATAATTCGACTGCGTATTTGAAGAAATATAACGAAAATATTTTGAAACAAACTTTTTGAACAATGTAATGGTCCTCGTCCTATAAGGGCTGTCTCAAAAGTTATGCTACTCAAGTTTCCGGTGAAGTTGCTGTAATACTAGTAATATCAGAGCAACTGAAAAAAATTATGTCACAAAAGTTTTAAAAATGTTTTTTTAAAAAAATGGTCAATTTGGCAGATTTCAAAAGTGAATTGTAGCCTACAATAAAAAAAATAGGCGTATACACACTCTTATTTTTACTTAACGTTAATCTTCTGTGAAATATTGCCTTAACATAAATTTAAATTCTATACTCCAGAACTAGTGCTAGAAATTTTTATTTTCATAGACTTTAACCATCCCAGTAAAACGTCTGTTAAAATAGGTTGTAATTGCCAGACTTACCACTAGTGCTAGGGTCCTGGTGCATAAGAAGCTGTGGGGGTTCATTGACATTAGTTGTATCACTATCAACATCTTCATTTCCCTTCTGGTTGCAGTTTTCATAATGTGATTTCAAACGGCAAACAAGTCCTTGGATATCCTTTTGACAGTATTTGCACTTTGCTCTCCCACCTTTCTTTCCAAGCTCTGCTGGCATCTCAACAAAATGAACCCAAATAGGGTCTCTCTTACGACCTGCCATGGCTCACGCAGATCACTTCTGAAGTTTGATTGTTACTACAGCCAAGTACTGCTGACTGACTATCCAACAAGTTTGGGCATGTCAACTGAATGGAAAAAGAAACTGAAACCAAGCTACAGAAAGTGAAACCAAGCTAGAAGTGTGGAGTTAATTGAATAATGATTGAAAGTTTTAGATTTTAATCGTGATTTATATTAAAAAAAATCTTTTGATTTAAATCAGTGATTTAAATCATGATTAAAATCACGATTTAAATCGATCTGATTGAAATAGAAAAAAATCATTTGATTTAAATCATGATTTAAATCGTTGATTTAAATCGGCGTGATTTAAATCAATCCACCCTGCGAGAAAGTCGTCTAAATATGGTACTAGAAGTATACTTTCTTTTCTCAGGAAAGATGCCACTTCTGAGATTATTTTTGTAAAAATACGTGGGGCTATTGAAACCCCGAAGGGTAGGCATTGGTACTGTAGGTGAGTGGGAACCCCCGTAATTTCCACTAATACCCTCAGAAACTGCTGATGCTCCCCATAGATTGGAACGTGATAATACGCATCTGAGAGATCGATTACCGCCATGTAGCAGCCTGGATACAGTAATTTTACCGTCGATTTTAGAGTCTCCATTTTGAACCTTTCTAACCGGATATACCGGTTCAAGGCCTTCAGATTGCAGATCACCCTTTTGGAACCATCCGGTTTGGGTGTTAGAAACAGGGTGTTGTTAAAGCCTCTCCCTTCCTCGTGTGGTGGGACTCTTACAAGTACCTCCTTCTGTATAAGGAGCTGAATTTCTCCTTCCAGAATGATTTGATTCGATTTGGAGACCTTTGTGACTGCCATCCGTTGAGGAGGGAGGGTGGTAAAATTTAACTTTACGCTCTTTGCCATCAGTTTGGTTATCCATTGTGAGGACGGCAATGACTCCCACTGATGGACAAAGAACCGGAGTCTTCCCCCCACCGGACCTCTGGCGTCATTGGTGTTTAGGGTCTGGCTTGTGAGGAGGTTTCTGAAGAGGAACCCTCTATCCTTTCCTCTCCAGGATTTTCCCCGCACGGGTCTATCATCTGATCGGCCTCCTCTTCCAGACCCCCAAAAGGACTGCCGGAAGTCACCCCAGCGCCGTTTAGATGAGGGAGGTGGAGGAAACCGTTTCTTTTTGTCTGCCACCTTTTCTAAAATTTCGTCTAGGGCTTTCCCGAATAGGTATTGCCCTTCACAGGGAACACCGCAGAGTTTGATCTTTGACTGAACCATCTGCTGACCAGTTTTTTAGCCAAAGAGCTCTACGACCAGAATTAGGGCACATGCACGGGCCGCAGAACGAACTGAATCAACCGCCGCATCTGCTAGAAACCCTGCAGCTTTTTGTAGGGAGGGTATTGCTTCCAGCAAGGTATCTCTCGGACATTTGTTTCTTATCTGGTCGCTTAGCTCTTCCAACCACTTAACCATAGCACGAGCTGTGCAAGTGGCGGCCACCCCTGGTTTAAATGACCATGCTGACGCCTCCCAGGCTGACTTTAGAAAAGCATCTGCTTTTTTGTCAAGGGGATCTTTTAATGCTCCCATATCCTCAAATGGAAGTGCTATTCCCCTGGAAGTACTGGCTATGGCTGCGTCTAATTTTGGCACCTTATCCCACTTTTCGGAGGTTTCATCGTCAAAGGGGTATTTTCGTTTTAGGGCCTGTGGAACCGACATTTTTTTATTCGGCTTTTTCCACTCCCTTTTAATTAAATTCACCAGGTTATCGTGGAACGGAAAAACTTTCCACTTTTTCTCCTCCAGATTGCTAAACATCGTGTCTTGGACCGACCTGTGTTCTCTAGGTGTTTCTACCCTCATGGTTGACCTAACCAGCTTAAGTAATTTCCCTATTTCCTCAGATAAAAAATAAGGGCGACCGTATTCATCATCCGAGGACTCTACTTCTGATTCATCGGAGGCTACTATTTCCCCTGGTTCGTCTCCCGACTCTGCGTCTGAACTACGTGGAGATGCAGGTGGGGGAGGGGGAGGGTTACCAGTATGTGCCATCTGTTGCCTAATTTGTTCTTTTACGGATGTTTTTACTTCTTCCCTTATCATTGTTTTGATGTTCTGCAGTAGAGATGGCGACTCTTGCGCAACAGTTTTTTCTATACATTTACAACAAAGCCGTTTTTCATATGCTCTAGGGAGGGTTTTTTGACATAGAGCGCAGGCTTTATTTTTCTGCTTGGCTGTAGCTTTCCTTGCCTAAATATATATATGACACAGAAGAAACAGCACGTTATGAGTGTCTCATTTTTTTCGCCTTACAAAGGCACTCTCACCGCCCTCAGGTACCGCAGTCGTTGGTGGGTTTTCCCGGACAGGCACTGGCGTTTCATCAGCTGTTTCTGCCATTTTACGGTTGTGGAGCTGCTGCCACCTCCAGGTGTCCAGGCCACTTTATATATAGGGGATAGGAGCGGTGTGTGCGCTCCTGAATCAACTCCATTCTAGGAGCGTTCAGGGCACCGCCCTCCCCCAGCATGTGTAAAACCGGAAGTCGCCGCATCCCATTCAGCGCCTGCATCAGGGTGCCACGCCGCTTCCTCCCCGGCCCAGCCTCCGGCCAGGAGTGGTCGCCGGGGGTCCAGGCGCAGGATGGAGCGCCCCTGACAGCGTCGCTCAGCCTCCCGGCTTATACCGCAGCCCCGACTCCAGGCGCTGCCTGCCCGCTGCCTCCTGCCCACGGACACTGCCATACCAGAGGGGGATCCCTCATAAGGTACCGAGAACGCCGCAGGCTCCCGTTCCCAGAAAACAGGAAACCAAAGTGAGGAGAGAGGTGCCGCCCCCTTCTTTTATCTCCAACTGCAGGTTTCCTGTTTTCTGGGGGCGGAATCCATCTCTCACATCACGGTGCTGTCATGGGGAAGGGAAAAAATTTAAAGAGATCTAAATACTTTCCGCACCCACTGTATGTATGTGAGAAGACCAAACAAGCTGTCCACAGGACTCTCAGGGAAACAAAACCTCCAAGGAATCCACTTTGTGTTCTATGTTGATCATGTATTTTCACAGAGAATGAATTCAAACAGGGATATGTAAACAGAGGAAAATAAAATTCCAACAAATAGTCACATAGTACCAAAACCATGAGCATGCAAAAGGACCATAGTCCTACAAAATTGGAAGGGAACTCCCAGATAGTTATTTCCTACATATAATTGGGGTGATTACCCACAAAATTAAAGAAAAAAAAGTGACATCAACTGTAATGATGTAGCAATTAAAAATATCAATTTGTATTACCAAAAAAAAAAAAAAAAAATGACAATGGATGGATAACATATAAGTTAGGTCAATGATGAAACTAATAGGTCTATGGTGAGGACACAGACCGCACCAGGGACAATAAACTGTATATGGTCAACAAGTAGTAGGGTACAAGATAATATGCAAGTCATTCATTGTAAAAGTAGTTAGCAGAAGTACAATTTCATATTACAAGGTAATGATACGTAGTAATGTGATGTGGCCACAAGATGGCACTCATGTCAATATACACAATTTACATCGTAAACCTATCACCATATTCAACAGGACAGAAAAGTGGAGGTGTGCTAACCAATAAAGAGAGAAACTATGTGTGTGCCGTGATGGGTGATTACCCATAGAGTTAAATGTCCTGGGGATCAACAAGGAGCCCCAACGCACGTTTCAAGTTTGCTCCCTCACGCGGAGAGGGTGTGGTTGCAAGGACATGTGTGAGAAATGCAGGTCTTATATACGCTTCTCATCAGGCATGTTTAGTCCGGACTGCAATCACTGAGTGTATGAGGGGCAGGGGGACCTGACTGCAATTGTGTCACTTCTAACTATTTGATGACAGTGCGGGTCAAGGAAAAGTTTTCTGTGACGTACGTCAGGGACCCACACCACCCATGTAGAGGCCTTGAAAGGCGGGTGAAACGGAGTGCTGACGTGCATAAGCACAAAGAAGTGGCCAGTTTTGAAGTATGAAAGAATATGGGCAAAGAAGAAAGAATATAAGAAAAGGAAAATAACATAAGTGGAAACTTATCAATGTGAAAAAGACCCAAGAGGAACAATTGTGGGTGTTAAAACAAGAGAAAAGAGGGAATGAAAAATTGGGAAAAATGCAAGTGTAATATATAAAATATATGTGCACACACACACAATAAATCCCAGATGACTGAGAAGGCCAGCTGTATGAGATGTAAAAATGATGATCAAACAGGAAGACGGGAAGGAAAGGCAGTGTCCAAACCATTATTTTTACGTATGGTGTTTGCCCACATTCCCTCCTTCTCCAAAAAAAGGCCACCGCTATGCGCACAGATGTTCCGTGGGTCCCTAACGTCAAAGGAAACTTTTCCTTGACCTGCGTGCCCCACCCCACATGCACTCAGCGATTAAGGTCTGGACTCCACATACTTGATGGGAAGCATATACACGACCTGCACTTCTCACACATAGCCCGGGGAGCACTTGTCAAGGTTCTATGTCAGTCATTTGCTGGAGGAAAAAAAAAAAGTCTTAGAATTTCATTGTATTTTTTGTTTCCAGGGACTAAAAATATTAGCTCTCATTCATCACAGATTTGATAAAATAAGATTTGTGACGAGGTGCATGCCATTTTTAAGACGTGTCTAATTTGTTAAGAATCAGGTGTCTTCAACTGCAACATGCCGCTTCATAAAAGCTAGCATGAATAAGGTCAGTCACGACAAAAGGAAAAAAAACTGGACTAAAATCTGTCTCCTATGTACTTCTACACCCAGCTATCAATTGGAAATTTGTATGCCACTGAAACGCTGTTCCTTCCAGGTTTTAGTAAGAACAGCACCACAGGCCATGCTCTATTTTTGCAGTTGAAAAGAAATAGATACTGCATCAGCGCTCCTGAATAGTGACTAGTGTGAACAGAGCCCAACAAAGTGAACTGGAACATATACAACTGTTGTGTAACCTTAAGATCTAAACAGATTTTGGTGGTTATTGATATTAAAATCTAAGTATGTACTGTATATCGCTGGAGAAAATACTAACTGCATTCATCCACAGTAGAGTCCTGTACAGGAATGGGATTCTGATGATCATCACTCTTGACCTCACTCTCGAGAGACACAGAATCTCCATTTAATGGTAAAGCTGAGAGGAAGAAATAAAAAAAAAAAAAACCACCACCATTAGAAGTAGAACGTTTTGAATTTGTATAATAGATACTAAAATCACCTTCCATTTCAAAGGTTTTTGGGGAAATATTTACAAAGTAGATATATACAAAATCAGAAGTAGAAATAAAAATTTGATTTATTCCCCAAAAGAGGTTGCACTAAATATTTCATTTTGAGAGAGGCGCACCCTTCTGTGCCAGGTCTGCAGTAGGGAAATATGATAATTAAGCCCCGTCCCCTGATCCAGTCTTAAAGCAAAAGTAGAAGGGATCAGTGGATTACCCTAGTGTGCTCTGCAGGATTTCTACAGCACCATTCGCTTCAGGAGCGTGCCGAAAACATCATTCTACGAACAAGATTATCAGAAACACAAACGGTCCGGCAGTGAAGAAATGCTCCAATAAAACATGACTTTTTCTCCTTTAGTGAATAAAATATAAATACCAAACGCCTTGTTTTCCCTCGTCCATGGCAGGAATAAATCACCAAATAACTTACCCATGATTGATGAAAGGGTTTGCACCAAGTTATCCCAATAGGGAATCATTTATGGATTGTTAAAGGTTGCTGCAACCACTGGAGAGCAAATGCTTCCTCTACGTTCAGAAGGGGCGCTCCAGAATACCATGCTCAGGATTGCTTAGCTTCACAGCGTCTGGACCCTAACTGATCAATAAGTTATCCCCTATCGTATTGATAGGGAGTAACTGGATACAAACCCTTTAAAAAGGAGATTTTTGTGTACTCACCGTAAAATCCTTTTCTCCGAGACGCTCATTGGGGGACACAAGACCATGGGTGTTATGCTGCTGCCACTAGGAGGACACTAAGCAATACATAAGCAAAGAAGATTAACTCCTCCTCCTGCAGTATACACCCTCTGTTGGCTCAATCCTGAACCAGTTCGGTGCCAAAGCAGTAGGAGCTCATAACAGAGTGCAATATGTCAACAATTCAAAGAAACAACGAGGCTACAGACTAAACAAGGGTGGGAGCTGTGTCCCCCAATGAGCGTCTCGGAGAAAAGGATTTTACGGTGAGTACACAAAAATCTCCTTTTCTCCATCGCCTCATTGGGGGACACAAGACCATGGGACGTCCCAAAGCAGTCCCTGGGTGGGAAGCCATAACAGTAGATGAAGCCTCGTGAACCACATGCATAAAACGCTTAAACAGTCAACGGACAACTTACAGATGCGCAACAGCTGATTGCAGAATCTGTCTGCCAAGTGCCGCATCTGAAGAAACCTGATCATGGATTTGGTAATGCTTGACGAAAGTATGAAGACTGGACCAAGTCGCAGCCTTGCACACTTGCTGTGCCGAAGCCTGGTGCCGAATGGCCCAGGAGGCTCCCTCAGACCGAGTGGAGTGTGCCTTAATCCCAGCCGGGATAGGCTGACCCTTGAGACGGTACGCCTCTTGGATCGCTGAATGGATCCATCTGGCTAATGTGGCCTTGGAAGCAGGCAAACCCTGTCTGCGTCCTTCCGGAAGCACAAACAGAGCGTCCGATTTACGGAAAGATGCAGTTCTCGAAATATACCTTTGGAGAGCCCTCACCAAATCCAAGGTGTGTATGGCTTTTTCTGTACGGTGAATCGGCGCCGGACAGAAGGAGGGCAGGACTATCTCTTCGTTGATATGAAAAGCCGAAACTACTTTGGGCAGGAAAGGAGAAGTCCTGAGAACCACCTTGTCCTGGTGAAAGGTAAGAAAAGGTTTACAAGACAAGGCTGCCAATTCCGATACCCGCCTGATAGAGGTAATTGCCACTAGGAAGACAACTTTCCAGGAAAGAAGACATAAAGGCACTTCCGGCAAAGGCTCGAAGGGAGATTCCTGTAATGCACTGAGGACCAGATTAAGATCCCAAGGCTCCAAAGGCCTCTTGTAGGGGGGAACAAGATGTGACACTCCCTGGATAAAAGTCCTGACCTGAGACTTAGATGCGATCCGTCGTTGAAAAGGACGGATAAAGCGGAAATCTGCCCCTTGAGGGAGGAGAGTGCTAGCCCCGAGTCCATTCCTGCTTGGAGAAATTCCAGAATGGAAGGGATAGAAAAAAACCAAAGGGGAACGACCTTTGTCCTTACACCAGGAAAAGAATGTTTTCCAGACACGATGATAAATGCGGGCGGAAGCCGGCTTCCTGGCATTGACCATTGTGGAGACAACTTCGAGAGAAAAACCAGCCTGACCTAAGATCCAGGCTTCAATGGCCATACCGTCAAATTCAGTGCTTTGGAATTGTGATGGTAAATTGGGCCCTGCGAGAGAAGGTCCGGACGATCCGGTAATCTCCAAGGGACATCTGCGACCAGACACACTAGTTCCGCATACCACGGACGACGAGGCCAGTCCGGAGCGACCAGAATGAGAGGAACGCCTTCCGCCTTGATCTTCCGAATCACCCTGGGGATTAACGGAAGAGGAGGAAAGATGTAAGGAAGACAAAATTGACTCCAAGGGAGGACTAGCGCATCCGAGCCGATGGCTAGTGGATCGCGAGATCGACTTATGAAAGTCTGAACTTTGGCATTCAATCTAGATGCCATGAGATCCACATCCGGCATGCCCCAACGCTGGCAAATGAGTTGAAACATTTCCGGATGCAGGGACCATTCCCCTGAGTCCAAGCCTTGACGACTGAGGAAGTCGGCCTCCCAATTGTCCACTCCTGAGATGTGAACCGCGGAGATGGGCGAGCGGTTTGCCTCGGCCCAGCGCAGGATGTGCGATACCTCGAGCATCGCTGTTCTGCTCCGAGTGGGGTTGTCTGACTGGATCCGGATGGGACGACCGGCCAGAAGATGATGGAACTGCAAGAGAGCTAGTTTGATAGCTCTGATCTCCAGGATGTTGATCGGGAGACGGGTCTCTGGGAGAGACCAGCGGCCTTGAGCCGTGTGATGAAGGAACACCGCTCCCATCCGAGGAGACTGGCATCGGTGGTCACCACCAGCCAATGGACAGGCAGAAAAGATTTCCCTTGATTCAGCGATGAAGCATTTGTCCACCATTTCAGGGAGCTTCTGACTCTGGGAGAAAGACGAAAGCGGCGACTTAGGGACGCTGGGTTCCTGTCCCAGACTGATATTAGCTCTTGTTGAAGAGGTCGAAGATGGAACTGAGCGAACGGTACTGCCTCGATGGAGGCTACCATCTTTCCGAGGACCTGCATGGCGCCCCGCAGAGAGTGGGAGCGGCCTAGAGACAATAAGAGCACTCCCTGCCTCAGAGAAGCAATCTTCTCTGGAGGGAGAGATACCAACCCTTGGGAGGTGTCCATAATCATTCCCAGAAAAGGAATCTTCTGAGAGGGAATGGGAGAAGACTTGTCCAGATCGACTAGCCAATCCAGACGGGAGAGGGTGTCGATAGTGATCTCGACACTCTCTGCGCAGGCCTGAAAAGTCGGTCCTTTGATGAGCAGGTCGTCCAGGTACGGGAGGACCACCACACCCCGAGAGTGTAAAATTGACATGGCGGCCGCCATGACTTTTGTGAACACTCTGGGGGCGGTTGCGAGTCCGAAAGGCAGGGCGGCAAATTGAAAATGATCCTCTCCGACTGCAAAACGCAAAAACCTTTGATGTCCTCTGAAAATCGGAATGTGTAGATACGCATCCTTGATGTCGATAGACGCTAGAAATTCCTTTCTTTCTAGAGATGCGACAACAGAACGGAGGGATTCCATTCTGAAATGACGGACTCTGATGAATTTGTTCAGCAATTTTAGGTCCAGAATAGGACGCAAGGAGTCCTTCTTGGGAACCACAAAAGGGTTTGAGTAAAACCCTTTGAATCTTTCCTTGTGAGGAACTGGAACGATGACCCCGCTGGTACGAAGTATGTTCAGGGCCTGAAGAAAAGGAATTGCGAGATCCTTGGACTTTGGGGGGCGAGACCAGAAGAACCGCCTAGGGGGGAGAGATAAGAATTCGATCTTGTAGCCGGAGTGTACAAGATCTCGGACCCACCGGTCTTGAACGACCGACCCCCAAACCTCGCGGAACAAGAGTAGGCGGCCGCCTACCTTGTTTGGGTCCCCGTCCCCAGCAAGGAGTCATTGGGAAGATAATTTGCGAGAGGAAGAGCTCTTATTTCCCGCCTGGGAGAATCTGTTTCTCCAGGGCTGAGAGGACCTGAACGATGGTTGTGAGCCCCTGTCTCTGCGTGAAGAACGGGGTGCTCGGGACGAGGTCGAGGCAGGGGACCAATTAAAGGAGCTACGAAATGGCCGGGAGCGACTTGGTATTGAGACCGAAAAGGCCGGTTGATTCTGCGCTGCGGAAGAAATTTACTTTTCCCGCCTGTAGCGTCAGAAATAATTTGATCAAGACGATCTCCAAAGAGACGCCCTGAAAGATAAGGCAGCGAAGTCAAAGTCCTCTTTGAAGCAGCGTCTGCACGCCACTCTCTGAGCCAAAGGGACCTCCGAATGGCGATAGCATTGGCGGCTGTGAGTGCAGCGCAATTAGCTGCATCTAGGGACGCATGGACCATGTAGTGGCCTGCCCGAGTAATCTGATAGGCCAGATTACGTGTCTCGGGTGGAAGAGGGATATCATTAGTAATTTTAACTAAATTCTCAGCCCAGGCCACCATGGCCCTTGCCACCCAGGTGGCCGCAAAGGAAGGAGAGAGAGATGCTCCAGCAGCCTCAAAAATCGATTTGGCGAGGTTGTCGATCTGTTTATCTGAGGGGTTCTTAATGGATGAACCATCTGAAACGGAGAGCAGGGTTTTTGAAGCTAAACGAGAAACTGGTGGATCTACAACTGGAGATTCAGTCCACTCTTTCTACAGTTGCTGAAAAAGGGTATCGTGCTTTCAGAGACTTCAGTCCTGAAAAACGTCTGTCTGGACGATCTCTATGTCCCTGAACAATGTCCGTAAATTCCGGATGGTTACCAAACACCTTGTGAGGACGTTTGGCTCTTTTGAAAGAGATAGGATGATTCGGTTGAGACCCGGGTTCTTCATCTAGCTTGAGGATTGTATTAATCGCCTCAATGAGAGAATCTAGGGACTCCTGAAACTCTGGCGAGTTGGGGTCGTCACCAGTATCCAACTCATACTCAGAATCATGATCACTAAGATCTCTGGGAGAGGGGGAGCGAGAGCCTGAGCTCGCTGATGCCGAACCACTAGATGGAATGGGAGATACATTATGGCGGCGTTTTCTGGACGACCGCTTTGCTGACGCCATGGGTCGACCCCTGACTGATGAAGTCTCTCTGAAGGCTAACGGGCCCCTTTCTGGAAAAGGGGCGCCCTGGCTAGAAGAGGAGCCACGGAAGGTATCCAAGGCCCTAGTCAGACAATCCATGGACTGCGCCAGAAACGCAGGCCACCCTGAAGGACCCGGCTCATTGGGATCAGGAGTAGATAGGGGCTCCTGAACGGTAGTAGGGGGCTCCTGAGCAGTAGAAGCAGCGGGCTCTTGGGCACATGATGCACAGAATTGGGAACCATGCTTTGACGGCAGGGAAGCGTTGCATGAAACGCAGGCGGCATATACTACAGTGTAGTTTTTATCAGCCTTTTTAGCGCCCTTTGGTTGCGACATATTTCTGCACCTGAGAGCCTGCTGCAGGAGAAGGGTCAAGCGCTGTGTAGGCCTAGTCGCAGCGTGCACTTACCCAGGTCCTGTGTCTGAACCCAGTCAGGGTGAGAATGGCGTCTGCAGCGCTGTCCCTCTAAGAAGATGGCGCCCGAGATTAGAATAGCGCTTCTCGTATGACACAAGAAGCGCCAGAAGCAGTGGGAGGAGAGGGGGAGGGACCAGAAAGGATCCTGTGCTAGCTGAAGCCGGCCAATAGCGTGCGATGTGGGCGGAGTCACGTGGGCCGCCCTCCCCCATAGAGGCCTATCCCGGCCCGAAGCCGGGGACTAAATTTCAGGCTGCGGCCTATCCCGGGCCGAAGCCGGGGACTAAATTTCTGGTTGCTGCCTATCCCGGGCCGAAGCCGGGGACTAAATTTCTGGTTGCGGCCTATCCCGGGCCGAAGCCGGGGAGGCGGCCGCGGCGACAGGCAGCCGCTGCACGGAAAACGCAGAGATAAGCCATATACCCCGGGTGTTTGTACTCACTGCGGGGAGGTAATGAAGAAAGGGGGGCCTCCGCAGGGATTATGGCAGATGTGGCCGTACTTCCTCAATCCACCGTCCCCTTTGATAGGGGGGTGGAGAGGGATCACAATCTGCCTCCATACCACCACCGCTTTCCGTAGAGGTGGTGGGGGGTATCCATCCAACGTTCCGTGCCATATCACCTCGCCACATCGAGGGGTATCTCATGGGGAGAGCGGCCCATTCAAGGGATCTGTCGCCCCATGGTAGCGTAGCAGGAGGGGTACGTAGAGGCGACACTCCACGATGCCGCCTGCTGATGGTTTTTGGGAGATCGTGACTTTTCGTACAAGTCCCGTCGCCCATCTGTGCGTGAAGAAAGCAAAATAATAAAAAAGGTAAAAAATGAGAAAAAAAAGTGGGGTCTGAGAGCAGACCCTAGTGCCTCCTACAGACACTAAGCAAAAACTGGTTCAGGATTGAGCCAACAGAGGGCGTATACTGCAGGAAGAGGAGTTAATCTTCTTTGCTTATGTATTGCTTAGTGTCCTCCTAGTGGCAGCAGCATAACACCCATGGTCTTGTGTCCCCCAATGAGGCGATGGAGAAACTAAATTTAATCAGGAGGTAGTTTCCGGGAGTCATTTACCTTTAAAAAGATTCAGACCCCTGATCACCTAATGGGAGCCATTGTCAGAAAATGACGTTGAAATTAGGTTGTGTCAATTTTTTTTTTTTTTTGGGGCAGATTTATTTATTTTTTTTTGTTTAAATCATCTCAATCTGTATTAAAAATACGGATTTTTGTGTTACTCACCGTAAAATCCTTTTCTCCGAGACGCTCATTGGGGGACACAGGACTGTGGGTGTATGCTACTGCCGCTAGGGGGCTGACACTAAGTAAACATAAAAAAAAAGGTTAGCTCCTCCTCCGCCGTATACACCTCAGCACTGGCCGCAGGCAAACACAGTTTAGTGCAAAAAGCAGTAGGAGGCTAAAGAATAAATTAATGTTAATACAGGTACAATATATCCAGAAGTAAATCTACTGATATAGACCCAAGCAAATAAAATTAACTTAGAAATCGAAGCCATCCGGCTAATAGGGAGGGTGCTGTGTCCCCCAATGAGCGTCTCGGAGAAAAGGATTTTACGGTGAGTAACACAAAAATCTGTATTTCTCCTTCGTCTCATTGGGGACACAGGACTGTGGGACGTCCCAAAGCAGTCCCTTGGGTGGGAAACCGACTCCACAGTGTAATTTATAATCAAGCATTGCTTATAGGTGCGCAACCGCGCCCTGAAGAATCCTTCTACCCAGACTGGCATCCGCAGAAGCCTGGGTATGGACATTATAATGCTTGGAAAAGGTATACAGACTGGACCAGGTTGCTGCCTTACAAACCTGTTCCACCGAAGCCTGATGCCGAAGGGCCCAGGAGGCACCCACCGCTCTGGTGGAGTGAGCCTTGATCCCTGCGGGAACCACCGCGCCTCTGATACGGTAAGCCTCCTGAATGGCTAACCGAATCCACCTAGCCAAGGTTGATCTAGAGGCAGCGAGTCCCTTCCTGCGACCTTCAGGGAGGACAAACAGCGTGTCCGTCTGTCGAAAGGACGCCGTCCGAGATACATATCTCCTGAGTGCTCTCACCAGATCCAGCGTATGGAGAGCCTTCTCCACTCGGTGCATCGGAGCTGGGCAAAATGAGGGCAAAACAATGTCCTCATTAATATGAAATGAGGACACGACTTTAGGCAAAAAAGGTGGTGTTGGTCTGAGCACTACCTTATCCTGATGGAAAAGTAAGTACGGAGCTCGACAAGACAGTGCAGCCAGCTCCGAAACCCGCCTTATGGATGTTATGGCTACCAAAAACACCACTTTCCAGGAAAGAAATGACAGAGAAACCTCCTGCAAAGGTTCAAAAGGAGACTCTTGCAGAACTCCCAGGACTAGATTGAGGTCCCAAACCTCTAAGGGAGCCTTGTAGGGAGGAACTATATGGACAACCCCCTGAATAAAGGTCCTAACCTGAAAATTAGACGCGATCTTTCGCTGAAAAAGAACCGACAAGGCTGATATCTGTCGTCTAAGAGTACTAGGCGCTAGACCTGAATCTAGGCCCGCCTGGAGAAAAGATAGAATGTTTGGAATTGAAAAGAGAAGCGGGGAACAACCATGTTCCCTGCACCAATCAAAAAAGACCTTCCAAGTACCGTGGTAGATGCGAGCCGAAACGGGCTTTCGGGCGCTAGCCATCGTCGCGGCGACCTTTTTAGAGAATCCAGCCCTGGTCAGGATCCAAGATTCAACGGCCAGGCCGTCAAACACAGGACCGCTGAGTTCTGGTGGTAAACTGGGCCCTGGGAGAGAAGGTCCACGCGCTCTGGCAGTCGCCAGGGTGCGTCGGCGAGCAATTGTACCAGCTCCGCGTACCATGAGCGACGCGGCCAATCCGGAGCTATTAATATCGCTGGAACCCCTTCTATCCTGATCTTTCTGATCACCCTTGGGAGAAGAGCTATTGGTGGAAACAAGTATGGAAGATGAAACTGATTCCACGGCAGAACCAGGGCGTCTACTGCAATTGCCTGCGGATCCCGATACCGGGAGACGAAGTTGGGCACCTTGGCATTTATCCTGGAAGCCATCAGGTCCACATCTGGGTTCCCCAGCGTTGGCATATCTGCTGAAAAATCTCGGGATGTAGCGACCATTCCCCTGACGCTATGCCGTGACGGTTGAGAAAATCCGCTGCCCAGTTTTCCTCGCCCGGAATGTGGACCGCTGAAATCACAGAGTGATTTACCTCTGCCCAGGTCAGAATATGTTTTACCTCGTGCATGGCTGCCCTGCTGCGGGTACCTCCCTGATTGTTTATATATGCCACCGCCGTGGCATTGTCCGATTGTATTCGGACTGGGTGGCCCGCCAGATGCTGGTGAAAATGCCTCAGAGCCAGTCGAACAGCTCGGATCTCTAAAATATTGATCGGGAGGGTTGATTCCTGCTGAGACCAAGTTCCCTGGGCTGTGTGCTGACGAAACACTGCTCCCCATCCGAGCAGACTGGCGTCCGTAGTGACTACCATCCAGAAATTTGGAGGAAACAAACGACCTTGTTGAAGAGTGGTGCTCTTCGTCCACCACGTAAGAGTCTGTCTGACCTGCAGGGACAGACGGCACCGAAGATTGAGGGAGTAAGGGCTCCCGTCCCATACCGCCAAGAGTGCATGCTGAAGGGGGCGAAGATGAAACTGGGCAAATGGAATAGCCTCGATTGCTGCCACCATCCTTCCTAGGACCCTCATGCAAAAACGGATGGTGTGAGGAATCGGTTGGCGAAGGATCCGTACCTCTTGACGGAGAACTAAGGCCTTGTCCTGAGGAAGCATTATCAACCCCTGAGCGGTGTCGAAATTCATCCCTAAAAAGGTGATCTTCCGAGATGGCACGGGAGATGATTTCTTCATATTCGCCAGCCACCCCAGGCGAGCAAGGGTGTCTAACGTAATGCTGACACTTTCCTCGCAGGTTTGAAAAGACGGACCCTTGATGAGGAGGTCGTCTAAGTAAGGTAGGATGACTATCCCCCTGGAGTGCAGAATGGACACAACAGCAGCCATGACCTTTGTGAACACCCTGGGGGCTGTGGCTAGCCCGAATGGCAAGGCTGCGAACTGAAGATGAAGTTTGCCGATGGCAAACCGAAGAAATCTTTGATGAGGGGGAAATATGGGGATGTGAAGATAGGCATTCTGGATGTCTATTGATGCTAGAAATTCCCCATTTTCCATGGCTGCAATGACCGAGCGGAGAGACTCCATTCGGAAATGTCGAATTCTGACAAACCGGTTCAGTCGCTTTAGATCCAGAATGGGCCTTACGGTACCGTCCTTCTTGGGTACAATGAACAAGTTGGAATAAAACCCCTGACCTCTTTCGACCTCCGGTACAGGTACGACAACCCCGCTGTGCCGAAGAGACTCGACCGCCTTGAATAAGGCACGAACCCGAGACTCCTCCTTGGGAAGGCGCGAGGGAAAAAAATCGATCTGAGGGAAGGCTGGTAAGTTCTATTTTGTACCCCGAGGAGACTAACTCCCTGACCCACTCGTCGTGAGTTATCGATAGCCAAATGGGGCGAAACCAGAGTAAGCGGCCGCCTACTCTGGATAAATAGACCGGATTCTGCCTCCAGTCATTTGTCCGAATATCTTTGGGTTTAGACCCTCTAGATCTTGGCTGTTGAGATCGCCCTCTTCCCAGAGGGTTGGTCCTGTAGGAGACCTGGCGATCTCTGGTCTGATTAGGTCGACCTGAGCCGCTGGAGGTGGCTGGCGCGGCCCAACCTGGGTTACGAAAGGCCCTAAAGCGAGGCTGAAGCTGTCGACGAAAAGGCTGTCTAATCTTTTGCTGAGGAAGGAAACTGCTCTTCCCTCCCGTCGCATCAGATATGAGCTGATCCAGCCTTTCGCCAAATAACCGACCACTCTGATATGGTAAGGATGTAAGCGATTTCTTTGAGGATGAATCCGCTCGCCAGGTTCTTAGCCACAAGGATCTTCTGATAGCAATTGCATTAGCAGCAGCTAGTGCTGCGCAATTTGCCGCATCCATGGATGCATTAATTAAGAAGTCTCCTGCAAGAGCGATCTGATTAGAGATCTCGGTTACCTCAGACGGCACCTCTATACCGTGAAGAGCTCTATTTAGAGACTCCGACCAGGATATCATGGCCTTAGCAACCCAAGTCGCTGCAAAAGAAGAAGAGAGAGCAGAGCCTGATGCCTCAAACACCGAGCGGGCCAAACTTTCAATCAGACGATCCGTTGGATCCTTAATCGAGGAACCGTTGGGAAGAGAGAGAAGCGTCTTAGATGCCAAACGCGACACAGGAGGGTCGACTGCAGGAGATTCCGCCCACTTCTTCAGAAGTTCAGGGGCAAAAGGATATCTGGTATTAAGGCTTTTTGTCCTGCGAAGCGTTTGTCCGGCTTTTCCCGGTGGCGCTGCACTAGCTCCTCAAACTCAGGATGAGCACCAAAAACCTTATGGGTCTGTCTGGCTCGTTTGAAAGACACCTTATGACCAGAGGCCAAGGTGGATTCATCGTCTACCCCCAGAGATTGATTGACAGCTTCAATCAGACTGTCAATTGTCTCCTGACAACCTGGAGCTTCCAAATTGAGGGACCCTTCAGTATCGGAATCCGAATATTGATCACTTGCCTCTAAAGGTGAGGGAGAGCGAGAAGCTGAGCTGAAGGATGCCGAAGCCCTGGACGGCATAGGCGACACAGTGTGGGTTCGCTTCCCCTGCGTCTGCCTGGTGAGAGCGCGGCCCCTGCAGGCCGGAGGTTCCTGAGACGTCGCCAAGACGGGTGAACCACTGTCCCTGCTCCTGTCGGAAGCTTGAAGGGACTCGATTGCTCTCGTTAATGACGCCATAGATTGAGACAGAGATAGGGCCCACTCCGGGGGGCCTGACGCACTGGGCTGGGCTATAGGTGAGGGCTCCTGAGCCCGTTCAGAGTCACAGGCTTCGCAGACCCGATTAGTCTGGGCGTGCGGAAAAGGGGATCTACAGGCAATGCATGCGGTATACAGCACCGTGTGAGCCTTAGTTCTTCTGGACATACTGTATCTGTTCAGAGCCTCCTTCCCCCTGCTGTAACAATCTGCTGTGACGATGCGGAGGTACGGTAGCGGAGCAAAATTAGACACTGCGGCCTGGTCCCCGGCCGAAGCCGGGGACTAAATTTCAGCCCGCGGCCTAGCACCGGCCGAAGCCGGGGGCTAGATTTTTGGCGGCGGCCGCCTAAAGCCAGGGGCGGGCCGTCGCACGCAGATAGGGGGCGGCGCTCTCCGGGGGGTTCACAGACAGCCTCGCAGAGCTCAGGCCGGGGACTCCGCTCCCAACTGAAACCAGGCCGAATTCCCGACCGCCCCAGACGCTACCTGACGTCCTCATGCGCAGGTTTCTTCCCAACACTGTTTCTCCGGAGCCTTGAAGGTGGGTTCTCCTGCTTGCAGTCTTCTGCCAAAAAATGGGGGACGGTGCAGGCTCCAGCTCCATGACCTCTAATGGTGGGTCTTCCTTGCTGCAGTGGACTCGCGGCACTCCCAGACATTAGTCCAGCGTCTCCCGTCTTTTAGAGGGGGGCTTGCAGCAAAAAAAGGAGGGACGGTGCAGGCACCCTAACTCCATCACCCCTTCAGGGGATGAGGAGAGGGACCGTCCGCCTCCTTGCAGCACCGCAGTCTAGCATTGGTGGTGCAGTGGGGGCCGCACGGACTATATCATGCCACTGTACAACCTGAGGTTTCAATACCCCAGGGTGGTCAGGGCTGAGTCCGGCATCATGTCCCACGTAGCGGGAAAGGATACGTGGAGGCTTCACGTATCGCCCGTTGATGGTTTGGGGAGATCGGACCCCTTCAAAAAGGTCCGTCGCCCCTATCTCATCTTCGTGGGAAGGAAAAAAAAAAAAAAAATGGTCTGGAGAAAACCAGACGTGTGCCTCCATCAGACACTAAGCATGAACTGGGTTTGCCTGCGGCCAGTGCTGAGGTGTATACGGCGGAGGAGGAGCTAACCTTTTTTTTATGTTTACTTAGTGTCAGCCTCCTAGCGGCAGTAGCATACACCCACAGTCCTGTGTCCCCCAATGAGACGAAGGAGAAATAGAAATTTTGCATTTTCACACTGGCCATTGGGGCTTTTTGTTTTGACTAACTTCCTGTTACAGGAAACACCTGTACATTAAACACAATGAAAAGATTCCAACCCCATCTTGTATATTAAAGCATCTATTGAGGGTGTGAACAGGTCATTGTGAGAGGATGAGGAGTGGCGTCAGATGTGGCGTTGCCCATTGTGAATGGTGGATCCTGTGTAATCAGTTGTGAATAGAGGGGTCTCCCAGTATTACAATCCTGTCTGTGCTAAGGAGCCCACTGAGAACTCGTCATCCTCCTCAAACTATTTTATATCGTCATACAGGAATTATAAGGAAAATAAATAAGGTAAGTTGGCCAGTGTGAACATTACTAACTTATTCTAATAGAGAGCATGATCTGGAAGAAATAAGAACACCACCACCACCTAAAGAGCAGATTTAAATTATGGGATATTTTCTGATGATACCTTCACTTTATTGAATGAGAGCGGTGCAAAAACTGGATATGTCAGAGACCCTCACGGATTACCAGAAGAAAGCGGAACAAGTGCTGCTTACCGCAGGAAATAAAGACCTTCCGACATCTATATTATATAGAAGTAATGTAAAATAATTTACCTTCATCTTGTTCCTTGGGAGTTTCTAATAATTGTTGACTACTGTTGTCCCCTTCATTCGTTTTCTGCTGGCTTCCCATTTTGGAGCCAAGAATACTAGCTTTTATTCTGCTGTAAACTTCGGATGCTTTGTCCATAACAGCTGGATTAGCTTTGTAGCGGCGGATCTGTTAAGATGGATAATATTTGCAAGTGAAATATACAGCTTCCTTAGGTCGCGTTCAGACGTCTGTTTTATTTCACATACACTTTCTTATTCCTGGTTTTCACGGATAGAACACGTTTATAGATTATGGGGCTGTTCACAAATAATGTTTGGTTGTTTTTGCAGACTGTCCAACACGATGACGAAACTCTTTTTTTTCTTTTTATCATCATCAGTGTCATGGATAAAAAAATCATCCCTAAAATCTATAGGTCCACGGTATCCGTGTGGTCCGCCATTAACATTGATTTGTAGTTCATTTATCCATACGCGAGAATCACTGACGGTGAAAACGGACACCTGGACCAAACACTGATGACACCACAGAAGTCAAATGAGCACTTCAGCCAATTAACAGCCAGTGATTGGCTGCAGCACTCACGTCATTCCAGGTTTTTTTTTTAGGATGGATATGAAAGATACAAAGATGAATTATAAAAAGGTGTTAGAATCCAACTAAGGATAGCTGAATGTCAATTACACCAACCCTCCGCAATGGAACCTGGCTGCAAGTATTTAATTTCCAAGCACTCACACTACAGGGAAAAGGAGTGAAATCACAGATGCCGCAGGAATAAATGAACTACACACTACTGACAAAGAAAAGTCCTACATTGGACACTTATTAACTCAGAATTCCCCAATAAAAAAGGGCCCAATAGGTCAAACTCTACCACGGTTTCTCACCTTCTTAAGTGTAGCCACCACATCTGTGTTCTTCTGTAGTATGCAGGAAGTCACTTGAAGACTTCCCAGCTTTTCAAGAGCTTCTAAACATTTTTGTATATCCTATGCAGGAGGAAAACAAAGTAATGCTGGCACAATGATTTCTAAAAAGGATGAATAACAAAATGTATAAACATACAGTGTCAAAATAGACTATAAACCCTTTTGAGACTGAGCCCTTTTTTGTTTTTGTGCTTGTTTTTCCCTCCCCCTTCTTCCCAGAGCCATAACCTTTTTATTTTTCAGTCAATATGGCCATGTGAGGGCTTGTTTTTTGAGGGATAAGTTGGAATTTTTTTTCCCCATTTTTGAGAATATGAAATGGTAAAAAATTCCAAGTGTGGTGAAATTGCAAAAAAAAAGTGCAATTCCACAATGTTTTTTTGGATTTTTTTTTTTGAACCCCTTAACCCCAAGGGTGGTTTGCACGTTAACCCCTTCATGACCCAGCCTATTTTGACCTTAACCCCTTCACCCCCAAGGGTGGTTTGCACGTTAATGACCGGGACAATTTTTACAATTCTGACCACTGTCTCTTTATGAGGTTATAACTCCGGAACGCTTCAACGGATCTTCGCGATTCTGAGATTGTTTTCTCGTGACATATTGTACTTCATGTTAGTGGTAAAATTTCTTCCATATAACTTGCGTTTATTTTTGAAAAAAACGCAAATATGGCGAAAATTTTGAAAATTTAGCAATTTTCAAACTTTGAATTTTTATTCCCTTAAAACAGAGAAATATGTAACACAAAATAGTTAAGAAATAACATTTCCCACATGTCTACTTTACATCAGCACAATTTTGGAATCAAAATTTTTTTTGTTAGGAAGTTATAAGGGTTAAAAATTGACCAGCGATTTCTCATTTTTACAACAAAATTTACAAAGCCATTTTTTTTAGGGACCACCTCACATTTGAAGTCACTTTGAGGGGTCTACATGACAGAAAATACCCAAAAGTGACACCATTCTAAAAACTGCACCCCTCAAGGTTATCAAAACCACATTCAAGAAGTTTATTAACCCTTCAGGTGCTTCACAGGAACTAAAGCAACGTGGAAGGAAAAAATGAATATTTAACTTTTTAGCCACAAAAATGATCTTTCACAAACTTTTTTATTTTCACAAGGGTAAAAGGAGAAAATGGACAGATAAGGTTGTTATGCAATTTCTCCTGAGTACGCCAATACCCCATATGTGGGGGAAAACCACTGTTTGGGCACACGGCAGAGCTCGTAAGGGAAGGAGCGCCGTTTGACTTTTTCAAACTAAAATTGGCTGGAATTTAGATTGGATGCCATGTCGCGCTTGGAGAACCTCTGATGCGCCTAAACAGTGGAAACCCCCCACAAGTGACACCATTTTGGAAACTAGACCCCCTAAGGTACTTATCTAGATCTGTTGTGAGCACTTTGAACCCTCAAGTGTTTCACAAAAGTTTATAAAGCCTGGGTGTGAAAAAAAAAAAAAAAAAAATTCCACAAAAATGATTTTTTAGTCCTAAATTTTTGAATTTTCCCAAGGAAATTGGACCCCAAAAGTTGTTGTCCAATTTGTCCTGAGTACGCTGATACCCCATATGTGGGGGTGGAAAACTGTTTGGGCGCACGGCAGGGCTTGGAAAGGAAGTAGTAACGTTTTGGAATGCAGACGTTGATGGGGGTCATGTTCCGTTTGCAGTGCCCCAGATGAGCCTAAACAGTGGAAATCCCCCACAAGTGACCCCATTTTGGAAACTAGACCCCTAAGGAACTTATCTAGATCTTTGGTGAGCACTTTGAACCCCCAAGTGCTTCACACAAGTTTATAATGCCCGGGCATGAAAATAAAAAATCCTATTTTTTTCCCACAAAAATTATCTTTTAGTCACTAATTTTTTATTTTCCCAAGGGTATCAGGAGAAATTGGACCACAAGTTGTTGTCCAATTTGTCCTGAGTACGCTGATGCCCCATATGTGGGGGGAACCACTGTTTGGGCGCACGGCAGAGCTCGGAAGGGAAGGAGCACCATTTGACTTTTTCCAACCAAAATTGGCTGGAATTGAGATTGGATGCCATGTTGCATTTGGAGAGCCCCTGATGTGCCTAAACAGTGGAAACCCCCCACAAATGACCCCATTTGGGAAACTAGACCCCCTAAGGAACTTATCTAGATCTTTGGTGAGCAATTTGAACCCTCAAGTGCTTCACACAAGTTTATAACGTAGAGCCGTAAAATTTAAAAATCATATTTTTTCCACAAAAATGATCTTTTCACCCGAATTTTTATTTTTCCAAGGGTAACAAGACTCCAAAAGTTCTTCTGCAATTTGTCCTGAGTACACTGATACCCCATATGTGGGGGTATACCACTGTTTGGGTGCATGGCAGAGTTTGGAAGGGAAGGAGCGCCGTCTCACTTTTTCAACGCAGAATTGGCTGGACGCCATGTCGTGTTTGGAGAGCTCCTGATCTGCCTAAACAGTGGAAACACCCCACAAATGACACCATTTTGGAAACTAGACCCCTCAAGGAACTTATCTAGATGTGTGGTGAGAACTTTGAACCCCCAGGTGTTTCACTAAAATTTATAACGTACAGCCTTAAAATAAAAAATCCTTTTCTTTTTTTACAAAAATGATTTTTTCGCCCCCAATATTTTATTTTCACAAGGGTAACAGAAGAAATTGGACCCCAAAAGTTGTTGTCCAATTTGTCCTGAGTACGCTGATACCCAATATGTGGGAGAAAACTACTGTATGGGCGCATGTCAGGGCTCGGAAAGGGAAGTAGTGACGTTTTGGATTGCAGACTTTGATGGAATGGTCTGGGGGCGTCATGTCGCATTTGGAGAGCCCCTGATGCGCCTAAACAGTGGAAACCCCCCACAAGTGACCCCATTTTGGAAAATAGACCCCACAAGGAACTTACCTAGATGTGTGGTGAGCACTTTGAACCCCGAAGTGCTTCACAGAAGTTTATAACGCACAGCCGTAAAAATAAAAAATCCTTTTTTTTTTTTACAAAAATGATTTTTTGCCCCCAATATTTTATTTTCACAAGGGTAACAGGAGAAATTGGACCCCAAAAGTTGTTGTCCAATTTGTCCTGAGTACGCTGATACCCAATATGTGGGAGAAAACTACTGTATGGGCGCATGTCAGGGCTCGGAAAGGGAAGTAGTGACGTTTTGGATTGCAGACTTTGATGGAATGGTCTGGGGGCGTCATGTCGCATTTGGAGAGCCCCTGATGCGCCTAAACAGTGGAAACCCCCCACAAGTGACCCCATTTTGGAAAATAGACCCCACAAGGAACTTACCTAGATGTGTGGTGAGCACTTTGAACCCCGAAGTGCTTCACAGAAGTTTATAACGCACAGCCGTAAAAATAAAAAATCCTTTTTTTTTTTTACAAAAATGATTTTTTCGCCCCCAATATTTTATTTTCACAAGGGTAACAGGAGAAATTGGACCCCAAAAGTTGTTGTCCAATTTGTCCTGAGTACGCTGATACCCAATATGTGGGAGAAAACTACTGTATGGGCGCATGTCAGGGCTCGGAAAGGGAAGTAGTGACGTTTTGGATTGCAGACTTTGATGGAATGGTCTGGGGGCGTCATGTCGCATTTGGAGAGCCCCTGATGCGCCTAAACAGTGGAAATCCCCAACAAGTGACCCCATTTTGGAAAATAGACCCCACAAGGAACTTATTTAGATGTGTGGTGAGCGCTATGAAGCCCCAAGTGCTTCACAGAAGTTTATAATGTACAGCCGTAAAAACAAAAAAATCTTATTTTTTTTACAAAAATAATATTTTCGCCCCCAGTTTTTTATTTTCCCAAGGGTAACAGAAGAAATAGGACAAATTTCACAATAACTCTTGGGGTCCAGAGTACGCTGATACCCCATATGTGGGGATAAACTACTGTTTGGACGCATGGCAGAGCTCAGAAGTGAAGGAACACCGTTTGACTTTTTCAACGCAGAATTGGCTGGAATGGAGATCAGACGCCATGTCACATTTGGAGAGCCCCTGATGTGCCTAAACAGCGGAAACCCCCCAATTCTAACTCCAACCCTAACCCCAACACACCCCTAACCCTAGTCCCAACCCTAATCCCAACCCTAACCCTAATCCTAACTCTAACCCTAATCCTAACTTTAGCGCCAACCCTAACCCTAACCCTAATGGGAAAATGGAAATAAATACATTTTTTTAATTTTATTATTTTTCCCTTACTAAGGGGGTGATAAAGGGGGGTTTGATTTACTATTTATAGCGGTTTTTATGATTGGCAGCTGTCACGCTAAAAGACGCTTTTTATTGCAAAAAGTAGTTTTTTGCATCGCCACATTTTGAGAGCTATAATTTTTGCATATTTTGGCCCACAATGTCATGTGAGGTCTTAATTTTTGCGGGACGAGGTGACGCTTTTATTGGTACCATTTTTGAGCACGTGACATTTTTTGATCGCTTTTTATTTCGATTTTTGGGAGGTTAGAATGAACAAAAATCAGCAATTCATGAATTTCTTTTGGGTGAGGCGTTTTTATTGTTCCGCGTGTGGTAAAATCGATAAAGCAGTTTTATTCTTCGGTCAGTACGATTATGGCGATACCTCATTTATATAATTTTTTTATGTTTTGGCGCTTTTATAGAATAAAAACAATTTTATATAAAAAATAATTATTTTTGCATCGCTTTATTTTGCGAGCTATAACTTTTTTATTTTTTTGCTGATGATGCTGTGTGACGGCTTGTTTTTTGCGGGACAAGATGACGTTTTCAGCGGTACCATGTTTATTTATATCCGTCTTTTTGATCGCGTGTTATTCCACTTTTTGTTCAGCGGTATGATGATAAAGCACTGATTTTTTGCTTCGTTTTATTTTTTATTTTTTAAGGGGTTCACAAAAGGGGTTAACTAGTGGGACAATTTTATAGGGGGGGTCGTTACGGACGCGGCGATACCATATATGTGTACTTTTATTGTTTTATTTTTTTTATTTACAATAAGTAATGAATTTATTGGGATTTTTTTTTTTTTTTTGGATTTTTTTTTTACACATGTTTATTTTTACTTTTTTTTACTTTGTCCCAGGGTGGGACATCACTGTATATCATCAGATCGCTGGTGTGACAGTGTGCACAGCACTCTGTCACACCAGCGATGTGACAGGCAGTGCAGGACGCTTCCTCATGCCTGCTCTCGGCAGGCACTGAGGAAGCCGCCTCCCTCCAGGACCCCAGCGCCATCTTGGATCCGGGTCCTGGGAGGGAGGAAGCCCTCAGAGCAGCGCGATCACATCGCGCTGCTCTGAGGGTCTCAGGGGGGCGCGCAGGGAGCCCCCACCCTGCGCGATCCTCCCCTGTGCCCCCAGTACACCGCGATCATGTTTGATCGCGGTGTGCAAGGGGTTAATGTGCCGGGAGCGGTCCGTGACCGCTCCTGACACACAGTCACGGGTGTCAGCTGTGATAATCAGCTGACACCCGGCGGCGATTAGCTGCGCTCCCTCTGGGAGCGCAGCTAATCGCCTATGACGTACTATCCCGTCCATGGTCAGAATGGCACGGGTTTTATGGACGGGATAGTACGTCTAATGTCAGAGAGGGGTTAAAGACCTTGCCATTTTTTGCAATTCTGACCAGTGTCCCTTTATGAGGTAATAACTCAGGAACGCTTCAACGGATCCTAGCGATTCTGAGATTGTTTTTTCGTGACATATTGGGCTTCATGTTAGTGGTAAATTTAGGTCGATAATTTTTGCGTTTATTTGTGAAAAAAATGGAAATTTGGCGAAAATTTTGTAATTTTCAAATTTTTTATTTTTATTCTGTTAAACCAGAGAGTTATGTGGCACAAAATAGTTAATAAATAACATTTCCCACATGTCTACTTTACATCAGCACAATTTTGGGAACATTTTTTTTTGTTAGGAAGTTATAAGGGTTAAAAGTTGACCAGCGATTTCTCATTTTTACAGCAAAATTTACAAAACCATTTTTTTTAGGGACCACCTCACATTTGAAGTCACTTTGAGGGGTCTATATGGCAGAAAATACCCAAAAGTGACACCTTTATAAAAACTGCACCCCTCAAGCTACTCAAAACTACATTCAAGAAGATTATTAACCCTTCAGGTGCTTCACAGGAACTAAAGCAACGTGGAAGGAAAAAATGGACATTTTAATTTTTCCAACAAAAATTTTCTTTTAGCATCAATTTTTTCATTTTTACATGGGCATCAGGATAAAATGGATCCTAAAATTTTTTGGGCAATTTCTCCTGAGTACACAGATACCTCATATGTGGTCATAAACCACTGTTTGGGCGCACGGCAGGGCTCAGAAGGGAAGGAGCGCCATTTGACTTTTTGAGTAGAAAATATGCTGGAATATTTAGCGGTTGCCATGTCGCATTTGGAGAGTTCCTGTGTGCCTAAACATTGGAGCTCCCCCACAAGTGACCCCATTTTGGAAACTAGACCCCTAAGGAACTTATCTAGATGCATAGTGAGCACTTTGAACCCCCAGGTGCTTCACAAATTGATCATTAAATAAAAGAAAGTACTTTTTTTTCACAAAAATTTTCTTTTAGCCTCAGTTTTTTTCATTTTCACAGGGGCAACAGTATAAATAGGATCCTAAAATTTGTTGGGCAATTTCTCCTGAGTACACAGATACCTCATATGTGGTCATAAACCACTGTTTGGGCGCACGGCAGGGCTCAGAAGGGAAGGAGCGCCATTTGACTTTTTGAGTAGAAAATATGCTGGAATATTTAGCGGTTGCCATGCCGCATTTGGAGAGTTCCTGTGTGCCTAAACATTGGAGCTCCCCAACAAGTGACCCCATTTTGGAAACTAGACGCCCTAAGGAACTTATCTAGATGCATAGTGAGCACTTTGAACCCCCAGGTGCTTCACAGAAGTTTATAACGCAGAGCCGTGAAAATAAAAAATCATTTGTTTTTCTCAAAAAATGATTTTTTAGCCCACTATTTTTTATTTTCACAATGGTTACAGGAGAAATTGGACCCCAAAAGTTGTTGTCCAGTTTGTCCTGAGTACGCTAGTACCCCATATGTGGGGGGAACCACTGTTTGGGCACACGTCAGGGCTCGGAAGGGATGTAGTGACGCTTTGAAATGCCGACTTGATGGAATGGTCTGCGGGCATCTTGTTACGTTTGCAGAGCCCCTGATGTGCCTAAACAGTAGAAACTCCCCACAAGTGACCCCATTTTGGAAACTAGACCCCGCAAAGAACTTATCTAGATGTGTGGTGAGCACTTTGAACCCCCAAGGGCTACACAGAAGTTTATAACGCCTGGGCATGAAAATAAAAAAATCATATTTTTTCCACAATCAGGATCTTTTAGTCCCCAATTTTTTTTTTTCCCAACGGTAACATGAGAAATTAGACCCCAAAAGTTGTTGTCCAATTTGTCCTGAGTATGCTGATATCCCATATGTGGGAGAAAACTACTGTATGGGCACACGTCGGGGCTCGGATGGGAAGTAGTGACGTTTTGAAATGCCCACTTGATGGAATGGTCTTCGGGCGTCATGTTACGTTTGCAGAGTCCCTGATGTGCCTAAACAGTAGAAACTCCCCACAAGTGACCCCATTTTGGAAACTAGATCCCCCAAGGAACTCCTATAGATGTGTGATAAGCACTTTGAATCTCCAAGTCCTTCACAGAAGTTTATAACGCAGAGCCGTGAAAATATAAAATCATTTTTTTTCCACAAAAATAATTTTTTAGTCCCCAATTTTTTTTCCCAATGTTAACAGGAGAAATTAGAACCCCCAAAGTTGTTGTGCAATTTTTCCCGAGTACGCTGATACCTCATATGTGGGGATAAACCACTGTTTGGGCACACGTCGGGGCTTGGAACAAAGGGAGCACTGTTTGACTTTTTGAACGCAAAATTTGCAGGAATCAATGGTGGCGCCATGTCGCGTATGGAGACCGCCTGATGTGCCTAAATAGTGGAAACCCCTCAATTCTAACTCCAACCCTAACCCCAACCCTAACCCCTACACACACCTAATCCTAATACAAACCCTAATCATAACCCTAACCCCAACACACCCCTAACCCTAATCCCAACTCTAACCATAAACCTAACCACAAGCCTAACCCTAATTCCAACCCTAACCCAAATTCCAACCCTAACCGTAATTCTAACCTTAACCCTAATGCTAACCCTAACCCTAGTTCTAACCCTAAGGCTGGGTTCATATTGCGTTTTACCAGCCCGTTCAACACGTAGCGTTGACCGGCTGGTAACGGTATAGCCTAACGCGATCGCGTTATGCTATACCCGCTAGCGCAGATGAATCAGCAGATAATCAGCCGCGGATCCGCAGCAAAATCAGTCGCGGATCAGCAGCAAAATCTGCCGCGGATCAGCAGCAAAATCCGCCGTGGATCAGCAGCAAAATCAGCCGCGGATCCGCAGCAAAATCCGCTAGGAAACAAAAAAAAAAATTCTTTATTTTATTATTTGTCCCTACCTATGACAGGGGGGGGTTCATTAACTTTTTTTTTATTTTGATCACTGTGACAGTTTATCACAGTGATCAAAATAAATTTTTGTATAATGGAGGGTGCACTGCGCATGCGCCGACCGGCGGGCGCACTGCGCATGCCCCCGCCATTTTCCAAGATGGCGGCGCCCATAAAGAATCCCGGGCAGCCGCCGGGACAGATCCAGGGACATCGGTGGACCGGGAGAGGTGAGTAGGGGGCGTCGGAAGGTGAGGGGGGGGGGGGATCGGTAGGTGGGGGCAGCAGATCGCAGGAGCAGAGGAGCAGACAGTGACGGCGGTGACCGATCGCTGCCATCTTTCGATGGCGGCGGCCGATCACCGCCGTGACTTGGTGTGGGGGGGTCAGATCTTGGTGTCCAGCCATGGCAGATGCTATTGCAGCATCGGCCATGGCTGGATTGTAATATGTTAAGCCAACCCCCCTGTGGTGATGCAGTAAGGGTCCTGTTACTGCGGGTCGGGTGACCTTTCAGTGACCCCGGTCTCCCGGCCCGCAGGAACATGATTTATAGCATGACGCCGACGTCGGCGTCATGGGTCGGGATGGCACAGGTTTTCATGACGCCGACGTCATGGGTCGGGAAGGGGTTAATGACCGGGCAAATTTTACAATTCTGACCACTGTCTCTATGAGGCTATCACTCTGGAACGCTTCAACGGATCTTCGCGATTCTGAGACTGTTTTCTCGTAACATAGTGTACTTCACATTAGTGGTAAAATTTCTTCGATATAACTTGCGTTTATTTATGAAAAAACGGAAATGTGGCGAAAATTTTGAAAATGTAGCAATTTTTAAACTTTGAATTTTTATTCCCTTAAAACAGAGAGATATGTCACACAAAATGGTTAATAAATAACATTTCCCACATGTCTACTTTACAGCAGCACAAATTTGGAACCAACATTTTTTTTTG
This sequence comes from Oophaga sylvatica, assembly GCA_033576555.1. NCBI lineage: Eukaryota > Metazoa > Chordata > Amphibia > Anura > Dendrobatidae > Oophaga > Oophaga sylvatica. Next base: position 328,976,944 of record JARQOD010000001.1, on the reverse strand, counting down.
TTAGGAAGTTAAGGGTTAAAAGTTGACCAGCGATTTCTCATTTTTACAACAAAATTTACAAAACCAATTTTTTTTTTTTTTAAAGCCCACTTCACATATGAAGGAAGTCACTTTGATGGGTCTATATGGCAGAAAATACCCAAAAGTGACACCATTCTAAAAACTGCACCGCCAATGTACTCAAAACCACATTCAAGAAGTTTATTACCCCTTCAGGTGCTTCACAGGAGCTGAAGCAACGTGGAAGGAAAAAAATTAACATTTAACTTTTTAGACACAAAAATGATCTTTTACAAACAATTTTTTTTATTTTCACAAAGGTAAAAGGAGAAAATGGACAGATAAAGTTGTTGTGCAATTTCTCCTGAGTACCACTGTCTGGGCACACGGCAGGGATCGGAAGGGAAGGAGCGCCATTTGACATTTTCAAACCAAAATTGGTTGGAATCGAGATTGGACGCCATGTCGCGTTTGGAGAGCCCCTGATGTGCCTAAACAGTGGAAACTGAACCCCAAAGTGAGTCACAGAAGTTTATAACGCCCGGGCGTGAAAATAAAAAAAAAAAAAAACATTTTTTCACAAACATGATCTTTTAGTTCTCAGTTTTTTATTTTATTTTCCAAGGGTAACAGGCGAAATAGGACACCAAAAGTTGTTGACCAATTTGTTTTGAGTACGCGGATACCCAATATGTGGGAGAAAACTACTGTATGGGCACACGTCGGGGCTCAGAATGGAAATTTTGGACTGCAGACTTTGTTGGAATGGTCAGCGGGCGTCATGTCGCGTTTGGAGAGCCCCTGATGTGCCTAAACAGTGGAAACTCCCCACAAATGACACCATTTTGGAAACTAGACCCCTCAAGGTACTTATCTAGATGTTTGGTGAGCACTTTGAACCCCCAAGTGCTTCACAGAAGTTTATAACGTAGAGCCATAAAACAAACATTTTTTTCCACAAAAAAAAATATTTTCGCCCCTAATTTTTTATTTTCCCAAGGGTAACAGAAGAAATTGGACCCCAAGAGTTATTGTGCAATTTGTCCTGAGTACGCCGTTATCCCATATGTGGGGGGTAAACTACTGTTTGGGCGCATGGCAGAGCTCAGAAGGGAAGAAGCAAGATTTGACTTTTTCAACGCAGAATTGGTTGGAATTGAGATCAGACGCCATGTCACATTTGGAGAGCTCCTGATGTGCCTCAACAGTGAAAACCCCCAATTATAACTCCAATCCTAACCCCAACACACCCCTAACCCTAGTCCCAACCCTAACCATAATCACAAACCTAACCCTATTCCTAACTTTAGCCCCAGCCCTAACCCTAGCGGGAAAATGGAAATAAATACATTTTTTAAATTTTATTATTTTTCCCCTAACTAAGGGGGTGATAAAGGGGGGTTTGATTTACTATTTATAGCAGGTTTTTATGTTTGGCAGCTGTCACACGCTAAAAGATGCTTTTTATTGCAAAAAATAGTTAATGCATCACCTCATTTTGAGAGCTATAATTTTTACTTATTATGGCCCATAGACTCATGTGAGGTCTTATTTTTGCGGGACGAGTTGACGTTTTTATTGGTACCATTTTTGGGCACATGACATTTTTTGATTGCGTTTTATTATGATTTTTGAGAGGCAGAATGAACAAAAACCAGCAATTCATGAATTTCTTTTGGGGGGAGGGGGGCGTTTACACCGTTCCGCGTGTGGTAAAATTGATAAAGTAGTTTTATTCTTCGGGTTAGTACGATTACAGCGATACCTCATTTTTTTATGTCTTGGCGTTTTTATACAATAAAAACAACTTTATATAAAGAAGAATTATTTTTGCATCGCTTTATTCTGCGAGCTATAACTTTTTTATTTTTTCGCTGATGATGCTGTATGGCGGCTCGTTTTTAGCGGGACAAGATGACGTTTTCAGCGGTACCATGTTTATTTATATCCGTCTTTTTGATCGCGTGTTATTCCACTTTTTGTTCGGCAGTATGATGATAAAAAAAAAGCAAGAAAACAATGCTTTAAGGTGGGACAGTTTCATAGGGCGGGTCGTTACGGACGTGGCGATACTAAATATGTGTACTTTTAATGTTTTTTTTTTAATTTACATAATGCTTATCGGGGAAATTATTTTTTTTTTATTTAGGGTTTTTTTAAAACTATTTTTACACGTTTTATTTATTTTTACATTGTCCCAGGGCGGGACATCACTATATAGTGTCAGATCGCTGATCTGACAGTTTGCAGAGCACTCTGTCAGATCAGTGATCTGACAGGCAGTGCAGCAGGCACTGACAAGCCACCTCCCTGCAGGACCCGGAAGGACCCCGCGGCAGGGAGGAGGCCCTCTGAACAACGCAATCACATCGCCTTGCTCTGAAGGTCACAGGGAAGCACAAAGGGAGCCCCCTCCCTGCGCGATGCTTCCCTATGCCACCGGAACGCTGCGATCATGTTTGATCGCAGTGTGCCGGGGGTTAAAGTGCCGGAGCTCCTGGTACTTAGTGCCGGGTGTCAGCTGTGAGAATCAGCTGAACCGCCGCGATCAGCTGCGCTCCCCCCGTGAGTGCGGCTGATCGCGTATGACGTACTATTCCGTCCATGGGAATTAAGTCCCAGGTCACATGGACGGAATAGTACGTCTGACGGCAGAAAGGGGTTAATACGTTACACCAAACATGTCTAGGTGCTTTTTTAAGTGATGAAAAAAAAAAAAATCCAAAGTTTAAAAAAATAAATAAAAATTGCGCCATTTTCTGATACCAGAAGCGTCTCCATTATTCGTGATATGGGGACGGGTGAGGGATTATTTTTGCTCGCCAAACTGACGTTTTTAATGATACCATGTTGGTGTAGATACGTTATTGCTTTTTAATGCAATGTTGCGGCGACCAAAAAACGTAAATCTGGCGTTTTCACTTTTTTTCTCGGTACGCCGTTTAGCGATCGGGTTCTTTATTTATTTTGATCGGGGAATTCTGAATGCGGCTATACGAAATGTGTTTTTTTTATTGTTTTATTTTGAATGGGGTGAAAGGGGGGCGATTTAAACATTTATATTTATTTTTTATTTTTAAAAGTTTTTTTTTTTTTTGTTTTTTTTTACACTTTTGGCACGCTTTAATAGTCTCAATGGGAGACTAGAAGCTGCCATAACCCGATCGGTTCTGCTACATAAAGGCAATGATCAGATCACCTGTATGTAGCAGAATTACTGACTTGCTATGAGCGCTGACCACCGGGCGGCGCTCATAGAAATCCGGCATTGACAACCATACAGGTCTCCGACAACAATACAGGTCTCCAGAAGACCCCTGGTTGTCATGCCAACCCATCGGTGACCCACAATTACGTGACCGATGGGTGGATCTCCGGTGCGATTGATGGAAGCACATGTTAAATGCCGCTGTCAGAGTTTGGCAGCAGCATTTAACGGGTTAATAGCCGTGGGTGGATCGCGATTCCACCCGCGGCTGTTCTGGGCAAATTTCAGCTGTTCAAAACAGTTGACACGTGTCGGGTAAAGATGTTGGCTCAGAACCGGACCCCACATGAGACATGCGCAGTACTAGTACGACGCATGTCGTGAAGGGGTTAAATCGATTAATGGGAGCTTCCCTTTAACTCACCGGACTGTCCACCTTAAGGGAAAATTTGATCTCGCTGTGCAGCTTCTGGAGTTCCTCTTCAATATTAGGCTCTGCAGAGGGCATAAGATCATTGTGTAAATATACCTATTTATTTTTTAAACACATACATTAAACCAGATGATGCTGATGAACTTACTCTGAGAACTTACATCAGAAATGCTGTATAAAAAAACCTGAGCATTTGAGGAGCAGAGCTAAAGAGCAAGAGCCAATGGAGTCCAAGTGAATCGAGTTTCTAAGCACCCAGAAAGGCTGCCCATGTCAGATATCATGCCATGTGTGAGATGTCCGCAGTAGTAGGGACACTGAGCAGCTATTAACCAGGCTAGTTTGGCTGAGATGGAGTTAAGACTTAAACAGCCATTCTACCTTGAATTTTCAAAGCAAGTACACCTGCTTCATTATGCCTAATTATATGTACAAGCATTCAGACCCCCTTTAAATATTTCACTGTTTCGTTGCAGCCATTTGATCAATTTAAAAAAAAAAATCATTTTTTCTCATTAATGTACACTCTGCACCTCATCTTCACTGAAAAAAAACAGAAATGTAGAAATTTTTGCTAATTTATTAAAAAAGATAAACCTGATGCCATCAAGCTCACCTTTCTTTTCAACTTTTCTATCACTTATAACCTCAGGTTTCTTTGCAGCTTTTTCCTTCTTGGCTGGTCTATTGATTAGGAATGAAATATATATATATTAAAAAAAAAATTACAAAGTTGCATTTTAGAATATAATCCAGGTTTTTCTCCAGGTGTTCCTCTAACCTTCCCACTGGTCTGTCTCCACGTTTCTCTATCTTATTTGGCTTCCTCCCAGGAGCTGATGCTTTTGGCTTTTTAACAGTCTTGACCTTAGAAGAGAAAGACATAACATTACACACGATAAGCCCTAGAATAATATACATTTAGACAAACACACAAAAGCCATATGGAATATTTGTTCACTGTGATATTCAGACCCATCACTTCCAATAACTCTAAATTTTTACCTTTTTCTCACTGTCGGAATCAGACACCCTTTGTCGCCTCACTTTCTTGGCATTTCCAGAAGAAAGTTTGGTTTTTTTCATTGGCTTTTCTTTTTCAGAATCAACATGAGAATGCGTCCTCTTGACAGGTTTAGAAAGCTGTTCATCATCACTACTGCTGCTGATGATTTTCTGGTCATTATCTGCTTTCTCTCTGTCATTCTTTTCCATCTTTTTTCTAGCCTCCTCTTCTTTTTCCTCCTCCCTTAACCGGCGCAACTGTTCTTCCTGTTCCTTCCGTCTACGTTCTTCCAGAGCCTTTTGCCTTTCCTCATCCCTCTTTTTCCAATCGCTGATCCGATCTGGTGAGCTGTCACTAACAGAAGACAGACAAGAGTGCACGATTAATACTTCCAGGGAGGAAAGAGTGGGAGCGTGTGTTAAGAAGTTGATAACAATTGCATACTTGCAGCATAGCTGCTGATAACTTTCCTCCTGCTGGACCACCCAAGCAGTTTGTCTCTTATCTAAGCAAACAATTTAGGATGTATGAACTTTTGATTGATAATCATCCTTCCAACTAGTACAAATTACCACCTGTGAAATGGTTATCTGAAGAGCAATTGTATTCTTGATCCCATAGCGCTATATGACGTATAGATCCAGCAAAAGCACTAGTCATTTTGTGCTCCATGACAGATGTATACATATAGCTGGACTCCTGACAGAACCAGTGAGAACACCACGCAGCTTAACTCCCCCCTCAGATGCCGCTGTTAATAGTGACTGCTGCATGTATGTGGCCTCCAACAATCCTCACCACTCAATCGAAGGGGTGCTACTGCATTGTCATGGTAGGCAGGGGGCCAAATAATGGCCTCCTATGGGTTCCAACTTAAGGGTATGCCACACTAAACAATATCGCTAACGGGATCGCTAAAAAACGTCACTATTTAGCGATCCTGTTAGCGATGTTGTTCAGTGCGGCAGCTTCCAGCGACGAGCTTCCTGCTGTGATCTCGCTCGTCGCTGGAATCGTTCCGGACCCTATTTTCTCGTCGGCGCTCCCGCTGGGTAAGTATCTAATCGCTGTGTGGCACCTTTTCTTAGCGATTTAGCGGTACTTTTGTACCGCTAAAGTCGTTAAGAAGATCGCTAACGGCGATAGCGTCGTTAACTATATCGCTAAATGTGGCAGCATTTAGCGATATAGAAACAATCCCGCTAGCGATCGCATTAGTATGCGTCGTTATTGTGATCGCTAGCGGGATTGTTTAGTGTGGCAGTACCTTTAGTCTTCACCTCTGGCAGGTTCTGATAAGATTAATAGAATTCCATTACAGGCATAATACACATGTATCACCGTGAATTATATTATCAATCAAACTTATTGGCGTTCATGTCAGTACCCTAAGGGTATGTGCACACAGTGCCATCTAAACACCAGTGCAGCCACCAAGCTTTCATAGTCGAAGTTGCTTCTGGAAAATGCAGGCAGTAGTTTTTCTGAGGCAACTTCACCACCGGCTTTCAGGTTATATTTTAAAGTCAGGGCTTCCTAATCTGTGTACACAAGCAATGGTTTGGCATTGTGTATACAGCAATGGAGAAAGTAAACATGGTAATAAGTCATCTCTACCTTCTCGGTGAGGAGTCTGGCTGTCTCACACCACCCCTATACAATTTCATGCAAGCTGCTTACTCTGCAATGACATTTTAGAATGTCAGTGCAAAGTACAGTGTGGACTGCTCAGACAACTATAGCCTATGGGCAGTCCAGAAACAGTATATAGCAGCTCTCTAAACAGTAGACAGGGTCTTATGTTATTTTTTGCTCAGAAAGGTGGGTAGGAGAGAGATATATCTCTATCTATATAGATATATCTCTATCGATATATATATATATATATATATATTTATATATACAATACAGACCAAAAGTTTGGACACACCTTCTCATTCAAAGATTTTTCTGTATTTTCATGACTATGAAAATTGTAAATTCACACTGAAGGCATCAAAACTATGAATATATGTGGAATTATATACACAAAAAAGTGTGAAACAACTGGAATATGGATTTTTGTGTTACTCACTGTAAAATCCTTTTCTCCGAGACGCTCATTGGGGGACACAGGACTGTGGGTGTAAGCTACTGCCTGCTGGAGGCTAACACTAAGTAGACAAAAAAAAAGTTAGCTCCTCCTCCGACGCATACACCTTGCCACTGGCCACCAATGAAGCCAGTTTGGTGCAAAAGCAGTAGGAGAACAAGGCACAAATGAACCTCATAGACACAACCTGTCTAAAAACTTAAACCCACCGAAGAAATAAAAGAAACTAAACAAAAGCCATCTGGCTAAAAGGGTGGGCGCTGTGTCCCCCAATAAGCATCTCGGAGAAAAGGATTTTACGGTGAGCAACACAAAAATCCATATTTCTCCATCGTCTCATTGGGGGACACAGGACTGTGGGACTTCCCAAAGCAGTCCCTGGGAGGGAAACCGCCTAGACATCATATACAGTCATTTAGGCATGGCCTATCGATGCGCCACTGCCGCCTGAAGAATCCTTCTACCCAGGCTTGCATCCACTGAAGCCTGAGCCTGGTCATTGTAATGTTTCGAGAAGGTATGCAAACTGCTCCAAGTTGCCGCTCTACAAACCTGCTCCGCCGAGGCCTCATGTCGAAGCGCCCAAGAAGCTCCTACCGCGCGGGTGGAATGCGCCCTAAGTCCTGCCAGCGTCGTTGCGCCCCTAATGAGGTAGGCCTCCGGGATGGTTGACAGAATCCATCTGGCCAGCGTAACTTTAGAAGCAGTGAGCCCTTTCCTGCGCCCCTCAGGGAGAACGAACTAAGTGTCCGTCTGACAAAAGGGCGCTGTCCGAGAAAATAACCTCCTCAGCGCTCTCACCAGATTCAACGTGTGAAGCGCCTTCTCCACTCTGTGTGTTGGAGCTGGGCAATGTCCTCACTGATATGGAAAGAAGATACAACCTTCGGTAAAAAGGGCAGTGCTGGTCTGAGCACCACCTTGTCCTGGTGAAAAAGAAGATACGGGGCTCAACAAGATAGAGCCGCCAGCTCCGAGACTCGCCTAATGGAGGTTATTGCCACCAAGAAAACGACCTTCCAAGAGAGATATCTCAAAGATACCTCCTGGAGCGGCTCAAAAGGAGACTCCTGCAAGACTCCCAGAACTAGGTTGAGATCCCAGGTTTCTAAGGGAGCCTTGTAGGGAGGTACTACATGGAGAACACCTTGAATAAAGGTTTTCACCGGTAGATTAGTGGCAATCTTTCGCTGGAAAAGGACCGTTAAAGCTGATATCTGTCTCTTCAGAGTACTGGGAGCTAGGCCCGCATCTAAGCCAGCCTGGAGAAACACCAGAATATTGGGAATAGAAAACCGAAGTGGCGAACAACCATGCTCCCTACACCATTTGAAGAAAACCTTTCAAGTATGATGGTATACTCGAGCCGAGGAAGCCTTCCGAGCACTGGTCATCGTGGCGGTGACCTTCCAGGAAAAACCTGCCCTAGAGAGGACCCAAGATTCAACGGCCAGGCCCTCAAATATAGGGCCCCTGAGTTCTGGCGGCAAATCGGGCCCTGGGAGAGAAGATCTGCGCGTTCTGGGAGCCTCCAAGGGACGTCGGATAGAAGCAGCACCAGTTCCGCGTACCAGGACCGGCGGGGCCTGTCTGGGGCGATTAAAATCGCTGCGACTCCTTCCATTTTGATCTTTCTGATCACTCTGGGAAGTAGAGCCAGTGGAGGAAATAGGTACGGAAGGCGAAACTGGTTCCACGACAGAACCAAGGCATCTACCGCCAGTGCCTGCAGATCTCGATAGCGGGATACGAACCGGGGCACTTTGGCATTCTCTCTGGAAGCCATCAGGTCCACGTCCGGCATACCCCAGCGGCGACATATCTGTTGAAACACATCGGGATGGAGAGACCATTCCCCTGACGCCAGACCCTGGCGACTGAGGAAGTCTGTCACCCAGTTTTCTTCGCCCGGAATGTGGACTGCTGAAAGGACTGAGTGATTCCTTTCAGCCCAAGTCAAAACTTGTCTTACCTCGCGCATGGCTGCCCTGCTGCGGGTACCCCCTGGTGATTTATATACGCCACCACTGTGGCATTGTCCGATTGTACTCGGACTGGGCGACCTGCCAAGTGAGACTGGAAATGCCGGAGAGCCAGCCAAATGGCCCGAATCTCCAGCAAGTTGATGGGTAGAGCTGACTCTTCTTGAGACCAACGTCCCTGGGCTGTGGAGTGGAGAAATACAGCCCCCCATCCCAGAAGACTGGCATCCGTCGTGATCACCAGCCAGTGAACGGGAGGAAACATCTTCCCCTGTTGAAGGGAAGAGCTCGACTTCCACCATGTCAACGCCTGTCTCACCTGAACGGATCGACGGCACCGGGCATCCAATGAGTGAGGATTCCTGTCCCAAACGGCCAAGAGGGCCTGCTGTAATGGACGCATGTGAAGTTGAGCAAATGGCAGCGCCTCTATTGTCGCCACCATCCTTCCCAACACCCTCATGCAGAATCGGATGGACTGAGGAACAGGCCGGGAAAGGATTCGGACCTCCTGCTGGAGGGTCAAAGCCTTTTCCTGAGGGAGGATCGTCTTCCCCCGAGCAGTGTCGAGGATCATGCCCAAGAAGGTGATCTTTTGAGATGGCGTCAGGGAAGATTTTTTGATATTTACCAGCCAGCCCAGGCGTGATAGAGTGTCCAACGTGATACTGACACTCTCTCTGCAGGCTTGAAGGGATGGGCCCTTGACGAGAAGAACGTCTAGATAGGGTATAACAACAATCCCTCGTACGTGTAGGATGGATACCACAATGGCCATCACCTTCGTAAAAATCCTGGGTGCCGTGGCCAACCCAAAGGGCAGGGCTGAAAATTGAAAGTGCAGATCGTTCACCGCAAATCGAAGGAATCTCTGATGAGAGGGGAATATGGGGATGTGGAGATAGGCGTCTTGAACGTCTATCGATGCTAGAAACTCTCCCCTCTCCAGAGAGGCGATTACAGAGCGGAGAGTTTCCATTCGGAAATGTCGTACCCTGACATGCCTGTTTAGGCATTTTAGGTCCATGATGGGCCGTACTGATCCGTCCTTTTTGGGTACCACGAAAAGGTTGGAGTAAAATCCCTGACCTCTCTCGTTTTCTGGTACTGGAATAATGACTCAGGCACGTTGCAGAGACTTGACCACCCTGACCAGTGCTTGAGCTCGGGACTCTGACCTGGGAAGCCGAGAAGGAAAGAATCTGTTCGGGGGATACGAGACAAACTCTATCTTGTATCCTGAGGTGATCAACTCTCTGACCCACCTGTCGCGAGTGGCTACCACCCAGGCGGGACAAAACCAGAGAAGGCGGCCGCCTACTCTGGCTGGGTTGACTGGATTTAGCCTCCAGTCATTTAGCCGAAAACCTCTGAGATCTGTATCCCCTAGATTTCGACTGTTGGGGACGCATCTTTCCCAGAGGGTTGGCTCTATAAGAGACCTGACGTCTGACCTGGCTAGGTTGACCTGAGGCGGAGGCAACTGCCGATGTGGTCCAGCCAGGGCTGCGAAAGGTTCTGAATTGCGTTTGAGGCCTGCGGCGAAAGGGCTGCCTAAACTTTTGTTGTGGAAGCTAAGTGCTCTATCCTCCAGTAGAGTCAGCTATAAGCTGATCTAGTTTTTCTCCAAAGAGCCATCCACTCTGATAGGGCAAGGACGTCAAAGATTTCTTTGAGGTCCAATCAGCCCGCCATGTCCTGAGCCATAAGGCCCTTCTGATGGCAATCGAATTCGCAGCAGCCAGTGCCGCGCAATTAGCCGCGTCCAAGGAAGCATTAACCAGGTAGTCTCCAGCACGAGCTATCTGGTTTGAGATTTCAAATACCTCTGGTGGCACATCTTTGCCACAGAGAACCCCATTAAGTGATTCCGTCCAAGAAACTATGGCTTTGGCAACCCAGATTGCCGCAAAAGAGGGACAGGGCCGACTCTGATGCCTCAAAAACAGAGCATGCTAGATTTTCCATGAGACAGTCAGTTGGATCTCTGATAGAAGATCCATCCGAGAGAGAGAGTAATGTCTTCGATGCCAGCCGAGACACCGGAGGGTCCACTGTGGGTGATTCTGCCCATTTTTTAAGCAGATCTGGAGCAAACGGATACCTAGCGTGGAGAGCCTTCTGCCCTGCAAAAAATGCTTGTCTGGCTTCTCACAGTGATGCTGCACTAGATCCTCGAACTCCGGGTGAGAAATATCCTGTGAGATCGTTTGACCTGCTTAAAACACACTTTGTGACCGGTGGCAGAGTGGGTTCATCGTCGACTTGTAAGGTCTGATTGACTGCCTCAATAAGGCTATCCATCGTTTCCTGAAAGGAAAGTTCCTGCAGTTCAAGCTCTGAATCATATTCTGAACCCTGAAGGGATGACCCCCTGACCTGGGAACTCATTCCCGGAGGGGAAAGAGAGTGAGAATCCGAGTTGCCGGAAGCCGAAGCTCCTGATGGCTCAGGAGACGCCGTATGGGTTCGCTTTCCCCGAGTCTGTCTGGTGAGAGTACGGCCCCTGCAGGCCGAGGATTCCTGAGGGACTGACAACCCTTCTGATGCAGGAGATCCATTATCTCTACCCCTCTCAGGGGTTCGGAGGGACTCAATTGCTTTAGTGAGCGACACCATGGATTCAGATAAAGACAGGGCCCACTCCGGGGGTCCTAACACACCGGGCTCAGTCGGCAGGGGGGGCTCTTGGGCACGCTCCGAATCACAGGCTTCACAGGTCTTATTAGTCTGGGCACACGGAAAAGGCGCCCGACAGACCATGCATGCCGTATATAACACCGTATGGGATTTTGTCCTTTTAGACATGATGGGTTTATGAGGTGTAGCCTGATAACACACTAATGAAAAAGAAACTGACACGGCCAGCGACTAGAGTGCAGCAGGGGAGCCTGGAGGGAGCACTTACCCCAGTCCTGTGCCTCTCCTGGGATGGGAAGATAGCAGATGTCCTTTGGAGTCAGCTTCACTTGTGGCTCAATTCAAAAGAGGAGCTCCTTTCCCAAAACGAATGCCTCTTATCCTGGGTGGCCGTTTCTTCTGGGGGCAGACCACGCCTGGGCAACGCCCCCCCGCACGCGTCTTCCTGTGCCTTCTCAGCCGGAGGCGGACCCACCGGAAGTATGCGCGCTTCCGAGGGCGGGACTTCCGCCCACGGCCTAGCGCTTGTAGAAGCCGGGGCCTCGCGTGCACAGTGCTTTCCGCCCGGAACCGCATGGATTCCTACCGCTGCTGCGTCCCTTTCTTCAGCCCGAATGAGACGTCGGGCGGTGCCACCTCTGCTCCGTCCGTCAGACCTGCGGCGCCGCTCCTTTACCACTTCTGGGGAGAACATCTGACGAGCGCATGGAAGCTGATCTTCACGCCCGCTTTTCCAGGATCGTTCCTTAGGCGTAATGCAGGTTAGAGGAGATCAGGAAGGTGCAGGCACCCTGGCTCCAAACCTTCCAGGGAAGGAGGAGAGGGACCGTCCGCCCTTTCCATCACCGCAGTCTATGCATTGGTGATGCAGAGGGGGCCGCACGAACCATCAATGCCACTGTACAGCCCAAAGTTTCTCTACCAAGGGGTCGTCAGGGCCAAGATCCGGCATATGTCCCTCGTTGCAGGAGAGGATACGTGGAGGCGACACTCCACGTGCTCGCCCGTTGATGGTTTGGGGAGATCGGACCCCTTCAAAAGGGTCCGTTGCCCCCATCTCATCTTGATAGAAGAAAAAACAAACAGTCTGAGGAAACCAGATGTGTGCCTCCATGAGACACTAAGCAAAAACTGGCTTCATTGGTGGCCAGTGGCGAGGTGTACGCGTCGGAGGAGGAGCTAACTTTTTTTTTGTCTACTTAGTGTCAGCATCCAGCAGGCCGTAGCATACACCCACAGTCCTGTGTCCCCCAAAGAGACGATGGAGAAAATATGTCTTATATTATAGGTTCTTCAGAGTAGCCACCTTTTGCTTTGATGACTGGTTTGCACACTCTTGGCATTCTCTTGATGAGCTTCAAGAGGTAGTCACCAGAAATGGTTTTCACTCCACAGGTGTGCCCTGTCAGGTTTAATAAGTGGGATTTCTTATAAATGGGGTTGGGACCATCAGTTGTGTTGTGCAGCAGTCTGGTGGATACACAGCTGATAGTCCTACTGAATAGACTGTTAGAATTTGTATTAAGGCAAGACTTATTTTTAAAGTCCATGTCCACAAGTTCAGTATTTGGTCAGTTTTTATCATCAGTATTTGTAAGTCAAAATCAGGAGAGGAACAATCAGATGAAATATAGAATAGAAACACGTCACCACTTCTGCATTTGCCTTACAAATACTAAGGAAAATACTGAACGTATAACCTTGGTCTTATACAGGGTCTAGAAGGCAACAATTCTAATTTTGCCATGGCCTTTGACCATGCCCTTTGTTTGGTGAAGGCCTCAGAAGAAAGTGTTTGATTTTACATTAGTTTCAATAGAATATGGAAGTATTTAACATCTGTTGATAATGTTTTTAAGTGATCAAAAATACAATTTTATTTTCTGGACTAACCAACAGATCAAGGGAATTTTGGCATGCCGGATCACTTTTTTTTTGTATTTTTCATCTTGCCATTTTGGAACAGATAGCTTTATTCTCACATCATTAAAGAGGGTCCTGTTTTTTCGGCAGGACAAATAGCAGTTTTTAAATCCAACATTTTTGGGGCACATCTATACCTACATTGTAAATATTTATAGTATATATTGTGACACTACAGAAATGCCAAACCGTAAGTGTTTTGTGTGTTTAAATAACAAAATAATAAGATAAAACACGCAGACACACACGTCCTTGATTGCTCCGTACTGGAATACACACTGAGTTAGCACAATGGCAGTGCCCATCATCGTTCATAAGTTACGCAAGGTGTTTATAACCAAAAAATATTACCTAATAGATAACTTTATTTTACTTACCTATCACTACTAGAACTTTCAGGAGACGCAGCTTTAGGCTTTAATGTTTTTAATGTTTGTGGCCTAGTACCTTTTCCTGCTGTAAAACAATACAAAAAGATAAATAAGTCACAATGTATCATGAATCTGGCAGCTAACTTTGCTTCTCAATGGGGTTTACTAACATGCCCTGGGGGTCCTCACTGTCTTCTTAACTGGTTTCTCTGAAGCAGATGATGAGGATGAGGAAGATGATGAGGATGAGGATGATGAGCGTTTCCTAACATCACTTTCGGAGTCAGACTTTGCATCAGAATCTGTTTTTATCTGGGAAGGAAAAAACAAAAAGGCCACATTTGTAGACTCAGTAGACAGATTAATAACGATGCTGCGTCTCAGTGAAAAATTGTTACTTCTGACCTTGGATTCTCTTTTAGGGACTGTTTTTTGCTTGGCACGGGATTGATTTTTTTCTGGGGTGAAATCCTGGGAAAATAAAAACATTTATTAATACAAAATAATGAATGTGTGAGGATGTATAGTTAGGGTGCTCAATTCACCATAAATGTATGATACACGAGTCCCACGTCTAAGGTCAAGAACTGCGGTACGTTCCAACGGGAGGGATGTGCCATATTCAGAGAATGAATAGGAGATGGCTGACGCTCTAGCAACAAGGGTTATGAAACCTCCAAGCACAGAGACTTCCATATAAGACATTACAATTATTGCTTTTACATCCTCAGAAGGAAATAAAATGACATCATTTTACTACAATCATATGGTAATCTTAGGCTAGGTTCACATTGCGTTAGTGAAGTCCGCTCAACACATGCGTTAAACGGACTGCGCTAACGCAAGTGCCTTTTAAAGATCGCGTTATACGATCACGCTAGCGCAGATGCTCCATCTGTGCTAGCGGTGATGGACCCCCGAGCGCTGCAGACCGCGTCCGGGGTCCGTCACAGAATGACGGCACATCGCTAACGCATGCAGATTATGACATGCGTTAGCGATGCGCTACATAATGGCAGTCTAAGGGTGCGCTAACGCATCCGTTACATAGCGTTAGTGTCGCTATGTAAAGGATGCCGTCAGCGCATTGCCATTAGCGCAATGTGAACCCAGCCTTACTATTAGAGATGAGAGACTTTGCCTCCGGGAGGGTCGAGTCGGGTTTCGGACCAACCGACTTTTCCAAAAGTCGAGTTGAACGAAATCGGGCGACTATCGGAAAAAGTCGGAGTTTCGACTGAAACTCGACCCGACCCCAATGCAAGTCAATGGGGAAGAAAAGTCGGCAGGGAGTGGAGGACAGTAAACACACCTACAGTGCCCATTTCAATGCCAACGACATCAATTCTTATTACTTAAGCTTGGCAACCTTAATTTACTTTATAATAATAGTAACGCATTGAAAACGGGGTTATTTGGCTAAAGTTGTGTGTGGGGGGGGCAGGGCTAGCTCCAGGTTTTCGTGGGCCCCTTTAACACATACCACAATTCATGATGCTCCGATACGGCAGAGAAAACAGGATTTTGGTTGCTTACCGTAAAATCTGTTTCTCTTAGCGCTCATTGGGGGACACAGGAACCATGGGTGTATGCTGCTGCCACTAGGAGGCGCTGACACTATGCATTTGCAAAAAAAGGTTGGCTCCTCCTCTGCAGTATACACCCCACCGAATGGCACGGAGCTATTCAGTTAGTGAGAAAGCAGTAGGAGAAGAACATATGACAGAACCAAACAACAATAAACAGACAACTCGATCATAACAATAATAATCAGAAGATAGGAAAAGAGCTGTAAACATATCGGTGGGTGCTGTGTCCCCCAATGAGCGCTCCGAGAAACAGATTTTACGGTAAGCAACCAAAATCCTGTTTTCTCGATCGCTTCATTGGGGGACACAGGAACCATGGGACGTCCCAAAGCAGTCCTTGGGGTGGGAGAAACTGGCAAGAAACGCCATTCAGGTTGGCAAAGTCCCCAATGCCGTCTGCAAGATCCTTCTGCCTAGGCTGGCATCTGCCAAAGCGTAGGTGTGGACCCTGTAAAACTTGGCAAACGTGTGGATGGAAGACAAGGTTGCCACTTTGTGAAGTTGTAGGGCAGATGCCCCATGGTGAACCGCCCAGGAGGCGCCTACTGCCCGGGTGGAGTGAGCCTTAGTCACAGGGGGGCACCCCGATCTTAACCCGGTAAGCCTCCAATATTGCATACTTAGTCCAACGTGCAATCGTATCCTTGGAGGCCGGCAGGCCTCTCCGCGCTCCGTCTGGAAAGACGGCAGAAGATCCGACTTCCTGGAGGAAGTAGACCTATCCAGGAAGGTTCTCACTGCCTGGACCATGTCTAGCCTGTTCAAAGAACGCTCCAGAGAATGAGTCGGAGTCAAACAAAAAGAAGGCAGGACAATAGTCCTACTCAAGTGAAAGGTGGAAATCACCCTGGGAAGAAGGGAGGGCGGAGGCCGCAACACTACCTCATCCTGGTGAAGAACCAGGAAAAAGAGGCGACAGGAGAGAGCCGCTATTCGTGAAATCCTGTCCGATGGAAGTGGTCGCCACGAGAAAGGCCAGTTTCCAGGGCAAAACAGACAAGGGAACCTCCTTGAGAGGTTCAAAGGGAGCAGAAGTCATGACCTCATACAACAGATTGAGGTCCTAGGGGTCCACGGGATTCCGGTACAGGGGAGAGAACGAAATCTCAAGGACTTCTGAAAAAAGGACAGAAAGGGTTGGCACCTAATGAGCTTGGCAAATCAGAACGTGGAGGTTGGCATCCTGAATGTCTATGGAGCACAGAAATTCCTGTCTCCATGGAAGAAATTACTGAGCGAGGAGACTTCCTGGTGAAGTGACGCAGGCGGACACTCCTGTACAGCAACCTGAGATCCAGAATGGGCCGAACCGCGCCATCCCTTCTCTGCACAACAAACAGGTTTGAATAGAAACCTGTGAAGCGTTCTTGCCCTGGAAACAGGACGGTAACCCCGGAGGTGAGAAGAGAGTCGATGGACGCCAGGAACCGATCTCGGGAATGGGAAGAGAACTCTATTTGTATCCAGAGGATACACCCTCCCTGACCCATGCGTCTTACACCAGGTCGAGGCAAACGTCTCTGAACAGCGGGAGACGACCAACCGACCTGGGAGAAAGGCTGGGCCCTAGATCCGAATCATGCTGAGGATCTTCCAGGTCTTGCCCTGGAGGATCTACCCTGGGAGTTATGGGAACGCCAGGAAGGAGTGGGCCTGAAGGAAGCCTTTGTCATGGAAATATATATGTATTCCACGTATTCAATGTATATTCATATATATGCATTTACAGTCAGATAGATCTCACTTGCTAAAAATCCTGTGCTCAGCATATCTATGCAAAAGCTGATGCTAGCTATAATCAGTCGCTTAAGACGACCCTGGCTATAGCTCATAGGGACTTTTTACCAAGGATACAGAAACAAGGACAGAAGATATCTATTATTTTCTTTACTAGTCACGTAGGAAAAACTGGGACAAAGAACAATAAACCTGCTACTTCAGCCCTTTTATCATAATTATCATACTTATACTAAAACAGCCAATAACCTAGCAGCTTTTAATTATATGCTAATTGACTAACCAGCCCCTTTTTGTAAACCTATAAAACCTTGAATGAATAATAAACTGTTGGTCTTGACGAACTGTTATACTAACACTTCCGTTGTGGACAGTCCTCATTTCGTTTGAGCGCTCAAAGAAAAGACATTTAATATAAGATTGGGAACAGCAACAGCAAACACTGAAGGATAGATTTATCCTAATTAAATTTCCATAACACCTTCTTCTTGGTCTGGCGATCCTGCGGCCTGCGCTGACCGGAAGAATCGTCCGACGCCGGTGAACGGCCAAAAGACCAAAAAGGGTGGAACTGCCGCCTTTGAACGGTACTGCGAGGCTTGGACTGAGGGAGGAGAGAACTTGTGCCTCCCGTTGCCTCCGTAATGATCTGATCCAACCTAGAGCCGAACAGACTGCTGGAAACCTGAGCAGCACAAGACTCGGCGTCCAGGGAGGCCGAAACCAAATATTGCCCAGCCTGGGAAATTTGGTTTGCAAGCTCCGCCAGTTCACTCAGAGGGGCTCCAGCCATGATGCCCTTGGGGAGCTGTTTGGCCCATCGGGCTTTGGCCTTTAAGACCCAAGTAGAGGCAAAGGCCGGGCATAAAGCAGAAGCGGCCACTTCGAAAGCTGATTTTGCCAGCGATTCTAAAATTCTATCGTTGGCATCCTTTAGGGAAGCTGCATTGGAGAGTGGGAGGACCGTATTGGTCGAGAGTCTGGAGACCGGTGGATCCACTGTAGGAGAGATCGTCCAGTTAGTGGTAAGATCTGGAGGGAAAGGATATAGGATGCCGAGGCGCTTCCCTCTTTGAAAGCGCCTGGTTGGATTCTCCCTGTACCTCTTGAGAATGTCCGTGAACTCGGTATGCGAGGCAAAGACCATGGGAGGTGGTTTGGACCGTCTAAACTAAACCGCCTGATCTGCGGATTCCGTAGCGGTATCCTTGATGCCTAAGGACTGATTGACTGCGACAATCAGGCTCTGCACCGTATCCTTCATGTTGGAGGCTTGTTCTGAATCCAGGTCCGACTCATCTTCCGAAGGCACATCCGAAGACGCGTCGCCTGATTCCGGAGAGGAGGGCGCTAGAGAAGGATCGTGCCGTGATAGGTCGTCTGGTGAGGCGGAGCGGGAAGAGGACCTGGAACGGAGTTCCAGTCTAGGTCTCTTACAGCCTGGGTTGGAAGGACCCGTATGAGAGTCTTGTGACCCACTGGCGACTATGGGAGTTGAAAGGGGTAATCTGTCAAAAACGGACACTAGGGTCTGTGATACTTTGGGGAGATCCGCCACAGATTGTGACAGAGAGGCGGCCCACTCAGGGATAAGGGTCTGAAAATCGCCTGGGACAGAAGGGGGTTCCTGGGTGGGTCCCTTTGGGTCGCTGCAGGCCTGGCAGAGGGGAGATGACTGACCTGAAGGGAGCCTGCCATTACAAGAAGAGCAAACAAAGTGCGTGACCAGAGTGGTAGAGGAAGAGGAAGGTGGGGGGGCGAGCAGGCTCTCCTTTGTGCTTAAGCATGGTTGAGCAGTCCCACGAACTGATGCCAGAAGGTTGGGGGACAGACAGAGACAGAGGAGGGTGTCAGCTCTGCAGAGCAGAGCTACTCATGGTTCCTGATGCTGGTCCTCAGTGAGAGCGAAAGCAGAGGCAGGGATGAATCGTCCTGCTCACAGGGTGAAGATGGGGAGTTTCTTTCCACTTCCTGCATCCAACAGTGGGCCCGGCTGGAGGAAAGCGCGCGCTGCTGAAAAGAGCAATATGGCAGCGCACGCTGCTGCAGAGAGAAAAATGGCGGCTGCGGTCCACCAAAGCGCTGAGGGTGGTGGGCGGAGCCTGAGGCCGCCCGGAAGCCTAGAGAGAAGGGGGCGGAACAGCCTATAACGAGGCCCCAAATGAAGCCGGGGACTCGATTCGAGCCCGCGGCCGCCGATGGAGGGGGCGGCGCGGAGGCCCCGAAAAGCCATAAAAAGGGGGGGCCAGCCGAAGGAGAGGTGGGCGGTGCCTAAATCAGCGCTGGGGGAAAGGACGGGCAGGAGAAAAGGTGAAGCCAGGGCCTCAATTAAACAACGCGGCCGCCGATAGAGGGGGGGGGGGGTGCGGCGCAGAAGTCACCCGATTGTTCCCCAAGGAAGCTACCACACGAGGGGCACCCACAAAGGGCGCGCAGCGGACCTACTAGGCGCCTGCAGCTGCAAAGTGGCCCCAAAGAAGGAAGAACCTAGGCGCGGAGGCCCCGAAAAGCAATAAAAAA
This sequence comes from Oophaga sylvatica, assembly GCA_033576555.1. Lineage (NCBI taxonomy): Eukaryota > Metazoa > Chordata > Amphibia > Anura > Dendrobatidae > Oophaga > Oophaga sylvatica. Next base: position 328,957,443 of record JARQOD010000001.1, on the reverse strand, counting down.
GGGGGGCCCGCCGAAGCAAACGTAGAGGCATAAAAGGGGGCCCCCGCAAGGAGCTTTTAGCGTCGCAACTAGGCACCTGAAAATGCAGGTGACCTGGGGAACGGAGGCTGAAGGAGTACCTAAGGGGCAATTATGAACCGCAGGCAAAAAAAAAAAAAAAAGAAAACTCTTGTAAGGGTTCGGAATGAAAGGGGGGAAAGGCTACTACCCCCATACTCTATCCTCTGGTTTTCTCTTTTTTTTTGTTTTATTCCTGTCTTATCTTCTGTCTTCTTAGCCTAGGAGGAAAGAGGACAATACCTCTGAAGCTGGTCGGACGTCTGGAATCCAGCTGCAGGACGTCCGTGTCTCCTGCACCGACAGGCTGTGGTGGGTGAGTGGGTGGGAGACGGAGGCAGGCCCGGGTCGTCTTCTTTTCCGAGGTCACTTGAAACACACGTCCGTGTCAGTAATCAATGGCCTGCCAAAGTACCAGACATATGAGGATACGAGGTGGCAGCACATGCCGTACTCATAGTCTGTGTGGGAGTACAGTAGTGACCGTTCACACTGTATCCCTCCGGAAAACCTGAAAAGGAACGATGCACAATAGGTAGATATGGGTCTCAATAGAGACCAGTGTCTACATCCTACTGACACTAAGCTAAAACTGAATAGCTGCGTGCCAGTCGGTGGGGTGTATACTGCAGAGGGGCCAACTTTTTTTTGCAAATGCATAGTGTCAGCGCCTCCTAGTGGCAGCAGCATACACCCATGGTTCCTGTGTCCCCAATGAAGCGATCGAGAAATATAGGTATAGTACAATGCCAAATACTTCACTTCTTACATTACGAGTGATATCTATTGTAAATTCTACAACAGCTCAAAAACCGGACAGTATAGTCCTCCATACAGTATTATGGGCACCACATAGTGCTCCATACAGAATATTGAGTCCCATATATGATGCTCCATACAGAATAATAGGCCCAATATAATGCTTCATACAGTATAATGAGCCCCATATATTGCTCCATACATAATTGGTCTCATATACTGTATGGAACATTATATGATGAGCTCCACATAATGCTCCAGTATATGATGGTCCCCATATAATGTGCCATACAGTATAGCACGGTCCCCATAGAGTATAATGAGCCCCACATATTGCTCCATACAGTATAATAAGTCACATATAAAGCTCCATACAGTATATGATGGGCCCCATATATTGCTCCATACAGAATGGGCTCCATATAATGCTCCATACAGAAAAGGCCCCATATGTGCTCCATATGATGCTCCATATATAAAGGGCCCTAAATGATGCCCCATAAATAATGAACCCTATATGATGCTCTAGTATATGATGAGCCTCATATAATGCTCTATATATAATGGGCCCCATATGATGCTCCAGTGTATAATGGGCCCCGTATATGATGCTCCAGTATATGATGGGCCCCATGGATGATGCTCCAGTGTATGATGGGCTTATATAATGCTCTATATATAATGGGCCCCATATGATGCTCCAGTGTATGATGGGCCCCATTCATAATGCTCCAGTGTATGATGGGCCCCATATATAATGCTCCAGTGTATAATAGGCCCTATCTATGATGCTCAAGTGTATGATGGGCCCCATGGATGATGCTCCAGTGTATGATGAGCCTATATAATGCTCTATATATAATGGGCCCCATATGATGCTCCAGTGTATAATGGGCCCCGTATATGATGCTCCAGTGTATGATGGACACCATTTATAATGCTCCAGTGTATGATGGGCCCCATATATAATGCTTCAGTGTATGATGGACCCTATCGATGATGCTCCAGTGTATGATGGGCCCCATATATAATTTTCCAGTGTATAATGCTCCCCATATATTGCTCCAATCATTAAAAAAATGAAATACCTCTCCTCGCTGGGCACTGCTCTACTCTGGACTCCTCAGCGTCACCAGCATCCAGCTCTCTGCACTGTGACTATTCAGGCAGAGGGCGCACAGACGTGACGTCATCACGCTCTCTGACCTGAATGTCACTGTCAGGAAACGAAGAAGACGTCACAGCGGTGGAGCAGGCAAAGGAAAGTATTGCAAGTGCTGGGGCCCTGAGCAAGCAGGGGGAGCACACTCGTGGGCGCTCGTACTGGCACAGGGCCCCCCATAGTACGCTGGTGTCTGACGGCGAGTGGGCCCCCCACCTGCTCAGGGCCCCGGCACTTGCCCGGGTGCGCCAGGTGCGGACACTGGCCCTGAGGGGGGTGGTACAGCCCAGTTAGGGAAGTGGAAAAACTAGCATATGTTGAGGTGTAGGCTGGACGTTCAGCAGCTGCAAATGGAGGAATTGGAGAAAGAGGAAGAGGACAAAGAAAGCCAATTTGCATGCAACCTATGTGTCATCAGGGGAAGGTGGAACAAAATCCTTTGAAACCCAGGCATGGTTCATTTTTATGAAGGTGAGATCACCAACTTTTTGGGTCGACAGCCGGGTCCTTCTTTCTGTCAGGATTGATCCAGCTGCACTGAAGACTCTTTCTGATAGCACACTACCAGCAGGGCAAGCGAGCTCCTGTAAGGCATATTGTGCCAATTCGGGCCAGGTGTCCAGTTTACAGGCCTAGTAGTCAAAGGGGAATGAACTGTGAGGGAGAACATCGATAGAGGAGAAGAGGCAATTTTGAACCATAGTTGACAACGGCTGTCTCCTGTCTGTTGTAATCGATTCAGTATTATCAGTCGTGTGAGCGTTACTCGAGAAATCAGTCCACAACATGGTCATGAAACCCCTGTCTCCAACACCACTTCGGCTGTGTGCACCACGAACACCCCTTCCATGTTGCCCAGTACGGCTCGTGGTAGAACCTGCACCGCTGCTGTGTGCTGGGAATGCCTCTAACAAACGGTTTACCAGAGTTGCTTGTTTGTTCGCCAATATTAGCTCTAGGTTCTCCTGTGGCATGATGTTCTGTAATTTGCCTTTATAGCGTGGATCGAGGATGCTGGCCAACCAGTAGTCGTCATCCTTCATCATTTTGGCAATGCGGGGGTCCCTTTTTAGGATCCGCAAGACAATCACACATGTGGGCCAATGTTCCAGGTGTCAATGATGCAGTGCCAGTGGTGGGTGGAGGAGCATTTTCTGCCAAATCCACATCCCTCCAGTCACGCACAAACCCTGTACCTGACCTTGGCAACCCAACATTTTCTCTTGCCCCTGAGAAGCATCCTCCTCCCCAAAATAATCATCCCCCTCATCCTCCTCTTAGTCCACCTCGTCCAGGACAGTTCTCTGAGCAGACAATGGCTGACTGTCATCAAGGCTTCCCTCCTCCTCTGCAGATGCCTGATCCTTAATGTGCGTCAAAGTTTGCATGAGCAGACGCACAAGTGGGATGCTCATGCTTATGATGGCGTCGTCTGCACTTACCAGCCGTGTGCATTCCTCAAAACACTGAAGGACTTTACAAAGGTCTTTCAGCTTTGACCACTGCACACCCGACAACTCCATGTCTGCCCTCAAACTGCCTGCCCGTGTATCCTCCCACAAATGCATTACAGCCTGCCTCTGTTCGCACAGCCCCTCAACCATGTGCATGGTGGAGTTCCACCTTGTTGCAACGTCTATGATTAGGCAGTGCTTGGGGAGGTGGAGCGATCGCTGCAGCCTCTGCATATGACTGGAGTCTACGGGCGAGCGACGGATGTGCGAGCACAGTCTTCGCACCTTATGGAGCAGGGCTGGTAACTCCAGATATTTATGAAGCACTGCACCACCAGGTTCAAGGTGTGAGCCAGGCAAGGTATGTGTCCGAGTTTTGCCAGGGCTATGGCCGCCACAAAATTACGGCTGTTATCACTGACTACCTTGCCTGGCTCAAGATGTAGACTGCCCAGCCATGACTCAGTTTCTCGCTGCAAGTAGTCGGCCAGTACCTCCGCGGTGTGTCTGGTCGCCCAAAGACATCAGCTTTAAAACAGCCTGCTGACGCTTACCACTAGCTGTTCGATAGTGGGACACCTCGTGTGCAACACTGGTAGCTGTGGATGGAATGCTCGTGCGACTGCGCTCTGTCAACGAGCTTTCGCTTCTGGAGGAGGAAGGTCGAACGCCTACAGCCAACTGTTGCCTATACTGTGGGCTAGGCAGCACTGTCCCACCGCCGCTGTCCCTTGTGGACCCTGCATCCACCACATTAACCCAGTGCGCAGTGATGGACACATAACGGCCCTGGCCATGCCTACTGGCCCATGCATCTGTTGTGAGGTGCACCTTTATACTCACTGTTTGAGTGCATGGACAATGCGGTCTTTCACATGCAGGTGGAGGGCAGGTATGGCTTTTCTAGAAAAGAAGTGCCGACTGGGTAGGTCATAGCGTGGGACAGCGTAGGCCATGAGCTCTCGGAACGCTGCGCTTTAAACCAAACGGAAGGGCATCATCTCTGAGGTCAGTTTGGCAATGTAGGCGTTCAAAGCCAGTGTGTGCGGATGAGAGGATGAGAACTTTCTTGTCCTACTCAGAGTCTCTGCTACGGTGAGCTGGACTTGAGAGCTGCATATGGGGGAACTAGCGGTGGACATGGCGGACTGAGAGGGGGTTGGTGATGGTGGTGGTGATTGGCTAGATTCAGTCTTTCGTTGGAAAACCATTGGGATTCCCTGACTGCTTTGGCCTTGCGATGACGCATCAACATTTCTTGCTGGTGGTGTGCTAACCGGTGGGCTTACAGTGGGGGAAGCGATGTAGCGTTGCTGCTACCTTCAGTCGGAGCAGGTGCACGTGTGCTACCTGAGGTTTTGTAGTCCGTCCACGCTTGCAAGTGCATGGTGTTTACATGTCTAAGCATGCAACTGGTATTCAAATTTCGGAGATTTTTCCCTCGGCTAAAGGTCCTTCCGCACTTCTTACAGATAACCTTTGCCTCATCAATAGGATTTTGGTCAAAAAAGTGCCACACTGCACTCTTCCTACTATGGGAGAACTTTTCAGGGCTTGCACGCTGTGCTAATTTGACAGTCTGGCCAAGCTGTACTGCAACTCTGTTTTTTTTTTTTACACGTTTTTGGACTGCTATGGGCCTGCTGTGGATTCTCCTCCTCTTCTGAGCTATTGCCAGCGGCACCCTCTTTCCCCAATAGATGCCAATCCGGGTCAACAACTGGGTCATCCATCACCTCCTCTTCAATTTCATCTGCACCTTCCTCTGTGTCACCGTGTAAGGTGGTATAGTATGTGGGAAGGGGCACCTGAGTTTCATCAGGGTCAGATTCTGGCTCAGTAGGCTGCGAGGGCAATGCAGTGCTCTGGGTGAATGTACCAGCAGAATCATATAGCAGTGGCTGTGCATCAGTGCACTCCATGTCAGATTCATCTTGGACTGGGGAATTCAGGATTTGACTTGATAACCCAGGCATGGTATGTGAAAAGAGCTCCAGGGAGTAATCTGAAGTGTGGCCTGCCTCATCCTTCACTTTTGGTGGGGGTGAAGGACACAAGGAAAGGTGTTGTTCCTGACCAGGAGCCTGCACTGACGACTCAGTGCTTGCAGTTTTTGAAACTTCAGAAGAGGAGGCGATAGAGCTGGAGGCTGTTTTGACAATGTAAGCCAAAACTTGCTCCTGATGCTCCGGCTTTAAAAGCGGTTTACGTACTCCAGAAAAGGGAGCCTTCCAGGTCTTCTGGAGCCAGACGATGACGCAGGCTCAACACCTCCTGCCTTAGGTGCTATTGTGCTTTTGGCACTAACAGCAGATGCACCACCACCACCATCAGTACCAGCTGGCCCCCCACGCCCACGTCCGCGGCCTCTTCCAGCATACTTCCTCATGTTTGGGAAAATGTACCAAAAATATCAGCAGATATATGGTACTGTATCAGAAGCGTACAGCTGTATACGGTGAAGGTGAGAAATTTAAATCTCCGTATATATTTCCGGAGTCACACACAGATAGTCAGCATGTATTTGTCCGTGATACCAGTCAGTACACGGTAATGTGTGAGGAGCGTACAGCTCTATACGGTGTGGGAAAAAATGAACGCTCGGTAACTGTGCAGAAAAAAAGAATAAGGGCTTCTTTCCACTTGAGAAATACGTCCGATTCTCGCATGTAAAAGCCCAGCTCTGGCGCCGGCACTCGGGAGTGGAGTGCGCGGCTGCATGTATTTCTATGCAGCTGCTCACTCCACTCCCGAATGCTGGCCCCAGAGTTGGGATTTCACATGCGAGAATCGGACGTATTTCTCGCAAGTGGAAAGGAGCCCTAAAAGTATTAGTGCTGTGTAAAAAGCAGTCTGCACAGCAGTGTACACACAGCAATACAGCTATCAGGCAGCCTAATAACCAGCGCTGCTGCACACAAGAAAATCCTCCCCTGTCACTACACACTAACTGTACAGCACAACTGCTATCAGCACAAGCACAGAAGAACTTCTCTTTCCAGCCCTAACTCTCTCCCTACTGATAAACAGCGTCAGTAACCTCTCCATACTGTTAAGATCAGAAGAAGTAAAATGGAGGTCGGCGGTCAGGGCTTTTATAGACACTGACGCCACCCAAAGCAAGCCAATCACTGCAATGCCCTTCTCTACGATGGTGGTGGACGCTGCCCATGTCATCTCATTGCCCACAGTGTGCGTCCTTGCTCATTGGCTGAAAAAAAGCCGCCTGCAAGCATTCTGGAAAATCCGACTTTGGCGCTAGTTTTGCCGACTGCATGGCCAACTTCACGCTATGGTCGGGTTTCGATCGGCGAAACCCGACTTTGGAGAAAGTTGGCAACTTATGAATCTGACCGACCTGTTTCGCTCAACTCTACTTACTATGCTTAAAGATGCCAGTATGTGGGGGCATGGTCAACTACACTAGACGTGCAGGAATCTGCGCTTCAATCTTTCCACTAGAATCTGCTGCCATCTGGACACCTGGAGTGGCTTCTCTTTATAGCTCCATAGAAAACTTTCCATTACCCAGCTATGATAGCCAGAGAAGATTTTTGGTGCTGCAAACTGAGCGGTGTAGCCGAGCCGCAAGCTAGATTTCCGGCCATACCGGAACTCAAACAGCCAACAGCTACCTTTCCAGGCAGTTCCAGTAGCCCCAAATCATCATCATGAACAGCTGCAGACCAGAATATTAGGAAAAGATTGGCGCCCCCGAATGTCTACTATGTGTGTAAAATTAGCTTTGATTTCTGCTATAAGAAACAGCAGTGCTTTGTCAACATTTATGATATAAGGAACATCACAAAGCTGAGACATACAATCACTATCTACATCCGCCCACTAGGTTTTGCATTCTCTAGAAGAGACAAAAAAAACGTACGTTTTCATGTTAGGGGAACCCATTTTAATATGCATAAAAGTCTTAGCTGTAGGGTTTGCAGCATGGGTAGTGCCAAATAGATTACAAACAATAGCATTAACCGTATTGTTTCAATTGTTGTCATATTTATCCCAATCAGTTACTCAACAAATCTCAAAACTTGCTTCTCATTGTTCTTATAGTCTGTATTTGACTTATTTTATGTTAACTTCTTTAATCATAAAATCAATAAAACTTTGATTTCGAAAAAAGAATCATAATGCTTTGTATCAGTGTCACGTAGTAACAGTATATCACACAGCAACATTGCAAATAATGCATTAGGTTACATGGCAAATCTCATAAGGGGGGGGTGCCACCTTCCTCTCCTTTACAGGTCATCAAACCCCCCTAAGGTCTGACCATGCCCGAACAAAAACCACATTGGCTTTCCTGAATCGTAACCATAAAACTTACTTACGGCAGTTGGGCAATATTGCAGGACCATCTAAGTTAGAAAGACATATGGAGTACAATCCAAAACATCTCTGATGATCATTAAAGGGAACCTGTCACCCCCAGGGCCTTTTTAAGTAAAAGAACCACCTTCAGCAGCACTAAGGCTGCATTCTGTGAAGGTGGTTCTTATGTTTCTGATAACTAGGAACGCTGAAAAACACAGTTTTAAAATTTGTCCGACATACCGCTATTGGGTCAGGGAGGTATGTCTTCTTCCCCTGTGTCAACGGCCTCAGAGGTGTCAATCATCCCCATTTTGTTTCCGGCCCCGCCTCCTCTCCTTCTTGCGATGTCACCGGCGCTGCGTGTAGCGGCGGCCCCAGATCCCGTCCCGCAGTGTGTTATGATGACAGGTTCCCTTTAACACAGCACATCAGATGCGATGAAATGGGAGGAGGGGCATTCTTGTTTCCCACATAAAAAGGAGCAATTTGCAGAGCTTCTAAAGCTCTATTAGACAATGGAACACTTCGACTTTTTCCTTGGGTTATCTGAAAGATTTTCTTTTTATTCAGTTTATAATACCAGACTACATATTTTTTGGAAAATTCCAAATTGAAATATCGCTTAGCATTAGAGAGAAAGTTAGAAAAGATCATTATGAAAGCTCAAACAAAAGTGGCAAATTCCTTTATACCAAAGGTTAGTCTCACCATACACCTCACTTAGTAGCAGCAAATTATCCCGATCCCCAGAACATGTGAATGGAGTGGTGGTTGATCATGCACATCTCTGCCCCATACATAGTTAATGAAAGCGCCACAGACCAGCTAAACTCTGCGCTTCACTATCTGATACGGCCTTCTAGAGAATTAACTGGACAGAGCCCAGATTCTCAAAATAGGAGGAAGTCCCATTAGTCGGACCACAACGATTGGGAAGGTTTCCCCTTATCCCATGGATAAGGGATAACTACCAAACTTATTACAAGTCCTTTAATAACCCTGCAGGAGGTACATTTTATGCAATGAGTGACATGGCAATAGCATTCCATGACAATAATACAGACATATCTGCTGACCTGTCTCCGGCTGAATTTGAGGACAAGTTTTGAGATTATACTGTATGACGAGGATTTGGCTTCAGTCTTTCAGAATAGAGTTGCTTTAGTCGGACATTGAGCTAGGTGACTTTGAGATGGCAAACATCTTAAAATTGTAAGAGCCCTAGTCCAGACAGGCTTAAAGTTCAGTTCTATAAGATTTTTCATGAAAGCATCTCCTCTGCCCTTTAAACTCTGTGGCCTCATTAGGGCTTTCATGCTCACATATCCATTTTACATAAACCAGAGAAAGATCTGGATGTCTGCAGTAATTACCATCCTATCTTCCTGATAAGGGTGGATAAAAATCATGATTTTTTTTTTTTAAAAATCAAAAAAATCAAAAAAAAAAAAAAAAAAAAAAAATCGGATTTTTATTTAAATCGATTTTTTTTATTTAAATAGGATTTTTTAATCAAGTTGTACACAAGCAAAACTTTGTCTTTTTGCAAATCAAATTATTTTACACAAATAAAAATATTAAAACAGTTGATGATTATGAAACCTAATAATTTTTATTTGCACTATTAAACAATCAGAATTGAACTACAGAGAGTAATACTTTTTACAATAGCCTATCTCTAACGTTTGAAGTAAGCAAACATCTTCAGTGAATACATCAGTCCTTTAAGCCTACTGTTTATTTAGGACTTTTAATAGGAAAACTAGTTGTCCTGCTTTAGCAGTTCCTAAGCGGTTTCGGACTGTTGTGTGCACAAAACCAAATGAAGAAAACAATCTCTCTACTCCTGCCGATGAAGCCGATGCAGTCACTAGCTGAGTAGCTACATTTATTATCTTCGCTGGAAGAACAAGTGATTGCGACTTCCACCAGTCCAGTGGTTTTAGTTCATTAACGACGTTATCTGCAAACATGTATTTTTGAAATGGTGCAGATTCACACTTCAATTTCAGCACAGTTGCCACAATGTCATGGTTAGTATTGGCGAGCCACTCCATTGCAGAGTTGATTTCCGCCTCAGATAGTTTTTTCCCTCTGTAGATGGGATGCAAGATATTGGCTAAATAGTGTTCTTCTTTTAATGCTTGGTCCTTGCGGTGGTGTATTGCAACCTTTACATTGTTTGAGAGGTTCAAGCGATCTAGCGAACCTTCTAAATCTTTCCAAACTTCTGTGGCATCAGCTATGGTTGCAGTATCTTTCTGAATTTTATCCAACGCAATAGATATTGGCTTTAACCTTTCCAAAAAGTCCTCGGCATTTCTCTTCACACCAAGATTTAATACTTTGCTTCGTATATTAGCATCAATTTTATCCCGATGTGTTTCACAAATGGACACTAATTTTGACCAGTTGTTAATAAACAGTTCCAAGCATTCAGCCAAGGTATTCCATCTAACATCTTGTGGTAGAACCAACTTCAGTCCTCCCATTTCTTTGTAGGTTGCATGTGCAAAATGATTATTGCGGAAATATTTAACAATTTCTACAACATGTTCCTTGACACCCGAAATATGCAGGTCTTTTGCCAAAAGATGCAACAAATGGGCAGAACAACCGTATGTAATGACATTTGTGTCATCCTCATGTGCCAGTTCCGCTCGCATTTTTGCCACATTGCTTGCGTTATCAGTAACTAAGCTCCTTACTTTACATCCAAACTGTTCTTGGCATTGGTGAATTGAGTTCTTAGCAATTTCAAGTAAATATTCAGCAGTATGTGAATTTCCAGATGTGTCGATTGTGTCTGTAAGGTAAGTTTCACCATCTTCTGTTGTGACACAAGTGCAAATTATGGGGTCGTTGTGGATGTTGCTCCAACCATCCAAGCTCATGTTAACAACTTTGTCTTTCAAATATTTTGTACAAGCCGCTCTTTCTTTGTCGTATACAGCCTGAAGATGTTTTCCTGAGATATCAAATCTACTTGGTGGTTTGTAGCCTGGTCTTATTCCTTCGATCATTTGTACAAACAATGGGTGTTCAACTAGTCGGAAAGAAGAATTGGTTGCAAATATGAATTTAGCAATTAATTCATCAAAATGTTCTTTCTGGCTCGTCGTAGTCTTTAAGAGGAATTTTTCTACACTTTGCACGCAAAGTTTTTTGTTGGGCTGCTTTGTTGAAGTTGTACCCAGATATTGATTGTCACGTGCAGCACAAGCCATATTTGACCCTGAAAGCACAGTAATTAAAAATATAATTCGACTGCGTATTTGAAGAAATATAACGAAAATATTTTGAAACAAACTTTTTGAACAATGTAATGGTCCTCGTCCTATAAGGGCTGTCTCAAAAGTTATGCTACTCAAGTTTCCGGTGAAGTTGCTGTAATACTAGTAATATCAGAGCAACTGAAAAAAATTATGTCACAAAAGTTTTAAAAATGTTTTTTTTTAAAAAATGGTCAATTTGGCAGACTTCAAAAGTGAATTGTAGCCTACAATAAAAAAAAATAGGCGTATACACACTCTTTTATTTTTACTTAACGTTAATCTTCTGTGAAATATTGCCTTAACATAAATTTAAATTCTATACTCCAGAACTAGTGCTAGAAATTTTTCTTTTCATAGACTTTAACCATCCCAGTAAAACGTCTGTTAAAATAGGTTGTAATTGCCAGACTTACCACTAGTGCTAGGGTCCTGGTGCATAAGAAGCTGTGGGGGTTCATTGACATTAGTTGTATCACTATCAACATCTTCATTTCCCTTCTGGTTGCAGTTTTCATAATGTGATTTCAAACGGCAAACAAGTCCTTGGATATCCTTTTGACAGTATTTGCACTTTGCTCTCCCACCTTTCTTTCAAAGCTCTGCTGGCATCTCAACAAAATGAACCCAAATAGGGTCTCTCTTACGACCTGCCATGGCTCACGCAGATCACTTCTGAAGTTTGATTGTTACTACAGCCAAGTACTGCTGACTGACTATCCAACAAGTTTGGGCATGTCAACTGAATGGAAAAAGAAACTGAAACCAAGCTACAGAAAGTGAAACCAAGCTAGAAGTGTGAAGTTAATTGAACAATGATTGAAAGTTTTAGATTTTAATCGTGATTTATGTTAAAAAAATCTTTTGATTTAAATCAGTGATTTAAATCATGATTAAAATCACGATTTAAATCGATCTGATTTAAATAGAAAAAAATCATTTGATTTAAATCATGATTTAAATCGTTGATTTAAATCGGCGTGATTTAAATCAATCCACCCTGATTTAGACCTTAAAAGGGGTTGTCCAGTCTTCTGGTGAAAGTCTGCAGTCAGTTATCCACACAGTCAGGATTCTTTGGTGTTGCCAGTGGAAGTGGGCGATCACGTGACCACAAGTATGCGATTTGCAGAGTTCTGGCCAAATTCTGACTAGACGTGCCCAGCATCGCTCAGTTCACTTGTATTAAGTGAGGTACCAGAACCAGGCCTCCAGTCAGCTTGTATAAGAAAAAAAAATCAGCCTATTATTGGAAACAGCCTGCGGTCTCCTCTATTAATCATCTGTCAATTGTGTGATTGTCTGGACGATAGGGGGCAGCAGAGAGCTGTTATAACAGCAGTTGGATCTGCGCGACCTCACAGGCTACGATCTTTGACAAATTGGTGGCAGTGGTGGTCTCTCCAGTGTCCCCTCTTTTTTCCCCCTTCTCCTCCTCTATTTTTTCCTATCAAGGTATTGTGCTCCTGGTTTGGATTGGTAAAATTATGGTATAGTTAAAAGCGGTTATCCACTACCTGAGAACCCCAGCTTAACCAATTCAAGACCCAAAAAAAAAAAAACAAAAAAAACAAAAACAAAGGATACTCCCCTCCCACAGCAATATCTGTGCAGCTGTTCCCAGATAGTGAAGTGACTTGTAGTACCACGTGCAGTCTGCAGCCAATGAGCGACTGCTGACTGACTGCAGCTGATCAATAGTCCGTCAGGACAGTTGTCGGCTTTGTTGAAATACTAGAATACCCTAAATTATCTTTACCGACTTCCATACGATATTATAAATTTTGTTTTTGATTGTTGGACAATTGTCTGCTAAAGAACTGCACGGGTTCGTAATAATATATACGAATAACCAATTTAATAAAGATCACCTTGTCGCTGTCAGAATTTTCTGCTTCGGATGAAGAAACACTATCAGGATCCATTTCACTTGAGGATTGCTGGGGAGGCTGTAAAAAGTAAAAGAAAAAGAAAAATAGATATGGGGGGAAATAAATAAAAATGATTTGTGTTAGAGAAAAGCAACTGGTCTAAATTCAGGAATTTGCCCATATTCTTCATTTTAGGAAGAATTAAGGCCCCGATTCAAAGGCTTTTTAACTAAATTTTGCCAGAAAAATAGTTTGAAAATTTGGCGACTTGAAGTTGTGCGATTTTTTTTTTCCAGGCCTGGAAACTCTGCCTGCTTTATGAAAAGTTGGTGGGGCTTACCCAGATGTGGATGAGTGCATCCGACAAAATCCTCATATTTAACACCATAAAAGAGGCACAAGTTACGACACAAATTTACTCAGATTGGAATACAGGTCCTTCTCAAAAAATTAGCATATAGTGCTAAATTTCATTATTTTCCATAATGTAATGATTACAATTAAACTTTCATATATTTTAGATTCATTACACACCAACTGAAATTTGTCAGGTCTTTTATTGTTTTAATACTGATGATTTTGGCATACAACTCCTGATAACCCAAAAAACCTGTCTCAAAAAATTAACATATTTCAACCGTCCAATAAAATAAAAGTGTTTTTTAAAAACAAACAAAAAAAACATCAAATAATAAAGTTCAGTTATGCACTCAATACTTGGTCGGGAATCCTTTTGCAGAAATGACTGCTTCAATGCGGCGTGGCATGGAGGCAATCAGCCTGTGACACTGCTGAGGTGTTATGGAGGCCCAGGATGCTTCGATAGCGGCCTTAAGCTCATCCAGAGTGTTGGGTCTTGCGTCTCTCAACTTTCTCTTCACAATATCCCACAGATTCTCTATGGGGTTCAGGTCAGGAGAGTTGGCAGGCTAATTGAGCACAGTAATACCATGGTCAGTAAACCATTTACCAGTGGTTTTGGCACTGTGAGCAGGTGCCAGGTCGTGCTGAAAAATGAAATCTTCATCTCCATAAAGCATTTCAGCCGATGGAAGCATGAAGTGCTCCAAAATCTCCTGATAGCTAGCTGCATTGACCCTGCCCTTGATGAAACACAGTGGACCAACACCAGCAGCTGACATGGCAACCCACACCATCACTGACTGTGGGTACTTGACACTGGACTTCAGGCATTTTGGCATTTCCTTCTCCCCAGTCTTCCTCCAGACTCTGGCACCTTGATTTCCGAATGACATGCAAAATTTGCTTTCATCAGAAAAAAGTACTTGGGACCACTTAGCAACAGTCCAGTGCTGCTTCTCTGTAGCCCAGGTCAGGCGCTTCTGCCGCTGTTTATGGTTCAAAAGTGGCTTTACCTGGGGAATGCGGCACCTGTAGCCCATTTCCTGCACACGCCTGTGCACGGTGGCTCTGGATGTTTCTACACCAGACTCAGTCCACTGCTTCCTCAGGTCCCCCAAGGTCTGGAATCGGTCCTTCTCCACAATCTTCCTCAGGGTCCGGTCACCTCTTCTCGTTGTACAGCGTTTTCTGCCACATTGTTTCCTTCCAACAGACTTCCCATTGAGGTGCCTTGATACAGCACTCTGGGAACAGCCTATTTGTTGAGAAATTTCTTTCTGGGTCTTACCCTCTTGCTTGAGGGTGTCAATGATGGCCTTCTTGACATCAGTCAGGTCGCTAGTCTTACCCATGATGGGGGTTTTGAGTAATGAACCAGGCAGGGAGTTTTTAAAAGCCTCAGGAATCTTTTGCATGTGTTTAGAGTTAGTTGATTCAGAAGATTAGGGTAATAGGTCGTTTAGAGAACCTTTTCTTGATATGCTAATTTTTTGAGACAGGTTTTTTGGGTTATCAGGAGTTGTATGCCAAAATCATCAGTATTAAAACAATAAAAGACCTGACAAATTTCAGTTGGTGTGTAATGAATCTAAAATATATGAAAGTTTAATTGTAATCATTACATTATGGAAAATAATGAAATTTAGCACTATATGCTAATTTTTTGAGAAGGACCTGTACATCTCTTGAGGTGGCGCACGACAGCCAAAACCTTTGCCAACACTCAGGAACAAGCCCCTTAATGAATTTGATGCATCTTAAACCACTGCACCTTTTAACAATACTAGTCTTGAATACAGATGGGCGGACCAGTGGATGTTTGGGTCCGTCCGAACTTTAGAAAAACAAAAGTTTTGCTCGGGTACCTGAACTCTATACCGAACAGCTGGCGGTTACCAAACGGTCCTCTGTGTGACAGCGTGGGAAACAGTGATTCTGACCATCGGTAACCTTACTGAAGTCACTGCTGGGGACAGCTACTGAGTATCGCAGACAGCTGCTGGTTCGGACGCGGTCACAAAAAGGGCAGCATGTGAACCAGCAGCTGTGACCGGCAATGACAAGGTTACCGCTGGTCAAGTGCTGGCTGATTACTACTACTACTTTTATCATCATGCACCTGGTCTCTCTGACAGCAACGAGAGCAGGAGACACTGATGAAAGAAGTCATCAGCCGGTGTCTGCTCATAGTGGTAGCTTTACTACTATACACAGACGCTGGAGACCAAGAAGTTGTACGTGGATTACTTCGTCGGATCATTTTATTAATAAATTGGCTAACGAGGGCTAGTTAGAGGGAGACTTTATTCAAATTAAGCTTTTTTCTGCATTTATTTTTACTACTGGGTGTGGGTAATGAGTGTGTCTGACTGACAACTTCATTATTGACCCCAAAAACAATTACCCCGATTGCCACAGCACCAGGGCAAATCGGAAAGAGCTGAGGCTAAATGCCAGAATACGCGCATCAAATAGGATGCGCCACTTCTGGGGCAGCTGCAGGCTGATATTTGTAGGTTAGGAATGGCCCAATAACTAATAAGTCCACAGCTGTCTGCTTTCCCTTAGCTTGTTATTAAAAAATAAAGGGGGCCTATTCTCTTTTTTTTTTTTTCCCATTTATTACTAATAAATAGTAATGACATGGGGAAGTCCCCCCTGTTTTTAACAACCAGCTAAGGAAAAGCAGACAGCTGGGGGCTGACATTAGGTTGGGAAGGAGCAAATATCCATGGGCCTTCCCAGCCTATTAATATCAGCCCCCAGCTGTCTGCTTTGCCTTAGCTGGTTATTAAAAATAGGGGGACCCCCACTTTATTTTCATTTATTAAGGTAATATATTTCTATAAGCTACTATGACTAGAAATGGATTTTCTGGTTTCATTTGACATGGACGACAAATTTTTACTCTTAGTTCCTCAGTTTCTTAAAAGTTATTTCAAGAGTGACATATTCCTCCTAAATAAGCCGTTATGCCATCTACCCACAACCCAAACATCCACAAGGTAATCACTCCAACTTTCATGGATTAATGAGCCTATTGAATCCGTACTTCAGGCAATGCGCTTGTCTCCTTAGCTGTGCACTGTTGGGCGGTAAGGGTGGGTTATATTAAGCAGTCGGTGGTAGTCTCAAGATCAGGAATCCCACTGATCTGCAGAATATTAAAGTGCCTGTCAAAAGATGAAAGACACTGAGAAAGGTTAAGTAGTCTTTAAAGTTTCTCCAGAAGGAACCTCTGGTTTGCAGATGTGTTTATCCTTCTCAAATCTGAAAGGCTCTTCAACAGAAAGCTTCCACTGCAGATCTGAATATAGCCTAACGCCAACCCTCATGAAAAGCAACGCAGGCACGACAGAAGCTTTAGTCTTTTGGGGTTCACTGAATCATACAGACCTGGGAATACATACCATTGCGGACTTAGGCTGTTCCTTTTCGCTGCCTTCATCTTCACTTGATGATGAAGACTTTACAACAGGCGGTTTTTCCTCATCACATTCTTTCTCGTTAACTGCTTCACTATCGGAGGAGTTGGTTGACTGGGAGAAAAAAAAAAAAAAAAAAGTTTCAGAGCCCAGACACACACGGAAAAAGTTAAGGGTGCATTCACATTGCATTTAGGCACCCGTTCAGTGGATCATGACGGGGCTTACGTCCGAACCCCCCCGCAAACTGGATTAGGACGTATGCGCTGACGGGGCCATAAACTATAAAGGTATGCTCTGCTATGCATGATTTTCAGGCGAGTACGCCTACTAGAGGCGGACACTCAGATGTAGTAGACTGCATCTGGGTGTTCGCCTCAAGTAGGCATATACGCCGGAAAACGATGGAAGGCAGAGCACATGTTTGCTCTGTCGGCACCATTATAGTCTATGGCCCAGTCGGTGCTTCTGCCCAAATCCCGTTTTCCAGGGTGTTCGGACATAAGCCCCAATTGGGCCACTGACCAATGCCTAAATGCAGTGTGAATGCACTTTAAGGCTTTTGTTTGTTTTTTATTAAAAACCCGAAAAGGGTAGTCACTCCAGGAAAATAAACAAAGTCTTACAAGGCCCCCCAAAGCATCAGAACTGGAGCAAAAGAGGACTTAACAAGCTAACATTGTTTTTCTCTTCTCTAACATTTCCTGCTAGTTTGTTTTCTCTAAATATCTTTATTAGCTATTCACAAGAAAGGAGATTGCTGCCCCCCCATGTGTGATAAGGAGAGGGCCCCAAAATCCCATGTGAATGGTGTAGTACCCAGTAGACCACCACTCTATTCACTGCCTGGCAGAGATTGATGGCTGATGTGCTCATTTATCTCCATCCTCAGCACTCCCATATATAGTGTATACAGTAGCGGTGGCATATGGTACTGCTCCTTATGCACAGGAGCCCACTTGTCATCTCTGGGGTGTTCCAGTGGTCAACCCAGTGGTAAACATAGCACAAATACATTCAGTGAAAAAACCTATTGAACAATCCTTTTAAAAAGCATTCATACTTACTTGAGCCTGAAATTTGTAGTTGCCATCCGGATTATTTTGAATTTCCCAAATACCTTCATTAAATCCCTTTCTTTTGTTAGGTTTACCATATTTATCTCTGTATTTATCATATGGAAAAAGATCCTTTGCGCCCAAAAAAGCTCTAGGAGAAAAAGACAAAATGAAGACTGTATTATATATACATACACACACACATTACACTTTACTGCCCAAGTAATAACATCCATAATAAATTTAAAATTGAATAAGTTTGTTCATTCCAAATGTGCCTACAACCTCGAAGAGGGAGAGTATAGTTGTGCTGGAAAACTAGGTGTGTGGGTGTACAAGTGTGTTACGCATGGTCTAACAAAACGGCAAGTGGTGGCAGCAAGAAGGATGATGTTGATGTGCCAACAGGCGGTGGAATGTGCTTATTTATTAGCCTATTGAGATCGGCCAGTGGATGATTAAGCGCGAGAAACAGAATTCACCTTCACAGTTACAAATGAGTAACTTTTGTAGCAAGTGGACAGTGTTTGGCCAATATTTATACACTCAAACACCAAATTATGAAAAAACGGAAACACTTTAAAGACACCGCGACCTATTCAGTACTGGGCGCCACAAACTTACACGGCTTCACATACTATCATTCAGGTTAATAATAGTTATTTGGGGAATGTTCTACTATGCCAAATGCAACCAATCACTTAAAGATGCAGAGGTCAGCATAGACTACAGCATCTAAAAGGGTTAAATTAACAAAACTGGAGTTGCATTAGGAGCATAGCTGTCTAATACTGTCAACTCCCACTACACATCTATATCACATGGGCACCTCCAAATGTACTTCAGATGGTGTCAAGGAGTTATGTTTTTAGGAGTTCAAGGTACCATACAAAGCAAGAGGTCACCAAAACGGGGTTTGTTTGAAATTATTAAGTGGGAAGACATGAGATGGGGAAGCACCAAAAGAGAACCTATCATGTCCCCAAATGCAATTAGTCTGCCGATATAGGATTCGTCTATGATCACACGTTCAGCACTTTATAATTAGCAAGTCAAAACCAGGAGTGGGTCAGAGGAAAAGTATAATAGAAACACGTTACCACTTCTGCATTTATCACCCACTCCTGGTTTTGGCTTACAGATACTGATGTTCAGTATTTTATGTGTCCTAATCGTGTTACAGTGGTGTTCGGCCATCACACAAGAAGCGCAGATACAAGTGAGAAAATTAACTTTATTTCTCCAGGTTAATATTAGGAGACATGACAGGTTCCCTTCAAGCTACTTAAGGTGAACCTGTCATCAGGTCAGGATTTTGCTTAGTAAACTAAATACAGTGTCAGGTCGACGCTTTTATACTGATTTACGCCTGATGTCCGAATGGGGTTATATTAAGCTGTTTTGAACAGCTGACATATGCCTGGAAAAGCCGCGGGTGGAATCACGATCCACCCGCGGCTACTAAACCGTTAAATGCTGCTGTCAAACTGATAGCAGCATTTAACGCGTGCTTCCAGCAATGGCACCGGAAATCTGCCCATCTGGGACCACCGTCACGTGATCGCAGGTCACCGATGAGTTGGCATGACAGCCAGAGGTCTCCTGGAGATCTCTATGGTTGTCACTGCCGGCTTGCTGTGAGCACCGTCCAGTGGTCGGCGCTCATAGCAAGTTAGTAATTCCTTCTACATAGAGGTGATCTGATCATAGCCTGTATGTAGCAGAGCCAATCGTGTTATGGCAGCTTCTAGTCTCCCATGGAAGCATGCCAAAAGTAAAACAAAAAGTTTTTAAAAATATATAAAAAAAAAAAAAATATATGAAAGTTAAAATCACCACCCTTTCGCCCCATTCAAAATAAAACAAAAACAAACCCCCACATTTTATATCGCTGCGTTCAGAATCGTCTGATCAATATAAAAAAAAAAAAAAATTAACCCAATTACTAAACGAACAAAAAATAAAAAACGCGACAATTACTTTTTTTTTTTTTTGGTCGTCACAACATTGCATTAAAATACAAAAACGTCAGCTCAAAAAGTAAGCCCTCACCCAGCCCCAGATTACGAAAAATGGAGACGCTACGTGTATCGAAAGATGGCCTCACATGGCCATATTGACGGAAAAATAAAAAAATTATGGCTCTGGGAAAAAGGGAAGCAAAAAATGAAGATGCAAAATCAAAAATAGCTCTGGTCGTTAAAATGATACCTTGGTTGATTAAATCCGTCTTGTGGTCGTGGTTTAATCTTTACTTGTAGCTTTCAGTTAATGATAAGCTTGTGCTCCAGGGCGGCCTGTGGGGGGTCTTTATGTGGTGGCCTGCTTGCATATGCATCTTTATGGCACATAATGCTTAAAATATTGTGGGGTTACCAAAAAAAAAAGAAAAAAAAATTACATTCAACAAAATGGCAGTGACACCTGCGCAGTAGCATGTATCGCATTATGCATATAATATCGCTGGTCAAACAAAAAAATGGCTGCAGCAAAACTGCACCGGCAGCAATAGTGCAGTAGGATCTATCGGAACGCGGTAGATGCTACTGTGCATGTAGAGCTGCCATTTTGATGAAGTTTCTTCTTCCCACTCCGACAATATTATATGCATTTTGCGATACATGCTACTGCGCAGGAGCCGCCAACGCCATTTTGTTGAACGGAATTTTTTTATTCTAAATCCACAATAGGATATGCATTATGTTAAATAGGAGGCAGCTCACTGAAGGATCATTCAGCTGCGGCTGCTAAGGGAACTTATTCCATCATTGCTGCTTTAAAACGGAGATCAAGAATAAGGCTGTAGCGCCTCCCAGAGTCGGAAAATCTCCGGGGTGTCGGTTACTGAGGGTAGTTGAGACCCCAGAGAACATGATCAGGGCTGGATTTTCCAGTGTCTGATCACGTGATCGCCGTCATTCACCCCCTTAGATTGATATATATATATATATTTATCTAACTAAGAGGGTGAATTTATATTATATAATTTTTTTTTACATTCTTTGCAGTTGGGTTGAGTTTAGAATTGGGTTTAAAAAAAAACAAAAAAAAAAAAACACAATATGACGCCCAGTGTTGAGTACAAGTGCTTGCTACTCAAGTCTGCATAGGGTGCTCGGGTATGCACAAAGTATCGTAGATGCCCATATGTTTTTTTTTTTGGGTGTCTAACAGCCGTGAAACATGCAGGGTGGGGACTCGAGCATGTCACTCAAGTACCAGCGATATTTGGTGCGTACTTGAGCACCCAATGCAAACTGCAGCAGCGAACGTTTGCGCTCAACACTAACATTCAGTACTAGCTATGAACCCGTTCTACGCCCGGGTGGAAAGCATTTTTATTGGTATATGTCTCCCATCCTGGTATGTGCTGCCCCCCTTCTATCCTGGTATGCATGGTCCCCTCACTCCCACCCAATCCTGGTATGCATGGCACCCCATTCCTTATCCTGGTATGCATGGTCATCTGACCCCCCAATTCTGGTATGCATGGTCCCCTCCAATCCTAGAATGCATGGTGCCCTCACCCCCAATCCTGGAATGCATGGTCCCCCCCTTATCCCTATCGTAGGAAGGATGGTACCCCTTCACCCTCTAATTATGGTATGCATGGTCCCCTCATCCCCCAATCCTGGTATGCATGGTGCCCTGCCATCCAATCCTGGAATGCATGGTCCCCTCATCCCCAATCTCGGTATGCATGGTGCCCTCACCCCCAATCCTGGTATGCATGGTCCACTCACCCCCCCTAACCTGGTATGCATGGTCCCCCTCATCCCTATCGTAGGATGTATGGTACCCCCTCAACACCCAATTCTGGTATGCATGGTCCCCTCACCCCCCCAATCCTGGAATGCATGGTCCCCTCACCCCCCCAATCCTGAAATGCATGGTTCCCTCACCCCCCAATCATGGTATGTATGGTCCCCTCACCCCCCAATCCTGGTATGTATGGTCCCCTCACCCCCCAATCCTGGTATGTATGGTCCCCTAACCCCCCAATCCTGGTGTGCATGGTCCCCTCACCCCCCAATCCTGGTGTGCATGGTCCCCTCACCCCCCAATCCTGGTGTGCATGGTCTCCTCACCCCCCAATCCTGGTGTGCATGGTCCCCTCACCCCCCAATCCTGGTGTGCATGGTCCCCTCACCCCCCAATCCTGGTATGCATGGTCCCCTCACCCCCCAATCCTGGTATGCATGGTCCCCTCACCCCCCAATCCTGGTATGCATGATCCCCTCACCCCCCAATCCTGGTATGCATGATCCCCTCACCCCCCAATCCTGGTATGCATGATCCCCTCACCCCCCAATCCTGGTATGCATGATCCCCTCACCCCCCAATCCTGGTATGCATGATCCCCTCACCCCCCAATCCTGGTATGCATGATCCCCTCACCCCCCAATCCTGGTATGCATGATCCCCTCACCCCCCAATCCTGGTATGCATGATCCCCTCACCCCCCAATCCTGATATGCATGTTCCTCTCACCTCCCATCCTGGTATGCATGCTACCTCTCACCCCCCTATCCTGATATGTATGGTCCCCCTCACCCCTATTAAACTGCACACCTACAAAAAAAATAAAAACATTTATACTCACCTTTCTTCCCTGAGCTCCAGCGCTGTACCGTTCTGCCGGAGCCGGGGAGGAGTGTGGCGCCGGAGAACGCGCATGCTCATACCGCGCTGTCCGGCGCCATATTGCTTAAGATACACTGCAAATGTGTCTTCAGTAAAATGGCGCCGGATAGCGCTATGTGTATGCGCGATTCTGACGCCGTGCTCCTGCCCCGGTCTCCGGCAAGAGAAGAACAGCGGCAACGCTCCTCCCGGTCAGGCAAGTATGTAAGTATGGCGCCGGAGATCGCGGTATTCATTCAGTGTCTACGTGTACCGCGAACTCCGGCGCCATACACAGTCCTCACCGCTGGATGCCGTTTTCTGTCTGGAGCCAGACTGCGCAGGCGCGTCGCGCTTGCGCAGTCGATAAAGATTTTGGACAGAGTGACGCTCCCAGCGTTATATTATAGATGACAACCTAATGTTACTTGTAGGTTCAATATGCTCACTATACATCTGGATAAAATCCTTGAGGGGTGTGGATTCCAAAATGGTGTGACTTGGGGGTGTTCCACTGTTTAGGCACATCAGGGGCTCTCAAAACATGACATGGCATCAGCTAATTATTCCAGCAAATTTTACATTCAAAAAGTTTAATGGCACTCCTTGCCTTCCGAGCCTTGCCGTGAGCCCAAACAGTGGTTTACCCCCATGTATGGGGTATTGGCATGCTCAGGAGAAATTGCACAATTTTTGGGGCTCAATGTTTTTCCTGTTACAGTTGTGTAAATAAAAAAAAAAAAAAAAAATAGTCTCAATTTTTTTTTCCCGCATTCCAAAAATTCCTGTGAAATCACCTGAAGGGTTAATGAACTTCTTGAATGTGGTTTTCCAGCACCTTGAGGGTGCAGTTTTTAGAATGGTGTCAATTTTGGGCATTTTTTGTGATATAGGCGCCCCAAAGTCACTTCAACTAATGTGGTTCCTAAAAGAACGGTTTTGTAAGTTTTGTTGTAAAAATGAGAACTGTTAACCCAACTTCCTAACAAAAAAACGAAAAAAAAAAAAACGTTCTTTCAAAAATTGTGCTGATGTAAAGTAGACATGTGGGAAATGTTATTTATTAAGTATTGTGTGACAAACACTCTGATTTCATAAGATTACATAAGAATTCAATGCTTGAAAACTTTTCCACATTTTCGTCAAATTTCCGTTTTTTTCCACAAATAAATGCATATCGAACAAATTTTACTACTAACATGAAAGACAATATGTCACGAAAAAACTCTCTCAGAATCAATGGGATACGTTGAAGTGTTCCAGAGTTATTACCTCATAAAATGACACTGGTCAGAATTATACAATTTGGATTGGTCATTAAGCGGTTAAACAACCACCACAAGACGGATTTCATCATCAGTATAATGGCGTCAACCTGACACTGTAGGTTACTGTGCACAATCCTGCTGACAGGTTCCCTTTAGTGTTTCGTTCAAGCTAAATGTGGGATTCTGTTGGTTTTGCGTTACCAGAAAACAGAGCTTAGTAAAACTCAGAAGACCTGCTGGGCTATGGAGCCATTATGGCACAGTGGACACAGGTAAGCAGGGATACAACTACTGGATAATTAATGGATGTATTGTCCCATTTCTAGGAACACAATGTCACTGAGGCCTAGTAAGAGCGCAGGGCCAAACAGAGTGGAGGCAATGGGCAGTGGATTAAGGAGAAAGATTGCTTGAACAGGTTTACACAATGAACCATTAAGATACAGTGATGCTTTATACTGTAACCACCTGCCATAAAGTCCCATTCTCCACGTCTGCTTTTATAGGACGCCTTCTTAGGCCAGAGCGGGCTTGGAGAATGCCCGTGTACCAGCTTGCAGGTTATTAGCAAAACACACAGACGCTGCTAAAAAAAAAAATAAAAAAAAAAAAATCACAAAAT
This sequence comes from Oophaga sylvatica, assembly GCA_033576555.1. Lineage (NCBI taxonomy): Eukaryota > Metazoa > Chordata > Amphibia > Anura > Dendrobatidae > Oophaga > Oophaga sylvatica. The sequence goes on along the minus strand of JARQOD010000001.1, from coordinate 328,933,183 downwards.
CGACCTTTCAGAGAAAACATTCTGTAGAGTCTAGCAGACTGACGCGTCTCTCCAGATATACCGACTAGGCTGACAATCTCTTCATGTTTTGTGTTCTCTGAAACGCCGTCGTGTTTCAGAGAAAAACACACCTGGATGCAGTCATGCAGACCGGCCCCGATTTATGCAGCCCATGGTTTGGGCAGAATGACTAGTAACAGGATCCCTTTGAAACATGCCCATATTTTAAATACCTTCCCACTGTGACTAAATAAGGCGTTTTTGCTTTAGTTTCCACCTCTCCTCTTTCAAGATATTAACTTATTCTCCTGGCAACGCAGCCCCATGAGGACTTTTTGTTCCGTCCTCCTGATTGACCGATACGCGAGCGCTTGATTGCTCGTACTACACACTAACACTTGTATACAAACACATGGGCCAATCACACAGTGAACAAGTCTGTAGGACAGTATTCACACCATTAAAAGACTGAAACATAGAAAAGCACAGTAAAACAAACGTATAAAAATACTGTCGTAAAGAAATAGCAGTGAACAGCAAGTGCTTGTTTTTGCAAGATTAGGGAGGTTTTCCACCCCTCCCTTGTGAGCCATGCACATAAAGGCCATTCTCTGCAGCGTGTCCACATTGGACATTACCTGTCTGAATCCTGCTCATATAGGTACTATACACATGACCAGGTTTTTAATACATTAGTTAGGGACTGCTCTGATATGGGCAGTGGCGTAGCAACTGTTTGTGGCGCCCGGGGCGGCAAATTTAGGCCACACCCCTAGCCACACCCATTTCACTGGTCACACCCATATCCACGCCCTGACCACACCCACTTAGCACTGCTGATCACACTGTTTCATAAACAATTATAAACACATACCTCTCAACCGTCCCGGTTTCAGCGGGACAGTCCCGATTTCGGGACCCTGTCCGCTGTCCCGGCCAGGCGGTTTACTTTCCGCATTAGAATCGTACATACGGAAACCCGGGGACCTCCCACACATTCTGGCAGCCACAAGTCACGTTCCATCGCTGACCTCATTTCCCCAGGATGGGGGATCTCACCAGCTATGCAGCGCTCCATTCAATACCCGGCTCTCACTGAGCGAGACAGGCAGGATCTGGGGATCTCTTCATCTGTTGAACAGATCCCATGTTGAGATCCCCACATCCTGCCTGTCTCGCTCAGTGAGAGTCGGGTATTGTATGCAGCGGTCCGTACAATACCCGGCTCTCACTCCAACAGATCCAGCGGCTCGATGCGTCGCCGTTCTGAAGACTCTCCCGAGAACGAGTTACAGTACCTGCTGCTGTAAGCTGACCGCTGGAAATGAGGTCAGCGGTCATTTCCAGCATTCAGCTGACTTACAGCACGTCACCTCCGGTGGAACGTGACATGTGGCTGCCAGAACGTGTGGGAGGTCCCCGGGTTTCCGCATGTACGATTCTAATGCGGGAAAGTAAACCTCCCGGCCAGGACAGCGGGACAGGGACCCAGCCCTACACAGATAACAGCATTCGCTCCGTCCCCACGCAGACCCATGCACATAATGGCACCCCTCCTTCCCCCCTGCAGCCCCCAAGCACACAGATCCCGCAAGTAACAGGACCCTTGTACATGCGCGGCTCCACTCTTTGTGGCCCTGTACACACATGGCTCCGCTCCACACACCTCACACGCACAAGGCTCCGCTCCGTACACCTCGTACACACACGGCTTTGCTCCGTACACCTCGTACACATACGGCTCCGCTCCGTACACCTCCGCTCCGGCTCTCACTCCAACAGATCCAGCGGCTCGATGCGTCGCCGTTCTGAAGACTCTCCCGAGAACGAGTTACAGTACCTGCTGCTGTAAGCTGACCGCTGGAAATGAGGTCAGCGGTCATTTCCAGCGTTCAGCTGACTTACAGCACGTCACCTCCGGTGGAACATGACATGTGGCTGCCAGAACGTGTGGGAGGTCCCCGGGTTTCCGCATGTACGATTCTAATGCGGGAAAGTAAACCTCCCGGCCAGGACAGCGGGACAGGGACCCAGCCCTACACAGATAACAGCATTCGCTCCGTCCCCACGCAGACCCATGCACATAATGGCACCCCTCCTTCCCCCCTGCAGCCCCCAAGCACACAGATCCCGCAAGTAACAGGACCCTTGTACATGCGCGGCTCCACTCTTTGTGGCCCTGTACACACATGGCTTCGCTCCGTACACCTCGTACGCACACAGCTTCGCTCCGTACACGGCTTCGCTCCGTACACCTCGTACGCACACGGCTTCGCTCCGTACACGGCTTCGCTCCGTACACCTCGTACGCACACGGCTTCGCTCCGTACACGGCTTCGCTCCGTACACCTCGTACGCACACGGCTTCGCTCCGTACACCTCGGCTCCGCACACCTCGTACGCACACGGCTCGGCTCCGCACACCTCGCACGCACACGGCTCCGCACACACACGGCTCCGCTCCGCACACACACGGCTCCGCTCCGCACACCTCGTACACACACGGCTCCGCTCCGCACACCTCGTACACACCTCGTACACACACGGCTCCGCTCCGTACACCTCGTACACACACGGCTCCGCTCCGTACACCTCGTACACACACGGCTCCGCTCCGTACACCTCGTACACACACGGCTCCGCTCCGTACACCTCGTACACACACGGCTCTGCTACATCCACACTGTAAACCTGAGTCCCGACCCCCACACACACACACAAACTTACCCTCATCCAGCACCATGACAACATCACAGCAGAGTCTTGCACACAATGAGGACACTGATCATCTGACCCCTGACTCCTCCCCTCCTGTGACCTCATCACAGGTCCTGTGGGCAAAGAAGACTACAGCAATAGCAGCGTCATTGCTAGCTGCTGTGAGGCTAATGCTGTAGAGACGGAGAGCAAGGAAAGGGTGCGGGGGGCGTGGCGGCTCATCACTGCGGGACACAGTGTCCTCAGCAGGACAGCGGGATGGGGGGGGTCAGAATCGGGACTGTCCCACGCCGCCCCCACACACACGTGCCGCCTGGGGCGGACCGCCCCCCCCACGCTACGTCACTGGATATGGGTTACCTTGACGTTTGGTAGAGCGGCTTAGTATACATTTTTTGCAAAAAACTTATCAATCAAATACCCTGTGTTTTTTATCATCTTTTTACTAGCACTTGCTGTTTACTGTTACTTTTTTTACAACAGAGTATTTTTATACGTTTGTTTTACTGTGCTTTTCTGTGTTTCACACTGTAACACTTGTGTTGCACTATACAGTGACTAACGATGTATAAGGCTACCGCACATGGCTTTTGCCCCCTTTTCAGTAATTATTGGGTAAAACTAATGGAGTCATTCAAAACTAGAACGATGTGTACAGATTAGGTCGGGTGGGCTTAAACTTTTGTTCTAATAAACAATGAGTGCAAAAATTGTAACTTTGAAAAATGACCTTCCCCTCGTTATACCCGACTCGTAGCCTTCATTGAGGGATAAGATCAGCTACAGATTTGGGGGGAGGGGAAGATGGTATCCTGCCTGGCCTGATACAGTTCTTCTGCTAAGCATAGGTTCTTCTATGGAACTCCTGGGTTTGGCTTACAAAAAAATAAACGGACTGCACTAGGCTTATATCTGAACGCAGTCCGATTTTCACGGACTGTCAGAATGGAAACTTTTTTTTTTAAAAAAATTCTCCACGCAAGAGGAAAATCGGATGACACTTGTACTACACCCTGATCAGAATAATTGATCCAATTTTCTCCTACGTGAAAAAAAAAAATTCTGAATGAGGCCTAATGGATTTGAACCCTCATAATACACTGCAATTCATTATACCTGCATATTTCATCTCAACCCAAACTCGCGACTTCATGTGTGTCTATGAGGCCGCATGATCATCAGCATGGCATCAGAGCCTGCCTCTGGAGCGTAACAGGTGTGCTTAGATGGTAGTCTATTATTGGGCCACAGAAGAGTGGCCAGTGCAGTGACTCTCAGCAATCATGACCAAAAAAAAAGGATCAGCAGATCCCCTTCTCAAATGGAGAGGAGCAGCAGCATGCATTCCTCCGCTTCATTACAGACAGGGATTGTCTACAAGAAATCCCCAAACACTACTCTTCTTTTAATAGAGAAATGACGATCCTGACGCTAGAATCCTCGCTCGTCACTACTCTGCTTTCACAAGCAGTACCATAGACAGCAAGTGGACATGTCTGCTCCATTCAAAGGTCTCGGGAGGAGGGCCCAGTATACAGCAAGTTCTCCAATTTTAATTGTGGGAACACCCCTTTATGACCCTTCACACACCCATATAATACTGGTACCAGTGTTTTGATCAGTGTGCCATCAGATTTTTTTTACAGTACGGAAAGTGAACCTGTCGGCAGGATTGTGCTCAGTAACCTACAGACACTGTCAGGTTGGCGCCGTTATACTGATTAGGCCGGAGTCACACACAACTACAAAAAAAAAAAAAAAAAAAAAATCGGACCGTTTTAGTCGGTCGATTATCGCACCAAAATGTAATCAACAGACATCCGTCTGGCATCCGATTTTCCTGGAAAGATGCGATTTAGTCGCATCTGACCGTAGTTTTAACATCCGATGACATCCGACTTGCGAATTTTCTCGCAGGCTTGTAAAACGGACATATAATGGATCCAAATGAATAGTATTTAAATCACAAAAGAATAAATATGTACCTATATATATATATACACAATATATATATATAATAAATAATATATAACACATATATATATATATATATATATATATATAATATATATATATATATATATATATAACACACACACACAAAATATATATATATATATATATATATATATATATATAAATATATATATATATATATATATATATATATATATATATATATATATTAATATATATAATATATTACATAAAGCTGAATGTATGTATGTGTGTGTGTATGTATGTATGTATGTATGTGGGTATGTTTGTCCGGGATTGGAATCCGCACCGTCGCACTTACGGGCATGAAATTTTGCACGCCCGCACGTCTCGACCCCGAAAGAGTCCTAGGCTATGTTTTGAATCGAAATTTTAACCCCACGCGTTCCAAATCGCCAAACAATTTTGGCCCTATCTACATAATGGGGAGAAAGCTGAATGCTTGTGTGTATGTCCGGCATAGGAATCTGCATTTACGGGCATGAAATTTTGCACACACGCACGTCTCGACCCCGGGAGCGTCATAGGCTAGGGTTTTAGTCGAAATTTTAACCCCGCGCATTCCAAATCGGCAAATAATTTTGGCCCGCGATAGGAATCTGCACCGTTGTACTTACGGGCATGAAATTTTGCATGCCCTCACATCTCAACCCCAGGAGCATCATAGGCTATGTGTTGAATGGAAATTTTAACCCCCGCACGTTCCAAATCGCCAAACTATTTTGGCCCTATCTACATAATGGGGAGAAAGCTGAATACTTGTATATAGATATAATCATTACAATTTGTTATAACTAACCGTAGTTAGGTACTATGCCCGGGCAGCGCCGGGCTCTTCAGCTAATATATATATATATATATATATATATATATATATATATATATATATATATATATATATATATATATATATATATATATATATACACACATATATTTATAGTTCATACACTTCTACATACTGTAATAGCCGCCAGGGTGGATAAAAATCAATTTTTTTGATTTAAATCGGATTTTTTTCAATAAACTGCTTTTTGAGGAAAATATTTTACCATCCAAAGGTTCTTCCATCATGAGATAAAGCTGAGTTGTTTAACTCAGTAGAATAAAGGCTGTATATGTGTAACATTCACAATGCCATGCTCTTCCAGAGGTTTCTGTAGGATTAGTGGGCAGTTTCTCTCCTATATTATCACAGACGCTCGCTTTACTTACGCAGTTCTCAAAACTGAATTTGACTCCGCAGAGGTCCCAGCCTCTTCTTCACGGCAAAAATGTTACAACATGAACAGAGTTGAGAAAAAGACCTTAATCCTATTGTTCTACAAACCTATATGAATACAGAATCAACCCCTTCAGTGCCAAGTCCAAGAAGTTAGACAATATGTTTCTGATTGTTTGGAGTGGAATAGATCTGCACAACACAAGAAGAATGTGAATCTAAGTGTGAGGAGGAGGAAGGGCAAGCAGACAAGAAAATGAAAGTGAAACTTTGAGCACAATACTGCAGCATAGCCACAGACAGACAAGTCTGGATCTGTTTGTGTGTACGATCTGAGGTTTATTACATTCTTTCCTTATAATGGCAGCAGGCCGTAAGAGAGACCCAGTTTGGTAATATTTTAATGAAGCTCCTTCGCCTATCGGTAAGGCAGGCATGCGTGCAAAATGCAAACAATGCAACAAAGATGCAAGGCCTGGTGGCGCGAATGAGGCAACATCATGAGAAGTGCGGTGATGAAGATGACCAAAGAAACACTTCTGAACAGGCAGGATCTTCAGGTTGGTAAACATTTTTATTGAATCCTATTTCTAAAGACTGAACTGTCATGTGTGAGAAAAATTATATTTCTTATTATTACTGCATGTTACTGTCATTTGGTACAGTTATGAATAAAAACAAATATTCCTTTTGGGGCAGTGCTGTGTTATGTACAATAAGCAGAAATTGTATAAACAATAAAATAACAGCATTGACTTTTTTTGTTTAGGGGAATTCATGGATTCTGGAAACTATCCACCTCCAAGATCACCATCATCCTGTTCTACAGTTTCAGAGTTATCCATCCAGGATAGTGCTTCATTAGCAGCAGCATCATCAGACACCCACAACCACATATCACCATCACCCAAAAGGAAGAAAAAACCTTTACCTCCTGGAACCACCATAGATAGGTTTGTGATAAGAACTAGCAGATTAGAAAAAGAGTTGATTGATGAAAAAATTGCCCAGTTTATTTATGCAACGAACTCTTCTTTCCGTCTGACTGAGAAGCCACATTTCATTAATATGGTTCAGTCACTGAGACCAGGATACAGTCCACCCAGCAGAGCTGATGTTGCAGGGAAACTGCTGGATCAAGTGTATGACAGAGAAATGGAGCAATGTGCAACAGCTCTGGAGGGTAAAATTGTTAACCTAAGTATTGATGGGTGGAGTAATGTCCACAATGATTCTATTGTATGTGCTTGTATAACAACAGAAGAAGGTAAAGTCTTCCTTGCACAAACAACTGATACGTCAGGAAATGCACACACAGCAGAATACTTACAAGAAGTGGCAGTAAAAGCTTCAAAATTCAAATGTCTAGTACGCAGTTTGGTCACTGACAATGCTGCAAACGTATCCAAGATGAGAAGAAATTTAGAAGAGCAGGGAGGGAATACAAAGCTAATAACATATGGTTGCAGTGCTCATTTGCTGCACCTCTTAGCCAAAGACTTAAGTGAAAGTGTTCCAGAAATAAAGGCTAATGTTGTTGAAATTGCTAAATACTTCCGTAATAATCATTTTGCTGCAGCAGCTCTGAAAAGGATGGGTGGAACCAAGATAACGCTCCCACAAGATGTTAGATGGAACTCTGTGGAGGACTGTTTTGAGCAGTATATCAAAAACTGGCCTATTCTGATGACACTTTGTGAAGAAAATCGAGATAAAATAGATGGCACTGTCACGGCCAAAATCCTCAACATTGGGCTTAAGAGAAATGTTGAACATATGCTGAGCTTCCTGAAATCTCTCAAGATTTAAACAAAATACAGAAAAATAGCTGTTTTATTGCGGATGCTGTTGAAATTTGGAAGGAACTGAGTGAACACTTAAAAACAGAACTACACATGGACAGAATTAAATTACAGGCAGTAAACAAACGAATGGGACAAGCACTGACTCCAGCTCATTTTTTGGCAAATATTGTCAATATCCAATATCAGGGTCAAAACCTAAGTCCTGAGGAAGAGGAGTTAGCTATGACATGGGTATCCAGCAATCATCCATCTTTAATGCCAACTATAATAAACTTCAGAGCTAAGGGGGAACCATTCAAGAAATATATGTTTGCTGAAGATATTTTAAGGAAGGTCACACCAGTAAACTGGTAGAAGTCACTTAAGCGCTTGGATTTAGAGACTGTTCAAGTAATGATTTCACTTTTAACAGCAGTAGCTTCTTCTGCAGGCGTTGAAAGAATATTCTCTTCCTTTGGACTCATTCATTCTAAATTGAGAAATCGGTTGGGACCCAATAAAGCAGGAAAGCTTGTTTTTCTTTTCCAGATAATGAATAGGAACAAAGAAGAAGATGATGATGAAGATGACGACGACGAGTGAGCTACAGAGGACAGCAGGGACAGTAGTATTTAAGTTTTTCGGCTGGGCTGACAGTCTAAGTTTCTTAAAATATATATATATTTTTTTCCCTGATTTTAATTCCATGTAGCATCCTTCAGATTTACTGAATACATATTGATTTGTCTGTGACCCTCACTCATAAGCCTATACCTCCATCTTAATCTGTCTTTCTTCATCTGTGATGGTAGGCAAATGTTCTATTAACTGCAATCTGTTAATTGCTCCCTGCTGTGAACTCTCCTCCTGTTCTTTTCTCCTCCCCTCTCTCTCTCTCTCACCTGGCTTCATTTTTTTGGACATTTGAATGGTATAAGTTGAATGGAGCAGGTCAGATATGGCCTTGGTCAGATGTGACATCATTTTAAGTGTGACATCTTTGAAGTGTTACATCAGAAATATATCCAGAAATAGTCCAGAAATCAGTCAGAAGGTAAGACTAATCACTGTCTTCTATTTTTACTTGCCTTACTTTTACCCTGTTCTTTAACTATGTTCACATTTGCCCTCACCGTTTTTGCTCCACTAATCTTCACTCTCCTTCGCTATCCCCAAACCCCTGCAAGCTCCAACCTAATAACTGTCTCCCCCTCTCTCCTACCCCCCCCACATCGCCTCATCTGCAGACCTGCTTCTTAACCTCAGACCTCTCCCACTAAAATATAACGTAAGCCGCTCACTCTCCTTCACCCATCTGCTTTCCCTTTCTCTGCTTCTTCTCACTGCTGGCAACATATCCCCCAATCCTGGCCCCCCTGCCTCATACATCCCACTAATCCTCACCCCTATACTTCTCACAGTAAGAGAAACTACCGCAATCCCTCACACTTAAAACCTGTGCCACTAAACCCTACCCCCCAGCTTTCTCTCTCTGGAGCACTCTGGAACGCCCGCTCCGTCTGCAACAAGCTCCACGTGATCCACGATCTCTTTACCTCCCGCAACCTCTCCTTCCTGGCCCTCACTGAGACCTGGCTGACGCCTGCTGACACGGCCTCCCCTGCTGCACTGAGTTACGGCGGCCTCCACTTCACCCACACTCCTCACTCTCGCAACAGACATGGTGGAGGCGTGAGTTTCCTTCTTTCTAATAACTGATCCTTCAACCGTATCCAAACCCCATCCTCCCTCATCCTCCCTTCCTTTGAGGTCCACTCGGTCCGTATCTACTCTCCCTCTAATCTCCAAATGGCCTTCATATACCGACCACCGGGCTCAGCCACTGCCTTCATTGACCAATTCTCCAGCTGGCTTCTTCACTTTCTCTCTGCTGACAACCCCACCATTATCATGGGTGACTTTAACATCCCTATTGACACCCGCCAGCCAGCAGCCTCCAAGCTCCTGTCACTTACTTCATCCTTTGGACTTACTCAGTGGTCCTCCACAGCCACCCACACAGACGGACCTACATTAGACCTCATCTTCACTCGCCTCTGTTCCCTATCTAATCTCACAATCTCTCCCCTTCCCCTATCAGACCACCACCTACTCACCTTCTCATCCCTGTCCTCTTCACCTGCCCCCTATGTCCAGCCACTGGCACATCCTCGCAGAAACCTCGCACACCTAGACATTCACAGACTCTCTCCTACCTCTGTCCTCCATATCTTCACTCCACGACACAGACAGCGCCACCACTTTCTATAACACCACCCTCACATCTGCCATAGACTCATTCGCCCCTCTCACGCACGGCAAAGTGCGACGAATCAATAGGCAACCCTGGCACAACAATCTCACCAAAAAACTTCGACAATCATCCAGGGTCGCGGAGCGGCATTGGAAAAAAACACGCGTGCCAGATGACTTCACTGCTTTCAAACAAGCTACACTTGCCTTCAAAATAGCCCTCACCTCTGCTAAACAGACCTATTTCACAAACCTTGTATCTTCATTATCCTACAACCCAAAACAACTGTTCAGCACATTCAACTCTCTCCTCCGCCCACCACTGCCACCTCCAACTCCCCTCATCTCTGCCGAGGACTTTGCCACCTACTTCAAAAATAAGATCGACCAAACAAGGCAAACCTTTACTTTTCCACCACACCAACCACTCCATATACCAGACCTCTGTCCTTCCCTACTATCCTCCCTCTCCAACATCACTGAAGGAGAGCTTACTCACCTCCTTTTCAAATCTCACCTCACCACCTGTGCACTTGACCCCATCCCTTCCCACCTGCTCCCCAACCTCACTAACAGGCTCATCCCAGCCCTAACCCATCTCTTCAACCTATCGCTATCTTCTGGTACCTTTCCCTCTGCCTTTAAACATGCCACCATCACACCCATCCTCAAAAAAACAAACCTTGACCCAACTGCTATGCCCAGCTATCGCCCAATATCATTGCTCCCGTTTGCTTCCAAACTCCTTGAGCAGCATGTCCACGCTCAACTTTCCTCCCACCTCTCATCTAACTCTCTCCTTGACACCCTCCAATCTGGTTTCCGCCCCCACCACTCCACTGAACTGCCCTGACCAAAATTACTAATGACTTACTCACAGCTAAAGCTAACAGACAGTTCTCCATCCTCCTCCTCCTTGACCTGTCATCTGCCTTTGACACAGTCGACCACTGCCTACTGCTACAGATTCTTTCTTCCCTTGGCATCAAAGACCTTGCCCTGTCCTGGATAGCCTCTTACCTTTCCGACCGCACATTTAGCATCTCCCACTCCCACACTACCTCCTCATCCCGCCCTCTCTCTGTTGGAGTCCCTCAAGGCTCTGTCCTGGGGCCCCTAATTTTTTCCATCTATACCCTTGGCCTAGGACAACTCATAAAGTCCCATGGCTTCCAGTACCACCTGTATGCGGACGACACTCAGATCTACCTCTCTGGCCCAGATGTCACCTCTCTGCTGTCCAGAATCCCGGAGTGTCCATCAGCCATATCCTCCACCTCTCGCTTCCTAAAACTCAATGTTGACAAAACCAAACTCCTCATCTTTCCTCCATCTCATGTATCTTCCCTACCCGATCTATCTATTATGGTAAATGGCATCACGATCTCTCCTGCACCTGAAATCCGCTGCCTCGGAGTAACTCTCGACTCTGCCCTGTCCTTCAAACCACACATCCAAACTCTTTCCACCTCCTGTCGCCTCCAATTTAAAAACATTTCCAGAATCCGTCCCTTCCTCAGCCCTCAATCTACTAAAACTCTTGTGCATGCCCTCATCATCTCCCGCCTCGATTACTGCAACATCCTCCTCTGTGGCCTCCCCGTCAACTCTCTTGCACCACTCCAGTCTGTCCTCAACTCTGCTGCACGACTAATCCTCCTCTCCCCTCGCTACTCCCCTGCTTCTCCCCTCTGCAAATCCCTCCACTGGCTCCCAATTCCCCAACGAATCCAGTTCAAACTACTAACACTGACTTACAAAGCCGTCCACAACCTGTCTCCTCCCTATATCTCTGAACTAATCTCCCAATATCTTCCTTCACGTAATCTTCGATCCTCCCAAGACCTCGTACTATCCTACACACTTATTCGTTCCTCACACAACCGCCTCCAAGATTTCTCCCGAATATCCCCCATCCTCTGGAATTCCACGCCTCAACATGTACGATTATCCACCACCCTTGGATCCTTCAAACGGAACCTGAAAACCCATCTCTTCAGGAAAGCCTACAGCCTGCAATAACCATTCTGCCTCGCCGCCACAACCCGAGCTTCCGCCTCGCTGCCACCTCGCCGCCACCACCCGAGCTGCCGCCTCGCCGCCACCACTACCAGAGCTGCCGCCACCACCAGAGCTGCCGCACCCCCGACCTTCTGTTTCTTCCCCATTATCCCGTAGAATGTAAGTCCGCAAGGACAGGGTCCTCTCCCCTCTGTACCAGTCTGTCATTGTAAATTTGTTTACTGTAAACGATATCTATAACTTTGTATGTAACCCCTCTCATGTACAGCACCATGGAATTAATGGCGCTATATAAATAAATAATAATAAATAATAATTTTGTTTAGCCAAATTAGTTAACAAACATGGATGTTTGTTTAAGCAAATAACTTATGCTGTAATGTTGTTATTGTTTCAGTTGAATAAATCTATTTAAATTGTTATTAAGGTCAGGATTATTTTTCTCCTTCCTAAGTACAACAGAACAGTGGTGTCCAAATATGAATGATTAACCCATTAAACTGGGGAGAAAAAAGTAATATAAAAAGTGATTCTAAAAATCTTCATCTACTTGCATGTTAAAGTAGCAAAAACTAGTTTAGGTAGAAACTTTGATTTAAATCACTGATTTAAATCAAGCCTTACTGACTAGTGATTTAAATCGTGATTTAAATCAAATCCACCCTGATAGCCGCTAATTCAATTGCCGGCTTTTGTGAAACTGTAAACCCGACATGAAATGACACATGGTTTACATACAGTTAACCATGTCATTTCATGTAGTTTGATATCTGGTTTTCACTAACAATTACATGAGTATGTGTGTGAAATTTCACACATGTACAGTCATGGACAAAAGTTTTGAGAATGACACAAATATTAATTTTTACAAAGACTACTGCTTCACTTTTTCTAATGGCAATTTGCATATACTCCAGAATGTTATAAAGAGTAAGCAGCTTAACAGCAATTACTTGCAAAGTCAATATTTGGCTAGAAAATGAACTTTATCCCCCAAAACACATTTCAACATCATTGCAGCCCTGCCTTAAAAGGACCAGCTAACCTCTTTTCAATGATTGCTCCATTAACACAGGTGTGGGTGTTGATGAGGACATGGCTGGAGATCAATCTGTCATGATTAAGTAAGAATGACACCACTGGACACTTTAAAAGGAGGCTGGTGCTTGGCATCATTGTTTCTCTTCTGTTAACCATGGTTATCTCTAAAGAAACACGTGCAGTCATCATTGCAATGCACAAAAATGGCCTAACAGGGAAGAGTATCGCAGCTAGAAAGATTGCACCTCAGTCAACAATCTATCGCATCATCAAGAACTTCAAGGAGAGAGGTTCCATTGTTGCCAAAAAGGCTCCAGGGCGCCCAAGAAAGACCAGCAAGCGCCAGGACCGTTTCTTAAAAGTGTTTCAGCTGCGGGATCGGGCTACAGGCAGTGCAGAGCTTGCTCAGGAATGGCAGCAGGCAGGTGTGAGTGCATCTGCACGCACTGTGAGGCGGAGACTCTTGGAGCAAGGCCTGGTCTCAAGGAGGGCAGCAAAGAAGCCACTTCTCTCCAGAAAAAACATCATGGACAGACTGATATTCTGCAAAAGGTACAGGTAGTGGACTGCTGAGGACTGGGGTAAAGTTATTTTCTCTGATGAATCCCCTTTTCGATTGTTTGGGACATCAGGAAAAGTCTTAGTTACTTACCGTTAACGGTATTTTTCGAAGTCCATGACAGCACCAGAGAGAGAGGGGATCCGCCCCTTAGGAACAGGAAACCTACAGATACAAAAAGGGCGGCACCTCTCCCACGCATCAGTTGGATTACAGAGCATAAGAGGACTACCAAGGTTAAATGGTATACAGCAAAAAATTTATGCATCACACAGTAACATTAATCAATTGTTTATTACATGTGGACTATATAAGAGGAAGAAGTGCACATAGAACCCGGGTGGGAATGTAAGGGTGCTGTCATGGACTTCGAAAAATACCGTTAACGGTAAGTAACTAAGACTTTATTTGAACGTCCATGACAGCACTACAGAGAGAATTACAGAGAGTAATAACTACTTAGGGAGGGACTACAGCCTGCAGCACCCTTAGTCCGAAAGAAAGGTCTGAGGAAGCACCCAAATCTAACCTATAATGAGTGTAAAACGTGTGTGGAGAAGACCACGTAGCTGCCTTACATATCTGGTCAATGGAGACTTCTGCCCTCTCTGCCCATGAAGTCGCCACAGCTCGGGTGGAATGCGCCCTTAGCCTCTCAGGTGCCGGCTTGCCCCTCGAGGTGTATGCCAGAGAAATTGCTTCCCTAATCCATCTGGCCAATGAGCTTTTTGTTATTCTACGGCCTTTGTTAATTCCCTGAAAAGAGACAAACAATGCATTGTCCCTTTTCCAGGGATCAGTGACTGCCAAATATTGCAGGAGACATCTTCTAACATCTAGAGTATGGAGTTTTATCTCTTTTTGATTAGGGATGAACGAAGGGAGAACAATTTCCTGTGTTCTGTGGAAAGCGGAAGACACCTTAGGTAGGTATGCCGGATCAGTTCTAAGTATTATTCTGTCATTCAGGACCCGAGTGTAAGGAGACAGTCTAGATAGTGCCTGGATGTCACTTACCCTCCTAGCCGAAGTTAATGCTACCAGGAATGCGGTTTTAAGGGAAAGAATTTTTATTGATGCTGCTGATATAGGTTCAAAAGGGGGCTCTGTTAAAGCAGTGAGAACAAGGTTCAAATCCCATGGCATGATTCTGTTCTTTACTATGGGTCTCGACCTACCCGCAGCTTTAACCCCTTCACCCCCAAGGGTGGTTTGCACGTTAATGACCGGGACAATTTTTACAATTCTGACCACTGTCTCTTTATGAGGTTATAACTCCGGAACGCTTCAACGGATCTTCGCGATTCTGAGATTGTTTTCTCGTGACATATTGTACTTCATGTTAGTGGTAAAATTTCTTCCATATAACTTGCGTTTATTTTTGAAAAAAACGCAAATATGGCGAAAATTTTGAAAATTTAGCAATTTTCAAACTTTGAATTTTTATTCCCTTAAAACAGAGAAATATGTAACACAAAATAGTTAAGAAATAACATTTCCCACATGTCTACTTTACATCAGCACAATTTTGGAATCAAAATTTTTTTTTGTTAGGAAGTTATAAGGGTTAAAAGTTGACCAGCGATTTCTCATTTTTACAACAAAATTTACAAAGCTATTTTTTTTAGGGACCACCTCACATTTGAAGTCACTTTGAGGGGTCTACATGACAGAAAATACCCAAAAGTGACACCATTCTAAAAACTGCACCCCTCAAGGTTCTCAAAACCACATTCAAGAAGTTTATTAACCCTTCAGGTGCTTCACAGGAACTAAAGCAACGTGGAAGGAAAAAATGAATATTTAACTTTTTAGCCACAAAAATGATCTTTCACAAACTTTTTTTTTATTTTCACAAGGGTAAAAGGAGAAAATGGACAGATAAGGTTGTTATGCAATTTCTCCTGAGTATGCCAATACCCCATATGTGGGGGAAAACCACTGTTTGGGCACACGGCAGAGCTCGTAAGGGAAGGAGCGCCGTTTGACTTTTTCAAACTAAAATTGGCTGGAGTTGAGATTGGACGCCATGTCGCGCTTGGAGAACCTCTGATGCGCCTAAACAGTGGAAACCCCCCACAAGTGACACCATTTTGGAAACTAGACCCCCTAAGGTACTTATCTAGATCTGTTGTGAGCACTTTGAACCCCCAAGTGTTTCACAAAAGTTTATAATGCCTGGGTGTGAAAAAAAAAAAAAAAAAATTCCACAAAAATGATTTTTTAGTCCTAAATTTTTGAATTTTCCCAAGGAAATTGGACCCCAAAAGTTGTTGTCCAATTTGTCCTGAGTACGCTGATACCCCATATGTGGGGGTGGAAAACTGTTTGGGCGCACGGCAGGGCTTGGAAAGGAAGTAGTAACGTTTTGGAATGCAGACGTTGATGGGGGTCATGTTCCGTTTGCAGTGCCCCAGATGAGCCTAAACAGTGGAAATCCCCCACAAGTGACCCCATTTTGGAAACTAGACCCCCTAAGAAACTTATCTAGATCTTTGGTGAGCACTTTGAACCCCCAAGTGCTTCACACAAGTTTATAATGCCCGGGCATGAAAATAAAAAATCCTATTTTTTTCCACAAAAATTATCTTTTAGTCACTAATTTTTTATTTTCCCAAGGGTATCAGGAGAAATTGGACCACATAAGTTGTTGTCCAATTTGTCCTGAGTACGCTGATGCCCCATATGTGGGGGGGAACCACTGTTTGGGCGCACGGCAGAGCTCGGAAGGGAAGGAGCACCATTTGACTTTTTCCAACCAAAATTGGCTGGAATTGAGATTGGATGCCATGTTGCATTTGGAGAGCCCCTGATGTGCCTAAACAGTGGAAACCCCCCACAAATGACCCCATTTGGGAAACTAGACCCCCTAAGGAACTTATCTAGATCTTTGGTGAGCAATTTGAACCCTCAAGTGCTTCACACAAGTTTATAACGTAGAGCCGTAAAATTTAAAAATCATATTTTTTCCACAAAAATGATCTTTTCACCCGAATTTTTATTTTTCCAAGGGTAACAAGACTCCAAAAGTTCTTGTGCAATTTGTCCTGAGTACACTGATACCCCATATGTGGGGGTATACCACTGTTTGGGTGCATGGCAGAGTTTGGAAGGGAAGGAGCGCCGTCTCACTTTTTCAACGCAGAATTGGCTGGACGCCATGTCATGTTTGGAGAGCTCCTGATCTGCCTAAACAGTGGAAACCCCCCACAAATGACACCATTTTGGAAACTAGACCCCTCAAGGAACTTATCTAGATGTGTGGTGAGAACTTTGAACCCCCACGTGTTTCACTAAAATTTATAACGTACAGCCTTAAAATAAAAATCCTTTTTTTTTTTTACAAAAATGATTTTTTCGCCCCCAATATTTTATTTTCACAAGGGTAACAGAAGAAATTGGAACCCAAAAGTTGTTGTCCAATTTGTCCTGAGTACGCTGATACCCAATATGTAGGAGAAAACTACTGTATGGGTGCACGTCAGGGCTCGGAAGGGAAGTAGTGACGTTTTGGATTGCAGACTTTGATGGAATGGTCTGGGGGTGTCATGTCGCATTTGGAGAGCCCCTGATACGCCTAAACAGTGGAAACCCCCCACAAGTGACCCCATTTTGGAAAATAGACCCCACAAGGAACTTATCTAGATGTGTGGTGAGCACTTTGAACCCCGAAGTGCTTCACAGAAGTTTATAACGCACAGCCGTAAAAATAAAAAATCCTTTTTTTTTTTACAAAAATGATTTTTTCGCCCCCAATATTTTATTTTCACAAGGGTAACAGGAGAAATTGGACCCCAAAAGTTGTTGTCCAATTTGTCCTGAGTACGCTGATACCCAATATGTGGGAGAAAACTACTGTATGGGCGCATGTCAGGGCTCGGAAAGGGAAGTAGTGACGTTTTGGATTGCAGACTTTGATGGAATGGTCTGGGGGCGTCATGTCGCATTTGGAGAGCCCCTGATGCGCCTAAACAGTGGAAATCCCCAACAAGTGACCCCATTTTGGAAAATAGACCCCACAAGGAACTTATTTAGATGTGTGGTGAGCGCTATGAAGCCCCAAGTGCTTCACAGAAGTTTATAATGTACAGCCGTAAAAACAAAAAAATCTTATTTTTTTTACAAAAATAATATTTTCGCCCCCAGTTTTTTATTTTCCCAAGGGTAACAGAAGAAATAGGACAAATTTCACAATAACTCTTGGGGTCCAGAGTACGCTGATACCCCATATGTGGGGATAAACTACTGTTTGGACGCATGGCAGAGCTCAGAAGTGAAGGAACACCGTTTGACTTTTTCAACGCAGAATTGGCTGGAATGGAGATCAGACGCCATGTCACATTTGGAGAGCCCCTGATGTGCCTAAACAGCGGAAACCCCCCAATTCTAACTCCAACCCTAACCCCAACACACCCCTAACCCTAGTCCCAACCCTAATCCCAACCTTAACCCTAATCCTAACTCTAACCCTAATCCTAACTTTAGCGCCAACCCTAACCCTAACTTTAGCCGAAACCCTAACCCTAATGGGAAAATGGAAATAAATACATTTTTTTAATTTTATTATTTTTCCCTTACTAAGGGGGTGATAAAGGGGGGTTTGATTTACTATTTATAGCGTTTTTTATGATTGGCAGCTGTCACGCTAAAAGACGCTTTTTATTGCAAAAAGTAGTTTTTTGCATCGCCACATTTTGAGAGCTATAATTTTTGCATATTTTGGCCCACAATGTCATGTGAGGTCTTAATTTTTTGCGGGACGAGGTGACGCTTTTATTGGTACCATTTTTGAGCACGTGACATTTTTTGATCGCTTTTTATTTCGATTTTTGGGAGGTTAGAATGAACAAAAATCAGCAATTCATGAATTTCTTTTGGGTGAGGCGTTTTTATTGTTCCGCGTGTGGTAAAATCGATAAAGCAGTTTTATTCTTCGGGTCAGTACGATTATGGCGATACCTCATTTATATAAATTTTTTTATGTTTTGGCGCTTTTATAGAATAAAAACAATTTTATATAAAAAATAATTATTTTTGCATCGCTTTATTTGCGAGCTATAACTTTTTTATTTTTTTGCTGATGATGCTGTTAGCGGCTTGTTTTTTGCGGGACAAGATGACGTTTTCAGCGGTACCATGTTTATTTATATCGTCTTTTTGATCGCGTTATTCCACTTTTTGTTCGCGGTATGATGATAAAGCATTGATTTTTTGCTTCGTTTTTTTTTTTTTTTTTTTAAGGGGTTCACAAAGGGGTTAACTAGTGGGACAGTTTTATAGGGGGGGTCGTTACGGACGCGGCGATACCATATATGTGTACTTTTATTGTTTTGTTTTTTTTATTTACAGAAGATAATGAATTTATTGGGGAATATTTTTTTTTTTTTTTTTTTTTTTTTTTTGGATTTTTTTTTAACATGTTTATTTTTATTTTTTTACTTTTACTTTGTCCCAGGGTGGGACATCACTGTATTTCATCAATCGCTGGTGTGACAGTGTGCATAGCACTCTGTCACACCAGCGATGTACAGGCAGTGCAGACGCTTCCTCATGCCTGCTCTCAGCAGGCACTGAGGAAGCCGCCTCCCTCCAGGACCCCGGCGCCATCTTGGATCCGGGTCCTGGGAGGGAGGAAGCCCTCAGAGACAGCGCGATCACATCGCGCTGCTCTGAGGGTCTCAGGGGGGCGCGCAGGGAGCCCCCACCCTGCGCGATCCTCCCCTGTGCCCCCAGTACACCGCGATCATGTTTGATCGCGGTGTGCAAGGGGTTAATGTGCCGGGAGCGGTCCGTGACCGCTCCTGACACACAGTCACGGGTGTCAGCTGTGATAATCAGCTGACACCCGGCGGCGATTAGCTGCGCTCCCCCGGAGCGCAGCTATCGCCTATGACGTACTATCCCGTCCATGGTCAAATGGCACGGGTTTTATGGACGGGATAGTACGTCTAATGTCAGAGAGGGGTATTATGAAGGGTGCATGGTGAATATGATGTGAGAGACCTAAGTCCAGACCCTTTTGTAGGAATTCTAGAATCTGGGTTATCGGTGTTGGGTCCCCTGCTACCACCCCCGAGCTCTGGAGAAATTTTTCCAAGTCCTAGCGTAGATTCTAGTTGTAACCTCTTTTCTGCTTAAGGAGAGTATTAATTACATTAGCAGAAAACCCCTTATCTCTCAGCAGCGACCGTTCAAAATCCACGCCGTCAGGTGGAGGCCCGCTACTCGAGGATGGTAGACTGGACCCTGGGAGAGCAGATCGGGAATATCCGGCAGGACCCACGGGTCGGCTATCGACATGTTTCTGAGACATGAAAACCATGCCCTCCTGGGCCAAAAAGGAGCGATTACTATTATCCTTGCCCTGTCCTTCCTGACCTTCCTCAATACTAGGGGGAGTAAGGACAGGGGAGGGAAGGCGTAGGCTAGATTGAAATCCCACTGTAATAGAAGAGCGTCCACTGCCAGAGGGCGTTCTTTGGGATTCAGAGAGCAGAACTGTCTCACTTTCCTGTTGCTTTTGGTAGCAAAGAGATCTACCTCCGGTTGACCCATTTCCGCACAATTAGGTCGAAGATGGAAGTCTTTAATGACCACTCTCCTTGACTCAGGAGATTGCGGCTTAAGAAGTCCGCCTTGGTATTTCTTTCTCCCCTTATATGTAGAGCCGTTAGCAGAAAGACTGTTATGTTACGGTAGCTGAGGAGTGCAGGTAAAAAAGGAAATACACCAGAGCAGTTGGAATCTATGAGATTGCAGTACCCTGACTAACCACCGCAACTAGAGGCAGCCGTGGAGCGTTCCTACGTTGGTCCTAGAAGCCTCGTCACAGCCTGAGAAACTAACTACACCTAAAGATAGAAATAGGAAAGCTATCTGCCCCGGAGCAGAACCCCAAAGATAATAGAAAGCCCCAAACAAGTAATGGCGGTTAGACAGAGGAAATACTGACACAGAAAGAAAATAGTATGAACCTGCCAAACTATCAAGAGAAAGGATGGAGGCCCGCTACTGCAATCTAGAAACCCTGGAAAACAATCTGAATTAACATCATGAGATCACGATCCTGCATACCACCTACATGTAAGTTCTCGTGTAACAAAACAACAGCCCCCATAAAAAAACTGGAAAAAGCAAACATGTAAAAACACATGGCTGGACAAACTGAGAGGGCAAAGCCCGGAGGGACCGAGAGGACCCCACCAGATGCAGGACAAAAATGCAAAATATAGTTAAAACCAAAATAAGAAATTGTCTTATCTGATAGCAGAGATGCCAGACACGACACAGCAGCTACAGGGAACTGGAAAGAAGGATTCAGACCAGAACATTGATCACCGGCACCCTGATGGGAAAATGACTCCCTTCATAAGACAATCAGTACATGATCCAGTCCTCCAACCTCACTAGTACCGCTTGTAACCACAGAGGAGCCTTGCTCAAATCTCTATCTCAAACCCATCCAACAAAAGACACTTTCTTTCTCTACTGAGTAGGCGCCTTGCACTCCATGAAGGGCCAGAACGAGTACCACCCTGGTGGTTGATTTTAAGCGATTGTGGACACATTGTCGGAGAGCACTGAACGGTGACCCTGTAGATAGATAGGAGCTTTTTAATTGCAAGCTCTACCGCCTAACCTTCATTTAGAAGAACATTGAATTTGACTGCTCCTAAACCTGAACATAAGTCCCATATGAGCCCCCAGAGGGCTACATTGTTTGACTATCGGAATTCATAGTCAGGAACCCCTTAACAGGTTCGTCTATCTCCATCAGGTTATAGCCTGGACAGGAGTGGCTCAGTAACCACTACAAATTGTACAGCAAGACTCAGCTTGCAGGCTTGTGATGAGCCCACCGAACCGGAAGCGGACAGAGGACAAGAGACTGGCCTTCCTAAGGACATGGAGGGGTTTTGGAAGCGTTTAGGACTTGGTACGTAAGCGAATCAACTTGTCTGACGGTAAACTACAGATTTTGATTCCGCGAATCCAGAATTAGCCCTAAAAACTGTGAACACTCATCGGATTCAAACGAGACTTTTTGGTATTTATTAGCCATCCCAGCCGCTCTAAAGTAGACATTGCTCTTTGCAGTTGCTCAAGGCAATGTTCTGTCGTGTTTCCAATGATAAGAAAGTCGTCGAGGTAGGGGACTATGAGCATATTGGATTCACGTAAGTGGGCCATAACCTCTGACATAACTTTAGTGAATACTCGTGGGGCAACCGCCAAGCCAAAAGGAAGGGCGCTATATTGAAAATGTTGCAGCGATTCCCCCATCTGGACTGCTACTCTGAGGAAACGCTGATGGTCCGCATGGATCGGTACGTGGTAATAAGAGTCTTTCAGATCTAACACCACCATAAAGCAATTTTCAAACAGAAGCTTTATTGCTGAGCTGACCGTTTCCATTTTAAATGGGTGAATAACCAGGAATTTATTGAGGGCTTTCAAATTAATAATTGTTCTAAAAGAACCGTCCGGTTTACGGATCAAAAACAGAGGGGAGTAAAACCTTTTACCCCGCTCTGCTTCCGGCACCTCCACTAAGACTTTCTTAGCGCAAAGCTCCTGAACTTCCAACTCCAGAGCGGCCTGCTCCGATGGGGATGACCTGAGGGGGGTAATTTTAAAGTTATCCCGAGGTACCGAAGAGAATTCTAACCGCAGCCCTGTAGCTATGAGGTTAAGGATCCAGCTACTGCTTGAGATTTCCGACCAGGCCGGGTAGAAGGCCCTCAATCTGCCTCCTACCGGCATCGCTAGTCATTGCGAGGGTTTTTTGGTTTC
This sequence comes from Oophaga sylvatica, assembly GCA_033576555.1. Taxonomy (NCBI): domain Eukaryota; kingdom Metazoa; phylum Chordata; class Amphibia; order Anura; family Dendrobatidae; genus Oophaga; species Oophaga sylvatica. The sequence continues at coordinate 328,910,793 of JARQOD010000001.1, read as the reverse complement.
CCTAGGTGGACCCCTAAACATAAACCCTGTACCTCTTCGCCTCTTTTCATTCCATTTGGCTCGCTCCCTGGACGACCTTCTGCGGCTGAACCTCCTTCTGCTGAAAGGTCTCTTATAGGAAGGAGTCGATAGACTGGGAAACTTTTTCTTGTCGTCCCCTGCCTTTTCCAAAAGTTCGTCCAGGACCGGGCCAAAAAGATATTCGCCGTCACACGGAATGGAGCAGAGCAGAGATCTGGCTTGAATATCGCCCGGCCAACATTTCAGCCACAACGCCCTTCGTGCTGCATTAGACAGACCTGCCGCTCTGGCAGCCATTCTTACTGAGTCCGCTTGAGGAATCAGCCAGGAAAGCCGCTGCGTTCTGAATTATCGGCAAGGTCTTCCGAATTGACCCCTAGAGGTTCCATCTGCTAACTGGGACGCTAATTGGTCTAGCCAGACCATCATTGATCTGGCTGTACAAGTGGCTGCAACCGCTGGCCTCAGGGCACCTGCCGACATCTCCCATGTCCCTTTCAAGAAGGAGTCTGCCTTCTTGTCTAGTGGATCTTTCAAAGACCCCATATCATCGAATGGGATGGAGGATTTTTTGGAAGCCTTCGCCACTGCTGCATCCAGCTTCGGGGCCTTATCCCATCTACCTGTCAAGGGATCTTCAAAGGGATATCTCTGTTTAAACGCTTGGGGTAAGGAGCCTCTTTTTTCTGGCTTCTTCCACTCTCTGTCTATAAGGCCTTGGATGCTACTGTTTAGTGGAAAGGATCTGCGTTTTTTTGGATCTAGACCACCGAACATCAGATCCTGTACTGAGAGTTCTGGTCTCGCCTCCTCTACCCCCATGGTGGACCTAACTGATTTGACAAGTTTGTCCATCTGGTCCAAGGGAAAACAAAATCGAGTAGCGTCTTCTGTAGAAGAAAAGGAAGAAGCCGAAGAGGAAGGCGAGGAGGGTCCTGAAACAACTTCACCCTTGTCATGGGCAGCGGGTGAATCTGAATCAGATAAAACTGGTACAGTTCTACGCCTGGAAGATTCTCCGTGTCTTAAGGACGCTTTCATCTCCGCTCTTATTATCTCCTTCAGGCTTTCGGTGAAATCTGGAGTCTCCTCCGCTATCTAAAAAGGGAAGGGGCATAGGGGGGGGGTTACTATCTCATCCCAGGCCCCTGCCCTTCCCCCTTTAATGTCCTACCGTCCGTTGCGTGCACGGCTGGCATAACCTTTTAGGGCAAGCGTCAGACAGAGGGCAAGCACAAAAGGCACATTCCCTGTGCTTGCTTTTCACCGAACACTTCTTCCCCTAGTAACGGAACACAGAATGGGGGAAAACTGCATTACTGGGTATTCTAAGTTTGACGATCTCTTACCCAGTCCATACAGCCGTAGGTACCGGATCACGGGGAGGGGTCTTTTTCCCAGCTGCGGAACTCCTGCGGCTGGCGCCCCTGGCCATTGAAGAGGAGCGCTCTGTCTGTCTGCTGCTGCTGGCTCTCCTGTTGCACCGAGGGAGCTTCTGCAGTGTCCATCGTCAGAAAATGGGGCAGAAGCGCTTTACCTCCTTCCTAGGCTCATTATATCCTCCCCCGGATATCCGGGTCAGCAGGTGTGGCCAGGGGTCCACCCCCTCCTCCTCTCCGCCCCACAGCCCCCCTGCACCTCCCCGCCGTCCCCACAGCAAGCGCCGCCCCATGTATGATGCAGCCGGCAAAAATTTCAAAAACGCCGGCCGATGTCTCACTTCCGGTTCCGGCGGTGGAGACTCCGCCCCCTTTCTCAGCGCTCCCACAGACCCAGCCGCACCGTCGCAGGCAAGTAAAGTCTCCCGCCGCATCGCCCCCCCCAGCAGGGACGCGAGCGGGAGATCTCAAAAAGTCCCAGCCGCGCCGCACGTAGTAGCGGCGCAAATTTCAAAAAACCCCGCAGCGCCGTCCATAGCAGTGACGCGCGGCGGGAAATTTAAAAAAAAAAAAAAATTATTATTATTTTTTTTTTTTATATCCCACGGCTGCACCACCTTAGCCGGCCCCCACCATGACAGGACCGCAAGAGAAGACAGGGAGCAGGCACCGGGACCAGGGAGAGGGGGGGGGGGGATACTTACCAACCGGCGCTGGCTGGGAGACAGGGATCCTCTGAATACTGCTCCACCTGCTCCGCACACTGTCGTGGAATCCTACCCGGACCCACCGTGGCGCTTCCAGGGGCTCCGCACCGGCCGAGGTAGGAGATCCACCCGCTACCTGGGTCGACCGGCCGGCCTGGGTCCTCCTGAAGATCTTCATCTGTAGGAAACCCGTCCTTCAGGAACAGGAAACCAACTGATGCGTGGGAGAGGTGCCGCCCTTTTTGTATCTGTAGGTTTCCTGTTCCTAAGGGGCGGATCCCCTCTCTCTCTGTAGTGCTGTCATGGACGTTCGAATAAACGCCTCATTCGGAGAAGACAAGGTGAGCGCTACCACCAGTCTTGTCTCATGCCAACTGTTAAGCATCCTGAAACCATTCATGTGTGGGGTTGCTTCTCAGCCAAGGGAATCGGCTCTCTCACAGTCTTGCCTAAAAACACAGCAATGAATAAAGAATGGTACCAGAATGTCCTCCAAGAGCAACTTCTCCCAACCCTCCAAGAGCAGTTTGGCGATCAACAATGCCTTTTCCAGCATGATGGAGCACCTTGCCATAAAGCAAAGGTGATAACTAAATGGCTCAGGGAACAAAACATAGAGATTTTGGGTCCATGGCCTGGAAACTCCCCAGATCTTAATCCCATTGAGAACTTGTGGTCAATCATCAAGAGACGGGTGGACAAACAAAAACCTAAAAATTCTGACAAAATGAAAGCATTGATTGTGCAAGAATGGACTGCTATCAGTCAGGATTTGGTCCAGAAGTTGATTGAGAGCATGCCAGGGAGAATTGCAGAGGTCCTGAAGAAGGGTCAACACTGCAAATATTGACTTGCTGCATTAACTCATTCTAACTGTCAATATAAGCTTTTGTTACTCATATGTTTGCAATTATATTTCTGTCTGTGATAAAAACATCTGTGAAACACACATAAAAACCAGAGGGCAGCAGATCATGTGAAAATATAATATTTGTGTCATTCTCAAAACTTTTGGCCATGACTGTAGGGGTTAATTAAAGGTGTAAATTCGTTGATAAAAAATGCGTGGGCTCCCGCTGTATTTTCTCCACCAGATAGACAAAGCCAGCGAGTGGGGGCAAATAATAGGCGAGGGAGGGTGCATTTATTTTGTGCCCCCCCTGCCTAACAACATCTGCCCCCAGACACCCCAGAAAAGGCAAATCTATAAGTAGATTAGCCCTTTCTGGCACTTTGCCCGTCTATTCCCATTGCCCTGTAGCGGTGGCGAATGGATTAATAAGGGGTTAAAGCCACCTTGCAATTGAAAGGTGACTTTAAGCCAGGTTAATAATTGAGAGCTGTCAATTAGACAACTATCAATTATTAATCCTATTGTATGAAAGAAAAATCAAACACACACTTTAATAAAAAAGCATTTTAATGAAATAAGCAAACAGTTTTTGACCATCTTTTATTTTCCTGCTAAAACCATTTCCTGTAATAAAAATCAAATAAAAAAAAAATTGATTCTTACCTATCCGATGCACAGTCAGGTCCCACGCTGTAATCCATCAGAAAGGGTTAACAGGTTACAGCTAGCAGGCAGCTAATGCTGCCTGCTGAGCTGTTACCCCCTGAATGAATAAGTTCCTCTCCCGGCGAAAGGAGAGGAAGTGATTCATGTGTGAAGCTTAATTGATTTCTTCCCACTTTCACTTCAGGTCACCCTGACCTGATCTGAAGTGAAAGTGGGAAGCAATCAATTAAGCTTCACACACTCATCACTTCCTCTCCTGTCGCCGGGAGAGGAACTGATTCAATCAGGGAATTACAGGTGAGCAATAAAATATTGTCCAAAACGGTGTCCTTATTTCATTAATAGGATTAATAATTAATGTGTGTGTTTTTTTTTTCATTTCATTCAATAGGTTTAATAATTGATAGTTGTCAAATTGACAGCTCTCAATTATTAACCTGGCTTAAAGTCACCTTTCAATTGCAAGGTGGCTTTAACCCCTTATTAACCCATTCGCCACCGCTACAGGGCAATGGGAATAGACGGGCAGAGTGCCAGAAAGGGCTAATCTAATTATAGATTTGCCTTTTCTGGGGTGGCTGGGGGCAGATGTTAGTAGGCGGGGGGGGGGCACAAAATAAATGCACCCTCCCTGGCCTATTAATATTTGCCCCCACTTGCTTGCTTTGTCTGTCTGGTGGAGAAAATACAGCGGGAGCCCACGCATTTTTTTCCAACGAATTTATACCTTCAATTAACCCCTACATGTGTGAAATTTCACACATATACACTCATGTAATTGTTAGTGAAAACCAGATATCAAACTACATGAAATGACATGGTTAACTGTATGTAAACCATGTGTCATTTCATGTCGGGTCTAATTTCACAAAAGCCGGCAATTGAATTAGCGGCTATTACAGTATGTAGAAGTGTATGAACTAATATATATATATATATATATATATATATATATATATATATATATATATATATATATATATATATCGTATATACTCGTGTATAAGCCGAGATTTTCAGCACCTTTTTTCGTGCTGAAAATGCCCCCTCGGCTTATACACGAGTCATAGGGCAGAAACCAGCGGGGGAGGGGATGCCGCGGCAGGAGTCGGTGGCTGGGATCATACTCACCCCTCCCCGTGCCATCGCTGAACGTCCCTGCAATCCTCCGTTCTCCCCGTCTTCCTGCAGCTCTTCAGCACTGAGCGGTGATGTAATACCCGCTCATTAAGGTCATGTAATATGGATGCGACGCCACTCCCATGGGCGTGGCCTCCATATTCATGGCCTTAATGAGCGGTATTACATCACCGCTCAGTGCTGAAGAGCTGCAGGAAGACGGGGAGAACGAAGGATTGCAGGACGCTCAGCGATGGCACGGGGAGGGGTGAGTATGATGGAGGAGAGGACAAGGAGCACGGAACAGGACGGGGGGGGGGAGAACGGTGGACGGGGGAAGCATGGAGCAGGACGGGGGAAGCATGGAGCAGGACAGGAGAGGATGGAGGGCATAGAGGAGCACGGAGCAGGACGGGGGGAGAGGATGGAGGGCACAGAGGAGCACGGAGCAGGACGGGGGGCACAGGAGGACGGAGAAGGAATGGGGGAGCACAGCGGAGGACGGAGCATGAGGGGGGGGGGGGGGTACAGAGGAGAATGGGGGAGCACAGAGCTGGATGGGGGAGCAAGGAGCAGGATGGGGTCAGCACAGAGCAGGAGGGCAGTTTATACACCCGGCTTATACATGAGTCAATAATTTTTCCCAGTTTTTTGTGGCAAAATTAGGGGGGGGGGGGTCGGCTTATACACGAGTATATACGGTATATGTGTCACAATGACATATATATATCTAGATTGTGAGCCCCATCGGGGACAGCGACGATAATGTGTGCAAACTGTAAAGCGCTGCGAAATATGTTAGCGCTATATAAAGATTATTATTATTATTATCCCCTTGAAAAAGTGGCATGCTAGCCACGAAACGTGCGTTGGGGTGACATCTGTGAGCGGGGTGACTGCATTCCTGTGTTACTTTTGTATTGGTGAGCATGGCTTCTTGCTGAATTAGGCAGCGCTGCACAGTCTATTGCTGACCTGAATATATACCAATGTTTGTGATTTTTTTTTTTTTTCTTTTTCTTTTTTGAAGCATGTTCAGGCACTTTGTGGTTAACATATAGGTAGCTACAGCACCGCATTTCTTTTTCCCACTGCGGGAGGTGCTCCATATGACTCCCTGTTTGGGGCTACCATTTGTTTATTCCACTGCCACTGTTATTAATGTCACTTGATATTAACAGGAACGCATTCCCCCTGCATATGCATCCGTCCTATGTATGTGTTTCTTATGTCTTTTTCATATGATCTTGTGTTACTTTTTTTATACGATTTATATAAATATTTACTATTTTTTGCTAAAAAATCCTTTTTCACCAGTGACTCCTATTTTCTCCTTTATGTCATTATGCTATTATGAGTGGCGATTTCTGGTCACACACATGTGTGGTGTGACCCACATATATTCTACCAATGCGGCTGTATTTGGTTAAATTTATTATATATGTATTCTATGTGTATATATCTATTCTTTACATTCTTTATTAAAGCTGTCAGTGTGATTTTACAGTATAGCCGGGGATGAATTGCCGGCTTTTCTAAAGGACACCGATGCAATTTAATCGCAAGTCACACGTGCGGTCCGTTTGTAACTCGATTTTTCATCGCTCTCATAGACTTGCATTGGCGATAGTCGACCCACAATCGGTGACAATCGCAGCATGCTGCGATTGCACTCGCACGTTTAAAACGGACCACAAAAAATCTGATACTGGGAGCTGCTCCATAGATTAACATTGGTCCGACTGCAATGCGATATTTCATCGCATTGCAGTCGTCCGATTTTGTCGCCAGTGTGACTCCTTAAAATGATACCTGGAGTGAAGAAATCCATCTTGTGGTTGTTGTTTAATCTTTATTTTCAGTTATGAGTTAATGAGATTCTCGTGCTCCGGGGCGGCTTGTGAGGTGGGGTGGGGGGTCTTCATGTGGTGCTCTGATTACCTATGCATCTTTATGGCTTATGATAGGTTACTGCAGGGGTCGACAAAGTTGTTCAGAATCTAGGAGCCAGCCAAAAAATTTAGGAGCCAGAATTTTTTTTTCATTTCATCATCATCGCCTCCCCATCATCATCGACTCCCCATCATCATCATTGCCTCCCCATCATCATCATGGCCTCCCCATCATCATCATGGCCTGCCCATCATCATCGTCGCCGCCTCATCATATCATCGCCTCCCCATCGTCATCATCGCCTCCCCATCATCATCATCGTCTCCCCATCATCATCATGGCCTCCCCATCATCATCATGGCCTCCCCATCATCATCAATGCCTGCCCATCATCATCGTCGCCGCCTCCTCATCATCATCATCGTCTCCCCATCATCATCATCGCCTCCCCATCATCATCAATGCCTGCCCATCATCATCAATGCCTGCCCATCATCATATCGTCGCCTCCTCATCATATCATCGCCTCCCCATCATCATCATCGTCGTCTCCCCATCATCATCATCCCATCATCATCATCGTCGTCTCCCCATCATCATCATGGCCTCCCCATCATCATCATGGCCTCCCCATCATCATCATGGCCTCCCCATCATCATCATGGCCTCCCCATCATCATCATGGCCTCCCCATCATCATCATGGCCTCCCCATCATCATCATGGCCTCCCCATCATCATCATGGCCTCCCCATCATCATCATGGCCTCCCCATCATCATATCATGGCCTCCCCATCATCATATCATGGCCTCCCCATCATCATATCATGGCCTCCCCATCATCATATCATGGCCTCCCCATCATCATCATGGCCTCCCCATCATCATCATGGCCTCCCATCATCATATCATGGCCTCCCATCATCATATCATGGCCTCCCCATCATCATATCATGGCCTGCCCATCATCATATCATGGCCTGCCCATCATCATATCATGGCCTGCCCATCATCATATCATGGCCTGCCCATCATCATATCATCGATGCCTCCCATCATCATATCATCGATGCCTCCCCATCATCATATCATCGATGCCTCCCCATCATCATCGATGCCTCCCCATCATCATCGATGCCTCCCCATCATCATCGATGCCTCCCCATCATCATCGATGCCTCCCCATCATCATCGATGCCTCCCCAATCATCGATGCCTCCCCTCATCATGCTCCATCATCGATGCCTCCCCATCATCATCGATGCCTCCCCATCATCATCGATGCCTCCCCATCATCATCATGCCTCCCCATCATCATCATCGATGCCTCCCCATCATCATCATCGATGCCTCCCCATCATCATCATCGATGCCTCCCCATCATCATCATCGATGCCTCCCCATCATCATCGATGCCTCCCCATCATCATCGATGCCTCCCCATCATCATCGATGCCTCCCCATCATCATCGATGCCTCCCCATCATCATCGATGCCTCCCCATCATCATCGATGCCTCCCCATCATCATCGATGCCTCCCCATCATCATCGATGCCTCTCCATCATCACTGCCCTCCCCCCACCACCATCACACATGCAGCACACAAGCACTCTCTCACATACACATACACACACACATACACATCACATCTCACCTGTCCTGGCGTCCGCGCGCTCTCTGCCACAGCCGGCCGCTGAATGATGACGTCATTCAGCGGCGCTGCTGTGAGAGGAAGCGCCGGCGCCCCCTGGAGCCCGGATCTGCGGCAGCGGAGGCACGGGAGAGGTAAGTATTGTGCCAGCTGCTGCCGGGGCCCTGAGCAGGCGGGGGCGGGTGGCGGCGCTGACACCGCTTTCCTCCGCTAACGGGCGCCGGGGTGCCCGCCCGACGGCGAGTGGGCCCCCCCGCCTGCTCAGGGCCCCGACAAACCCGGGCGCCAGGCATGATTTTCTAGGCGCCACTGGCGACCTGGCGCCCGGGTTTGTCGAACCCTGGGTTACTGATCCCTCAGTGACCTGCCCCTTATTTTACATACTGTATGTTTGCAAAAAAAAAAAAAAAATTTTTACATACATCATGCTGGTGCCTGCACAGTAGCATAATTTGGAACGCAACAGATTTTACGGTGCAGGCGACGCCATCTTGGTGGAGACCATATTTTTTTTCCCCTAGCAAAATGGCGCCGGCGGTGGTGCCTGCACAGTAACATCTATTGCATTCCAAATTATGCTACTGCGCAGGCACGGCTGGCAGCATTTTGAGGAAGATTTTTTTCCTCAAGCAATTTATATCACTAAATAAAATGTGATCATGCTACAGTGCAGGCGCCACTGCTGGCCTGATGAATGTCTTTTTTTTCCCAAATTATAACATAGTTTGTAAACTAGGGGGCAGGTCAGTGAGGGATCAGTGACCTGTCAGAAGCCATACTGATTGATATCTTAGCAGAGCACCATATAAAGACCCCCCACAGGCTGCCCCGGAGCACGGGCATATCATTAACTCAAAACTGAAAATAAAGATTTAACAACAACCACAAGATGGGTCTCATCAACAAAGGTATCACTGTAATCAGTATAACAGCGCCGACCTGACACTGTCTGTAGGTTACTATGCACAATCCTGCTGACAGGTTCCCTTAAAGAAAATTGGATTCCAAAGCTTCCCCTTTATTTTGCAATGTTAAACATGTATAGCACATGGATGCCATCCGTGTCTTTCACAGACCTGTAGACTTGTATTGGCCCTTGTCATCCATGCTGCTGGAAAAAAAAAAAAAATGGATGAGTGTCCGCGTGGTTTCAAAGGGCACATGGTCCCTGCCAACAAATGGACAATTGTGCAGTACCACAGATTATGATAGGTATGTGGGGAAAAAAAAAAAAAAACAGGATACCATACGTACAAGTGAAGGGAGTCCAAGTATATTTATGCTCTCACTGCCCATTTATAAAACCCCAGAAGAGGATCTCCATGTTCACAATGGTGGAGGTGGCTTAGGCTGGGCACTGCCTGGGCGTTTTACTGGAACTCATTAAAAGAAAATTGAATTTATATAGCAGAAATTGTATATACACAGGCATGGTAATCCAAGCAAGCTGCCATGGAAATAAAATAGGTACTTGAAAAAGTTCTGCTGTCCATGGATTTAAGTTTTTAGGACCCATAAACCATGAGACCATGACAATACAGACACAATGTAGAGCGCTATCTAGAGAGGATAGATGCTTGCTGCTGATTCCAGTGATCTTCAGAAGATCTGCTGAGAAACATCGGCTCCCTGTACAATAGCTGCACAAGCCAATCAAAGGCTGGAAGAGGACGTTGACGTGCCTGTCGCAGAAGGTGCATGATGTCAATGCTGTGCGCCGCTCCGGCTCCCCAGGAGCAGGAAGACGCTGCTCACCATAGGAGCGGGGACACACAAGAAGAAATGAAAGGTCCGGCCACAGCGATGGTAGCGGGGAATACAGCTCAGTTGTGTGTCTTTGGAATTTTCCTTGTTAAATGGCCGCGCACCTTACTAATCCTATTAAACTGCAGATTAGCCCTTTATCTGTTAACAGCATTATTCAACATGTCAGGTTCCCTTTAACTCCTCTCCTGGAATGTAACTACTGTGCACAGTCCTCTAGACTCTGGTGGTCGGTCTCCTTGGAAACCAGCTGTACACTGAAAGCTCTCATTGCAGGAGAATAACAGCAGATACCAAATACAAATCAACTGCAAACTTACTTATTTTCATGCTAACTAGCGAAAGCAATTTAATAACAAGAGACTACCCCGACTAAAAGGCCCGTCTCACATAGCGAGATCGCTACTAAACAGCGATCTCGCTATGTCTGACACGTACCAGAGATCAGGCCCCTGCTGTGAATCGCTGGTCGTGTCAGAAATGTCAGGACATTTTTTTGATCGCTGGTCTCCCGCTGACAGGCACGCATCGCTGCGTGTGACAGGCAGGAGACCAGCGATCTCCTGGTAACCAAGGTAAACATCGGGTTTCCAGGCGTGGGGCTGTGCCTGGAAACCCGATGTGTACCTTGGATACCAGCGCCCTGATGCAGGGAGCTGGTAACCAAGGTACACAGCGGGTTTCCAAGCACCGCGCAGCGCCTGGAAACCCGACGTGTACCTTGATTACCAGCTCCCTGCATCAGCGCACTGGTATCCAACGTACACTGCGGGTAACTAGGCGATGTTACCCGCAGTGTCGCTGTGCTTGTAGCTGCCTGTTTGGCAGCTCAGCAGCGATCATGTAGCGACACACCAGCGATCCTGATCGTTGTCGGCATCGCTGGTGTGTCGCTATGTGAGACGGGGCCCTAAGGCTGGGAAGGTTACTGATCCAACGTGGGTGCCCACCTTGGCATAGACAATAGTGATGCTAGAAATGACATACAGGTTATGAATAATAAAACGAGAGAACCCTGAAATGTAGCTGGAGGGCGAACACCTAGACGAGACGCCAGGATCACACTTCTAAGTGAGCGTTAAAGGACTATAACTATGGGAACTGCCAGCACACGCGGGTCTGTGTATTCCCGTGAGGTCGCACAGTACAAGTCGCCAGCTCACACGGGTACGTGTATTCCTGTGGGGTCGCACAGTACGAGCTGCCAGCACACGTGGGTTTATGTATTCCTGTGGCGTCGCACAGAACGAGCCACCAGTACATGCAGGTACGTGTATTCCTCTGAGGTCGCACAGTACGAGCTGCCAGTACATGCTGGTACATGTATTTCTGTGGTGTTGCACAGTACGAGCCGCCAGCACACGCAGGTACGTGTATTTCTGTGGGGTCGCACAGTATGAGCCACCAGCACACACAGGTATGTGTATTCCTGTGGGGTCGCACAGTACGAGCTGCCAGCACACGTGGGTTTATGTATTCCTGTGGGGTCGCACAGAACAAGCCACCAGTACATGCGGGTACGTGTATTCCTGTGGGGTCGCACAGTATGAGCTGCCAGCACACGTGGGTTTATGTATTCCTGTGGGGTCGCACAGAACGAGCCACCAGTACATGCGGGTACGTGTATTCCTGTGGGGTCGCACAGTATGAGCTGCCAGCACACGTGGGTTTATGTATTCCTGTGGGGTCGCACAGAACAAGCCACCAGTACATGCGGGTACGTGTATTCCTGTGGGGTCGCACAGTATGAGCTGCCAGCACACGTGGGTTTATGTATTCCTGTGGGGTCGCACAGAACGAGCCACCAGTACATGCGGGTACGTGTATTTCTGTGGTGTCGCACAGTACGAGCTGCCAGCACACGTGGGTTTATGTATTCCTGTGGGGTCGCACAGTACGAGCCACCAGTACATGCGGGTACGTGTATTTCTGTGGGGTCGCACAGTATGAGCTGCCAGCACACGTGGGTTTATGTATTCCTGTGGGGTCGCACAGAACGAGCCACCAGTACATGCGGGTACGTGTATTCCTGTGGGGTCGCACAGTATGAGCTGCCAGCACACGTGGGTTTATGTATTCCTGTGGGGTCGCACAGTACGAGCCACCAGTACATGCGGGTACGTGTATTCCTGTGGGGTCGCACAGTATGAGCTGCCAGCACACGTGGGTTTATGTATTCCTGTGGGGTCGCACAGAACAAGCCACCAGTACATGCGGGTACGTGTATTCCTGTGGGGTCGCACAGTATGAGCTGCCAGCACACGTGGGTTTATGTATTCCTGTGGGGTCGCACAGTACGAGCCACCAGTACATGCGGGTACGTGTATTCCTGTGGGGTCGCACAGTATGAGCTGCCAGCACACGTGGGTTTATGTATTCCTGTGGGGTCGCACAGAACAAGCCACCAGTACATGCGGGTACGTGTATTCCTGTGGGGTCGAACAGTATGAGCTGCCAGCAAACGTGGGTTTATGTATTCCTGTGGGGTCGCACAGAACGAGCCACCAGTACATGCGGGTACGTGTATTCCTGTGGGGTCGCACAGTATGAGCTGCCAGCACACGTGGGTTTATGTATTCCTGTGGGGTCGCACAGTACGAGCCACCAGTACATGCGGGTACGTGTATTTCTGTGGTGTCGCACAGTACGAGCCGCCAGTATATGTGGGTACGTGTATTTCTGTGGTGTCGCACAGTACGAGCCGCCAGTACATGCGGGTACGTGTATTTCTGTGGTGTCGCACAGTACGAGCCGCCAGTACATGCGGGTACGTGTATTTCTGTGGTGTCGCACAGTACGAGCCGCCATGTATTCCTGTGGGGTCGCATAGTTCACCGGCTGAAAGTGGACATACCCTTTAGGAACTCTGCTGATTATCATGCTTTAATCAGGGTACTGCTCTCATTTCCACACGTGACCAAAATTGGTAACCTGCCCACTAGTGAGGGGACATGTCACTTACGTCTCGTGGGTGCCGTAGAAGAAGATGAGGTGCTTGTTGGGGGGAGGCTTCACGGCTCCATCTTTCACATCATCCACCTGAGTAACGAAGCATGGTCAGCATGAGGAGCAGAGCAGTAACAAGGCAGCTTCCCGCTGCAGGCACAGCACCGGCCCCGCTCCCCGCTGCAGGCACAGCACCGGCCCCGCTCCCCGCTGCAGGCACAGCAGTGGCCCCGCTCCCCGCTGCAGGCACAGCACCGGCCCCGCTCCCCGCTGCAGGCACAGCAGTGGCCCCGCTCCCCGCTGCAGGCACAGCACCGGCCCCGCTCCCCGCTGCAGGCACAGCACCGGCCCCGCTCCCCGCTGCAGGCACAGCACCGGCCCCGCTCCCCGCTGCAGGCACAGCAGTGGCCCCGCTCCCGCTGCAGGCACAGCACCGGCCCCGCTCCCCGCTGCAGGCACAGCACCGGCCCAGCTCCCCGCTGCAGGCACAGCACCGGCCCCGCTGCAGGCACAGCACCGGCCCCGCTCCCCGCTGCAGGCACACCCCACTCTCCGCCATCGCGCTCTCACCCGGGCCGGCCAGTGCGGGTAACCCTTCATCTTGGCGAAGACGAGGTCTCCCGGCTGAAACGTATGCGGCATGATGGGCTGGTAGGTCGCGGTCTCCTCTTCAGCGGGTAGCCCTCGTCGCCGGAAATAACGCCTCTCCTTCTGTGATTGGTACCGCGGCTGCCATTCGCCCGGACGAGGTGAATGACGGGGTCGCGCACGGCGGGATCACTTCCGGGTGGAGCCGTCACCTGCTCGGTTGAGCAGGAGGCTGGTGAGGAGATCTGCTCCATTACCGGCAGCCATGAAGAAGCTGTTCGACGGCTTCAAAGCTGACATCAAATTCAAGAGCGCAGGTCCTGGGCGCAAACTAACGGAGGAGGCCAGGTACATGGCGGCAGTGGTGAGCGTGCCACCCCGGGCTCCGCAGTAACGGCGCTGGGGGCTGCTCACAGGGTGACCATGATCTACGTCACTAAAATCCTCTGCTCTCAAGAACACAGGGACATTAACCTTCTAGTTTACTCCTCGTTGCCTTGGTTACCGGCCACCTTTGCAGTTTTTCAGAAGTGGCTGTATGGTTGGCAGTAAGCGCTTGACCCGGCTGGCGTCCGTGCCCCTGCGCTCCTCCTCTGACCCCTGGCAGAAGTATTGCAGAGTGCCCAGGTCACACCTATGCCATGCTGCCAGTCCGAACCGTGAATGTTCAGGAGCTGTGCGACCCCCTGAGAAGGGAAGCGGGGGACAGAGGAGTAGTGCTCTCCGGAAGACTGAACTGTTGAGAATCCTTTAATGGTGTGATCCAGGTCCACCATAAAATGATCTTTAAAGCACCAACCTGGAGTTCTTTTCTTTTATTGCAGAGCTGGAGTGGCGCCACTAATCTAAGTTCACTGACCCTAGTCTTATCCTCACCAGCCGCCGTCTTCAACTATTCCCGGCGCCACTCCGGTCCTGCGGCACCATCTTGTGACCGCATTTCCTAACTGACCTGAAGTCGGAGGAAACGGTCACGAACTCTCATTGTAAGTCTAGGAGAGCGTCACTCTGGGCTCATACACAAACATTGAGTGGTGACTTCTGGATCACCCAGTAAATATTGGAGGAATCCAGCTGGTCAGAAAATAAATGGAATGGCGCTGATAACAGGTGGAGACGGGGGCCGATGAGTATAAGACTAGGGGCAGGGAACTTAGATTAGTGGCGCCACTCCAGCTCTGCAATAAAAGAAAAGAACTCCAGGTTGGTGCTTTAAAGATCATTTTATGGTGGACCTGGATCACACCATTAAAGGATTCTCAACAGTTCAGTCTTCCGGAGAGCACTACTCCTCTGTCCCCCGCTTCCCTTCTTAGGGGGTCGCACAGCTCCTGAACATTCACGGTTCGGACTGGCAGCATGGCATAGGTGTGACCTGAGCACCCCTTTTAAGGAGGACTTGTCAGTTTCCCCCCCCCAAAAGAAAGAATTGGTGAAATACCTCATAAAAATCCTTGTGACGCCCTGATTCTGCTGCTCTTTTCTCCTTTGTGCTGTGCTGCTCCCTTTCAGAGATATTCACATTTGTTTCTTCCGGAAATCTCCACTTGTGGTTTGACTAGGCATTTCTTCAGAGTCTTCTCTGAGGGTCGTGCTCTTTCACCCCTCCTCCCAGATGGTTCCAATCACAGCTGATCTAGCAGTCTATCGGCCTCAGACGCTGCCGAGCTGTGATTGGCAAAATCTGGGAAGAGGGGTGAAAGAGCACGCCCCTCAGAGAAGGAACGCCCGATTGTATCATAAGCAGAGATTTCACATACTGCACTCCAAAATCAATAAATGTGAATATCTCTGCAGTGGAGAGTCCTTTTTAAGGTACGGTTTGCATAACTTTATGGCGGCTATTTTTTCTTTAAGGCCGGGGTCACACTGGCGACAAAATCGGACGACTGCAAAGCGATGAAATATCGTATTGCAGTCTGTCCTATGTTAATCTATGGAGCAGCTCCCAGCATCCGAATTTTTGTGGTCCGTTTTTTACGTGCGAGTGAAATCGCAGCATGCTGCGATTGTCACCGATTGTTGGTCGACTATCGCCAATGCAAGTCTATGGGAGCGATGAAAAATCGGATTACAAACGGACCGCATGTGTGACTTGCGACAAAATCGCACCGGTGTCCTTTAGAAAAGCCGGCAATTCATCCCCGGCTATACTGTAAAATCACACTGACAGCTTTAATAAACAATAGAAAGAATAGATATATACACATAGAATACATATGTATATATATATATATATATATATATATACACATGTCATTGTGACACACATATATATATATATATATATATATACATATATATATATACATATATTTATAGTTCATACACTTCTACATAGTATAATAGTCGCTAATTCAATTGTCGGCTTTTGTGAAATTACAGACCCGACATGAAATGACACGTGGTTTACATAAAGTTAACCATGTAATTTCATGTAGTTTGGTATATGGTTTTCACTAACAATTACATGAGTGTATGTGTGCAAAATTTCAGACATGTAGGAGTTAATTAAATGTGTAAAATCATTTAAAAAAAAATGCGTGGGCTCCTGCGACATTTTTTCCACCAGACAGGGAAAGCCAATAAGTGGGGGTAGATAATAATGGCCTAGGAAGGGTGCATTTATTTTTCTGCCCCCCCTACCCCCGGCTCCTAACATCTGCCCCCAGCCACCCCAGAAAAGGCACATCTATGATTAGATGCGCCTTTTCTGGCTCTTAGCCCGTCTATTCCCATTGCCCTGTAGCGGTGGCTAATGGGTTAAGGCCACCTTGCTATTGGAAGGTGACTTTAAGCCAGGTTAATAATTGAGAGTTGTCAATTAGACAACTCTCAATTATTAATCCTATTGTATGAAATGGTTAAAAAAGACACACACATTAATGAAAAATCATTTTAATGAAATAAACACACAGTTTTTGACCATCTTTTATTGTACAGGTAATCCTTCGATTCCCTTGTTCTCCTGTAATAAAAATAAAATAATAAAGCAACATTATTCTTACCTATCCGGCGCACAGTCAGGTCCCACACTGCAATCCTTCACAAAGGGTTAACAGGTTTACAGCTAGCAGCACAGCTGACGTCGCTGATGCTGTGCGGTGTCCCCGGCTGACCTGAACTGATTAGCCTGGGAAGCAATCAATTAAGCTTCCCAGCTAATCACTTCCTCTCCTGTCAGCTGGGAGAGAAGCTCATTCCTTCGGGGGCTTACAGCTGAGCTGCGCAGCTTGCTGTAAACCAGTTAACCCTTTGTGAAGGATTACAGCGTTGGACCTGACAGATCGCCGGATAGGTAAGAATAATGTTGTTTTATTTATTTTTTTTATTACAGGACAAGGGAATCGAAGGAATACCAGTACAATAAAAGATGGTCAAAAACTGTGTGTTTATTTCATTAAAATTGCTTTTAATTAATATGTGCGTGTTTTTTTTTTTATTTCATACAATAGGATTAATAATTGATAGTTGTCTAATTGACAACTCTCAATTATTAACCTGTCTTAAAGTCACCTTCCAACAGCAAGGTGGCTTTAACCCACTATTAACACATTTGCCACCGCTACAGGGCAATGGGAATAGACCGGATAAGTGCCAGAAAGGGCGCATCTAATTATAGATTTGCCTTTTCTGAGGTGGCTGGGGGCAGATGTTAGTAGCCAGGGGGGGCACAAAATAAATTCACCCTCCCTAGGATATTATTATCTGCCCCCACTCACTGGCTTTCCCTGTCTGGTTGAGAAAATAGCGCGGGAGCTCACACATTTTTTTAAACAAATTTACACCTTTAATTAACCCCTACATATCTGAAATTTTGCACACATACACTCATGTAATTGTTAGTGAAAACCATATATCAAACTACATGAAATGACATGGTTAACTGTATGTAAACCATGTGTCATTTCATGTCGGGTCTGTAATTTCACAAAAGCCGGCAATTGAATTAGCGGCTATTACAGTATGTAGAAGTGTATGACATATATAATATATATATATATATATACTGTATGTGTCACAATGACAAATAGAATACATATATATTCTATGTGTGTATATATCCTTTCTTTTGTGATTTAAAAACTATTCATTTGGATCCATTATATGTCGGTTTTGCTAGCCACCGACAAAATCTCGCAAGGCTGATGTCAATCGGATGTGAAACGTACGCTCAGATGCAACTAAATTGCATCATTGCAGTAGAATCGGATGACAGACGGAGCAATGTTCAGGAAACATTTGTGCGATAATCGTCTGACTAAAACAGTCCGATTTTTTTAGACGTTGTGTGTGACCCCAGCCTAAATGTTATGATCTGCTA
The DNA here is from genome assembly GCA_033576555.1 of Oophaga sylvatica. Lineage (NCBI taxonomy): Eukaryota > Metazoa > Chordata > Amphibia > Anura > Dendrobatidae > Oophaga > Oophaga sylvatica. The sequence goes on along the minus strand of JARQOD010000001.1, from coordinate 328,892,880 downwards.
CAAGCACTAAGGAAAGATGGGAATTCTGTTCGTACAATAAAACTAAGCTCGATCCCTACGATGTAACGGGGAACCTGATCCTGCGACCAGACCCGCTAAAGTCCTCAGCTAGTCTGAACGAAGACCTATAGTTGCGAGGGAGGGATCCCTACAAGATCTAGGGACTGGGAGAAAAGGTGGACACCTCCTAACAGAAATTGTAGCAGGGAAAATAAACAGAAAACAAATTACTTAGAGATCCTAAGATCAAGCAAAACTGACAGAGTAAGGCACCTAAGCACCCGGCTAGCTTAAGAGTAGATAATACAATGAAGTCCAGCAAAGCCAGAAGGGCGGAGCCAGACTAAATAGGGAAAAAAGGTCATGTGACCAGCAAACAAAAAACCTAACAAGAGGGTTCTAACACTAAATGAGTATATGTATGGGGTATTTTACTCCCTACGAACTCTCTTCTTTCAGTTCATGAGGAAGTTTAACCCCTTTACCCCAAGGGTGGTTTGCATGTTAACCCCTTCCCGACCCATGACGCCACGTAGGCGTCATGAAAACCTGTGCCAATCCGACCCATGACGCCTATGTGGCGTCATGAAAGGATCTCGTCCCTGCGGGCCGGGAGACCGGGGTCACTCAAAGGTCACCCGACCCGCAGTTACAGGACCCTTTGTGCTTCACCACAGGGGGGTTGGCTTAACCCCCCCGTGGCCACGATCGCTCTGATTGGCTGTTTCACTTTTAACAGCCAATCAGAGCAATGTGTAATATTTCACCAATTTAATTGGTGAAATATTACAATCCAGCCATGGCCGATGCTGCAATAGCATCTGCCATGGCTGGAGACCGAGCCCTGACCCCCCCACACCGAGTCACGGCGGTGATCGGCCGCCGCCACCGAAAGATGGCAGCGATCGGTCACCGCCGTCACTTACAGCTCCCCTCCTCTTTTGGTCCACTGCCCCCACTTCCTATCCCCCCCCCCCCAGCTTTCCGACCCCCCTACTCACCTCTCCCGATCCACCGATGTCCCACGATCGGGCCCGGCGTCCGCCCGGGCCTCTTCATGGGCGCCGCCATATTGGAAAATGGCGGGCGCATGCGCAGTGCGCCGGCCGGCGCATGCGCAGTGCGCCCCCCAGTGTTCAAAAATTTATTTTGATCACTGTGATAAACTGTCACAGTGATCAAAATAAAAAAAAGTAAATGAACCCCCCCCTTTATCATAGGTAGGGACAAATAAAAAAAATAAAGAATTTTTTTTTTTTTCCTAGCGGATTTTGCTGCTGATCCGCAGCTGATTTTGCTGCGGATCCGCGGCGGATATCGCTGCTTATCCGCGGCGGATTTCGCTGCTGATCCGCGGCGGATTTCGCTGCTGATCCGCGGCGGATTTCGCTGCTGATCCGCGGCGGACTTCGCTGCTGATCCGCGGCGGACTTCGCTGCTGATCCGCGGCGGACATCGCTGCTGATCCGCGGCGGACTTCGCTGCGGATCCGCTGCGGATTTCGCTGCTGATCGGCGGCGGATTTCGCTTCTGATCCGCGGCGGATTTCGCTGCTGATCGGCGGCGGATTTCGCTGCTGATCCGCGGCGGACTTCGCTGCTGATCCGCGGCGGACATCGCTGCTGATCCGCGGCGGACATCGCTGCTGATCCGCGGCGGATTTCGCTGCGGATCCGCGGCGGATTTCGCTGCTGATCCGCGGCGGATTTCGCTGCTGATCCGCGGCGGATTTCGCTGCTGATCGGCGGCGGATTTCGCTGCTGATCCGCTGCGGATTTCGCTGCTGATCCGCGGCGGATTTCGATGCTGATCGGCGGCGGATTTCGCTGCTGATCCGCGGCGGATTTCGATGCTGATCGGCGGCGGATTTCGCTGCTGATCCGCGGCGGATTTCGCTGCGGATCCGCGGCGGATTTCGCTGCGGATCCGCGACTGATTTCGCTGCGGATCCGCGACTGATTTCGCTGCGGATCCGCGGCGGATTTCGATGCTGATCGGCGGCGGATTTCGCTGCTGATCGGCGGCGGATTTCGCTGCTGATCGGCGGCGGATTTCGCTGCGGATCCGCGGCTGATTTCGCTGCTGATCCGCGGCGGATTTTGCTGCTGATCCGCGGCTGATTATCTGCTGATTCATCTGCGCTAGCGGGTATAGCATAACGCGATCGCGTTATGCTATACCGTTACCAGCCGGTCAACGCTACGTGTTGTACGGGCTGGTAAAACGCAATATGAACCCAGTCTTAGGGTTAGAACTAGGGTTAGGGTTAGCATTAGGGCTAAGGTTAGAATTACGGTTAGGGTTGGAATTTGGGTTAGGGTTGGAATTTGGGTTAGGGTTGGAATTAGGGTTAGGTTTGGAATTAGGGTTAGGCTTGTAGTTAGGTTTATGGTTAGAGTTGGGATTAGGGTTAGGGGTGTGTTGGGGTTAGGGTTATGATTAGGGTTTGTATTAGGGTTAGCTGATTTTGCTGCGGATCCGCGGCGGATATCGCTGCTTATCCGCGGCGGATTTCGCTGCTGATCCGCGGCGGATTTCGCTGCTGATCCGCGGCGGACTTCGCTGCTGATCCGCGGCGGACATCGCTGCTGATCCGCGGCGGACTTCGCTGCGGATCCGCTGCGGATTTCCCTGCTGATCGGCGGCGGATTTCGCTGCTGATCGGCGGCGGATTTCGCTGCTGATCCGCGGCGGATTTCGCTGCTGATCGGCGGCGGATTTCGCTGCTGATCCGCGGCGGATTTCGCTGCTGATCGGCGGCGGATTTCGCTGCTGATCGGCGGCGGACTTCGCTGCTGATCCGCGGCGGACATCGCTGCTGATCCGCGGCGGACATCGCTGCTGATCCGCGGCGGACATCGCTGCTGATCCGCGGCGGACATCGCTGCTGATCCGCGGCGGACATCGCTGCTGATCCGCGGCGGACATCGCTGCTGATCCGCGGCGGATTTCGCTGCTGATCCGCGGCGGATTTCGCTGCTGATCGGCGGCGGATTTCGCTGCTGATCGGCGGCGGATTTCGATGCTGATCGGCGGCGGATTTCGCTGCTGATCCGCGGCGGATTTCGCTGCTGATCGGCGGCGGATTTCGCTGCTGATCGGCGGCGGATTTCGCTGCTGATCCGCGGCGGATTTCGCTGCGGATCCGCGGCGGATTTCGCTGCGGATCCGCGACTGATTTCGCTGCGGATCCGCGACTGATTTCGCTGCGGATCCGCGGCGGATTTCGCTGCTGATCCGCGGCGGATTTCGCTGCTGATCCGCGGCTGATTTCGCTGCGGATCCGCGGCTGATTTCGCTGCTGATCCGCGGCGGATTTCGCTGCTGATCCGCGGCGGATTTCGCTGCTGATCCGCGGCTGATTATCTGCTGATTCATCTGCGCTAGCGGGTATAGCATAACGCGATCGCGTTATGCTATACCGTTACCAGCCGGTCAACGCTACGTGTTGTACGGGCTGGTAAAACGCAATATGAACCCAGTCTTAGGGTTAGAACTAGGGTTAGGGTTAGCATTAGGGCTAAGGTTAGAATTATGGTTAGGGTTGGAATTTGGGTTAGGGTTGGAATTAGGGTTAGGTTTGGAATTAGGGTTAGGCTTGTAGTTAGGTTTATGGTTAGAGTTGGGATTAGGGTTAGGGGTGTGTTGGGGTTAGGGTTATGATTAGGGTTTGTATTAGGGTTAGGTGTGTGTAGGCGTTAGGGGTGTGTTGGGGTTAGGGTTGGAGTTAGAATTGAGGGGTTTCCACTATTTAGGCACATCAGGGGGTCTCCATACGCGACATGGCGCCACCATTGATTCCTGCAAATTTTGCGTTCAAAAAGTCAAACAGTGTTCCCTTTATTCCAAGCCCCGACGTATGCCCAAACAGTGGTTTATCCCCACATATGAGGTATCAGCATACTCGGGAAAAATTGCACAACAACTTTGGGGGTTCTAATTTCTCCTGTTAACATTGGGAAAAAAAATTGGGGACTAAAAATTATTTTTGTGGAAAAAAAATGATTTTATATTTTCACGGCTCTGCGTTATAAACTTCTGTGAAGGACTTGGAGATTCAAAGTGCTCACCACACATCTAGAGGAGTTCCTTGGGGGATCTAGTTTCCAAAATGGGGTCACTTGTGGGGAGTTTCTACTGTTTAGGCACATCAGTGACTCTGCAAACGTAACATGACGCCCGAAGACCATTCCATCAAGTGGGCATTTCAAAAGGTCACTACTTCCCATCCGAGCCCCGACGTGTGCCCATACAGTAGTTTTCTCCCACATATGGGATATCAGCATACTCAGGACAAATTGGACAACAACTTTTGGGGTCTAATTTCTCATGTTACCCTTGCGAAAATAAAAAAATTGGGGACTAAAAGATCCTGATTGTGGAAAAAATATGATTTTTTTATTTTCATGCCCGGGCGTTATAAACTTCTGTGTAGCCCTTGGGGGTTCAAAGTGCTCACCACACATCTAGATAAGTTCTTTGCGGTGTCTAGTTTCCAAAATGGGGTCACTTGTGGGGAGTTTCTACTGTTTAGGCGCATCAGGGGCTCTGCAAACGTAACAAGATGCCCGCAGACCATTCCATCAAGTTGGCATTTCAAAAGGTCACTACTTCCCATCCGAGCCCCGACGTGTGCCCATACAGTAGTTTTCTCCCACATATGGGATATCAGCATACTCAGGACAAATTGGACAACAACTTTTGGGGTCTAATTTCTCATGTTACCCTTGCGAAAATAAAAAAATTGGGGACTAAAAGATCCTGATTGTGGAAAAAATATGATTTTTTTATTTTCATGCCCGGGCGTTATAAACTTCTGTGTAGCCCTTGGGGGTTCAAAGTGCTCACCACACATCTAGATAAGTTCTTTGCGGTGTCTAGTTTCCAAAATGGGGTCACTTGTGGGGAGTTTCTACTGTTTAGGCGCATCAGGGGCTCTGCAAACGTAACAAGATGCCCGCAGACCATTCCATCAAGTTGGCATTTCAAAGCGTCACTACATCCCTTCCGAGCCCTGACGTGTGCCCAAACAGTGGTTCCCCCCCACATATGGGGTACTAGCGTACTCAGGACAAACTGGACAACAACTTTCGGGGTCCAATTTCTCCTGTAACCATTGTGAAAATAAAAAATAGTGGGCTAAAAAATCATTTTTTGAGAAAAAAAAATGATATTTTATTTTCACGGCTCTGCGTTATAAACTTCTGTAAAGCACCTGGGGGGTTCAAAGTGCTCACTATGCATCTAGATAAGTTCCTTAGGGCGTCTAGTTTCCAAAATGGGGTCACTTGTGGGGGAGCTCCAATGTTTAGGCACACAGGAACTCTCCAAATGCGACATGGCAACCGCTAAATATTCCAGCATATTTTCTATTCAAAAAGTCAAATGGCGCTCCTTCCCTTCTGAGCCCTGCCGTGCGCCCAAACAGTGGTTTATGATCACAAATTAGGTATCTGTGTACTCAGGAGAAATTGCCCAACAAATTTTAGAATCCAATTTATACTGTTGCCCATGTGAAAATGAAAAAAACTGAGGCTAAAAGAAAATTTTTGTGAAAAAAAGTACTTTCTTTTTTTTACGGATCAATTTGTGAAGCACCTGGGGGTTCAAAGTGCTCACTATGCATCTAGATAGGTTCCTTAGGGGGTCTAGTTTCCAAAATGGGGTCACTTGTGGGGGAGCTCCAATGTTTAGGCACACAGGGACTCTCCAAATGCGACATGGCAACCGCTAAATATTCCAGCATATTTTCCATTCAAAAAGTCAAATGGCGCTCCTTCCCTTCTGAGCCCTGCCGTGCGCCCAAACAGTGGTTTATGACCACATATGAGGTATCTGTGTACTCAGGAGAAATTGCCCAACAAATTTTAGGATCCAATTTATACTGTTGCCCATGTGAAAATGAAAAAAACTGAGGCTAAAAGAAAATTTTTGTGAAAAAAAAGTACTTTCTTTTTTTTACGGATCAATTTGTGAAGCACCTGGGGGTTCAAAGTGCTCACTATGCATCTAGATAAGTTCCTTAGGGGGTCTAGTTTCCAAAATGGGGTCACTTGTGGGGGAGCTCCAATGTTTAGGCACACAGGGACTCTCCAAATGCGACATGGCAACCGCTAAATATTCCAGCATATTTTCCATTCAAAAAGTCAAATGGCGCTGCTTCCCTTCTGAGCCCTGCCATGCGCCCAAACAGTGGTTTATGACCACATATGAGGTATCTGTGTACTCAGGAGAAATTGCCCAACAAATTTTAGGATCCAATTTATACTGTTGCCCATGTGAAAATGAAAAAACTGAGGCTAAAAGAAAATTTTTGTGAAAAAAAAGTACTTTCTTTTTTTTACAGATCAATTTGTGAAGCACCTGGGGGTTCAAAATGATCACTATGCATCTAGATAAGTTCCTTAGGGGGTCTAGTTTCCAAAATGGGGTCACTTGTGGGGGAGCTCCAATGTTTAGGCACACAGGGACTCTCCAAATGCGACATGGCAACCGCTAAATATTCCAGCATATTTTCCATTCAAAAAGTCAAATGGCGCTGCTTCCCTTCTGAGCCCTGCCATGCGCCCAAACAGTGGTTTATGACCACATATGAGGTATCTGTGTACTCAGGAGAAATTGCCCAACAAATTTTAGGATCCAATTTATACTGTTGCCCATGTGAAAATGAAAAAACTGAGGCTAAAAGAAAATTTTTGTGAAAAAAAAGTACTTTCTTTTTTTTACAGATCAATTTGTGAAGCACCTGGGGGTTCAAAATGATCACTATGCATCTAGATAAGTTCCTTAGGGGGTCTAGTTTCCAAAATGGGGTCACTTGTGGGGGAGCTCCAATGTTTAGGCACACAGGGACTCTCCAAATGTGACATGGCAACCGCTAAATATTCCAGCATATTTTCCATTCAAAAAGTCAAATGGCGCTCCTTCCCTTCTGAGCCCTGCCGTGCGCCCATACAGTGGTTTATGACCACATATGAGGTATCTGTGTACTCAGGAGAAATTGCCCAACAAATTTTAGGATCCATTTTATCCTGATGCCCATGTAAAAATGAAAAAATTGATGCTAAAAGAAAATATTTGTTGGAAAAATTAAAATGTCCATTTTTTCCTTACACGTTGCTTTAGTTCCTGTGAAGCACCTGAAGGGTTAATAATCTTCTTAAATGTAGTTTTGAGTAGCTTGAGGGGTGCAGTTTTTATAAAGGTGTCACTTTTGGGTATTTTCTGCCATATAGACCCCTCAAAGTGACTTCAAATGTGAGGTGGTCCCTAAAAAAAATGGTTTTGTAAATTGTGCTGTAAAAATGAGAAATCGCTGGTCAACTTTTAACCCTTATAACTTCCTAACAAAAAAAAAATGTTGTTCCCAAAATTGTGCTGATGTAAAGTAGACATGTGGGAAATTTTATTTATTAACTATTTTGTGTCACATAACTCTCTGGTTTAACAGAATAAAAATTAAAAATTTGAAAATTACAAAATTTTCTAAATTTTCGCCAAATTTCCATTTTTTTCACAAATAAACGCAAAAATTATCGACTTAAATTTACCACTAACATGAAGCCCGATATGTCACGAAAAAACAATCTCAGAATCGCTAGGATCCGTTGAAGCGTTCCTGAGTTATTACCTCATAAAGGGACACTGGTCAGAATTGCAAAAAATGGCAAGGTCTTTAAGGTCAAAATAGGCTGGGTCATGAAGGGGTTAATGACCGGGCCAATTTTTACAATTCTGACCACTGTCGCTTTATGAGGTAATAACTCTGGAACGCTTCCATGGATCCCGGTGATTCTGAAAATGTTTTCTCGTGACATTGTAGTTCATGATTGCGGTAAAATGTCTTTGATATGACTTTCATTTATTTGTGGAAAAAAAACGAAAATATAGTTAATAAGTAACATTTACCACATGTCTGCTTTACATCAGCACAAGTTTGGAACCAACATTTTTTTTTGTTAGGAAGTTAAAAGGGTTAAAGTTGACCAGCGATTTCTCATTTTTCCAACAAAATTTACAAAACCATTTTTTTTTTTAGGGACCACCTCACATTTGAAGTTACTTTGAGGGGCCTATATGATAGAAATTACCAAAAAGTGACACCATTCTAAAAACTGCACTCCTCATGGTACTCAAAATGACATTCAAGAAGCTTATTAACCCTTCAAGTGCTTCATAGGAATTTTTGGAATGTGGAAAAATAAAATGAACATTTCACTTTTTTTCACAAAAAAAATTACATCTGATCCAAATTTTTTTATTTTGACAAGGGTAACAGGAAAAAATGGACTCCAAAATGTGTTGTCCAATTTCTCCTGAGTACACCCATATGAGGGAGAAAACCACTGTTTGGGTGCACGCCAGAGCTCGGAAGGGAAGGAGCGCCATTTGACTTTTTCAATGCAAAATTTGCTAGAACAATTGGTGAACGCCATGTCGCATCTGGAGAGCCTCTGATGTGTCTAAACAGTGAATATCCCCATAAGTGACACCATGTTGGAAACTAGACCCCTCAGGGAATTGATCTAGATGTGTGGTGAGCAAATTGAACCCTCATGTGCTGCACAGAATTTTATAACATTGAGCCGTGAAAATAAAAGAAAAAATCACATTTTCCCCACAAATATGATTTTAGCCCCAAATGTTGTATTTTTATAAGGGTAACACAGTATGCTGATACCCCATATGTGGAGGAATACTACTTTTGCAAAACTCAGAAGGGAAGAAGCGCCATATTGAAGTTAAGATTTTACTGTTATGGCTTGCAGGTGCCATGACCCACTGGGAGAGCCCATTAGATGTCAGAACAGCAGAACCCCCATAAGTGACCCCATTTTACAAGCTACACCTCTCAATTCATCTAGAGGTGCAGTGATCATATTGACACCACTGGTGTGTCACAGAATTTTATACCATTGAGCAGTGAAGAAATAACTACATTTTTACCTCCAAAATATTGTTTTAGCCCCAGAGTTTACATTTTCACACAAGAAGTAGGTAAAAATGGCACCATAATCTGTCCCACAATTTCTACTGAATGTGGAAATACCCCATATGTGACTGTATAGTACTACTTAGCCATACGGAGAGACTCGGTAGGAAAGGAGCACTATTTGCCTCCTGGAGTGCAGATTTTCCTAGAACAGTATGAGGACTCCATATACAGAGCCCCTAAGTGCTAGAAGAGCAGAATCCCCCTCAAGTGACCACATTTAGGAAATTATACCCCTTTGGGAATTTATCTACAGGTGTAGTAACGATTTTGACTCCATGGGTATTTTCGAGAAACAAGCAGCAATGAATGTTGCATAGTGCAGAGTTATGCCCAGCTCATGCTTCTGGAGATATGCTCCTGTGAGTTAGATGGACTCTCATCGCTTCAGAAATGCCAAACATGTGGACGCTATATGTGGATTAGGCTCAGAAAAGTGGGGCATATGGATTTGGGAGCAGAGAATTTGCTGAATTTCTTTATGAAAGTTAGGAGCCAGTACGTTTTTCCAGAGTCTTTGTGTCACGTTTGTGTCAGATGCAACAGACAGTCTCTCTATACCTGGCTGCACAAAGTCTCTGCGTTTGGCAATGCAGACGCCTTCTTAATCCTGCCGATTGTTGGACCCAGTGGCAACCTCCCTCTGGTTCATATTGACACACCTGGACCTTGGTGTTTATAAACTCCCAGCCTGCTTCAGGGAGTCGCCGGTAATATTCACTTTTTCCCTTGTAAAGGCTTGGAACTGTAGCTGTCAGCTAACCTCTCTGTTGTGCCTGGAGGACATTTGGTGTTATCTTTCTGGCGTCTGCTCAAGCTAAGCTGCTCCTTCCTTGTTTGTCTCCCTTATTGTCTTTAGTTATCAGTGGGGACTGACCAGTGCTCATCCCCCTCTCTCCCTATCCATGACCTAGCTCTAGGGCTATACAGGGCTTACGTTTCCTGCTCGGTGATTTGGTGCGGAATCAATTTAGGGATGGTAGGGTAGGCAGGGATGTTATGATTCAGTAACCGAGGAGGATAACAGGAAAAATAGGCTAGGCAACCAGACACCCAGAGAGGTTTGGCAGACGAGGAAAAACGGGACTCCAGCTTCCATAAAATGAATGAAACTTTATTCGTGTAAATTACACATAAAACCTCCTGGTTCAAGATAGGAGTGCACTACATAGCCCGTAGCTATGGAAGCTGGAGTCCCGTTTTTCCTCGTCTGCCAAGTCTGAAGTCCATGGTCTGGATTTCCCTCCGTGCATCCTCCTAGATGGTGAGCTGGCTGGAACTGTGTTCCTATTTTTCTTTTCTTATAACCCAGAGAGGTTGGTAACTTAGCGGATTGCAGACCCTGAACTGACAACACAACTAGAATTAGCCGTGGGACGTACCTACGATGACCTAGATGCCTCGTCACAGCCAAAGAGTTAACTAAGCCTAAAGAGAGAAAGGGGAAAGCTAACTGCCCCGGAGTAGAGCCCCAAAGGAATAGATAGCCCCCAAACATATATTGACAGTGAGTCAGATGAAGCACAAACACAGACAGAAAATATTTTAAGCAAATGCTGGGTCCCAAACGGTCTACATAGAACAGGACAGAAAAGATACTGTCTGCAATCCTGCAAAAACCCTGAGAAAATTTTCAACACTACTGATATGCAAAAATACTGAGGCCACACGACCTCTCCCCCGCTAAATCAGAACTCTGGTGTGAACTGGATGCAAACAACAGATACTGAAAAAACAGGGAACTAGAAATGCATAAGCTGTGGCAAATGAGAACAGAGTCCTGCACAGGCCCCCGCAGGGGACCTGACTGAACTAACTCTAGCAAGGCAGAAAACTGAGAAAAGCAAAAGGTAAACAAATGCCACAGAAATAAACAGCAAAATAACTCATCTGAAAGATGCAGGACACAGCAGAGAGCAAGCAGACTTCCAAATGGTTCAGGAAGAAAACAATCACTGGCAAGAATTATGGGAAGGCTGCTCACTTAAATCTCAGTAACACCTGATTTCCAATCATCCCCGTCAGGTGGGAGACTTCTCTTAGCCAGGGCAGCTTCATTACCAGCAACCACCACCAGAAGGAGCCCAAACTCAGAAGTCAGATTAAAAGTGTTCACAACAGTACACCCCCCCCTTGAGGAGGGGTCACCGAACCCTCACCTGAGCCACCAGGCCGATCAGGATGGGCCCGGTGAAAGGCGCGAACCAATCTCTCGGCATGAATGTAAGAAGCAAACACCCAAGAGTTATCTGTTATGATTTGGTAGCTGAGGAGAGCAGGCAAAAAAGGAAATACACCAGAGAGGTTGGAATCTATTGGATTGCAGTACCCTGACTAACCACCACAACTAAAGGCAGCCGTGGAGCGTACCTACGTTGGTCCTAGACGCCTCGTCACAGCCTGAGAAGCCAACTACACCCAAAGACAGAAAGAGGAAAACTATCTGCCCCGGAGCAGATCCCCAAAGAACATAGAAAGCCCCCAAACATGTAATGGCGGTTAGACAAGAAGAAATACTGACACAGACAGAAAATAGTATGAGCAAACGTTGGGGCCCAAACTACCTAAATAGAAAAGGATAGGAAGGGCACTTACTGCAATCCCAAAAAACCCTAAAAAGAACCAACACTACTAATTACAAAAACACCTGAGATCACACGACCTCTACCACCTAAATTAGTTCTCTGGTGTAACAAAACTGAACAGCAGCCACTGAAAAAACTGGAAAAGGCAACTGAACAAACAACAGTGGCTGAGAGGAGTACAAGCCCCGGAGGGGACCCGGCAGACCCCCACAGAAATGCAGGACAAAATGCAAAAAGCAAGCACCAAAAAACTAAAAGAAGAAAATGTCTTATCTGTTAGCAGAAGATGCAGGCACGAAACAGCAAGCTTCAAAGTGAACAGGAATCAAAGATGAGACCAGAACAATTGATCACCGGCAACCCTGATGGGAGGGAACCTCCCTTATATAAGACCAGTCAGTAACACCTGATCGCCAATCTTCACAATCTTCATTGCATAGTTCAGTACTGTTTGTAACCACCAGAGGGAGCTTCTGCTCAGAATTCATTTCTAGCACATTCACAACAGTACCCCCCACCTTGAGGAGGGGTCACCGAACCCTCATTTGAGCAACCAGGTCGGTCAGGATGAGCTCTGTGATACGCACGGATGAGTCTCCTAGCATGGATGTCCGAACACCCAAGAATTGTCCTCCTGACCATAATCTCTCCACTTAACCAAATACTGGAGTTTCCGTCTAGAAAAACGAGAATCCAATATTTTCTCAACCACATACTCCAGATTGCCCTCAACCAAAACAGGGTCAGGAGGCACAGCCATAGGAACCACTGGCTCAACAAACCTCTTCAATAAGGACTTGTGGAACACGTTATGGATCTTAAATGTCCCTGGAAGAAGTAAACGAAAGGAAACAGGATTCAGAATCTCCATGATCTTATAAGGTCCAATGAACCTAGGCTTAAACTTAGGAGATGCAACTCTCATAGGGATATTTCTTGAGGGCAACCAGACCAAGTCCCCCACTTTAAACCGAGGACCATCAGTCCTATGCCGGTTGGCAAACCGCTGGGCCCTCTCCTGAGAGAGGGACAACCTCTCCACTACCTGGTCCCAAATCTGCTGCATACGCTCCACAACAGAGTCAACACCTGGACAGACAGAAGCCTCCGTCTGTCCTGAAGAAAATCGAGGGTGAAACCCAAAATTGCAGAAAAATGGAGACATCAAGGTGGCAGAGCTAGCCCTATTATTAAGAGCAAACTCAGCTAAAGGCAAAAAAGAGACCCAGTCATCCTGATCAGCAGACACAAAGCATCTCAGATAAGTCTCCAATGTCTGGTTTGTTCTCTCAGTTTGTCCATTGGTCTGAGGATGAAAAGCCGAGGAGAAAGACAATTGAACACCAAGTTTAGAACAAAAAGTCCTCCAAAATCTGGAAACAAACTGGACTCCTCTGTCAGACACAATGTTCTCAGGAATGCCGTGCAACCGAACCACGTGCTGAAGGAACAAAGGCACCAATTCAGAGGAGGAAGGCAACTTAGGCAATGGCACAAGATGTATCATTTTCGAAAACCTATCACAAATCACCCAGATAACGGTCATTCTCTGAGAAACAGGGAGGTCGGAAATGAAATCCATAGAGATATGGGTCCATGGTCTCTTGGGCACAGGCAATGGCATCAACAAACCACTAGAGCGAGAGCAAGGCTTGGAGCGAGAGCAAGTCCCGCAGGACTGCACAAATTCCCTGACGTCACGAGACAAAGTAGGCCACCAAAAGGACCGACTAACCAAGTCTCTGGTACCAAAAATTCCGGGATGACCGGCCAACGCGGAACAATGAATCTCAGACATTACACTCTTTTTCCACCGGTCTGGGACAAACAATTTCCCAATAGGGCAGCGCTCGGGTTTATCCTCCTGACACCCTTCCAGAGCCAGTCTCAAATTGGGTGAGATGGCGGAAAGAACTACACCCTCTTTCAAAATAACAGCAGGATCAGACAACTCAGGAGAGTCCGCAAGGAAACTCCTCGAGAGGGCATCCGCCTTAACATTCTTAGTGCCAGGAAGAAAGGAAACCACAAAATTAAAACGTGTGAAAAACAAGGCCCACCTGGCCTGTCTAGGATTAAGTCGCTTGGCTGATTCCAGATAAACCAGATTCTTATGGTCCGTGAGGACCACCACCTGATGTTTGGCTCCCTCCAGCCAATGTCTCCACTCTTCAAAAGCCCACTTCATGGCCAATAACTCCCGATTACCCACGTCATAATTACGTTCAGTTGGAGAAAATTTTCGAGAGAAAAAGGCACAAGGGTTACTTTTAGAGGTCTCTGGATCTCTTTGGGACAAAACGGCACCTGCCCCAATTTCAGAGGCATCAACCTCCACCTGAAATGGCAGAGAAACATCAGGCTGCCGTAGAACAGGAGCAGAAGTGAATCTCTGCTTAAGTTCCTGAAACGCAGAGACTGCCTCAGGAGGCCAATTCACCACATCAGAACCTTTTTTGGTCAAATCAGTCAATGGTTTAACAATAACAGAGAAATTACCAATAAATTTATGATAAAAATTGGCAAAACCCAAGAATCTCTGAAGAGCCTTTAATGAAGTAGGTTGGACCCAATCACAGATGGCCTGAACCTTGACCGGGTTCATTTCAATAACAGATGGGGACAAAATGAATCCCAGAAATGAGATCCTCTGTACGCCAAAAAGACACTTTGATCCCTTCACATACAGAGCATTCTTTCTCAAAATCTGGAACACAGTCCGAACATGTTTCACATGAGAGTCCCAGTCATTGGAAAAAATCAAGATATCATCCAAATAAACAATCAGAAATGTATCCACAAAATCCCTGAAAATGTCATTCATGAAGGACTGGAAGACAGAAGGAGCATTAGTGAGCCCAAAGGGCATCACTAGGTACTCAGAATGCCCCTCTGGGGTATTAAATGCCGTCTTCCATTCATCCCCGTGCTTAATGCGAATAAGGTTATATGCCCCCCTGAGGTCAAGCTTGGTAAACCAAGTAGCACTTTTCACCCTGGAAAACAGGTCAGAAATCAAGGGTAACGGATATTGATATTTCACAGTGATATTGTTCAAGAGACGATAATCAATACACGGCCTTAATGAACCATCCTTTTTGGCCACAAAGAAAAAACCGGCACCCAAGGGTGAAGAGGATGGTCTGATATGACCCTTCTCCAATGACTCCTTGATATAAGACCGCATAGCGTCATGTTCAGGTACAGACAAGTTAAAAAGGCGACCTTTAGGGAATTTACTACCAGGCACTAATTCAATAGCGCAGTCATAGCTCCTATGGGGGGGCAAGGATGCAGATTTACTTTCGCTAAACACATCAGAAAAATCAGTCAAAAAGTCAGGAACATCCTGAGCCTGGGGGGAGGCAGAAAAAACAGGAGTGTTAGTATTAACACATTGGCAGCCCCAACTGGTTACAGACACAGATTTCCAATCCAAAACAGGATTATGAGACTGTAACCAAGGGAAACCCAGTACGATAATGTCATGCAGATTATACAGCACCAAAAATTTGCAACTCTCCTGATGATCAGGTTCAACCCTCATTATCACCTGAGTAGAGAACTGAGGTTTATTCTCAGCCAAAGGGGTAGAATCGATCCCCAGTAGGGGAATAGACTTCCGTAGGGGTATCAAGGGAAACACACAACGTTTAGCAAAATCAAAATCCATCAGGTTAATAGCTGCTCCCGAATCAACGAAAGCCTGAGCAGAAAATGTGGACAGGGAGCAAATCAGGGTAACAGTCAACAAAAATTTAGTCTGAACACTACCCAAGACAACTGAGTATGCAAAACGTCTTCCCCGCTTAGGGCAGACTGAAATAGCATGAGAGGCATCACCACAGTAGAAACATAACCCATTGCGTTTTCGAAACTCATGACGCTGTGCCCCAGAAGCCACTCTATCACACTGCATGGTTTCAGAAGCTGGTTCACAAGGCAACACTATTCCACGCATACCTCTACGCTCACGCAAACGTCTGTCAATTTGAATCGCTAATGACAGAATCATTGAGACCAGAGGGGACAGGGAATCCCACCATTACATCCTTTACATTCTCTGACAGACCCTTCCGAAAAAGGGCTGCCAAAGCATCGTCATTCCATTTGGTCAGGACTGCCCACCTTCGGAATCTCTGACAGTATAACTCAGCGTCCTTAAGCCCTGATTTAATGCCAACAAGGCTTTTTCAGCTTGATCAGTGACATTAGGCTCATCGTACAATAACCCCAGAGCCTGAAAAAATGCATCAACATTACACAAAACAGG
Source organism: Oophaga sylvatica (assembly GCA_033576555.1). Taxonomy (NCBI): domain Eukaryota; kingdom Metazoa; phylum Chordata; class Amphibia; order Anura; family Dendrobatidae; genus Oophaga; species Oophaga sylvatica. The sequence goes on along the minus strand of JARQOD010000001.1, from coordinate 328,877,030 downwards.
ATCCCCCCCAGGTGTCAGGGAAAAAGCCCAATCCTGAGGATCGCCGCGCAGGAGAGAGATGACAATTTGAACCTGCTGTGCTGCGTTCCCTGAGGACTTAGATTTTAAGGCAAAAAACAACTTACAGTTATTTTTGAAATTCAATAATTTAGCTCGATCCCCTAAAAACAAATCTGTCATGGGAATCCTAGGTTCCACAACAGGCAACCCTGCAAGATAGGTAGCAATACTCCGAACTTCAGTGGCAAGCTGATCCACACGGCCAGACAACTGTGCAAACTCCATTGAGAGAGAAAAAAAAAATCCTCAGCACCCAGAGATACAGAGGGAAAAAATGCAACAAACAGAAAAAAAAAAATCTCTGACAACTCTGACAATCTTCTTTCTTTAACACTATTTTTCCCTTCTGTGAGTACCATATAAATATCAGTTTTTTGGGCCGGTGATACTGTTATGATTTGGTAGCTGAGGAGAGCAGGCAAAAAGGCAATACACCAGAGAGGTTGGAATCTATTGGATTGCAGTACCCTGACTAACCACCACAACTAAAGGCAGCCGTGGAGCGTACCTACGTTGGTCCTAGACGCCTCGTCACAGCCTGAGAAGCCAACTACACCCAAAGACAGAAAGAGGAAAACTATCTGCCCCGGAGCAGATCCCCAAAGAACATAGAAAGCCCCCAAACATGTAATGGCGGTTAGACAAGAGGAGATACAGACACAGACAGAAAATAGTATGAGCAAACGTTGGGGCCCAAACTTGCTAGATAGAAAAGGATAGGAAGGACACTTACTGCAATCCCAAAAACCCTAAAAAGAACCAACACTACTAATTACAAAAACACCTGAGATCACACGACCTCTACCACCTAAATTAGTTCTCTGGTGTAACAAAACTGAACAGCAGCCACTGAAAAAACTGGAAAAGGCAAATGAACAAACAACAGTGGCTGAACTAAACTGAGAGGAGCACAAGCCCCCGGAGGGGACCTGGCAGACCCCCACAGAAGTGCAGGACAAAATGCAAAAAGCAAGCACCAAAAAACTAAAAGAAGAAAATGTCTTATCTGTTAGCAGAAGATGCAGGCACGAAACAGCAAGCTTCAAAGTGAACAGGAATCAAAGATGAGACCAGAACAATTGATCACCGGCAACCCTGATGGGAGGGAACCTCACTTATATAAGACCAGTCAGTAACACCTGATCGCCAATCTTCACAATCTTCATTGCATAGTTCAGTACTGTTTGTAACCACCAGAGGGAGCTTCTGCTCAGAATTCATTTCTAGCACATTCACAACAGTTATCCTTCTGACCATAACCTTTCCACTTGACCAAGTACTGGAGTCTTCGTCTAGCCAGACGAGAATCCAGTACCTTTTCTACTTCATACTCCAGATTGCCCTCAACCAATACAGGATCAGGGGGAGCAGCCATAGGAACCACTGGCTCAACAAACCTTTTCAACAAAGATTTATGAAAAACGTTGTGAATCTTAAACGTTCCAGGAAGAGCCAAACGGAAAGAAACGGGATTAATGATTTCCAAAATCTTATAAGGTCCAATGAACCTTGGCTTAAATTTTGGAGACTCAACCTTCATAGGAATATTTTTTGAGGACTACCAAACCATGTCACCTACTTTAAACCGGGGTCCATCAGTCCTGTGCCTGTTGGCAAACCGTTGGGCCCTCTCCTGAGAGAGAGACAACTTATCCACTACTTGATTCCAAATCTGCTGCATTCTCTCTACCATGGAATCAACAACTGGACAGGCAGAAGCCTCCACCTGCCCTGAAGAAAACCGAGGATGAAACACGAAGTTGCAGAAGAAAGGGGACATCAAAGTGGCAGAACTAACCCTATTATGTAGAGCAAATTCAGCCAAGGGCAAAAAAGAGACCCAGTCATCCTGATCAGCAGACACAAAACATCTCAAATAAGTTTCCAAAGTCTGGTTTGTTCTCTCAGTCTGCCCATTGGTCTGAGGGTGAAACGCAGAGAAGGACAACTGAATTCCCAGTTTAGAACAAAAGGCTCTCCAAAATCTGAAAACAAACTGGACTCCTCTGTCAGGGTACATACCCATTTGCGAGAAAAAAAAACAGTCCGTTTTCTAGATGGAAAAAACGGTCCGAATCTATGCAATCGTCATGCGATTTGTATGCGATTTTTATCTCCGCACAGCATCAGTGACGTCAGAGGGAGTCCCCGGCTGACCTGAAGTGAACTGAATAGCGTGGGAAACAATTAAGCTTCCCAGCTAATCAGCTCATCTCCTGTCAGCCGGGGAGATGAACTCATTCATTCGGGGGTTTACAGCTGGGCTGGCAGCATTAGCTGCGGTCCACGCTGTAAACCTGTTAACCCTTTCAGATGGATTGCAGCGGGGGACCTGACTGAACGGCAGACAGGTAAGGATATGGTTGCTTTTGTATTTTTATTACAGGAGAACAAGGGATTCGGAAGGATTACCAGTGCAATAAAATGTGGTCAAAAACTGTGTATTTCATTAAAATATTTTTTAATTAATGTGTGTGTTTTTTTTTAACCATTTCCTTACAATCGGATTAATAATGGATAGTTGTCTAATTGACAACTCTCCATTATTAACCCAGCTTATTGTCACCTTCCAATAGCAAGGTGGCATTAACCCATTATTAACCCATTAGCCACCGCTACAGGGCAATGGGAATAGACGGGCTAAGTGCCAGAAAAGGCGCATCTAATAATAGATTTGCTTTTTCTGGGGTGGCTGGGGGCAGATATTAGTAGCCAGGGGGTGCCCAAAAACAATGGTCCCTCTCAGGGCTACTAATATCTGTCTTCAGTCACTGGCCTTCCCTGTCTGGTGGAGAAAATACCGCGGGAGCCCACACATTTTTAGTCAACGAATTTGCACATTTAATTAACACATGTATAAAATTTTGCACACATACACTCATGTAATTGTTAATCAAAACCATATATCAAACTGCATGAAATGTTTTACTGTATGTAAACCATGTGTCATTTCATGTCGGGTACTGTAATGATTTTACAGAAGCCGGCAATTGAATTAGCGGCTATTCTGCTATGTAGAAGTTTATGAACTATAAATATATATATATATATATATATATATATCACAATGACGTGTATATATATATATATATATATGTGTGTGTATATATGTATATATACTGTACATATATATATATATATGTATGTGTGTGTATTCTATGTGTATGTATCTAGTGTTTTGTGAGCTGTCAGTGTGATTTTACAGTAGCCGGGGATGAATTGCTGGCTTTTCAAAGGACACCGGTGCGTATAAATCGGACAGCACTCGCATGGTGCGAGTGCTGTCCGATTATTTCTCGCACCCATTGACTTGTATTGGCGAGTCTCATCCGAGAATCGCAGCATGCAGCGATTTTTTCTTTTTCTCAGTCTGATTTCGGCTGAGAAAAAAATCGCAAATGAGATGTCACCTATTAAATAACATTGGTCCGAGTACAATCCGATTTTTAATCGGATTACAATTGTCCGTTTTTCTCTCCAGTGAGTTTGAACCCTCAGATACAATGTTCTCCGGAATGCCGTGCAAACGAACCACCTGCTGAAAAAACAAAGGCACCAACTCGGAAGAGAATGGCAACTTTGGCAGCGGTACAAGATGGACCATCTTGGAAAATCTATCACAGATCACCCAGATAACAGTCATTCTCTGAGAGACAGGGAGGTTGGAAATAAAAATCCATTGAGATATGGGTCCACGGCCTCCTAGGCACCGGCAGTGGCACTAACAATCCACTAGAGCGAGAACAGGGTTTGGACCGAAAACAAGTCCCACAGGACTGCACAAAATTCCTGACATCACGAGATAAAGTAGGCCACCAAAAAGACCGACTCACCAAATCTCTGGTACCAAAAATACCGGGATGACCAGCCAAAGCGGAGCAATGAATTTCAGACATTACTTTCCTCCTCCATTGGTCGGGGACATACAATTTCCCCATATGGCACCGTTCAGGTTTATCCCCCTGAAATTCCTCCAGGGCAAGTCTAAAATCGTGTGAGATAGCGGAAAGAACCACACCCTCCTTCAGAATGGCAGTAGGCTTAGTCACATCAAGAGAATCCTCAAGGAAACTCTTAGAGAGGGCATCCGCCTTAACATTCTTAGTGCCCGGAAGAAAGGAGACCACAAAATTAAAACGCGTGAAAAACAAGGCCCACCTAGCTTGTCTAGGATTTAATCGCTTGGCTGATTCGAGATGGCTCAAGTTCTTGTGGTCAGTGAGGACCACAACTTGATGTTTGGCTCCCTCCAACCAATGTCTCCACTCTTCGAACGCCCACTTCATAGCCAATAATTCCCGATTCCCCACATCATAATTACGTTCAGCTGGGAAAATTTTCGAGAGAAGGCACAAGGGTTAATCTTAGAGGTTACAGTATCCCTTTTTGGGACAAAACGGCTCCTGCACCAATCTCAGAAGCATCTATCTCCACCTGAAATGGGGGAGAAACATCAGGTTGCCGTAGAACAGGAGCAGAAGTGAATCTCCGCTTCAGCTCCTGAAACGCCGAAACTGCCTCTGGAGACCAATTCACCACATCAGAGCCCTTTTTGGTCAAATCAGTCAGTGGTTTCACAATACCAGAAAAATTAAAATTTACCATAAAAATTAACAAAACCCAAAAATTTCTGAAGAGCCTTCAAGGAAGTGGGCTGAACTGTTGTGAACACTTTTAATCTGACTTCTGAGTTGGGGCTCCCTCTGGTGGGTGTTGCTGGTACTGAAGCGGCCCTGGCTAACAGAAGTCTCCCACCTGACGGGGATAATTGGCAGGCAGGTGTTGCTGACTGGGGAGATATAAGTGAGCAGCCTTCCCATAATGCTTGCCGGTGATTTGTTTTCTTCCTAGCCTTTTGGAAGTCTGCTGCTCCTGCTTTGTCCTGCATCTTTCAGATAAGTTATTTCTCTGTTTAAATCTGTGGCTTTGGTTTACCTGTTAATTTTCTCAGTTTTCTGCCTTGCTGGAGTTTGTTCAGCCGGGCCTCCTTGTGCTGGACACGGTGTTCATTTGCCACAGCCTGCTTCAGTATTTTCTGTGGTTCCAGTTCCTTGTTATTTCAGTATCTGTTGTTTGCAGCCAATTCACACCAGAGTTCTGATCTAGTGGGGGAGAGGTCGTGAGGCCTCAGTATTTTTGTATATCAGACGTGTTGGAATTTTTCTTAGGGTTTTTGCTGGATTGCAGACAGTATCCTTCCTGTCCTGTTCTATCTAGACAGTTTGGACCCCAGCATTTGCTTACACTATTTTCTGTCTGTGTTTGTGCTTCATCTTACCCACCGTCAATATATGTTTGGGGGCTATCTATTCCTTTGGGGCTCTACTCCGGGGCAGTTAACTTTCCCCTTTCACTCTTTAGGCTTAGTTAACTTTTTGGCTGTGATGAGGCGTCTAGGTCATCGTAGGTATGTCCCACGGCTAACTCTAGTTGTGTTGTCAGTTCAGGGGTCTGCAATCCGCTAAGTTACCAACCACTCTGGTGTTGTGCTGCCTAGCCTATTTTTCCTGTTGTCCTCCTCGCTTACCGAATAACAACACTAAACCCAATCATAAATGGCCTGAACCTTGACTGGGTCCATTTCAATGGCAGACGGAGACAAAATGATTCCCAAAAACGAAACTTTCTGTACGCCAAAGAGACATTTTGATCCATTAACATACAAAGCATTTTCTCCCAAAATCCGGAATACCATCCGAACATGTTCCACATGAGAATCCCAATCATTGGAAAAAATCAAAATATCGTCCAAATAAACGATCAAAAACTTGTCCACAAAATCCTGGAAAATATCGTTCATAAAAGATTGGAAGATGGAAATGGCATTAGTGAGCCCAAAAGGCTAGGTACTCAAAATGCCCCTCGGGAGTATTAAACGCCGTCTTCCATTCATCACCATGCTTAATGCGTATAAGATTATACGCCCCCCCTAAGGTCAAGCTTGGTAAACCAACGAGCACCTTTCACTGTGGAGAATAAATCGGAAATCAGGGGTAACGGATACTGATATTTAACAGTGATCTTATTAAGGAGACAATAGTCAATGCATGGCCTCAATGAGCCATCCTTCTTGGCCACAAAGAAAAGCCGGCACCTAAAGGTGAAGAGGACGGTCTGATATGCCCTTCTCCAATGACTCTTTGATATAAGATCGCATAGCATCATGTTCAGGTACAGATAAATTGAAGAGCCGACACTTGGGAAATTTACAATCGGGCACCAACTCAATTGCGCAATCATAACTCCTGTGAGGACGCAAGGACGTAGACTTACTCTTACCAAACACATCAGAGAAATCAGCCAAATAGTCAGGGATATCCTGAGACTGGGGAGAGGTAGAAAAAACAGGAGTGTCACTAAGAACACATTGACAACGCCAACTAACCACAGACACAGACTTCCAATCCAAAACGGATTATGAGTCTGCAGCCAAGGAAAACCCAGTACAATAATGTCATGTAAATTATGTAACACCAAAAATTTACAATTCTCTTGGTGGTCTGGGGCTACCCGCATTATCACCTGGGTCCAAAACTGGGGTTTATTCTCCGCCAAAGGGGTAGCATCAATACCCTGCAAAGGAATAGGAGTCCGCAGGGGTACCATGGGAAAACCACAACGTTTGGCAAAGTCAAAGTCCATCAGGTTTAGGGCTGCTCCTGAATCAACAAAAGCCTTAGCAGAAAACGAAGATAAGGAGCAAATCAAAGTAAACGTTAAGAGGAATTTAGGCTGTACATTGCCCAAAACACAGGATTGAGCCAAACGTTTTTCCCGCTTAGGGCAGACGGAAATAGTATGAGGCGCGTCCCCACAAGAGAAGCACAACTTATTACGCCTTCTAGACTCTTGACGCTGAGCCCCAGAAACAACCCTATCACACTGCATGGGCTCAGAGGCCTGTTCGAAAGGCAACACCTCCTCTCGCATAGTTTTACGTTCACGTAAGCGTCTTGTCAATTTGAATGGCTAATGACATAGAATTGTTGAGACCCGAGGGGACAGGAAATCCAACCATAACATCCTTTATGGTCTCTGCCAGCCCTTTCCGAAAAAGAGCCGCTAGGGCATAATCGTTCCATTTAGTAAGGACTGCCCACTTTCGGAATTTCTGACAATATAACTCTGCCGCTTCCTGACCCTGGTTTAATGCCAATAAGGTTTTCTCAGCTTGATCAATAACATTAGGTTCATCATACAACAACCCCAGAGCCTGAAAAAACGCATCCACATTAGTCAAAACAGGATCCCCAGGTGTCAGGGAAAACGCCCAGTCCTGAGGGTCACCACGCAACAGGGAGATGACAATTTTAACCTGCTGCACAGAGTCCCTCGAGGAATTAGGTTTCAAGGCAAAACAGTTTACAATTATTCTTAAAGTTCAAAAATTTAGACTGATCCCCAAAAAACAAATCAGGAATAGGGATCTTAGGTTCTACAGTAGACAACTGAGCGAGATAGAAGATTCTCCGAACTTCAGCAGTGAGCTGCTCAACACGATCAGACAAATGCTTAGCCTCCATTAAAAAAAATCCACCTACGGCCCCCAGAGAAAAAGAGGAAAAAATATATAGAAAATTCTGACAATCTTTTTTTTTTTTTTTTTTTTTTTTACTATTCTTTCCTTCTTTAGAGTACTCTAGAATCTACAGTCTGGCCGGTGATTCTGTTATGATTCGGTAAACGAGGAGGATAGCAGGAAAAATAGGCTAGGCAACCAGACACCCAGAGAGGTGGGTAACTTAGCGGATTGCAGACCCCTAAACTGACATCACAACTAGAATTAGCCGTGGGACTTACCTACGATGACCTAGACGCCTCGTCACAGCCAAAGAGTTAACTAAGCCTAAAGAGAGAAAGGGGAAAGCTAAACTGCCCTGGAGTAGCCCCCAAAGGAATAGGTAGCCCCCAAACATATATTGACGGTGAGTCAGATGAAGCACAAACACAGACAGAAAATAGTGTAAGCAAGTGCTGGGGCCCAAACTGTCTAGATAGAACAGAAAAGATACTGTCTGCAATCCTGCAAAAACCCTGAGAAAATTTTCAACACGTCGGATATGCAAAAATACTGAGGCCACACGACCTCTCCCTCGCTAAATCAGAACTCTGGTGTGAACTGGATGCAAACAACAGATACTGAAAAACAGGGAACTAGAAATGCATAAGCTGTGGCAAATGAGAGCAGAGTCTTGCACAGGCCCCTGCAGGGGACCAGACTGAACTAACTCCAGCAAGGCAGAAAACTGAGAAAAGCAAAAGGTAAACAAATGCCACAGAAATAAACAGCAAAATAACTCATCTGAAAGATGCAGGACACAGCAGGGAGCAAGCAGACTTCCAGATGGCTCAGGAAGAAAACAATCACCGGCAAGAATAATGGGAAGGCTGCTCACTTAAATCTCCCCAGTCAGTAACACCTGATTTCCAATCATCCCCGTCAGGTGGGAGACTTCTGTTAGCCCGGGCAGCTTCATTACCAGCAACCACCATCAGAGGGAGCCCAAACTCAGTAGTCAGATTAAAATTGTTCGCAACACAGGGTGTATAAGATCTGCCTAGGAGTCTCCACTCCCCCATTCCCAAGCGTTTGGACTTCCTTTCCCTCATCCCTTCGTGTTGCACTTAGTCTTTCCCACACTGTGCATGACACTTTGTTCTACCAGTAATGCGGAAGTTCGCTATATGTCCGTTAACAGATGACTTGCTTTTTTGTAAATTGAGTTGAAGCTTTTATTGGGAATATTTTACATAACGTTTGGGATCACATTTATTACTGCAGAACGATTACTAGCTGTCCTAAGCTCTGCAGACTAGTGTGAATTCAGCTCATACGCTGATAAACCTGCTGTAAGCTAATGTGGGGATGTGTTCTTTCTCCAGTGTGTTGCTGTCTGCTTATGATTGTTTAACCACCTAATTTGTCCCCCCTGGGAACACCAGCGCTGACACCGTTGTGAGGGTGGCGGCACAGGAGATGAGTAGAAGAGTTTTTTTTTTTTAACGGGGCCAAACATGAGGAATGAGAGGTTGTCCGAGTAATGGACTACTCCTTTAACGGAAACCTTTCATCAGGATTTTGCTCAGTAAACTACAGGCATTGTCAGTCAGGTTGGCGCTGTTAAACTGATTAAAATGTTACCTGGGTTGAAGAAATCTGTCTTATGGTTCTTGTTTAATCTGTATTTGCAGTTGTTTTGAGTTAGGCCGGTGTCACACTTGCACGTGTGATGCGAGAAACTTTCCATCAACACCCGGCACTGCCGCCGGCACTCGGACCGGAGCATGCGGCTGCATTCATTTCTATGGAGACGCACACTCCGGTCCGAGTGCCAGGTGTTGATGCGAGAGACTCGTGCGAGTTTCTTGCATCACACTCGCAAGTGTGGACACCGGCCTAATGAGATGCTGAGGCAGGACTGTGTGTGGGGGATTCTTTTTAAGGTACTCTTTAAGAATTCATTAATTTCATTATTAGTTTTGAGTGTGTCGCTCACATATGAGTGTGTATCGAGGTTGTAGAAGGCTTTTTTCAAAGCTATTGAATTAATCTGATATTTTTGTGTTGTTGAGATGGACGATGTTCTCTACAAGTATACGGTGTATGAGGGACATTCAGAGCACTTTTTTTAGCATAGAGGAAGTCAACTTACTGCCTTTATTGCCATGCATGTAAAACTTTTATTTGCATCTTTGATAGTTTTGCAGGGCCCTTGTTTAAAATATTTTTAAAGGGATGGTCCCGCACCCAAAATATATTTTTCTAAATATCCTTACACCCTAACCACTTTTGTAATTTGCTTTATTACATAATACCCTACACTTCTTCCTGTCTAATCCCTAAATGTGTTTTTTTTTTTTTTTACTGTACTTTCTGGGATGCTTCGTGTGAGAGGAGTCTTGCAGGAGGCTGGGGCTGCACTCACTCCCTGCAGCCTCCAATTGCCCCTCCTGGAACAGTATGTCATCATGGAGCAGCGATGCAGTTACTCAATAGTTTTTTGCATTGCTGACGTCTTCTTTCATTTAGAAGATGCAGCAGCGCCATCACCCAGACTCCAGGACATCTTCAGAGGGGGCGGTGATGCTAGAAACTAGTGAGTAAGTGCACTTCTTCCCCTGTTATGTCCCTTTCCAAGAGAGGAATGAAAATGCGTGGGGTGAGGGGAGCCCCCCTCCTGGCTTAGTTTGAGAAATGGAGTCAGTAAAAAACACACATTTTGGAAAAGTGTGAGCATTTTTGTTTAAGCAAATTTCAAAAGTACTTAGGGGTGTAAGGATAGATATTTAGAAAATACATTTTATTTCCGGGCCACCCCTTTAAGTTTGTTTCGTAACCTTCCGTGCAGTTTTTCTATTTAAAAAAACCCAAAAAAACCTATATATTGGAAAATAGGTAAAGCAAAAATCAAAGAACAATATTATAAACCACAACCCCACTGGCTTTTAAAAAAAGAAAAGGGAGAAAAACGATTTCTAAGCCAAGTAAAAAAATTTATTAAAAAATTAACAAAATGTTTAAAAATATTTCCAGAATAGTACTGCCAAACAATTAGGGATATCCGATTTAAACAATAATTTTGCCAAATAAAGGCCCAAGGTTACAATAGCCACTAAGTTCGAAT
>JARQOD010000001.1:328776407-328866245 GCA_033576555.1 Oophaga sylvatica | reverse complement strand
CCTTTTTAAGAATCTGAATACTACCACAAAGTAATGTACAAAACATAAACTTTGGTACACTTTTCCTTGACCACTAGGTGTGCAAGAAGAATTCTATGTTTTGGGCAGTGACACACTGGACAGGTTAAACGACTTGCAAAGCCATCATGATTCTCTGTTAAGTGGCGAGCCCGTAATTGCCACTCTTGATCGTCAACCACAAATTTTTGTGCCTTCCATTCAAGCTTCAAAATTCGACCTGCCTGATGACTTCTATAAATTGTCAGTGGAAGAGATCAAGCTTGAACAAAAACTAAGGTCAGTGGTCAGCAATTGACAAATGTAGACTAGATCTGAATGATTCATGATCTTTTAGAAGCCATTAATAAATTGTACATATAATATATTGTGTGTATAGTAATATATATATATATATATATATATATATATATATATATACAGTACAGACCAAAAGTTTGGACACAACTTCTCATTTAAAGATTTTTCTGTATTTTCATGACTATGAAAATTGTACATTCACACTGAAGGCATCAAAACCATGAATTAACACAGGTGGAATTATATACTTAGCAAAAAAGTGTTGACAAAAAAGTATGACAGTAACCTGTCATAAGCCATCTGTATGAATAGCTAATCAGAGCACCACATAAAGCCCTGCCGACAGGCCACCCCGGAGCACAAGCATTTCATTAATTGAAAACTGAAAATAAAGATTAAACAACTACAAGATGGATTTCATCACCCAAGGTATCATTTTAATCAGTAATGGTGCCAACATGACAGTGTCTGTAGGTTACTCAGCACAATCAGGCTGACAGGTTCCCTTTAAACTAACATTACATAGTTACATAAGTTGAAAAAAGACTCCGGTCCATAAGTTCAACCTTTCTCCACCAATTACCATATTTTCCAGATAAGACTCACTTTTTTTCCCCTAAATTTTTTGGGGAAATGGGAGTGTGTCTTATAATCCAAATGTAGCTACCGGCTGTGATGGAGTGGGCTCCCAGGGTCACTGCTGCAGGAAGCTGACAGCGGAGGCAGGAGTAGGGCAATACTGTGGGCCCCAGGCTGGTAGGTGGTGTGTTGTACTCCCCTGACATTTTGTGAAACCCTGGAGCCCTCGCACTTTCCATGGTTTTCAATGCAGTGGACTTCGGGAAAATGACCACCAGTTGCTGCAAAAGAAAATAAAATGGGGGTAAGAGCAGGACAATTGCACTGCAAACAAATGTGGATAGCAAAATGACTTAAAATAACATAAAATAAAAAATATATATAATCTCGTTTCTTGAACCAGGAGGCGGAGACACAAGTGGAGTAGTAGGTGAAGGTGGACTTGATGGTGTAGGTGGAAGAGGTAGGGAAGGTGATATCCAAACCTGTTTTTGTGGGGAGGGGGGCTTCTTTTTAGTCTTTTTGGGGTGGGGGACCAAAATTAAACAAATGGCAAGCAGAGTATAACAATGGCTGAGTGTGGCTTGTATAGTTGTTTAGTCAGCTGTCAGGTGGAAAATCCGTCAGTAGTGCCTCCACAAGCGTGCACTTGTACTCACACATTTTCCTACTCCAGTGACTGAAGTAATGATGGTACGTCATCCTTGTAGCAGGGATCTAGCAGGGTGGCCACCTAGTATTCAGCAGTGGTAACAATCTGGGCAAGTCGGTGGTCATTCTTCAGGCACATCAGCATGTATTGGCTCATTTGTGCCAGGCTGCCCAGAGGCAACGACAAGCTGTCCTTGGCGGGAGGTGTATGGTGCGTGTCCTCTGTGAACACGGTTCTTCCTCCTCATACTCTAAAACTGTCCCCTGGCTGTACAGTTTGGTACCTGGCCACTGTTGGTACAAGAATCCACCATCCGAGCCATGTGTGGACGACGGTGTGAATGGACTCTGTTCCTTCTGCTCCTCTTCCTCTTGTGCCACCTCCTCATCCATGATGGTCTGAAGTGTTTTTTTCCAGCAGGCATAGAAGTGGTATAGTAATGCTCATGATAGTGTTATCTCTGGCCATGTTGGTGAAGTATTCGAAGCAGCTTAACACGGCACACATCCCACATGGAGGCCCACTCATTGGTGAAGTGGTGTTGTTCCGCAGGGTGACTCAGCCGTGCGTGCTGGAGCTCAAACTCCAATTTTGCCTGCTGCTGCTTGCACAGTATTCAGCATATGCAAGGTGGAGTTCCATCTTGTTGGTACCTTACATATGAGGCGGTGAGCAGAAAGGCAGAAGTAACGCTGCAGCGCAAACAGGCGAGCAGCAGCAGGGTGAGAACACCAAAGGCGCCCACCCACTGCCCACACTTTCAGCAGCAGCTCTGACATATGTGGGTAATTTTTAAGGAAGCTGTGCACCACCAAATCCAGCATATGTACCAGGCAAGCGACGTACGTCAAACCAGCTAGGCCCAGAGCTGCTACAAGATTTTGCCCGTTATCACACACCACCAGACAGGGCTTGAGGTTCCCCGCCACTAACCACTCATCCGTCTACTGTTTGAGCCCCGTCCACAGCTCCTCATTGTGTGAGATTTGTCCCCAAACAGATGAGTTTCAGAACAGCCTACTGTCGATTCCCCCTGGCTGTGCTGAAGTTGGTGGTGCAGGTCTGTGACCTTAGAAGGCGGTGGAGGAAGCTGAGTAGGAAGCAACATGTACAGAGAAATGTCCAACAATCCTCGGTGGTGGTAGGACATGCCTTAGAATGTTTTTAGCCTCTGTCCCAGCTGCCAGTACATTTACCCAGTGGGCAGTAAGAGAAATGTAATGTTCCTGGCCGTTAATAGTGATCCACTTATCGGTGGTTGTGTGGACCTTGTCACTGATGGTGTTGCACAGTGCACACCTGATTTGGTCTGCAAGATGTGTGTGCAGGGTAGGGATGGCCCACCTGAAAAAGTAGTGGCTGCTGGGAGCAACATACTGCGTGACAGCCACAGTCATCAGTCTTTTAAAACTGTCCTTCTCCACCAGCCAGAATGTTAGCATTTCAAGTGCCAGGAATTTGGAAATGCTGTCATTTAGTACCGTTGCTCGTGGGTGGGTAGGGAGGTATTCCCTCTTTCTCTCGAGGGTTTGGGGGATGGAGAGCTGAACATTTCCATGGGACGGTATGGAGATGCTCGTTGACACTGGTGATGGTGAAGCTGTCACATCCTCTATTGCCGGGGAGGCAGGTAGCCATGTTGACCGTGAGTGGGAGGCAGAGTCCGAGACCTCAGTAGAAGAGGCAGCATGAGGAGGCACAGATCTGTCACGCTTTTTTAAGGTATGTACTCCACTGCACCTCATGTTTGGAATTTAGATGCCTCGTCATGCAGGTGGTGCTCCGATTCAGAACATTTATGCCTCGCTTCAGGCTCTGACTGCACAGTGTCTAAACTACCTGTGTCTTGTCATCTGCACATTTGCTGAAGAAATGCCATGCCAAGGAGCTCCTTTGAGCTGGCATTGATTTGCTCATTTTCTCGGCACAGTGGGCAGTAGCTGCCAATGTACTGGCTATGGGCTGCCCGCTGTGCTTTTGCATCCTGCTTCCTCTTTTGCTGTGCTCCTTTTCCTCCGAACTGCGCACGTCACTAGGATGGCCTTCGCTCAGTATGAGGTTTAGGACCTCATCGCTCCTGGCATCATCTTCCACCCACTCCTCACCTCTGCCCTCCTTGTCAGTCCGCACACTGCAGAAAGACACTGTACAGTGGTGGCCAAAAGTATTGGCACCCCTGCAGTTCTGTCAGATAATACTCAGTTTCTTCCTGAAAATCATTGCAATCACAAATTATTTGCTATTTTTATCTTCATTTAATTTGCTTGCAAGGAAAAAAACACAAAAGAGAATGAAGCTAAAATCAAATCCTTGATCATTTCACACAAAACTCCAAAAATAGGCCAGACAAAAGTATTGCCACCCTCAGCCTAATACTTGGTTGCACAACCTTTAGCCAAAATAACTGCGAACAACCGCTTCCGGTAACCATCAATGAGTTTCTTACAATGCTCTGCTGGAATTGTAGACCATTCTTCTTTGGCAAACTGCTCCAGGTCCCTGATATTTGAAGGGTGCCTTCTCCAAACTGCCATTTTGAGATCTCTCCACAGGTGTTCTATGGGATTCAGGTCTGGACTCATTGCTGGCCACCTTAGAAGTCTCCAGTGCTTTCTCTCAAACCATTTTATAGTGCTTTTGGAAGTGTGTTTTGGGTCATTGTCCTGCTGGAAGACCCATGACCTCTGAGGGAGACCCAGCTTTCTCACACTGGGCCCTACATTATGCTGCAACATTTGTTGGTAGTCTTCAGACTTCATAATGCCATGCACACGGTCAAGCAATCCAGTGCCAGAGTCAGCAAAGCAACCCCAAAACATCAGGGAACCTCCGCCATGTTTGACTGTAGGGACCGTGTTCTTTTCTTTGAATGCCTTTTTTTTTCCTGTACACTCTATGTTGATGGTTTTTCCCAAAAAGCTCGACTTTTGTCTCATCTGACCAGAGAACATTCTTCCAAAACGTTTTAGGCTTTCTCAGGTAAGTTTTGGCAAACTCCAGCCTGGCTTTTTTATGTCTCGGGGTAAGAAGTGGGGTCTTCCTGGGTATCCTACCATACAGTCCCTTTTCATTCAGATGCCGACGGATAGTACGGGTTGACACTGTTGTACCCTTGGACTGCAGGGCAGCTTGAACTTGTTTGGATGTTAGTCGGAGGTTCTTTATCACCATCTGCACAATCTTGCGTTGAAATCTCTCGTCAATTTTTCTTTTCCTTCCACATCTAGGGAGGTTAGCCACAGTGCCATGGGCTTTAAACTTCTTGATGACACTGCGCACGGAAGACACAGGAACATTCAGGTCTTTGGAGATGGACTTGTAGCCTTGAGATTGCTCATGCTTCCTCACAATTTGGTTTCTCAAGTCCTCAGACAGTTCTTTGGTCTTCTTTCTTTTCTCCATGCTCAATGTGGTACACACAAGGACACAGGACAGAGGTTGAGTCAACTTTAATCCATGTTAACTGGCTGCAAGTGTGATTTAGTTATTGCCAACACCTGTTAGGTGCCACAAGTAAGCTACAGGTGCTGGTGATTACACGAATTCGAGAAGCATCACATGATTTTTCAAACAGTGCCAATACTTATGTCCACCCCCTTTTTAGGTTTGGTGTGGAATTATATCCAATTTGGCTTTAGGTCAATTCTTTTTGTATTTTTTCATTGAAGACAAATTAAATGAAGATAATACCAAAGAATTTGTGATTGCAATCATTTTCAGGAAGAAACTGAGTATTATCTGACAGAATTGCAGGGGTGCCAATACTTTTGGCCACCACTGTGCTTGGTAACTGTGTTTCGTCATCTTCTGAGATATGCTCCGGTGGTCCGCTGACCGTGTGAACCAGCCCTTCCACGTACTCATTCTCCAACATAACAAGTGGTTGGTCATCAATGCACTAAGTCTTTTCACTTATGGGGCAGGGACAGGTGGATGGGCCACGGAACCTAAGCCAATGGCATCATCAAAAAGCAGAAGAAACTGCTGCATGACTTGGGGCTCTGACTGCTTTGCTGATTTGTAAGAGGGCGAGGTGAAAGACGGATGACCATGGTCGTCAGGTTCCAATTGTGCACTTTCTGCAATTGCCCGGATTGAAGACAATGTGAAGGAACTGAAGGCACTCTCAGCCATCCAATCTAACACCACCATAACATGTTCAGACCTCACCAGTTGGCAAGAGGTACTCGGGCTTACAAAATGACGCAGAACGTCCTGTTGCCTATGTGCACCTAAGGAAGGTGTTGCACTTGGACACGCAACAGGCACAGATCGACCACGTCCTCTCACTGCAGCGGCTACACCATGTCCACGTCCCTTATTTGATACAATCTTCATGTTTTTCCTCCTAAAAAATTCCCAGTAGAGAAGAGTCTGTATTAGGGCACACTGAACCAAGCTGTATTAGGAGCACGCTGCACTAGGCTGCATTACGGGCACGCTGCACCAAGCTGCATTATGGGCACGCTACACAAGGCTGTTAGAGCACCAAGCTTCAGAATAGTGGCGTAACACGTGATCCTGCCTTTATACAGGCTGGGTCACGTGGTGCGGCGGCCAATCATAGCCATACCAATACTTGGCATGGCTGTGATTGGTCCGGAAGAGCAAACAGGCTAGAACTTTTTGATTGGCTGCGTTGCAGCCTTTCAACAAACTTTATTAAGCTTGTGAACCCAAACAGTAACACGGACTTCAGTTTGGAAGTCTGTGTTCGGGATTCGGTACCGGACACTAGGTGTCCAGTATGAACCTCGAACTTTACCGTTCGGATTTGCTCATTCCTACTGCTCAGCTTACTTGTGCCCAGGATGCTCAAGTCCTGTTCTGGGTATACTCCTATTTAATGTACAGGTGCTTTTCACAAAATTAGAATATCAGAAAGTTAATTTATTTCAGTTCTTCAAAACAAAAAGTAAAACTCATATTATATAGGGTCATTACAAACAGAGTGATCTATGTCAAGTGTTTATTTCTGTTAATGTTGATAATTATGGCTTACTGCCAATGAAAACCCAAAAGTCATTATCTCAGTAACTTTGAATACTTAACAAAAAAAAAGTCCCTTAGTCTGTTTCAGTTGGCTCCACAATCATGGGGAAGACTGCTGACTTGACAGAAGTCCAGGAGACAGTCATTGACACACCCCACAAGGAGGGTAAATTTTGCATTTCATTTAGAAATTAAGGTTCCAGAGTCTGGAGAAAGCGTGGAGATGCACACAATCCAAGCTTTTTCAGCTCAGACCTAGTTTTTCATTTAGTTCTTAGTGCATCTTGTGCATATAAGGGTGTGACCGCCCTGCTTCTGAGCTGAGAAATCCATCCTGTCTGGCCTATGCTTTTACTGGTGGGTTCAGTCTCTCTGTCTTTGTTCACATTTGTCACTTGACAGATGGAAAGGTTTTTAATACAAGAGTTAGGACTGTCCCACAAAGGGTTGCCTTGACATGGCAGGATGGCTTGTACATTCTTTTGATCAAAATTATGTTTACCAAATACCCTTATTATTATTACTACCTTCATGCATTTTTAGCAATATATTTTTTGTTTTATTTTAGGATATTTGTTTCTTGTTTTTTGTTTTGAAGTCTAGTGTGTAGTTTCCACAATCAGTGATGGTTTGTGGAGCCATGTCATCTGCTGGTGTAGGTCCACTGTGTTATATCAAGACCAAAGTCAGCGCAGCCATCTGCCAGAAAATTTTAGAGCACTTCATGCTTCCCTCTTGCCGAGAAGCTTTTTGGAGATGGAAATTTAATTCTCCAGCAGGACTTGGCACCTGTCCACACTGCCAAAAGTACCAATACCTGATTTAAAAACAGTTATCACTGTGCTTGATTCACCAGCAAACTCGCTTGACCTTAAACCCCTGGAGAATCTATGGTGTATTGTCAAAAGGAAGATGAGAGACACCAGACCCAACAATGCAGACGAGCTAAAGGCTGCTATCAAAGAAGCTGGGCTTCCATAACACCTCAGCAGTGCCACAGGCTGATCGCCTCCATGCCACACCACATTGATGCAGTAATTGATGCAAAAGGAGCCCCGACCAAGTATTGAGTGCATTTACTGAATGTACATTTCAGAAGGCCAACATTTCAGATTTTAAAATCATTTTCAAGCACGTGTTATAAAGTATTCTAATTTACTGAGATAATGACTATTGGGTTTTCATTGGCTGTAAGCCATAATCATCAACATTAACAGAAATAAACACTTTACTCTCAATTCCATCTACAAGCTCATTAATTAATAAGGAGATTTAAAAAAAAATGAAGCTTTTTTTTATTTGTATCTTCATCATAGGACAGAGAAGTTAAAGCAAGATTCTATGCTCAAGACTAAAGCGATGCGGGAGAGAGAAGAAAGACACGAAATGAAGAAGTATAAATATACTGTTCTCAGAATCCGGTTTCCAGACGACTATATATTACAAGGTGAGAGGACGCTTTTAGAGATTATAAGGGCTGTATAGGAGAATTAAATTGGATAACACAATCAAATTATTTCCTTAAAGCAAATGACTACTGTCCTTCACCTGAAAGCAGCCTAGGATACAGAAGTCCCGAGGGTGTGAAAATATATATTCTTCTGTGAATTATTTTTTTAATATAAAAAGCTGTTAAAAGACAATAATGGGTTTTGTTTGGAACATGTAATATCTTCAGGGTCACTGATTGTAGTCTTGTGGCATGAATGTAAATTTAGGATGTATTTTGGCTAAATTAGCAGTTTACTAGTTGCAGTGCTCTGTGAATGCTGTGAACGTCTACCACGACTGATTGACAGCTTTTTCCCTATACACAGTATAGAGGAGATTGCTGTCATTTCCCGTTGGGAGGGCGGGCAAGTAGAAAGCTCATGAATATACCACCCATGGCTTGTGTTAAAGGGCTTGTCCACTACTTTTGGTCATAAATATAACATTGTCACAGACCCCGCGTCCCTATTGATCAGCTATTTCCTTCGGCAGCAGCCATATGTAAACGGTGTACAGTGCGGAACACCAGAGCTCTTCAACACTGTTTGGTTTAGCTGCTAGGTTCTGCAGCTCAGGTTCTACTGAAGAGAATAGGAGCTGCCACTGACCGTCAGCTGCCACTAAACTGTGATGTTCCATTCTGTCTTCTAGTCCAAAAACATCCATCCAGCTGCTGTTTAGAGGTGATATCAGCTGATTCTTTGTATTGGACCCCCACAATCTTATTTTGATGACCTATTTTATGGATGGGTCATCTGTTTAAAAGTTCTGGACAACCCCTTTAAAGCCCAAGTCTGCATAGGTGACTGTTAGCCTGGCCAAAATATAGCATATTTTCACACAAAGCTTGAATCAATGCCTCCTGAAACTACTACATGACAAGTTCTGTCGAGGTCATAACGACAAACCACTCGTCCTCCAGTCACTCCAAATTATATTATGAGCATGTGGTACCAGTATAAGAAAGAGTCAGACAATCAGGCTGGTTCAATCGTAGAGCATGCTCCAAAGACTACTGGCACGTAGCTTTCTCAGCAAGTTCTGTTCTTTATTTTCACATACATAAGATTATCTACACAGGATGTCAGGGTGGAGTAAAAGGGTGGACGAGAGCAGGGAGGTAAGCTATAGATGTCCATATATGTACATGTCCAGCATCTGGCCATCTCTAATTGGTCCTTAGATCTTCTTCTAAGTCCTCCTTTCATCGTGTCATCCTTAAGTTTCATTTCCTAAGAATTAATTCTGCTTTTCTTGTATATCACGTGGTTTCTCAGTTCGAGTTATTAGATAGTTAGTGTAGTACAGTGGTAGGACACAAGGTGGAGACAGACACCAGCTGATACTGACATCTTAGAATAAGTTTCAATCTGAATAATACTCTTTCAAGGAAAACTTTGTGTTTATCTTGACATATCAAAGTAACAAAACACATATAAACATATGAATATAAAAATAGTAAAACACATATTTTACCTTGACAGTTCCCTTTAACACTCTGACATAGATCTGAGCCTCCTACAGATGGGCAGGTGCCAGCTGTTGAATACAGCCATCATCTACCGCTTACCGCAGCGATCAGAGGTTTTTTTTTCCGATTACTGCAGCTTAACCCATAAAATGCTGAGTTGTGCCATCTTAGT
The DNA here is from genome assembly GCA_033576555.1 of Oophaga sylvatica. NCBI lineage: Eukaryota > Metazoa > Chordata > Amphibia > Anura > Dendrobatidae > Oophaga > Oophaga sylvatica. Next base: position 328,856,570 of record JARQOD010000001.1, on the reverse strand, counting down.
TGCACAGTATGGAGTCCATTGCCCACACAGTCTCCCCACGGTCTTTAACACTGCCATGCTGGTACTCTTGTGAAGCCCAGCCACAGACTGGTTTTCATAGAAGATCCTAATGTGTTCTACATATTGGTATATACCAGTATATATTAAAAATGATCAAACTCAGGTTCAAGTACCTTTTTAGGGCCAAAAAAAATAAAAATTTCCCTAGTTAAAAACAAATAATGTAAATAAGCTGAATTTCTCCTGCTGAGTCCATAAATATCCAAACTATCAAAATGTAAAACTATTTCACCCATACAGTAAATGACGTCAATTTTGGTGTGTTGATCATTTTTTGTTTTTACAGCATCACACCTCCCCACATATTTATATAGAGCGATTGGTGTTTTTTTTCCCTAAACACTTATGGAAGAAGAGGAGGAAAAATTATAGGCAAAAATGAAAATTGTCTGCTTCCATAAAGGGTTAAATAACGCCTGAAGTCTTCGTATAAGCCTTCAGTGAGTTTATATGCAGAGAGCGCCAAACTCAAAAACTGTTTCCTGAGTTTAAATCGGATTGGAAAATCAAGGCTTCACCCTTGTCTATAAATTGTATCTGGCGTTGCAGCTCCACAACCTATGGACATGTGTGGAGCCAATTTTGGAAGAAAGCCACCATGTTTTTCTAACCTTGTACAACCTATTGTCCGCCTTTTATATGATTACATTGGATCAGAGCTGTTTGCAAAGTGTTGAACATGCAGTGTCCTCCTCTCTAGGCATGGCTGTGGGACATGTAGAAACCACCAACATTTCCAAGTTACTAATATATACCCTTTGTTCAAATGTCTTCTGCAATTTCAGGTCTATTCTATCCCCAGGAAAGGTTATCTGTTTTGGTCGATTTTATTCGCCAGCATCTGCAGAATGACTGGCTTCCTTTTGAACTTATTTCTCCAGGTGGTCAAAAGTTGGAAGATGAACAGGCTACTTTTATTGAGTGTGGTTTGGTAAGTAAAAGTTTTGTGTAGCAAAAATTGAAAATGTCTGGTGTATTTTCACCTTGTTAACAGACTGAATAGGATTGTTGGCGGAGCTGATATCATTTTATACTTATGTGAAATTCCAATTGCATTAAGGAAAGCTTGATTGAGTCAATGTAGCTCATTATAATTAGAATAAAAAAATAAGATATGGTTAACTGTGTAATAATTGGAGATGAGCGAATCGATTTGATGCATTGTAAATTCGAATAATTCGCAATTCTTTTGAATCTCTTAAAATTGCACCACCATTCTCCACATTGCAGGAGTAGACATTTTCCCATGACCTCGGGCTTTGCTTGGTGACCTTCCGCATCCTCCTCATACTTCTTGCAACTATTTTTTCACATAACATAGCAAAGTAAATTAGGAGGGACAATTATAGTCAGTATAAAAACAGAAGCAGGAAATGCAGCAGCCATTTTATGGTGATTATGGCTAGTGGATATCACACCAATGTTGCGGAAAGCGCAAAAAAACACAAATTCTGTGACTGCCTTACAAAGAGTGTGTGTCACAAACCATACTGATTTTTTGCACACCTGTTACGTTGGTCTACTTTTGATGTAAGTACACGTAACACCAGAACTATAGCCTGTTGCTTGTCCATTCTTGGCTTTTATCTAAGTTTGCTTGGTTACATCTTTTTGGGAAGGGGAAATTATGACATAATAAAACATAAAAAAGAGAAATGAATAAAGACAGTCTTTTAACTCTGTGACATAATTGCTTTGTAAGACAGGTCTCAAACAGTACTGCATTTTTTTTCCACACCTGTTTTATTAGTCGAATTTACTTATGTACACGCCCCACAATGCTGCGCCGTTGCAGCTGTTTTGTATTTTTTTGGCATTCGCCTAGCATTCCTTGGTAGGTCCTTTTTGGGAAGGGGTAATTATAGTTTTATTAAAAAAAAAATTAATTCTAGTGTAATAAAACATGGTAAAAAAGTGGTGATGGATGGGGCAATGTAAAAAAAAAACAATAATACTAAAGTATCTGGCAATATAAATATGAAAACCTTAAGTAGCAGCACCACCACTGGCACCAATCTAGGCTGTAGTACTAAACACAGGTCAGAGTTCTTCTCCGTTGAATCCTTCAGGCATATTGTTGGATGTTATGGACTATATGATATATCACTCAACACAGTCACAGCACGATGATGTTACCTCTGACCGTGATACTGTCATTGTTATGCACATTCCTCATCTGACACCTGAACAGTTAATCTTTTCAGTTATGACTTTAACTTATGTCAATCACATATTTGTCATTTCTGACCTCTGATGTCCCCTAAACCATAGGGAATTCTGTGTGCTAAGGAAGATACTCCTCTACAATTTACTTAGGCTAAGTGCACACGTTCAGGATTATTTGCGTTTTTTTCGCGGGAAAAAACGCATCAAAAACGCACTAATTAAGCATCCTATCATTTAGAATGAATTCCGCAATTTTTGTGCACATGGTGCGTTTTTTTCCCGCGAAAAAAAACGCATTGCGGAAAAAATAGCAACATGTTCATTAATTTTGCGGAATTATAGCGTTTTTCCCGCTATATTATTGACCTAGAAAGTTCAGGAAAAAATCGCGGTAAAAACGAGTCAAATCCGCGCAAAAAAACCGCGCGTTTTTACCGCGAAAAAAGTCAGTTTTTGCTCAGGAATATTCTGCAAACATTCCTGAATGTGTGCACTTAGCCTTACAAAGTTGATGCTTTGGATGAGAGTAGTCAGCATTTGAACTTGTATAAGGTGGAGTGGAGGGACATAGCTGAAGCCCAGCTGTGATAGTACTAGCTGTAGGGGCCACGGGCAGCTGAGGTGGTATTAGCACTCAAGAGTCAGGGAAAATCTAGAATTGGGAATCAGAAGCTCAGGAAATTTCCTACAATGAAACAGCTAAAGGATGATACTGAGCTAGACCTGTGAGCCTTATCGAGGAGATGATGTCATTAGAAGATGCGGATGGTGACATTGACAATAAAGAGTGGAGCCGACTCACTCAGATTCTGTTTAGAATCGGAGCCTCAACTACCCTCACAAAACTGTCATCTCACTAGATTGTGGGCTTACGCTGTTGGAAATTAAATTCAAATGTGCTAGAAATCTGAAGGAAATCTGAGCCCCATATGTGGCTGTAAAGTACTGCTTAGCCACACGGCGAGACTTGGAAGGGACGGAGCGCTATTTGACTCTTGGAGAATAGTTTCCAGACTTCGTATACAGAGCCCCTAAATACCAGAAAAGCAGAATTCCCCCTCAAATGACCCCATTTTGGAAATTACACCCCTGTTGTGAATGTGCTAGAAATGAATTCTGAGCAGAAGCTCCCTCTGGTGGTTACAAACAGTACTGAACTATCCAATGAAGATTGTGAAGATTGGCGATCAGGTGTTACTGACTGGTCTTATATAAGGGAGGTTCCCTCCCATCAGGGTTGCCGGTGATCAATTGTTCTGGTCTCATCTTTGATTCCTGTTCACTTTGTAGCTTGCTGTTTCGTGCCTGCATCTTCTGCTAACAGATAAGACATTTTCTTCTTTTAGTTTTTTGTGCTTGCTTTTTGCATTTTGTCCTGCACTTCTGTGGGGGTCTGCCGGGTCCCCTCCGGGGGCTTGTGCTCCTCTCAGTTTAGTTCAGCCACTGTTGTTTGTTCATTTGCCTTTTCCAGTTTTTTCAGTGGCTGCTGTTTAGTTTTGTTACACCAGAGAACTAATTTAGGTGGTAGAGGTTGTGTAATCTCAGGTGTTTTTGTAATTAGTAGTGTTGGTACTTTTCAGTGTTTTTTGGGATTGCAGTAAGTGTCCTTCCTATCCTTTTCTATTTAGGAAGTTTGGGCCCCAACGTTTGCTCATACTATTTTCTGTCTGTGTATTTCCTCTTGTCTAACCGCCATTACATGTTTGGGGGCTTTCTATGTTCTTTGGGGATCTGCTCCGGGGCAGATAGTTTTCCTCTTTCTGTCTTTAGGTGTAGTTAGCTTCTCAGGCTGTGACGAGGCGCCTAGGACCAACGTAGGTACGCTCCACGGCTGCCTTTAGTTGTGGTGGTTAGTCAGGGTACTGCAATCCCATAGATTCCAACCTCTCTGGTGTATTTCCTTTTTTGCCTGCTCTCCTCAGCTACCAAATCATAACAGTATCACCGGCCTGAAAACTGATATTTGTATGGTACTCACAGAAGGGAAAAATAGTGTTAAAGAAAGAAGATTGTCAGAGTTGTCAGAGATTTTTTTTTTTTCCCTCTGTTTCTCTGAATGCTGAGGAGGATTTTTTTTTCCCTCTCAATGGAGTTTGCACAGTTGTCTGGCCGTGTGGATCAGCTTGCCACTGAGGTTCGGAGTATTGCTATCTATCTTGCTAGGTTGCCGGTTGTGGAACCTAGGATTCCCATGCCAGATTTGTTTTTAGGGGATCGAGCTAAATTTCTGAATTTCAAAAATAACTGTAAGTTGTTTTTTGCCTTGAAATCTAAGTCCTCAGGGAACGCAGCACAGCAGGTTCAAATTGTCATCTCTCTCCTGCGCGGCGATCCTCAGGATTGGGCTTTTTCCCTGACACCTGGGGATCCTGTTTTGAGTAATGTTGATGCATTTTTTCAGGCTCTGGGGTTATTGTACGATGAGCCTAATGTCACTGATCAAGCTGAAAAAGCCTTGTTGGCATTAAATCAGGGGCTTGAGGACGCTGAGTTATACTGTCAGAGATTCCGAAGGTGGGCAGTCCTGACCAAATGGAATGACGATGCTTTGGCAGCCCTTTTTCGGAAGGGTCTGTCAGAGAATGTAAAGGATGTTATGGTGGGATTCCCTGTCCCCTCTGGTCTCAATGATTCTATGTCATTAGCGATTCAAATTGACAGACGTTTACGTGAGCGTATAGGTATGCGTGGAACAGTGTTGCCTTGTGAACCAGCTTCTGAACCCATGCAGTGTGATAGAGTGGTGTCTGGGGCACAGCGTCATGAGTTTCGAAAACGCAATGGGTTATGTTTCTACTGTGGTGATGCCTCTCATGCTATTTCAGTCTGCCCTAAGCGGGGAAGACGTTTTGCACGTTCAGTTGTCTTGGGTAGTGTTCAGACTAAATTTTTGTTGACTGTTACCCTGATTTGCTCCCTGTCCACATTTTCTGCTCAGGCTTTTGTTGATTCGGGAGCAGCTATTAACCTGATGGATTTTGATTTTGCTAAACGTTGTGGGTTTCCCTTGATACCCCTACGGAAGTCTATTCCCCTACTGGGAATCGATTCTACCCCTTTGGCTGAGAATAAACCTCAGTTCTCTACTCAGGTGATAATGAGGGTTGAACCTGATCATCAGGAGAGTTGCAAATTTTTGGTGCTGTATAATCTGCATGACATTATCGTACTGGGTTTCCCTTGGTTACAGTCTCATAATCCTGTTTTGGATTGGAAATCTGTGTCTGTAACCAGTTGGGGCTGCCAATGTGTTAACCCCTTCACCCCCAAGGGTGGTTTGCACGTTAATGACCGGGCCAATTTTTACAATTCTGACCACTGTCTCTTTATGAGGTTATAACGCTTCAACGGATCTTCGCGATTCTGAGACTGTTTTCTCGTGACATATTGTACTTCATGTTAGTGGTAAAATTTCTTCGATATACCTTGCGTTTATTTTTGAAAAAAACGCAAATATGGCGAAAATTTTGAAAATTTTGCAATTTTCAAACTTTGAATTTTTTTTCCTTAAAACAGAGAGATATGTCACACAAAATAGTTAAGAAATAACATTTCCCACATGTCTACTTTACATCAGCACAATTTTGGAACCAAATTTTTTTTTTGTTAGGAAATTATAAGGGTTAAAAGTTGACCAGTGATTTCTCATTTTTACAACAAAATTTACAAAGCCATTTTTTTAGGGACCACCTCACATTTGAAGTCACTTTGAGGGGTCTATATGGCAGAAAATACCCAAAAGTGACACCATTCTAAAAACTGCACCCCTCAAGGTACTCAAAACCACATTCAAGAAGTTTAATAACCCTTCAGGTGCTTCACAGGAGCTGAAGCAACGTGGAAGGAAAAAATTAATATTTAACTTTTTAGCCACAAAAATGATCTTTTACAAACTTTTTTTTATTTTCACAAGGGTAAAAGGAGAAAATAGGCAGATAAAGTTGTTGTGCAATTTCTACTGAGTACGCCAATAGCCAATATGTGGAGGAAAACCACTGTTTGGGCACACGGCAGAGCTCGTAAGGGAAGGAGCGCCGTTTGACTTTTTCAAACTAAAATTGGCTGGAATTGAGATTGGACGCCATGTCGTGTTTGGAGAGCCCCTGATATGCCTAAACAGTGGAAACCCCCCACAAGTGACACCATTTTGGAAACTAGACCCCCTAAGGAACTTATCTAGATCTGTTGTGAGCACTTTGAACCCCAAAGTGTTTCACAAAAGTTTATAATGCCTGGGTGTGAAAAAAAAAAAAAAAAAACAATTTTCCACAAAAATGATTTTTTAGTCCCAAATTTTTGATTTTTCCCAAGGAAATTGGACCCCAAAAGTTGTTGTCCAATTGGTCCTGAGTACGCTGATACCCCATATGTGGGGGGGGGGGGGACTGTTTGGGCGCACGGCAGGGCTTGGAAAGGAAGCAGTAACGTTTTGGAATGCAAACATTGATGGGGGTCATGTTCCGTTTATAGTGCCCCAGATGAGCCTAAACAGTGGAAACCCCCACAAGTGACCCCATTTTGGAAGCTAGACCCCCTAAGGAACTTATCTAGATCTTTGGTGAGCACTTTGAACCCCCAAGTGCTTCACACAAGTTTATAATGCCCGGGCATGAAAATAAAAAATCCTATATTTTTCCCACAAAAATTATCTCTTAGTCACTAATTTTTTATTTTCCCAAGGGTAACGGGAGAAATTGGACCACAAAATTTGTTGTCCAATTTGTCCTGAGTACGCTGATACCCCATATGTGGGGGGGAACCACTGTTTGGGCGCATAGCAGAGCTCGGAATGGAAGGAGCACCATTTGACTTTTTCCAACCAAAATTGGCTGGAATTGAGATTGGACGCCATGTTGCATTTGGAGAGCCCCTGCTGTGCCTAAACAGTGGAAATCCCCCACAAGTGACCCCATTTGGGAAACTAGACCCCTAAGGAACTTATCTAGATCTTTGGTGAGCAATTTGAACCCCCAAGTGCTTCACACAAGTTTATAACGTAGAGCCGTAAAATAAAAAAAATCATATTTTTTCCACAAAATTGATCTTTTCACCCCAATTTTTATTTTCCCAAGGGTAACAAGACTCCAAAAGTTATTGTGCAATTTGTCCTGAGTGTGCTGATACCCCATATGTGGGAGTAAACCACTGTTTGGGTGCATGGCAGAGTTTGGAAGGGAAGGAGCGCCGTTTGACTTTTTCAACGCAGAATTGGCTGGATGCCATGTCGTGTTTGGAGAGCTCCTGATCTGCCTAAACAGTGGAAACCCCCCACAAATGACACCATTTTGGAAACTAGACCCCTCAAGGAACTTATCTAGATGTGTGGTGAGCACTTTGAACCCCAAAGTGCTTCACAGAAGTTTATAACGTACAGCCGTAAAATAAAAAAATCTCTTTTTTTTTTTTACAAAAATGATTTTTTCGCCCCCAATATTTTATTTTCACAAGGGTAACAGGAGAAATTGGACCCCAAAAGTTGTTGTCCAATTTGTCCTGAGTACGCTGATACCCAATATGTGGGAGTAAACTACTGTATGGGCGCACGTCGGGGCTCGGAAGGGAAGTAGTGACGTTTTGGATTGCAGACTTTGATGGAATGGTCTGGGGGCGTCATGTCGCATTTGGAGAGCCCCTGATGCGCCTAAACAGTGGAAACCCCCACAAGTGACCCCATTTTGGAAAATAGACCCCATAAGGAGCTTATCTAGAAGTGTGGTGAGTGCTATGAAGCCCCAAGTGCTTCACAGAAGTTTTATAACATACAGCCGTAAAAACAAAAAAATCATTTTTTTTTTTACAAAAATGATTTTGTCGCCCCCAGTTTTTTATTTTCCCAAGGGTAACAGGAGAAATAGGACAAATTGCACAATAACTCTTGTGGTCCAGAGTACGCTGATTCCCCATATGCGGGAGTAAACTACTGTTTGGACGCATGGCAGAGCTCAGAAGTGAAGGAGCACCGTTTGACTTTTTCAACGCAGAATTGGCTGGAATTGAGATCAGACGCCATGTCACATTTGGAGAGCCCCTGATGTGCCTAAACAGCGGAAACCCCCAATTCTAACTCCAACACACCCCTAACCCTAATCCCAACCCTAACCCTAATCCTAACGTTAGCGCCAACCCTAACCCTAACTTAAGCCTCAAACCTAACCCTAACGGGAAAATGGAAATAAATAAATTTTTTTAATTTTATTATTTTTCCCTAACTAAGGGGGTGATAAAGGGGGGTTTGATTTACTATTTACAGGTCCTTCTCAAAAAATTAGCATATAGTGCAAAATTTCATTATTTTCCATAATGTAATGATTACAATTAAACTTTCATATATTTTAGAATCATTAGACACCAACTGAAATTTGTCAGGTCTTTTATTGTTTTAATACTGATGATTTTGGCATACAACTCCTGATAACCCAAAAAACTGTCTCAAAAAATTAACATATTTCAACCGTCCAATAAAATAAAAGTGTTTTTTAAAAACAAACAAAAAAAACATCAAATAATAAAGTTCAGTTATGCACTTAATACTTGGTCGGGAATCCTTTAGCAGAAATGACTGCTTCAATGCGGCGTGGCATGGAGGCAATCAGCCTGTGACACTGCTGAGGTGTTATGGAGGCCCAGGATGCTTCGATAGCGGCCTTAAACTCATCCAGAGTGTTGGGTCTTGCGTCTCTCAACTTTCTCTTCACAATATCCCACAGATTCTCTATGGGGTTCAGGTCAGGAGAGTTGGCAGGCCAATTGAGCACAGTAATACCATGGTCAGTAAACCATTTACCAGTGGTTTTGGCACTGTGAGCAGGTGCCAGGTCGTGCTGAAAAATGAAATCTTCATCTCCATAAAGCATTTCAGCCGATGGAAGCATGAAGTGCTCCAAAATCTCCTGATAGCTAGCTGCATTGACCCTGCCCTTGATGAAACACAGTGGACCAACACCAGCAGCTGACATGGCACCCCACACCATCACTGACTGTGGGTACTTGACACTGGACTTCAGGCATTTTGGCATTTCCTTCTCCCCAGTCTTCCTCCAGACTCTGGCACCTTGATTTCCGAATGACATGCAAAATTTGCTATCATCAGAAAAAAGTACTTGGGACCACTTAGCAACAGTCCAGTGCTGCTTCTCTGTAGCCCAGGTCAGGAGCTTCTGCCGCTGTTTATGGTTCAAAAGTGGCTTTACCTGGGGAATGCGGCACCTGTAGCCCATTTCCTGCACACGCCTGTGCACGGTGGCTCTGGATGTTTCTACACCAGACTCAGTCCACTGCTTCCTCAGGTCCCCAAGGTCTGGAATCGGTCCTTCTCCACAATCTTCCTCAGGGTCCGGTCACCTCTTCTCGTTGTACAGCGTTTTCTGCCACATTGTTTCCTTCCAACAGACTTCCATTGAGGTGCCTTGATACAGCACTCTGGGAACAGCCTATTTGTTGAGAAATTTCTTTCTGGGTCTTACCCTCTTGCTTGAGGGTGTCAAAGATGGCCTTCTTGACATCAGTAAGGTCGCTAGTCTTACCCATGATGGGGGTTTTGAGTAATGAACCAGGCAGGGAGTTTTTAAAAGCCTCAGGAATCTTTTGCATGTGTTTAGAGTTAATTAGTTGATTCAGAAGATTAGGGTAATAGGTCGTTTAGAGAACCTTTTCTTGATATGCTAATTTTTTGAGACAGGTTTTTTGGGTTATCAGGAGTTGTATGCCAAAATCATCAGTATTAAAACAATAAAAGACCTGACAAATTTCAGTTGGTGTCTAATGATTCTAAAATATATGAAAGTTTAATTGTAATCATTACATTATGGAAAATAATGACATTTTGCACTATATGCTAATTTTTTGAGAAGGACCTGTATAGCGGGTTTTTATGATTGGCAGCTGTCACGCTAAAAGACGCTTTTTATTGCAAAAAATAGTTTTTTGCATCACCACATTTTGAGAGCTATAATTTTTGCATATTTTGGCCCACAGAGTCATGTGAGGTCTTATTTTTTGCGGGACGAGGTGACGTTTTTATTGGTACCATTTTTGAGCACGTGACATTTTTTGATCGCTTTTTATTTCGATTTTTGGGAGGTTAGAATGAACAATAATCAGCAATTCATGAATTTCTTTTGGGGGAGGCGTTTATACCGTTCCGCGTGTGGTAAAATTGATAAAGCAGTTTTATTCTTCGGGTCAGTACGATTACGCCGATACCTTATTTATATCATTTTTTTTTGTTTTGGCGCTTTTATAGAATGAAAACAATTTTATATAAAAAATTATTATTTTTGCATCGCTTTATTCTGCGAGCTATAACTTTTTTATTTTTTCACTGATGATGCTATATGGCGGCTCGTTTTTTGCGGGACAAGATGACGTTTTCAGCGGTACCATGGTTATTTATCTCGGTCTTTTTGATCGCGTGTTATTCCACTTTTTGTTCAGCGGTATGATGATAAAGCATTGATTTTTTGCTTCGTTTTCTTTTTTTTTTTTTTAAGGGGTTCACTAAAGGGGTTAACTAGTGGGACAGTTTTATAGGAGGGGTCGTTACGGACGCGGCGATACCAAATATGTGTACTTTTATTGTTTTGTTTTTTTATTTACAGGAAATAAATGAATTTATTGGGGAATATTTTTTTTTTTTTTTTATGATTTTTTTTACCACTTTTTATTTTCATTTTTTTAACTTTTTTACTTTGTCCCAGGGTGGGACATCACTGTATTTTAGCAGATCGCTGGTGTGACAGTGTGCACAGCACTCTTGTCACACCAGCGATCGCTCTGGCAGTGCTGCAGGCTTCTCAGTGCCTGCTCTCAGCAGGCACTGAAGAAGCCGCCTCCCTGCAGGACCCCGGCGCCATCTTGGATCCGGGGACCTGGAGGGAGGACGGACCCTCGGAACAGCGCGACACATCGCGCTGCTCTGAGGGTCTCAGGGGAGCGCGCAGGGAGCCCCCACCCTGTGCGATCCTCCCCTGTGCCCCAGGTACACCGCGATCATGTTTGATCGCGGTGTGCCAGGGGTTAATGTGCCGGGAGCGGTCCGTGACCGCTCCTGACACACAGTCACGGGTGTCAGCTGTGATAATCAGCTGACACCCGGCGGCGATCAGCTGCGCTCCCCCCAGGAGCGCAGCTGATCGCCCATGACGTACTATTCCGTCCATGGGAATTAGGTCCAGGGTCACATGGATGGAATAGTATGTCTGATGGCAGAGAGGGGTTAATACCAACATTCCTGTTTTTTCTGCCTCCCCCAGGCTCAGGATGTTCCTGACTTTTTGACTGATTTTTTGATGTGTTTAGCGAAAGTAAATCTGCATCCTTGCCCCCCCATAGGAGCTATGACTGCGCTATTGAATTAGTGCCTGGTAGTAAATTCCCTAAAGGTCGCCTTTTTAACTTGTCTGTACCTGAACATGACGCTATGCGGTCTTATATCAAGGAGTCATTGGAGAAGGCTCATATCAGACCATCCTCTTCACCCTTGGGTGCCGGTTTTTTCTTTGTGGCCAAAAAGGATGGTTCATTAAGACCGTGTATTGATTATCGTCTCTTGAACAATATCACTGTGAAATATCAATATCCGTTACCCTTGATTTCTGACCTGTTTTCCAGGGTGAAAAGTGCTACTTGGTTTACCAAGCTTGACCTCAGGGGGGCATATAACCTTATTCGCATTAAGCACGGGGATGAATGGAAGACGGCATTTAATACCCCAGAGGGGCATTTTGAGTACCTAGTGATGCCCTTTGGGCTCACTAATGCTCCTTCTGTCTTCCAGTCCTTCATGAATGACATTTTCAGGGATTTTGTGGATAAATTTCTGATTGTTTATTTGGATGATATCTTAATTTTTTCCAATGACTGGGACTCTCATGTGAAACATGTTCGGACTGTGTTCCAGATTTTGAGAGAGGAATGCTCTGTATTTGAAGGGATCAAAGTGACTTTTTGGCGTACAGAGGATCTCATTTCTGGGATTCATTTTGTCCCCATCTGTTATTGAAATGGACCCGGTCAAGGTTCAGGCCATCTGTGATTGGGTCCAACCTACTTCATTAAAGGCTCTTCAAAGATTCTTGGGTTTTGCCAATTTTTATCGTAAATTTATTGGTGATTTCTCTGTTATTGTTAAACCATTGACTGATTTGACCAAAAAGGGTTCTGATGTGGTGAATTGGCCTCCTGAGGCAGTCTCTGTGTTTCAGGAACTTAAGCAGAGATTCACTTCTGCTCCTGTTCTACGGCAGCCTGATGTTTCTCTGCCATTTCAGGTGGAGGTTGATGCCTCTGAAATTGGGGCAGGTGCCGTTTTGTCCCAAAGAGATCCAGAGACCTCTAAAAGTAACCCTCGTGCCTTTTTCTCTCGAAAATTTTCTCCAACTGAACGTAATTATGACGTGGGTAATCGGGAGTTATTGGCCATGAAGTAGGCTTTTGAGGAGTGGAGACATTGGCTGGAGGGAGCCAAACATCAGGTGGTGGTCCTCACGGACCATAAGAATCTGGTTTATCTGGAATCAGCCAAGCGACTTAATCCTAGACAGGCCAGGTGGGCCTTGTTTTTCACACGTTTTAATTTTGTGGTTTCCTTTCTTCCTGGCACTAAGAATGTTAAGGCGGATGCCCTCTCGAGGAGTTTCCTTGCGGACTCTCCTGAGTTATCTGATCCTGCTGTTATTTTGAAAGAGGGTGTAGTTCTTTCCGCCATCTCGGCCAATTTGAGACTGGCTCTGGAAGGGTGTCAGGAGGATAAACCCGAGCGCTGCCCTATTGGGAAATTGTTTGTCCCAGACCGGTGGAAAAAAGAGTGTGATGTCTGAGATTCATTGTTCCGCGTTGGCCGGTCATCCCGGAATTTTTGGTACCAGAGACTTGGTTAGTCGGTCCTTTTGGTGGCTTACTTTGTCTCGTGACGTCAGGGAATTTGTGCAGTCCTGCGGGACTTGCTCTCACTCCAAGCCTTGCTCTCGCTCTAGTGGTTTGTTGATGCCATTGCCTGTGCCCAAGAGACCATGGACCCATATCTCTATGGATTTCATTTCCGACCTCCCTGTTTCTCAGAGAATGACCGTTATCTGGGTGATTTGTGATAGGTTTTCCAAAATGATACATCTTGTGCCATTACCTAAGTTGCCTTCCTCCTCTGAATTGGTGCCTTTGTTCCTTCAGCACGTGGTTCGGTTACACGGCATTCCTGAGAACATTGTGTCTGACAGAGGAGTCCAGTTTGTTTCCAGATTTTGGAGGACTTTTTGTTCTAAACTTGGTGTTCAATTGTCTTTCTCCTCGGCTTTTCATCCTCAGACCAATGGACAAACTGAGAGAACAAACCAGACATTGGAGACTTATCTGAGATGCTTTGTGTCTGCTGATCAGGATGACTGGGTCTCTTTTTTGCCTTTGGCTGAGTTTGCTCTTAATAATAGGGCTAGCTCTGCCACTTTGATGTCTCCATTTTTCTGCAATTTTGGGTTTCACCCTCGATTTTCTTCAGGACAGACGGAGGCTTCTGTCTGTCCAGGTGTTGACTCTGTTGTGGAGCGTATGCAGCAGATTTGGGACCAGGTAGTGGAGAGGTTGTCCCTCTCTCAGGAGAGGGCCCAGCGGTTTGCCAACCGGCATAGGACTGATGGTCCTCGGTTTGAAGTGGGGGACTTGGTCTGGTTGTCCTCAAGAAATATCCCTATGAGAGTTGCATCTCCTAAGTTTAAGCCTAGGTTCATTGGACCTTATAAGATCATGGAGATTCTTAATCCTGTTTCCTTTCGTTTACTTCTTCCAGGGACATTTAAGAGCCATAACGTGTTCCACAAGTCCTTATTGAAGAGGTTTGTCGAGCCAGTGGTTCCTATGGCTGTGCCTCCTGAACCTGTTTTGGTTGAGGGCAATCTGGAGTATGTGGTTGAGAAAATATTGAATTCTCGTTTTTCTAGACGGAAACTCCAGTATTTGGTTAAGTGGAGAGGTTATGGTCAGGAGGACAATTCTTGGGTGTTTGCTTCGGACATCCATGCTAGGAGACTCATCCGTGCGTATCACAGAGCTCATCCTGACCGACCTGGTTGCTCAAATGAGGGTTCGGTGACCCCTCCTCAAGGGGGGGTACTGTTGTGAATGTGCTAGAAATGAATTCTGAGCAGAAGCTCCCTCTGGTGGTTACAAACAGTACTGAACTATCCAATGAAGATTGTGAAGATTGGCGATCAGGTGTTACTGACTGGTCTTATATAAGGGAGGTTCCCTCCCATCAGGGTTGCCGGTGATCAATTGTTCTGGTCTCATCTTTGATTCCTGTTCACTTTGTAGCTTGCTGTTTCGTGCCTGCATCTTCTGCTAACAGATAAGACATTTTCTTCTTTTAGTTTTTTGTGTTTGCTTTTTGCATTTTGTCCTGCACTTCTGTGGGGGTCTGCCGGGTCCCCTCCGGGGGCTTGTGCTCCTCTCAATTTAGTTCAGCCACTGTTGTTTGTTCATTTGCCTTTTCCAGTTTTTTCAGTGGCTGCTGTTCAGTTTTGTTACACCAGAGAACTAATTTAGGTGGTAGAGGTCGTGTGATCTCAGGTGTTTTTGTAATTAGTAGTGTTGGTACTTTTCAGGGTTTTTTGGGATTGCAGTAAGTGTTCTTCCTATCCTTTTCTATTTAGGAAGTTTGGGCCCCAACGTTTGCTCATACTATTTTCTGTCTGTGTCTGTGTATTTCCTCTTGTCTAACCGCCATTACATGTTTGGGGGCTTTCTATGTTCTTTGGGGATCTGCTCCGGGCAGATAGTTTTCCTCTTTCTGTCTTTAGGTGTAGTTAGCTTCTCAGGCTGTGACGAGGCGTCTAGGACCAACGTAGGTACGCTCCATGGCTGCCTTTAGTTGTGGTGGTTAGTCAGGGTACTGCAATCCCATAGATTCCAACCTCTCTGGTGTATTTCCTTTTTTGCCTGCTCTCCTCAGCTACCAAATCATAACACACCCCTTTGTGAATTTATCTACAGAGGTGTAGTGACAATTTTGACTCCATAAGGGTTATCCAGAAACAAGCAGCAGTGGATGTTGCTGAGTAATAATTGCAAACTGCTGTTGTAGTGACCAGTACGATGTAGTGACCAGTACCTTAAAGTGACCAGTATGTTATGCCCAGCTTTTGCTTCTGGAGACATGCACCTGTAAATTAGGCGGGCTCTCATCGCTACAGAAATGCCAAACATGCGGTTTAGACACACTGTCAGGCTCAGAAGGGAGGGGGGCATTTGGATTTGGCAGCGCAGAATTCATTGGCTTTCTTTTGGGGGGCAAGGAGCTGTAGCGCTTTTATAGAGCCTTTGTACTACTAGTAACGTGGAAGCCCCTATATTTACGTTAACAGATGATGGACCAGAGTAGGGATTTGCTTTTTTTGTGGATCTAGTCGACTTTTATTGGCAACATTTTACATAACATTTTGGATCACATTTATCCTGCGCTCTACGCTGAGCACTTACTTTGAGCTTTCCATCTAAATCCCCAAGTGAGGTGATTCATATGAAACCCTAAGGGATCCTTTCTCTATAATGAGGCAGCAGTTACTCTGGACTCCATCTGGCCTCTGTTCAGTGGTGTCCTTCTTTTGAGAGGTGCATAAAACTGGCGGTCTGTGCTTTTATGCATGCCTAAAAAGATGGACACCGCCAGATCACAGGTCAGACAGCGTCCAGAGTGCCTCTATCTGCCTCATAATAAGGAGTCTTCTGCCGGGGGTTTCATGTGAATTACATATTTCAGAGATTTACACGGAAACCCTGGTATAAGTGCTCAGCTCAGAGCGCAGGATAAATGTGAGTGGAGTCTTACTTGTCAGGCACAATGAATAAATCAACAGTAGGTGAAGAATGTTTTATATTTACGCTTTTCTTTGTGCGGGTTGATGTGATTACAGCGACACCAGATTTATATCGGGTTTTTATGTTTGGCTGTTTTCAGAACACTAAAATATATAAATATATATATTTTTTTTTACAAAAACAAGATTATGCATCACCATATTTTGAGAGCTATAATTTTTCCATATTTTGGCCCACAGAAGCATGTGAGGGCTTGTTTTTTTGCAGGCTGACGTTTTGATTGTTAGCATTTTCGAGCACATGATGTTTTTTTGATCACTTTCTATTCTGATTTTTGGGAGGCAGAATGAACAAACACAAGCAATTCAGGAATTGATTTTTTGTTTTTTTATTATTGCCGTTCCACGTGTGGTAAAATTGATAAGGCAGATTTATTTTTGGGGTCAGTATAATTACAGCAATACCACATTTTTTCATTTTTTTTATGCTTTGCTGCTTTTATACAATAAGAACTATTTTATAGAAAAAAAGTTTTTTGCATCGCTTTATTCTGAGAGCTATAACTTTTTTATTTTTTCACTGATGGAGCTGTATGGCAGCTTGTTTTTTGTGGGACAAGATGACGTTTTCAGCGGTACCATTTTATTTTGATTTGCCTTTTTGATCGCGTTTTATTTTATTTTTTGTTTGGTGGCATGATGAAAAAGCATGGTTTTTGCTCCCTTTTTTTTTTAAACGGTGGGCACTGAAGGAGTTAACTAGTTTGTGAGTTTTATGGGTTCAAGCGTTTCGGATGCGACGATGCCAAATATGTGTATTTTTTTTTTTTACATAAATATACGTGTTTATTGGTTTAATAATTTTTTGTTTTTTTTTTTAAATAGTTTTAAAACATTTTATAACTTTTTTTTTTCCTTAGTCCCTTTGTGGGACTTCAATTGTTATTTCTCTGATCGCTGTTTTCATGCTCTGCACTATACATGTATTGCATTGTATGAGACCTGACAGTTTTACACAGGCAGATCGCTTGTTAGACCCAGCTGCTGGCTGAGTCTAACAAGCCACCGTAGCTGACAGACCCGGAAGTCATAACGTGACCTCCAGCTGCCATGACAATGCTGGATCCCCCGTGATGTGATCAGAACTCATCACGGGGGCGTCAGAGAGGTGAGTGCAGTAGTGGTCCCCTCTGCTGTCTTTCTTCCAAATGTCGTAGTCGCGGCATCTAGACGTTAGCAAAGGGTTAACATTATTGGGATCTGATCCAATCAGGTCTCGATGATGTTACCTGTCACAGCTACCGCTCTGCTCAAGTATCGCAGCGCTTGCAGGACTCTGGGGGTCCTAAGCGATGTGAGACCTCCGATGGCTAATAAACGTTAGTGCTGAGTGAGCAGTTGGGAAGTGGCTAAAGGGAATGTGTCACCAGGTTTTTGCTACCTCATCTGAGAGCAGCATAATGTAGAAAGAGACTCTGATTCCAACAATGTATCATTAAGTTTACTGGGTGCAGCAGAGCTGAGAAAGCTAACCCCGCTCACAGGAGGCTCTGTATGTACATACTCTATAAACAGTGAGCTGCTTATCACAGGAGGGGCAGAGTCGGACTAGAAATCATGCACTGCTGTAGCTCCTGTAGTTCAAACAGTGATAATCACCGGGTGATAAAACCTTCAGTCTAAGTAAACAACACACACCTTGGCATGTGACACATTGTTGAATTCATTGTTTTTATCCCTACATCATGCTGTCCTCAGATTACATAGCAAAAACCTGCTCACAGATTCTAGTCATTGGAATATGCCTTCAACTAAAAGATGATGCTACAGCTCCGCTACAAAGATAAATAAGTTAAATCTTAAGTTGTACTTATGAATATTAATATTTTCAGGTTCCATCCGCATTATTAACATTCCGATGGGATGAAGCAATCTTGGCTGACATGGAGGCTACACATGGCTATAAAACAGAGAGTGTGCTGAAACCAGATCTACTATCCACTGCCAACACTCTTACATAGACAATGACATTTTCCACATAGCATCCAGAAGAGAAATGAGATATGTAATTTTATGTTAATGAAATGTCTTAGCGCCTGTTGTATAAAAAAAAATATATATATATATATGTATATACAGTGTATTCTTTTGCAAAATTGCTTTTATTTTATTATGACACCATTTGTGTATAACAGTTATTTATATAATGCCGCAGGTAAAAAGATCCCTTTCTTCCACCAATCATTATTTGTGCTAAAATCTAACTTTGTTACTGTTCCTAAGCACACTATACACCAAGATATACATTCATGTATGTTCCATTGATTGTTTAGCTGGTAATGCCTGCAGTGTATTCAGGTCACTAAATTCATAGGGACCATATTGCTGTAGGAGTTTGTACGTTTTCCGAGTGTTTGTGTGGGTTTCCTCAAGGTACTCCAGTTTCTGCCCTCACTTCAAAGACATGATGATAGGGGATTCAGATTGTGATCCCCAGTGGGGACAGCAATGACGATGTCTATAAAGAGCTGTGGGATTAATTGTGCTGCATAAGCAAGTAAAATTAATAATTAAAATACTGTTAACCACTTGGTGGTGTTTTGAATGGTAGACGTCATGAGAAGTGATACAATTTATTTAATTTCCCAGAGGAGTATTGCACGGCCTTATAAGTCTCCTTACCCTGGAATGTCAGGCATGTCCCTCTCCACAAAGACCAAGTCAGAGGCCTCTCATACAGCCAAATTAGATCTCATGCTTTGCACTTTCTAGGGTAACAACCCGAAGCACGTGTTTGCAAATTAGAATTCTGTTTTGGCTTTTATCCTAAGTTGTATGGGTTGATATTGACTTTTAGGATTCCTGCTTCCAATATGTGACAGTTCAAGTCCTCTTCCTTTCTGAAGAGACCATTTGCATACCATTTATGATAAAACCATCATGAAGCTTAACAGCATTCCTAGAGGACAGTCAATAATGCCACTTGTCTTGAGTTACTGGCTTACGAGGTGGTCAATTATCTGAAGTATGGTTGTGTATCAATAACTCCATCAGGGAATTGGCCACATGGCAAGGAGGAATGCTTATGGGGTATGTTAAAGGGTTTAGATGGCATGGCACTCATTGCAAAACCCCTGTATCCCTTGATGAAGCTGCCCAAAAGGGAAAACATGGAGGAGAGGGGCTGTGTGTACATCAGTGTCTTAATCAGCAGCAATGCATCCTCTATGAATGCAGTGACTGGTATGCACAGTAAGCATTTACCAACCAATCATACAATATGTAGTGTATAGAGCCAGTGAAAATAACTGCCCTGCCTTGATGGACAGGACAAATGTCGCCAGCAATGCTAACTTTCCTGAGCAGGCATACTTATGTCAACAATGTGGTACAGACACCCTCAATTAAGGATAACACATAAGTTACCGCCAAGCTGGTTACACAGTCATCTCATATTCTGAAGTGTGTTCCACTACAACTGTGCAGTGATATGGCGCTGCTAATGGGAAATACATGGGAGAATGCTGTATACTTTCAATCTGTGTATGTTGGTATGGGTTTAGTAGATTTATAGTGTGTTAGCACAAAAAAAAAAGATTGCTGGTAGAAAGGTTTCTTTCACTATATGGCAATTTTTTAAGGTTGTGTTCACATGTTGTTGGCTATATTGCGTTCTTTTGGCACAGTCACAACAAGAAAAAACACACCATTTCAGTGTAATTTTCTAACTTTACAAGATAAACTTTGCGGTTTTACTACAGTCATTGCAATGTGTGAATGCAGCCTAAATAAGTACTGTAATCTAATTTACCAAAACTACCAGTCTTCAGTCTGGATGTTTTCACATTTTGTCAATTGTGAAGCAGTATACTTCCTGTTCCAATAAAGCAGACCACTTTTGCTTCTGAATTCATCAATACTTTTTGATTCTTGGAGGAACCACAAACCGAAAGGCACAGAAGATGCTTCAAAAACTTTTGCGTTTGCTTTTTTCATATCCATGACTCACATCGCATTCAGTGAGATATAGTTACTTGATATACATTACAGTGCATTAATTATTTGGGTAATGTATAGTGATGAGCGAGCATGCTCGTGTGCTAATATCATTCAAGCACACTGAAGATACTAATGTTCTAGTCCTTGTGGCTGCACGTCTCCTGGCTGTTTGACAGCCGTAACACATGCAGGGATTGCCTAACAAACCGACAATCCCTGCATGTGTTGCGACTGTCGAACAGCCATGAGACATGCAGCCACGGCGGCTCAAACATAGTATTAGAGCATGCCGACAATACTCTATTCTCACTCGAGCGTGCTCTGATAATGCCTTATCTGAGCACACTCTCATCACTAATAATGTACCCTTCGTCAGGCTGTATAGAGAATGTCTTTCCATATTGATAGAGTCCAGCTGTTGATTTATGAAATATAAATTAAAACAACGGTTTCTGTATTAGACGAATCCTGAATAATGTGTTAATGTATTTAAATGGGACCAAGCCACCATATCAGAATACAGTAGTGTATGCTAATTTCTGTTGTGCACATAGACAAGATACATGCTTCTTTAAATTCTAAATATCAGACACAACTCAGTCCATGGAGAGAACCTCATTTCTGTGCATTAGGGAAGAGTCAGACGGCCGTATAACTCGAACAGGGATTGCAATGCTCTGACTGGTCATTGGCTTTCCCAAATTGTGCGTGACAGCATGTATTTCTATGTAGCTGTCACACTCTGGTCAGTAAAGTCAACGGCCATTCCGTGTATTGCGTTGCAATACCTGTCCAAGTTATACGGCTGTCTGACTGTGCCCTAAAAAGGAGCGTCAACATCACCCACCACTCCCAAGTTGCTGGCACGCCTCCTGATCTTCCCTCTTAGTTTCTTTTCACTGCATGGTACTCTGAGGTTGTTACTAGTGATGAGCGAGTATGCTCGTTGCTCGGGTTTTCCTGAGCATGCTCGGGTGGTGTCCGAGTATTTGGAAGTGCTCGGAGATTTAGTTTCTGTTACCGTAGCTGCATGATTTGCGGCTACTAGACAGCCTGAATACATGTGGGGATTGCCTGTTTGTTAGAGAGTCCCCACATGTATTCAAGCTGCCTAGCAGTCGCAAATCATGCAGCTACGGCAACAGAAACTAAATCTCCGAGCACTTCCAAATACTCGGAAATGACCCGAGCATGCTCAGGAAATCCTGAGCAATGAGCATACTCGCTCATCACTAGCTGTGACCTCTGGATTCCCCTCAACAAAGTCCAGATTCATATGTAGCGGGTTAAAAGGTGAAAACTACGGAAACCTTTTTGATTCTGCATGGAAGAGATGTTTTTTTGGCATGTTAAGGCCTCATTCAGAAATCCGATTCTTTCGTATGAGTACTGGTCGTGATTTTTACAAATAGCGCTTATACCTGTGATAGTCTATGGGGCAATTCACATGTCCAATTTTTTTTTTTTCCATCAGACCAAAAGGTCCGTGGAAAATCGCAGGCACATGTTCACTTTTAATCTGAGTGTAATATCAAAATCGGCAATGCAAATCAATTGGTCCGTGAGAATATAAGACTGCACTCTGACGACATCCACTGTTTACTCGATTTTTACTCTGAAACCAGCCATAAGCATTATCGACCATGTAAGGGGGCGTTATTGCTGCCCTTTCCTTGTGTTGAAGAGAAAACTTCCAGGGGTCTGTCATCACCTTACTACTCTACTGAGAACATAGCCCAGCTGAGCATGCATCTGTAAAGCGGGAAGTGGGGTCTGGATAGCATTTATCCAACATCTATCTAATGTGCATGGCCAGATCAAGAAGAGTCTGCTGAGAAGCAGTTTCCTAAAAGTAATAGTAGCTTGCCTAATGTAATGGTCTCATGATTTTGTAGAAACTTCATTGCAGTTAACAGTAGGCACATGCTATCTGTAATGCACTTGTATTGATGCAGCGGAAAGCTGCGCTGGCGTTTTGAAGCCGCTTCTTAGTAGACACATCTGTGGCTCATTAAAAAAAAATGATGACAAATGCAGCAAATATTTCTACTAATTTTAGATGCTTATACTGTAGAGCATTGTGCTAAAGGTTTAGGCAAAAATGCTGCAAAGTAAGAATGCTATCATAAATAGAAATGTTAATAGTCTGCATTTTGTTTATTGATAAAATTAAAGTGAATGAACGAAAAGAGAAATATAAATCAAATCTATATTTGCGGCATCATGGAGGCCATGGCTGAGATGTACTCTGAGTAAGACTTGTTTCTCTGAGCTCTGCAGCTCAGAGGCCTCTACACTGTGTTCCAAATTATTATGCAAATAATATTTTCTCAGATTTTCCCAAATTACCTATATGAATTGCAGTCATTGTAATTTTCCAGTCAAATAACTATCAGAGTACAATTGAAAGGTTTTTGGACAAGCTGCCTATGATAACAGTATATTTTTTAAAAATAAAACACTCAAACTGCACTCAAAATGCATGTTCCAAATTATTATGCACAGCAGAGTTTTCTACCTTTTCATTTTAATAAAGAACAAAAAAATGGTCATTTTTGAAATTAGAAGCATTAGCAGGTTATTACAAACTGAAATCAAACAGTTTTCAACTCAAAACTTTATTCTAGGTGATGTTACATTTGCACATAGGACCCCTTGTTCGAAAGGAGCTGCTGAACTCTCTCATCCATTGAATTTGTCAGGTTTTGGATGGTTTCTGCTTCAATTGTTTTGCATGAGGACAGAATACCTTCCCAGAGCTGTTGCTTAGATGTGAACTGCCTCCCGCCATCATAGACACTCCTTTTGATGATGCTCCAGAGGTTCTCAATGGGGTTGAGGTCAGGGGAGCAATGGGGGCCACACCATAAGTTTATCCCCTTTTATGCCCATAGCAGCCAGAGATGCAGATGTGTTATGTGCAGCATGAGACGGTGCATTATCATGCATGAAAATAATCTTGTTGCTGCGGAATGCACGGTTCTTCTTCTTGAACCATGGCAGGAAGTGCTGTTTAAGAAACTCAACATACACTATGGTGTTCATCTTTACCCCTTCAGGGATCCTAAAGGGGCCGACAATCTCTCTCCCCATGATTCCAGCCCAAAACATTACTCCTCCTCCTCCTTGTTGGCGCCGTAGCCATGTTTGCATGGGGTGTCCATCAACCAGCCATCCTCCACTCCATCCATCTGGACCATCGAGCGTTGCACGGCACTCATCGGTGAACTAAACAGTTTTGAAGTCAGTCTTCATGTATTGTTTGGCCCACTGGAGCCGTTTCTGCTTGTGTGCAGTGGATAGAGGAGGTCAACAGGATGGCTTACGCACAGCTGCAAACCTCTGAAGGACCCTGCATCTTGTTGTTCGGGGGACGTTGGAGGCACCAGCAGCTTCAAAAACTTGTCTGCTGCTATGACAAGGCTTTTTTGCCGCTGCTCTTTTAACCTGACGTAATTGCATGTAGGAAAGAGTCCTCAATTTTCCCTTATCAGCATGCACACGTGTGTACTGTGAATTAGCTACATACTTCTTGATTGTGCGATGATCACGATGAAGTGTTTTGGCAATGTTGATTGTAGTCATGCCTTGACCTAAACACTCCACAATTTGTTGCTTCTCAGCAGCCGACACATCCTTTTTCTTTCCCATTTTGGCAGAAAATGTAGGCTGCTTAATAATGTGGGACAGCCTTCTTAAGTAGTCTTGCCTTTCATTGGACACACCTGCCAAACTAATTAGCACAGGTGTCTGCAATTGCTTACAGTGATATAAAGAGCCCTGACACACATCACCATCAATGAGTTTAAATGACAAACAAAAAAATTCTTACCTTATCACTCCTAAACAATTTTTGCATAATAATTTGGAACACAGTGTACATTTTCAATGCCTCTATAGAAGATATCCTCAACTTAAAAGCAACTGAAGACCATCCTCATCCCTTCAGGACTCATCTGTTCCCCTTTGGAAAACTGGATTATTAGTTGAACTATCCTGGGTGAAAGCAGGAGCAGCAGCTAATACAAACCGCTGAGCCAGAGCTCTGCTTCCTCTGGACCCAGAGAGGACCAACACAATTCCAAGGAACACCTTCCCCACATCTATGGACCCCCAGGATCAAGAGGAACTTAATTCCCAACCTTTTACAAGACCCTCTTGGCCTGTCAACAAGAAGAAAGGATCCCTGCAGCCGCTGCTGTCCCTGTCATTCAGCGCAAGTTACATACCTTCTCCAGCTCCATAGATGACCTCCACTTCCACAGATCTTCTGTACCCTTCATCTTCCCATGGACTCTCCACCAGCTGTCAGAAAGCATGTCCACAGAAGTCCTCTGCTGATGCGCTGTCTGCAGGAGCGGCGGTGACAACAGTAAATGTGTTCCCAGCTCTGCTGAGCTGAGGATAACTCAACCGCGCACAGATTGCACAGCTAGTGGCACAGCAGCTCCTGCTTCAATTCTTAAAAGTGACACTTCTGGCCTTAAAGGTTCTTCAATTAAAGGGAAAACCTCTAAAGGGAAAAATAACACTACTAATTCAACAGCTTCACTATCTGAAGATCTCCATACTACTCATACTACTCAATTACATGCTCAAAAAGAACCTTTAATCAAAAAGGATATTTTTAAGGAGACTCATACTGAGAACCAATCTCTCCCTACTGATCTCAGTAAATCCCTTATGGTTGAAGATAAAAGCTCTGGAAAAAAAAGGAAAGACTGGGTGGGTAATAAAAATAATAAATATGCGCCATAACATTATACACTCTCCAAATATCACACCATTTAACCCCTTTCGCACATTGGGCATAATAGTACACCCATGTTGGACTCCTCCTGTTCGGTGCGGGCTCTAGCGCTGAGTCCTCATCTTTCCGGGCACATGACAGCAGATCTATACAGCTGACATGTGCCCGCAATATCCGTGGGTGGATCGCGACTGTTAACTAGTTAAATGCCGCTGTCAATCTAACAGCGGCATTTAACTTGCCCTTACAGGAAGCACGTCACTAATCCCGCCCATCGGTGACCCAGTCACATGACCACGGGTCACCGATAGATCAGCATGACAACTAGAGTTCTGCAGCAGACCTCTATGGTTGTCATTGTCAGATTGCTATGAGCACCGCCCCATGGTGTCAATAAAAATGTCAGCTCGGCAAGAAAAAATTAAATCCTCACCCAGCCCCAGATCACGAAAAATGGATATGCTACAGGTCTCGGAAAATGGCTCCATTTTTTTTTTTTTTTTTAGTGAACATGGTACAAAAAAATAAAACTGTGAAATTGCACTTTTTTTTGTAATTTCACCGCACTTGGATTTTTTACCCATTTTCCAGTACACGATATGGTAAAACCAATGTAGTTTAGAAGTACAACTTGTCCCGCAAAAAACAAGACCTCACATGGCCATATTGACAAAAGAATAAAAATAAAATATGGCTCTGGGAAGAAGATGAGCAAAAAACAGAAATTTGAAAACTGAAATACCTGTCATTAAGGGGTTAAGCAAAAACCTAGGCTGGAAGCTTATAGTCCTTCTAATCCATCCCACATTAATCCTCTTGTACAGAATACAGCAATGGATTTCCAAAAAGAAGAAACTCAAGAACTTCCAATAAATCTATCTCCATCTGAAATGAATATTTGCAATTGTTTTAAATCTACGATCTCACAAATGGAAGGATTTGATAACTTTCAAAACTCAATCGTAGAAATAAATAAAAAAGTGATTAAAACAGAGGAAAGGGTAGATGATATAGCTTCTAGACAATAATCCATTCTGAAAGAAACTAATTCACTACTAAAAATGGAAATTTGCATGCTAAAAAATAAAATTACAGATCAACAACATAGGAATCGCCGGGATAATTTAATATTTAGAGGCATTCACACCAACAGATCTTCCCACATATAATAAAAGTATGCTTCAAAAGATCTTTCCTTCTATTTCTGATCTTGAATTTATTTTAGATAGAACACACAGGCTTCAAAAGCCAAAATCTATTGCTAAAACCACATCTAGGGATACCATTACTAGGTTTATGAGTTGAAGGAAAGGCTTTTAAATTACCTAAGGAAACACAAGACCCTCTCATCTCCCTATAAAACTCTAAGGATTTTTCCAGACTTTTCTAAGGAGACTTTAAATTTGAGAAAATCCTTTGCAGATATTACCAGCATCCTAAGACGTAAAAATATTTCTTACAAATGGGGTTTCACTGTGAAGCTAATTGTCTTCTTTGAGGGGAGGAGTGACATAATCAAGGATCCGATGGAAGGATGGGAGTTTTTGAAAAAGAATAATTTTGCAGATGATGAAAAGGATCCTATACAGTTCTTTTTTATATTTTAAACCTCTTGTGTATATTTAGAAAGGTTAATTAACCCTTTAATATCATTGTGACAACACAGCATTTTATCTTAATTAACCAGATGTCTATTTTCAGTAAGCCAGGAGTCATTGACTGTTTTCTATATGTTGACTTTTGAATTTATGTGTTTCTTTCTGGCTGGTAAAGAAAACACATACTTTTGATCGTATAAGCTTGTAATATTGACATTCATTGTAACATGATGTTTGCCGATATGTTGATTACACAATGTACAGGTCAGCTAGCTTGTTGACTTGCAAAACAGAGGAGTAAAAACTATAATTGATTTAAAAAGTCAATGTGAGTCAACCTCTTAACATCTTTTTCTTGACCTCTGAATGCTGGCTTGAAGGACATTTGTTAACAATAAAAAGAGGATACGTAACATCATACAGAGATACATCTAAAGAACCAAACACACTCTACAGGACAGCAGTCGACATCATGGCTCCATCACGAGGGACACAGATTTGTCATTCTACAGGATGCCAGCTTAGGAGACAATGGTGAAAGAATACAGATCTGCTCCATTGACTGAACCCATGGATATGTTTGTGGTAGTCAGGATTTGGACCCACCGGTAACCTGAGCCCCATGGATAAGTTTGTGAAAGCCAGGATTGGGACCTACTGGTCACCTGCCTGAAAAGAGATGTTTGGAGAAGTCAGGTTGTGACACTCCAGTCAACTGGCCTTGTACCTCAATGGACTGTCAGTTTCTTAGGATTGTTGTTACCTCCTCTCTGTGCGTGATACAGGTGTGGTAGTCAGCTCTGGAAGCTCAGCTGTCACAGCTGCTCTTATCCCAGCGAATCAGCGGGTGAGACTCTTATTTTCACCATCTTGGGTATTTTTGCTGGGACTGTGCTATGTGTTATTTGCCTGTTTTGTGGTTCATTAAAGTACTGCCACACTGTTTTACCCTCACCTTGTGTTGTCTGAGTAGCGTTCTGACCATGGTAAAAGGAGAGCGAGCGTTTGGTGGGATGATCCCTAGTCCATGTGGTTTTAGCTAGCAGACTAGGGCACCCACTGGACCCCCGTGTCTCCACAATCATTGCTATTAATATGCCCCATAATCTCCAGGTTTTTGTCACAGATCTCTGCCAAACTTTATTTGTTCCCCATTTTTTAGGCTAGGTTTGGGAATTTTATTTCCCAACCTTTCCTCTCAGTTTTCTGACATGTATCAGTGATTGAGGTTTTTTTTGTATGTTTCTTTTCTTACATAGTGTTATAGAAATTTAGAAGTATGTTGTATCGTTATATTGGAATAACATGGTCACCGTTAAGATATACTCATTAATGTTTTCTTAAGATTTTGCTGGTTTTAAAAATACCGTATTTTTCGGACTATAAGATGCACCGGACCATAAGACGCACCCCAAATTTTTCAGAAGGAAAATTGGGAAAAAAAAATAATGTGTCAAATGGGGGTCCGTCTTACAGTTCGAATTTAGCTTACCACTGTGTGGGGTGGTTGGGCACTGTGGGGTGGTTGGGCACTGTGGGGTGGCTGTGCTCTGTGGGGTGGCCAGGGTGGCTATATACTCACAAATCCGGTGGCGGCGGCGCTCCCAATGCAGCTTCGCTGCGATGCGGTGGTGGTGTCCGGGCAGCAGCGGGCCTCTGGGCTGCGTGGGGGGCTCCGCCGGCGTCTCGTCCCAGCCGGAAAGCCCCCCCCCGCAGCTGCGACACGGTGCCGGCATGAGGAATGGCCGCCTGGGGCCTCCGGCAAGATGGCCGCCGCATACTCTCGTTCAAATCTCGGCAACGAGATCTCTTCCCGAGATCTCAGGACAAGATCTCGTTGCCGAGATTTGAACGAGAGTATGCGGCTGCCATCTTGCCGGAGGCCCCAGGCGGCCATTCCTCATGCCGGCACCGCGTCGCAGCTGCGGGGGGCTTTCCGGCTTGGACGAGATGCCGGCGGAGCCCCCCACGCAGCCCAGAGGCCCGCTTGCTGCCCGAACACCACCACCGCACCACACTTTGGATCGGGACTGCCACCGGAGGCCCCTGGCGGCCTTCAGCCCGGCACCGCGTCGCAGCTGCGGGGGGGCTTTCCGGCTAGGACAAGATGCCGGCGGAGCCCCCCACGCAGCCCAGAGGCCCGCTGCTGCCCGGACACCACCACCACATCGCAGCGAAGCTGCATTGGGAGCGCCGCCGCCACTGAACTTTCCGGTATGTTGCGACCATAAGACGCACCCCCATTTTCCCCCAAAATTTTGGGGGAAAAAAGTGCGTCTTATGGTCCAAAAAATACGGTAATAGTTTTATGTAGTAATTATTATTTAAAATTCTCTCCTTAAATGTCAAGGGACTAAATAGTCTGCATGGAAGGAAATTGTTATGTCAAAGGCAGATATTGTCGCTTTTCAAGAGACTTAAATTCGCAGATAAAAACCCACCGAAATTTAGTCATAAATCTTTTCCATATTTATATCGTTCTGCTTCAGTCAAAAAAGCTTGTGTGGTCACTGCTATCAGAGACTCTCTCTTTTCCTTTTATAAAATAAATTATTGATCACAATGGTAGATTCCATATTTTGATATGTGAATTAGAATCGATTACCCATACAGTGGTCAATTTATAGGCTCCCAACTCAGGTCAAACAACATTCTTAAAAAAGCTAAAGAAAAAAATAGACAAACATCAGAAAGGCACTCTTATTATTTTAGGAGACTTCGTTATTCCCAACAAAAATATGGACACATCTTTCTCCAGAAGTAACATGCTAACTCTCAATAATTGGCTAATGTCTGAACAGTTATTTTTCATTGCTTGAATTCCACATCAAGGGAAAAATATTTAGACTTGAGAGTCCTCAGTGGTTGATACCTTTTAATGGCTAACTGAAAAGATGGTAACAAATTGCAAGCTTTCGAGACTACTCCGGTCTCTTCAGACTTTTCAGTTAGCCATTAAAAGGTATCAACCACTGAGGACTCTCAAGTCTAATATTTTTCTATCTACTGGCTAACACGGTACGAAGATACACATCTTTCCTACATCAAGGGAATACACCTATTATTCAAATCTTCATAGATCTTGGTCAAAAATACAGGGTGAGCCATTTATATGGATACACCTAAAAAAATGGGAATGGTTGGTGATATCAACTTCCTGTTTGTGGCTCATTAGTATATGGGAGGGGGGAAACTTTTCAAGATGGGTGATTATGACCATGGTGGCCATCTTGAAGTCAGCCATTTTGGATCCAATTTTATTTTTTTCAATGGGAAGAGGGTCATGTGACACATCAAACTTATTGAGAATTTCACAAGAAAAACAATGGTGTGCTTTGTTTTAACGTAACTTTATTCTTTCATGAGTTATTTACAAGTTTATGACCACTTATAAAATGTGTTAAAAGTGCTGCCCATTGTGTTGGATTGTCAATGCAACCCTCTTCTCCCACTCTTGACATACTGATAGCTCACCGCAGAAGAAATGCTAGCACAGGCTTCCAGTATCCGTTGTTTTAGATGCTGCACATCTTGTATCTTCACAGCACAGACAATTGCCTTCAGATGACCCCCAAAGATAAAAGTCTAATGGGGTCAGATCGGGAGACCTTGGTGGCCATTCAACTGGCCCACGACGACCAATCCACTTTCCAGGAAACTGAAGATGGCACGTTCCCATAGTTTTTCCAGCAAGATGGTGCACCACCACATTATGGGCGTCAGGTCCGAGCATTCCTACATGAACAGTTTCCTGGAAAGTGGAGGCAAAGGAAATATAATGCATATCTTTTGGATTTGTCCAAAACTAAAAACTATGGAAAGATATTTATGATCTTTAATTTAAGATATGGTTATTCTTTGTTTCTCTATCTCCACAACTTTTCCTTTTCTCTTTGGACTCCGATTCTCTCTCCAGAGAAATTAAACATATTGCTTTACACATTTTTGCAGTAGCCAAGCTGCTTATAGGGGCTAATTGGAAGGCCATAAGTACTCCTACTATTAACTAAATAATCGATAAGGTCTCAACACATAATAATATTTGAACTGGCTATAGCTATTAAAAACAAAGCACATCCCAATTGGGCTGGATGTAGAAGAGAATGCATCATCGAGGGGTGGGATGTAGCACTAATGACAGAATGGGAAGCAGTATCATTATGGGAAGATGGGACAGCCAACCAAAGCACATATAATGCTATATGTCGCATGAATAGGAAAAAAAAACTGTAGAAGAAAAGAATGAGTTGTGTTCTGAGATTGAGAGCCATGTCCTACCACACCTGACTTTTTTAAAGCATTCTTTGCCACATTTTGCCATATGTGCCTAAAACATTTGCACAGTTCTGTATATCAATTAAAATCTTAATGATTTCTTATGGTTAATCCAATGTCACTGAATTATGTCGTCTTTTTATGATTTTTTTTTTTAAAGTTTGTCCAGAAAAAAAAATAAGTTGGCATGCATGGGAGTGGAGACGGTGGCTGTGGCTAACAATGTGGCCACTATTAAAGAAGATGAAAATTCACTGCTCTCCATTCTCAAAATCCCTCCCACCTCTAATCGCTGGCTTCAGTCCATAGAGGTGGAAGGGACTATGGGCGTGGGGAGCAGTGAATATTCATTTTCTTAACAACGGGCATACGTGTTAGCTGCAGCATCAGCTCTTACCTCCTGTGAACCCAAAAAATACTAAGAATTATCTCTGGCTTTAAGATGCTCATTAGTGATGAGTGAGTATGCTTGTAGCTTGGGTTTTCCCGAGCATGCTCGGGTGGTCTCCGAGTATTTGGAAGTGCTCGGAGATTTAGTTTGTTGCCGCAGCTGCATGATTTGCGACTGCTAGACAGCCTGAATACATGTGGGGATTCCCCAATGTAGTTTATTCTTATTTTTGTTATTCACAGCGCCCTCTTTTATTAAATAGTCCCCTCTCTTGTTAGATATAAAATTACTTCTGATGGAGCAGCCAGTGACCAGACAACCAGTCCATCATCTCCTCCTTAAGAAAAGCTTTCCTATGCTCCATCAGTCGTCATTGCATTATATATCTAACAAGAGAGTACGGTATGTAATAAAGAACAGGGCTCTATATATAATTCGATATGTAAAGGACAGAGTTGTACATAACAAGAGAGGGCACTGTATAAGGGACAGCAATATACATAATAAAGGAGACTATGTAATATACAGCTCTGGCAAAAATTAAGAGACCACTGCAAAATTTTCAGTTTGATTTTTCTCTGTATAGGTATATTTTTGAGTAAAATGTAAATTGCTCTTTTATTCCATAAACTACTGACAACATGTCTCCGAATTTCCAAGCAATAAATTTTGTATTTGTTTTCAGAAAATAAGAAATGGGCAAAATAACGACAAAAAAATGCAGAGCTTACAGACCTCAAATAATGCTAAGAAAACAAGTTCATAATAATTTAGAAACAACAATACTAATGTTTTAATGCAGGAAGATTTCAGAAATCAATATTTTGTGGAATAACCATGATTTTTAATCACAACTTTGATGCGTCTTGGCATGCTTTCCACCAGTCTTTCACACTGCTTTTGGGTGACCTTATGACAGTCCTGGTACAAAAATTTAAGCAGTTCTTCTTTGTTTGATGGCTTGTGACTATCCATCATCCTCTTGATTACATTCCAGAGGTTTTCAATGGAGTTTAGGTCTGGAGATTGGGCTGGCATGACAGGGATTTGATGTGGTGGTCCTTCATCCACACATTGAATGACCTAGCTGTGTGGCATGGCACATTGTCCTGCTGGAAAATCCAATCCTCAGAGTTGAGGAACATTGCCTGAGCAGAAGGAATCAACTGTTTTTCCAGAATAACCTTGTATGCGGCTTGATTCATACGTCCTTCGCAAAGATTAACCTGCCAAATTCCAGCCTAGCTGAAGCATCCCCAGATCATCACTGATACTCCACCAAATTTCACAGTGGGTGCAAGACAC
This sequence comes from Oophaga sylvatica, assembly GCA_033576555.1. Lineage (NCBI taxonomy): Eukaryota > Metazoa > Chordata > Amphibia > Anura > Dendrobatidae > Oophaga > Oophaga sylvatica. The sequence goes on along the minus strand of JARQOD010000001.1, from coordinate 328,824,221 downwards.
AGTGGCTTGTACGCCTCTCCAGGTCTCCATCTAACCATTAGACGATCAGGTGTTGTGCAAAGCTGAAAATTAGACTAATCAGAGAAGATTACCTTACTCCAGTCCTCTATGGTCCAATCCTTATGGTCTTTGGCAAACTTAAGCCTCGCTCTCCATTGCTTCTCATTGATGGAAGGCTTCTTTCTAGCTTTACATGACTTGAGCCCTGCCTCTTGGAGCCTGTTACAAACTGTTCTTGCCGTGCACTTCACCCCAGCTGCCATTTGCCATTCCTTTTGTAGGTCACTTGATGTCATCCTGCGGTTGCTGAGTGGCATTTGAATCAGATGACAGTCATCCCGGTCAGTGGAGAGTCATTTTCGCCCTCTGCCGGTCTGTAGCTTTGTTGTCTCCAATGTCTGCTGCTTGACTTTGTTGTAATGGACTGTCTTAGAAATTTTAAGGATGGAGGCAATATGACGCTCACTGTATCCCTCTACTTTTTAACTCATTTGGCATGGTTAAAAGTTATGTTTTCATTCCTGTTACTTTTGGGATATTTCTAGCTCTAGTTTTGCCATCCAGCTTGTCCTATTGCCAGAGGATTGTGAACACCACAGCAGTGTTTTTTTATACTTTCCTTTGTTAAATAAGATTTGGTTCAGGTGATCACCTAATCAGAAGCACATTAAGTAGAATGAGGTGTACTCTGGATGGAATTCAACTGACACTGGAATGGAATGGCTGTCAGACATGGAGAGAAGCTGATTTTTATAAAACTGTGCAGTGGTCTCTTAATTTTTGCCAGAGCTGTATATACATTTCTGTGTGACTGTGTGTAGATACCATGAAAGGAGGGGGGCCCAGACACATTTCTTGCACAGGGGCCACAAGCTGTCAGTCCCCGCACCTGTCAGAGATCATCCATCACGGATCTCGGTGGCTTGTCCCGTCTGTATCAGAGCTTGGCAGTCGATTGCTGAGTTCAGTAGCGCTGCTCAGGCACCGCTGCAACCTACAATCGGAGCCGTGATGGAGAGGCCGCAATGGTTGTGGGAGGTTGCGTAACAGGCTCTTATTACTTTTATGAAATGCTGGCTAATGGGGTTCCTTCCTGCTGTAGTCAGAGCGGGGAAGGGGTTAAGCGCTGTTAAAGCTTACCCTGTGTCCTGGAAATGGCGGCCGCGACTGAGTTGGCGCTTCTCGTTTTTGACGAGAAGTGCCAGAACAGGTGGGAGGATGCATGCAGAGGGGCCGAGAAGCAGGGAGAGCGCCAAAAAAATGTGGGCGGAGCTACCCGGGAGGGCGGAACTGAGGCCTACCCGGCCAAAAGCCGGGGACTAAATTAGAGAGGTAGCCGCGGCAGTTGAAGGCCGCGGCCCTGCTGGACGGCTGCGGCGGAGACTCGCAGCGGCGCAGGTGGGGCGCAGGAGCGACTCCGGTGATTAAGACCGTGGCGGCGGTTCCTGTGAGGAGGCCGCGGCTGCTGAGAGGGCGGCGGCTCCAGAGGAAGCCAGCGCATATGCGGTCATACTACCTCAATCCGCCATCTCTTTGATAGGGAGGCGGAGAGGGTTAAATTCTCATGCACCGCTCACTTTTCATGGCGGTAATGTGCGAACCAGTGGCTGTACTCACATCGCCGGTATGTAGCAGAGTCGGGAGCGCTGTGCGCCGTCCATCCTCAATCAACCATCCCTTTGATAGGGAGGCGGAGAGGGTTAGTTTCTCATGCACCGCTCACTTTTCATGGCGGTAATGTGCCAACCAGTGGCTGTACTCACATCGCCGGTATGTAGCAGAGTCGGGAACGCTGTGCGCCGTCCATGCTCAATCCACCATCCCTTTGATAGGGAGGCGGAGAGGGTTAAATTCTCATGCACCGCTCACTTTTCATGGCGGTAATGTGCGAACCAGTGGCTGTACTCACATCGCCGGTATGTAGCAGAGTCGGGAGCGCTGCGCGCCGTCCATCCTCAATCAACCATCCCTTTGATAGGGAGGCGGAGAGGGTTAGTTTCTCATGCACCGCTCACTTTTCATGGCGGTAATGTGCCAACCAGTGGCTGTACTCACATCGCCGGTATGTAGCAGAGTCAGGAGCGCTGTGCGCCGTCCATCCTCAATCCACCATCCCTTTGATAGGGAGGCGGAGAGAGTTAAATTCTCATGTACCGGGCGCTTTTCATGGCGGTAATGTGCCAACCAGTGGCTGTACTCACATCGCCGGTATGTAGCAGAGTCGGGAGCGCTGCACGCCATCCATCCTCAATCCACCATCCCTTTGATAGGGAGGCGGAGAGGGTTAAATTCTCATGTAACGGGCGCTTTACATGGCGGTAATGTGCCAACCAGTGGCTGTACTCACGTCGCCGGTATGTAGCCGAGTCGGGAGCGCTGCGCGCCGTCCATCCTCAATCCACCATCCCTTTGATAGGGAGGCGGAGAGGGTTAAATTCTCATGTACCGGGCGCTTTACATGGCGGTAATGTGCCAACCAGTGGCTGTACTCACATCGCCGGTATGTAGCCGAGTCGGGAGCACTGCACTCCATCCATCCTCAATCCACCATCCCTTTGATAGGGAGGTGGAGAGGTCTCTTTTGACTCCAGTCACCATCCGCTTTCTGGCAGTGGTGGTGCAGTGGGGCCGCACGGACGCCGCATGGAGCCTCTGCATGTTACCTGAGGTAATTTTCCTGTCAGAATTGTTGAGGCAAGCTGGCATGTCCGGCTGAAGAACCTGGCTCCAGAAGGGGGTACTTGGGGGCGACACCCCATGTTCCTGTCTGTTGGTGGTGTGGGGAGAGTGGACCCATTGAAGGAATCCGTCGCCCCTGAGGAGAGCTCAGGCCACATTGAGGTTGCAGAAGGGGATACGGGGAGACGACACTCCGCGTGCCCGCCTGTTGGTGGTTTTGGGAGATCGGGACCTTGAAAGGCCCCGTCGCCCCTTGAATCCGTAGAAAAAAGTAAAAATGAAAATAATAACGGGTCTGAAGCCAGACCCTAGTGCCTCCTACAGACACTAAGCAAGAACTGGTTCAGGCTAGAGCCAGCAGAGGGTGTATACTGCAGAGGAGGAGCTAACTTTCTTTGTGTATTAACTTAGTGTCCTCCTAGTGGCAGCAGCATAACACCCATGGTCTGTGTCTCCCAATGAGGCGATGGAGAAATAATCTTTTGTGCTTTGGGTTTATTAACCTATGGCAGTCATGGAACATTGTTGCAACATTATTTCAACCATTAGTTCAGTTCTGCCTATTAGTATAGCAGAAACACAGGAAACTTGTTGAATTCTTTTGGATCAAAGGGAACCTGTGAGCAGGATTTTGCTAAGTAAACTACAGACCCTGTCAGGTTTGTGCTGTTATACCAATTAAAATGATACCTGGGGTGAAGAAATCTGTCTTGTGGTTCTTGTGTAATCAGTGTTAGAAGTTTCTAGTTAATGAGATGCTCGTGCTCCGAGGCAGGACTGTAGGCAGAGTCTTATCTTTCTGCTATAAGCCAGAGAAACCAAGGAAAGACCTGCACACGGGCCGCCCCAAAGCACAAACATGTTCCTTTTCAACTTTTAAACTAAGGTAAAACTTTTAAAGAAGTGCAGACAATGATAGGCTGTTCAGCTAAAATGATCTCAAATGCTTTAAAATGGAAAGCCAAACCAGAGAGACGTGGAAGAAAATGGAAGACTACCATTCGAATGGTTGGATGAATAGCCAGAAAGGCAAATGATTAGCTCCATGATGATCAAAAACCATCTCATTACCTGTGAGTACTGTGACAATTAGAAGATGCCTCTCAGCAAGAAGTCCCTGCGAATTCCCACTGTTAAAAAAAAAAAAAAAAAAACGTACTGAAGCGGACACAATTTGCCAAAGAACACATCAACTGGCCTAAAGAGAAACAAAATAGCCTTTCCCTGATGCTTTAAGTCAGGGTGGGGAACCTCAGGGATGTGGGCCATTCGAGGTCCTCGATGACCTTCTGTTCGGTCCCCAGACAGATTCCCGGGAACCGCAGTACTTGGGCAGGCAGGTGTGTTTTGACGGTCACCGACCCTTTAATTTCTTCTTGCTTTGTGAGCAAGCAGTGCTCACCACTGAATGCTGAGGTGTGTACAATGAATGATTACGTCCTGACAGCAGTGCCATGGTCAGGACGTACTTTGCGTGCAGATTTGTGTGGCCCCCAAAAGAGGTTATAAATAGAGTTAAGCGACTTTTTCAATATTCGGTTCGCATTACGATTGCCGGCGAATATATTTGCAATATTAGCCGAACACAGCTCAACGTCATTGGAGTCAATGGGAGTATAAATGAATCACTATGTTCAGAAACGATCATCAAATATAAATTTTGCATGAATAGGGTACCAATATGGTAAATTTGGATTCGGAGATCGTTCCCAAACATATTCGCTCAACTCTAGTTATAAATATTCAACTGGTCCATGGCAGAAAAAAAAAAGGTTCCCCACCCCTGCTTAAGTTTTCCCAGTACAGCTGGAATCAGTGAGATGGGGAAGAAAAAGCGCCATCCTGTGGAAATCCCGTTTGAGAAAAAAAAGTACAGATGCTTCTCGCAAATTTAGAATATCATCAAAAAGTTAATTTATTTCAGTTTTTCAATACAAAAAGTGAAACTCGTATGGAGTCATTACAAACAGAGTGATCTATTTCAAGTGTTTATTTCTGTTAATGTTGATGATTATGGCTTACAGCCAATGAAAATCCAAAAGTCGTTAACGCCTTAAATTAGAATAATTAACAAAAAACACCTGTAAAGGCTTCCTAAGCATTTAAAAAGGTCCCTTAGTCTGTTTCACTAGGCTCCACAATCATGTGGAAGACTGCTGACTTAATACATGTCCAGAAGGCAGTCATTGACACTCCACAAGGTGGGTAAACCAGGCTGTCCACAGAGTGCTGTATCCAAGCATATTAACCCCTTCATGACCTGTGACACAGCGTATGTGTCATGAAAGGATCGCGTTCCTGCGGGTCGGGTGACCGGGGTCACTGAAAGGTCACCCAACACGCAGGCACAAGACCCTTTGTGCTTCACCACAGGGGGGTTGGCTTAACCCCTACGTGGCTACGATCGCTCTGATTGGCTGTTAAAAGTGAAACAGTGCTCCCTTTATTCCGAGCCCCGACGTGTGCCCAAACAGTGGTTTACCCCCACATATGGGGTATCAGCGTACTCAGTAAAAATTGCACAACAACTTTGGGGGTCTAATTTCTCCTGTTACTCTTGGGGAAAAAAAATTGGGGACTAAAAAAATGATTTTTGTGGAAAAAAAAAGATTTTTTTATTTTCACAGCTCTGCGTTATAAACTTCTGTGAAGAACTTGGAGATTCAAAGTGCTCACCACACATCTAGAGGAGTTCCTTGGGGGATCTAGTTTCCAAAATGGGGTCACTTGGGGGGGTTTCTACTGTTTAGGCACATCATGGGCTCTGCAAACGTAACATGACGCCCGCAGACCATTCCATCAAGTCGGCATTTCAAAACATCACTACTTCCCTTCCGAGCCCCGACGTGTGCCCATACAGTAGTTTTCTCCCACATATGGGGTACCAGTGTACTCAGGACAAACTGTACAACAACTTTTGGGGTCCAATTTCTCCTGTTACCCTTGTGAAAATAAAAAATTTGTGGGTTAAAAAAATCTGTTTTTGAGGAAAAAAAATGATTTTTTGTTTTTACAGCTCTGCATTATAAACTTCTGTGAAGCACGTGGCGGTTCAAGGTGCTCACCACACATCTGGATAAGTTCCTTGGGGGGTCTAGTTTACAAAATGGGGTCACTTGTGGTTGGTTTCTACTATTTGGGCACATCAGGAGCTCTGCAAACGTAACAAGATGCCCACAGACCAGTCCATCAAGTCGGCATTTCAAAGCGTCACTACATCCCTTCCGAGCACTGACGTGTGCCCAAATAGTGGTTACCCCCACATATGGGGTACCAGTGTACTCGGGACAAACTGTACAACAACTTTTGGGGTCCAATTTCTCCTGTAACCATTGTGAAAATAAAAAATAGGGGGCTAAAAAAATCATTTTTTGAGAAAAAAAATGATTTTTTATTTTCAAGGCTGTGCGTTATAAACTTCTGTATAGCACCTGGGGGTTCAAAGTGCTCACTGTGCATCTAAATAAGTTCCTTAGGGGGTCTTGTTTCCAAAATGGGGTCATTTGTGGGGGAGGTCCAAAGTTTAGGAACACAGGGGCTCTCCAAACACGACATGGTGTCCGCTAACGATTGGAGCTAATTTTCCATTAAAGTCAAATGGCGCTCCTTCCCTTCTGAGCCCTGCTGTGCACCCAAACAGTGGTTCCCCCCCTCATAAGGGACACCAGCGTACTCAGGAAAAACTGGACAACAACTTTTGGTGTCCAATTTATCCTGTTGCCCTTGGGAAAATAAAAAAATAGGCTAAAAAATTATTTTTGAGAAACAAAAATGACTTATTTTCACTGCTCTGCTTTTATAAACTTCTGTGAAGAACTTGGGGGTTCAAAGTCCTCACTACACATCTAGATAAGCTCATTGGGGTCTAGTTTCCAAAATGGGGTCACTTGTGGGGGGTTTCTACTGTTTAGGCACATCAGGGGCTCTGCAAACGCAACATGACGCCCGCAGAACATTCCATCAAGTCTGCATTCCAAAATGGCGCTCCTTCCCTTCTAAGCTCTCCCATGCCCAAAACAGTGGTTCCCCCCCCACATATGGGGTATTGGTGTACTCAGGACAAATTGCACAACAACTTTTGTGGTCCAATTTCTCCTGTTACCCTTGTGAAAATAAAAAATAGCGGGCTAAAAAATCATTTTTGAGGAAAAAAATGATTTTTTTATTTTCACTGCTCTGCGTTATAAACTTCTGTGAAGCACTTGGGGGTTCAGAGTGCTCACAACACATCTAGATAAGTTCCATAAGAGGTCTAGTTTCCAAAATGGTGTCACATGTGGGGTTTTTTCATTGTTTAGGCACACAGGGGCTCTCCAAACGCGTCATGGTGTCCGCTAATGATTGGAGCTAATTTTCCATTCAAAAAGTCAAATGGCGCTCCTTCCCTTCTGAGCCCTGCCGTGCGCCCAAACAGTGGTTTATGACCACATATGAGGTATCTGTGTACTCAGGAGAAATTGCCCAACAAATTTTAGGATCCATTTTATCCTGTTGCCCATGCAAAAATGAAAAAATTGATGCTAAAATAAAATTTTTGTTGGGAAAATTAAAATGTCCATTTTTTCCTTCCACGTTGCTTTAGTTCCTGTGAAGCACCTGAAGGGTTAATAATCTTCTTGAATGTAGTTTTGAGTAGCTTGAGGGGTGCAGTTTTTATAATGGTGTCACTTTTGGGTATTTTCTACCATATAGACCCCCTCAAAGTGTCTTCAAATGTGAGGTGGTCCCTAAAAAAATGGTTTTGTAAATTTTGCTGTAAAAATGAGAAATCGCTGGTCAACTTTTAACCCTTATAACTTCCTAAAAAAAAAAATTTTTGCTTCCAAAATTGTGCTGATGCAAAGAAGACAAGTGGGAAATGTTATTTATTAACTATTTTGTGTCACATAACTTTCTGGTTTAACAGAATAAAAATTCAAAATTTGAAAATTGCGAAATTTTCGCCAAATTTCCATTTTTTTCACAAATAAATGCAAAAATTATCAACCTAAATTTACCACTAACATGAAGCCCAATATGTCACGAAAAAACATTCTCAGGATCGCTAGGATCCGTTGAAGCGTTCCTGAGTTATTACCTCATAAAGAGACATTGGTCAGAATTTCAAAAAAATGACAAGGTCATGAAGGGGTTAATGTAAAGTTGATTTGAAGGAAAAAGTGTGGTAGAAAAGGTGCACAAGCAACCGGGATAACTGCAGAATTGAAAGGATTAAGAAAAGGCCATTCAAAAATTTGGGGGAGGGGGGCGTGGCCTAGACTGCACATGGAGTAGGACGTGCAGTCAGAGAGCTCCTGAGAATCCTCTTAAAAATCAACTCACACCCACTCTATTGAGCTTATTTTGGACTTCTTATCATTGAGTTCCAACAAACTATCCATACAGATTAATATCAGGTCATTATTAACTTTATTTAAGACCTAAGTCAGTTTTATTTAACTTGGACCGCACGCCTGAGGTAATCCGGGCTTGCTAAGCCCGCTGCCTCAGGACTTTAACCCTTCCAAGAGAACCCAGGATTATAATCTTCCGGTAACCTGCCTGCCTTCTATTGACCATCTCCTAGGAGCCCAGGTTCCGCCTCAGCGAAAACCTGAGGTAAATACCAGGTACCGTTACCTCAGACGCTTCATCTACCTGCTTTACCCGCTTCCCGCCCACCTCGCGACTCCCTGGGGTCCTGCGGCAACGAAAGGTGAAGAAAGCACTCCTATACAGAACCCAAGGGTTCCCTTTGGGCTGGAATATCCACACAGACACCTCCAGTAAGAACTGTCATTACTGGTAGAGTTGCACACGCAGATGCAGTTGCTTCCTGTCTCCGCTTACAGACGCAAAGCTACCTGGGATAATAGCGAGTAACCGAGGCCGGTATCCTCACTGCCCGCACTCATTGCTGGTCTCTACAGGTCCTGGTACCCTCATCCGCCAGTGAATTCTACCCAGTCATAGCCCGGTAAAAAAATAACGCGATCACAGGCGAATCTGCATTCTCGGCTCTGCAGCTAGATTTACTCACTATATGTGCATGAGAGCACCTCCATTGCTTTACCACTAACGGCGAGGTCTGCTTCAGCTTCACTCTTTTCAGCTCCGTCATCCTGGGAAATACAAAGGGGTCCACGTCTTCTGTCCACAGAACCCTCCAAGGTTTTTAACCCTGACACTACCTGTGGAGATCCCGCGGTCCCTTAATATTATTAATAAAAAACACGAAACAGCAATTCCCATTGCATAAACCGCTTCAGTTGCCTCAGGACGTTTGCTTATATTACACTTCTGTTAAGACTAACCCTCAAGTTTTCTGGATATCAGCGCAACTCAGAGGTCTTAGAAAATCTTATATACCCCAAGAGGGTATCTGGTATATACTCACAAGCGTCAATTATATTGAAACCACTTTTACCTCTTAGCTGGCAATTACATATGCGATTTTTCAGTAAACCTTGATTTCTCTTTGACATTTTCGTGACTTTACCTGGTGGCTCTGACTTTCTTGCTAATTGGGAGTCATAGTTCATACATATTAACTCAGAACCCTCCCCTTCTGTTGCCATATATGCCAACAAAATGAGCCAATACAAGCAAACAAAATATAAACAAACCAAGTCCACTCCTTTCACCTCATCTATCCCTGTCAGGGCTGACAGAGAAAGAGGACTGGATCGCCACTCCTCCTCGGACTCTATTAACTTACTAAGTCCGGAAAAGTCCAGGTCCCCCATCAGAAATTCTAGTGATATGGATACCTCGGTCTCACTAAAAGGAAAACTCCAGGGGATTGGGGGGACCACTCTGCCTCACAAGATGTCCATGAAAAAGACAGCTCAAAAAATTCATGGTCTTCCCCAAACCCAAGCCCTGAAAAGTCTAGGCCCAAACTTGACAACCTTGAGAGCAATGCCCCCATTAAATTGAGTCAAGAAACTATAGAGTCTTATATGTCCACTCTCGCAGAGAAAATTAATAATAGCCTCAAACTCACATTGGACTCTCAAATGCAGGTGTTCAAGGAAACTTTTGAGTCATTTAATAACAAGCTGGACAATCATGAGACTAGAATAGTCTCCATAGAAGAGAAATCAGAGGATATTCAAAAGGAAAATTTCAAGATTAAAGTGGAATTGCTCCAAATGAAGCACAAATTGGCCGACCTGGAAGACAGGTCCAGGCGCAATAATATTAAGATAAGGGGCATCTCTGAATCAATATCACCTGGCAACCTCGAAGACTATGTCAGGAAAGTCTTCAAAAAAATTGATCCTACTCTGTCCGCCCATGACCTAATTATTGACCGTATACACAGGTTGCCAAAGCCTCCTCATATCCCTAAGGATTCCCCGAGGGACACCATTCTACGGATCCACTTTTTCCACATTAAGGATCTTCTCCAGGCTAAAGTGAGAAACAATGGCGGATTTCCGGACCCTTATTCTCATCTGAAATTTTATGCAGACCTCTCCAAAGCCACCATTGATGGCAGAAAAGCTTTCAAGGAAATCACTACTCCACTAAGAGACAATAACATCCAGTATAAGTGGGGCTTCTCTCTGAAACTCCTGGTACATCATAATGGAAAGACTTCAGTCCTGCTCACCCCGGAGGAAGGCGGTAAATTCCTTAAATCCTTACACATAAAGCAAAAGGTCAAACCTGCTTTCTTCACTGACGCAAGACCCACTACTTGACTGGTCGTCTCATATGGAACCAATTGTGGGTAACCCTTTGTTTTTTGGTTTCGCATGATGTTAATCTTTTTTCTCTCTCTGCAGGCTTCGGTCTCTTCAGTGACTTTCTGTTTGACTTGTTTAATATAGATCTTCAGTTCTTTCTCCGTTTGTTGGTCCTCTAAAACCCCTTCCTCAGCATGTTTGATGATGTCTCATGGTGTTCTCTTACACGAACTTCCCCCCCAAGTTCAAGTAGAGTCCGTTAAAGCGGCCTCCTTCTAGTGGCCCTTGGAACAACAACTAAGTTGGTTCCAATACTTTTCTATTTTAAGTTTATAATTGCATTTACATTACCTTGGTCTCACACTCACGGTTTCTAACTGTTCTTTACTAACCATAAGTTAACTTGTGCCTACATTGGCTTTTTATTGTTTTTTGTTTCCCTTTTTCATTTTTTCCTGATCTTGTTTCCCTGGGATAGTTTTTACCTATCATGAAGCTCAATTTGGTCACATATAATGTTAGAGGTCTCAACAGCCCTAGAAAACGCTTTACTATTTTGCAATGAGATCAACAAGATACGCTCTGATATTGTATGTCTCCAAGAGACAAAGTTTAAATCCAACTCCCACCCCAATTTCGGACATAAAAATTTTCCTTTTGCTTATGAATCCTCTGGTCCAAAAAAAAAAAAGCAGGCGTATTTACCCTTATAAGGAATTCAGTTTCATTTGACTATATAGATGAAGTTAAGGACGAAGCAGGACACTATCACATTTTAATATGTAAAATAAATAACTCAGAGTACACAATAGTCAATACTTATGTCCCGGTAAAAAGACAAATTAAATTCCTAAATAAACTCAATAAAAAAATTAATAAAGTTAGAAAAGGTTCACTAATTCTTTCAGGTGACTTCAACATGGTCCCCAATCACCTAATGGATTCCTCATCCCCAAACAGATCCCAATCGAAAACACTTAACAAGTGGCTATATTCCAATGAATTATTTGACATCTTCCGCTGCCTGAACTCCACCTCAGTAGAATATACTCACTTCTCTGATCCCCACCACTCAGCTTCCAGGATAGACTTGATCCTAACAGATATTTTCTCCCTCCCAAAATGCACCTCAATATCCATCCTTCCCAAGACGGTCTCCGACCATGCCCCAGTTATCGCGGAATTTTTAGACGGCCCAGCTTCCAATCGGCAGTTCTTATGGAAGTGCAATTCCTCCCTCTTCCACAATCCGAGTATAAAATCAGAAATTTCATTGGCCATCTCCAACTACTTCGAAGAAAATGGTTCCAACCTTTCTAGCCCCTATTCATGTTGGAACGCCCACAAGGCAGTTCTGCGAGGTATATTTATCCAAATATCCTCAAAGATTAAAAAAGCCAACAGAGAAAAAATCTCAAATCTACAAAGTCTAATCAGAACTAAAGAAATGTCTCTCGCCAATATGTCCAGCCCCTGTCCCATTTTACAATCGGAGCTTTCTGGACTTCGACTAGAGCTCAGAACATTGATTTTTTCATTTTATGACTCCGCAATTAAATCTTCTAAGTTTAAACAGTATTCCAACCTAAACCGCCCGTCCTCATATATGACAAATAGACTTAAATACCTCAGACGTAAACACAGAATTGATGCCATATCTTCCCCCAATGGTACCCTCTTATCTCACCCCCAGGACATAGCAAACTCTTTTGCCCAATTCTTTTATAACCTCTATAACATTAACCAAGATTCACCCCAATCTCAACCAAATCAGGCAAACATCCAATGCTTTTTGGATTCAGCTAACCTACCTAAATTGGACAAAGACACTTTGGACTCCCTTTCCTCCCCTTTCACAGAAAAAGAAATTTTAGATACCATCAAGCACCTAAAACCCTTCAAAGCCCCTGGTCCAGACGGCTTCACGAATGACTATTATAAAACTTTTAGTAACCTCCTGGCTCCGCACCTAACAAAAATTTTTAACTCAGCCTCAGATTCCGGAAACTTCCCAAAAGAGATGCTAGAAGCTACGATTGTCCTCATACCCAAACCCAATTCCGACCCATCCCATATGAAAAATTATAGGCCGATCTCCTTGATCAACACCGACATTAAGATTTACGCCAAGGCTATAGCAAACCGATTAAATCACTCCCTCCTTAACCTAATAAATAATGATCAAATTGGATTTGTTATTAACCGGCAATCCGTCGATGGCACAAGGAGATTGATTAATCTTATAAAATTGATTAATTCTAAGAAATCTAGAGCAACTATCATCTCCCTCGATGCCGAGAAGGCATTTGACCGCCTAAATTGGGTATACTTATTTGCAACCCTTCATAAATTCGGCTTCCAATCAAGAATTCTGTCTAGCATCTCAGCCCTTTATTCCAACCCCACCGCAAAGATATACGTTAATAATCACCTGTCCCCGTCCTTTAAAATCTCCAATGGCACTAGACAGGGATGCCCACTTTCACCCCTCCTCTTTGTCCTAGCCATAGAGCCTTTGGCTCAGCTTATAAGGGATGATCCAGACATTCAAGGCATTGTAGCGGGCTCTAGAGAGTATAGAATTAGCCTTTTTGCGGACGACATAATCCTAACAGTTTCAAATCCCTCCACGTCAATTATGAAAATTCAAAGCTTGCTTTCAACTTTCTCCAAGGTATCTTACTTCAAGATAAACGAATCCAAATCGAAAATCCTGCCATTAAATCTAAACCCTTCCCTCATCAACAACATTAAACAAATAACACCCTGGTCTTGGTCATATGACTACATAACCTATCTGGGCTTGAAATTTTCTAGTTCTATCTCCTCCCTGATCCCGGTTAATTTAGCCTCTCTTCACAAATCTATTTCCAAAGACATGTCCTCATTTGGAGACAAAGGCCTCTCATGGTGGGGGAGGATTATCACTTTTAAATCCTACATCCTCCCAAAAATCCTGTATGTATTTCGATCATTGCCATTACCGATCTCAGTCCCTTACCTAACAAGTTTACAAACCCGCACCAATAACTTTATATGGGGCAATAGAAAGGCGAGGATTGCCACCAATATCCTTTATAATAACAAAAGATTTGGTGGTGCAGGCTTGCCTAACATCTCGGCATATTACCAGTCCTTTCTAATCAAACAGAGTCTATTCTGGTGGCCCCTTCCAGATCCCCCAGCTTGGTATGAGCTGGAACGATTTCTTAATAAAAATATCCCACCTTATCACCTAATCCTAGATGCAATCCTACTTAAAAAAACACCCTCTCTTTCCCACCCCATATTTAGTGCTACGTTGGACGCCTGGAAATTACTTTCCAAACAAAAACGGGGCTCAAACAAATTTACTTTCCTTAAAAATCTCCCACTCCAATTAATTTGCACCCTTTACAATCAAGATATTGATTCCATTTGGGCAACACATGGCGTTAGAAGAGTTAAAGACCTTTATAATGAAAACATCCACATCCCTTTCACCCTAATAAAAGAGAGATTCAATGTCTGATCTTCTTCATTCTGTCAGTACATTATACTTAAAGACCTAATTGAAAAATTTCTTTCAACCAAGCCAAACTTATCAGAACCCGCAGCTAACCTCATAATCAACATAAACCATAATATTTTTTGGAGCACCTCATATATATACATGTGGTTAAATAAAAGCCAAGTGTTTGTCAGATCCCATAATCTGCTGAGATGGGAGAAAGAACTTCATATAGCCCCAGAGTCAGCAGATTGGGAACAGGCTTGCTCCATTTCCTATGCCGCCACTATCTCCATGTCTCTTCAGGAGGCCCATCACAAAATGTTGACTAGATGGTACTATACTCCAGCTAGACTTTCCAAGATAAATCCGGAAAATCTGTCAACTTGCTGGAGGGGATGCGGCCAATATGGTAACTTACTTCATATATTCTGGAACTGCCCTCTAATCAAACCCCTTTGGAATGACATATCAGCCTTAATCAATTCACTACTTCCCAAACCCATTACTCTGTCACCTCAACTAGCCCTCTTATCATTAAACTCAGACGACATTGAGCATTTCTCTATTCCTTTAGTGATCCACATCTTACTAGTCACTAAAAACTCTATTGCCTTTAATTGGAAAAGACCAGATCCTCCCAAAATCCAAGACATTATCGAAAAAATTACCCTCCATAAAGCTTTCGAACAAAAAATAGCTCAGGTGAATAATAAGTTTGACAAATATACCAGAAAATGGTCCAGATGGATTACTCTATTTCCTTAATGCTTACCAAAGGTATTATACAGCATTACCTTACTGTTTTTTTTTTTTTTTTTTTTTATCTATTTGTATTCAATGCCTTTGTTGATATTGAGTTATTGAGATGTTTGTAAAAGTTAACTTGTTGCTTTCTACCCTATGGGTTTCAAGGACCACATGGTCCCTTTTTCCCTTTCTGTCTTTCCCCTCCCTGCCCCTTCCCTTCTTTATCTTCCCTTCCCATTGTTATATAAAACCCTAATAAAAGTTTTTGGAAAACAAAAATTTGGGGGAGATTCACAAGGAGTGGACTGCTGCTGGAGTCTTTAAGAGCCACCACACACAGATGTTTCCAGGACATGGGCTACAAGTGTCGCATTCCTTGTGTCAAGCCACTCATGACCAATAGACAACACCAGAAGCTTCTTACCTGGGCCAAGGAGAAAAAGAACTGGACTGTTGCTCTGTGGTCCAAGGTGTTATTTTCAGATGAATGTAAGTTTTGCATTTCATTTGGAAATCAAGGTCCCAGAGTCTGGAGGAAGAGTGGAGGAGCCACAATCCAAGCTGCTTGAGGTCTGGTGTGAAGTTTCCGCAATCAGTGATGGTTTGGGGAGACATGTCATCTGCTGGTGTAGGTCCACTGTGTTTTATCAAGACCAAAGTCAGCGCAGCCGTCTACCAGGAAATTTTAGAGCACTTCATGCTTCCTTTTGCCTATAAGCTTTTGTGAAATGGAAATTTCATTCTCCAGCAGGACTTGGTTCCTGCCCGCACTGCCAAAAGTACCAATACCTGGTTTAAAAACAGCAGTATCACTGTGCTTGATTGGCCAGCAAACTCGCCTGACCTTAACCCCATAGAGAATCTATGGGGAATTGTCAAAATGAAGATGAGATACACCAGGCAACAATGCAGACGAGCGGAAGGCCGCTATCAAAGCAACCTGGGCTTCCATAACACCTCAGCAGTGCCACAGGCTGATCGCCTCCATGTCCCGTTGCATTAATGCAGTAATTGATACAAAAGGAGCCCTGACCAAGTATTGGGTGCATTTACTGAACATACATTCAGTAGGCCAACATTTTGGTTTTAAAATAATTTTTAAAGCAGGTGTTATAAAGTATTCTAATTTACTGAGATAATGACTTTTGGGTTTTCATTGGCTGTAAGCCATAATCATCAACATTAACAGAAATAAACACTTCAAATAGATCACTCTGTTTGTAATGACTATATAATATGAGTAAGAAAGGAAATAAATTAACTTTTTGATGATATTCCTAATTTTGTGAGAAGCACCTGTACATGGACCTCATAAGGGGTGTCCCTATGCTTTAAAGGGAATCTGTCCCCAGGTTTTTGCATCCCCATCTGAGAGCAGCATGATTTAGGGACAGATATCCTTGGTCTGTCTCTATAAGGATGTCTCTTTAAGGATAACTGACTACAGAAATATGTCAGACAGATAACTCCCTGCTACAGATGCTTCATTATTATTATTACTATGCTTCTTCATTATTACTATGATTCTGACAATCGCTCTGCTTCATCCTCAGGTATGTCTAAAGACTGCTGCAATAATATAACCCATCTTTCCTGATAGACGAGGAAAAAAGGGGGACTCCAGCTTCCATAAAATGAATGAAACTTTATTCGTGTAAATTACACATAAAACCTCCTGGTTCAAGATAGGAGTGCACTACATAGCACGGGCAATAGCGACGCGTTTCGACCTAGATGCGGTCTTTGTCACAGCTATCAACATGTCTAAGTGCTTCACACATATAGGATAGTTCAACCAATCACAATCGATGACTATAATCACATGTTAAAACAGGGATTCCTATAATTAACTATTTAATCAAATATCAAAAAAAAAAAACATTAAACATATAACCATTAGTTGAACTATGCCTGTTAGAGACAAATATACTGAAAACAATCTAATAATGGTATAAAATATCATTTCTTTTATTTAATCCTTTGGGATTTCTTGTATCAAGATTAAAGATCCAGAAGGCTTCTCTGGTCAGCAACGATCTTTTCCTATCGCCACCTCTCTTTGTGTTCAACACATGTTCAATACCTATAACGCACATAGTTTTAATTTCACCTCTATGACAATTAATAAAATGTTTGGATGCCATAGAAACATTTTTAGTTTCACAATTTTTATTCTTTATATCTCTCAGATGTTCTGAAATTCTGACTTTTAATTTTCTCGTTGTGCACCCTACATAGATTAGATTGCATTCATTGCAAATAATTTGGTAGATAACATTTGTGGTGTTACAATTAATAAAAATTTTTATATTAAACACTTGCGTTTTATTTGCGTTATTGTAGGTTTTAGTGTTGGTGGCTAATTCACACATACCACATCTACTTTGACCGCATCTGAAAAAAGTTTCATTTTTAACCAATTAGTGTCAGCAGCTTTAGTTGCAAAGGAGCCTGGAGAAATGAAATCACCCAGATTAGAAGCTTTCCTAGCCACAATATTAACCCCTGGTTGGAGTATTTTTTCCAATGTTTCGTCCTCATATAAAATGGGGATATATTTTTGAATAATTCTTTTTATTTCATAGAATTGAGAACTAAATTGAATGCTAACAAATGATTTTGAATCCTCTATTTGTTCCCAAATATTTATTTTTATTTATATTGGGCTGCAATAATTCTTTTCTATCACGTTTTAATGCTATATTGCGAGCTCTCTCAATGGTCCATAATGGATAGCCCCTATTTTTTAATTTATTCTCTATCATTCCACATTCTTTGAACATGTCCTTTTCCTGAGAACAATTTCTTTTGTGCCTTATAAACGCTCCCACCGGGATAGACTTAATCGTGTGTCTAGGATGGCCACTATTTGCATGCAGGATCGTATTACCTTTAATGGGTTTGGAAAAAGTACCTGAGATGATAGGAATGCCACTTTCACCCCGCAAATTCAGATCAAGGAAAGAAATGTTATTCCTGTTAGCAACATATGTAAATTTGATATTCATTTCATTGTCATTGATATATCTGACAAATTCAGGTATGATAGATTCATTGCCCTCCCAGATAATCAAGGTATCATCAATGAATCTACCATACCACTTCAGAAATTTGGAAAAGGGATTATTTTCGTTGTAAATAAATCTTAACTCCAGTATGCCATGGTTAAATTTGCAAGAGAAGGCGAGTATTTTGCTCCCATAGGAACTCCTGATTTTTGGAGAAATGTCTCACCATCAAAGGTGAAGAAATTATGTTGTATGAGAAAAAAAATGACATTTAGTAAGTAATTGGTTAATTCTGCAGTGTAATTGCTATGATTTTTTAGAAAATATTCCAATGCTGTCATAGCCAAATTATGAGGAATACTGGTATATAAAGACACCAAATCACAGCTTAACCAAATATTTTTATCAGTCCAGATTTTATTAGCTAATGCATTTAACACATCTTTTGAATCTTTGAGATGTCCTGGTAATTTCATTACTAGCGGTTGAAGCAGGGAATCAGCCCACTCACACAAATGTTCACATGCTGACCCTATGCCCCAGACTATAGGTCTCAAGGGGGGTATTCCAGTGTTTTTATGCTTGTGCATGCCCTCATCATCTCCCGCCTCGACTACTGCAACATCCTTTTCTCTGGCCTCCCTGCTAACACACTCGCACCTCTCCAGTCCATCCTTAACTCTGCGGCCTGACTAATTCATCTCTCTCCTCGCTACTCCTCCGCATCTCCCCTCTGCAAATCTCTTCACTGGCTCCCATTCCCTCAGCGAATCCAATTCAAATTACTAATACTGACCTACAAGGCCATCTATAACCTGTCTCCCCCATATGTCTCTGAACTAATCTCCCGATACCTTCCCTCACGTAATCTCCGGTCCTCCCAAGACCTCCTTCTCTCCTCCACACTTATTCGCTCCTCACCCAACCGCCTCCAAGACTTCTCCCGAATATCCCCCATCCTCTGGAATTCTTTGCCCCAACACGTCCGACTATCAACCACTCTCGGATCTTTCAGACGTAACCTGAAAACCCATCTCTTCAGGAAAGCTTACAGCCTGCAATGACCCCGCTGCCTCCTCACCACTACCGGAGATATCGCCTCAACCAACACCGGAACTGCTGCAATCCCCCAACCTGCTGTCTCCGTCCCCCATCCTGTAGAATGTAAGCCCGAAAGGGCAGGGTCCTCTCCCCTCTGTACCAGTCTGTGATTGTTAGTTTGCTTACTGTAAGTGATATCTGTAATTTGTATGTAACCCCTTCTCATGTACAGCACCATGGAATCAATGGTGCTATATAAATAAATAATAATATCCAAATTCCAGCGGTGTGTCACTTACTAGTCTGCTCAGTGATGTATCTGTTACCCATATGTTTTCTGAATGCTGAGCTCTGTATATCCCCCCACATGACTGACCACTTTCTATGTACACCACCAGTCAAGCGCAAGATGCCGATTTCTATTCTATTAATCTAAGCAGACAACAGAGTGGATGCTGCGCTCATTGCACAGGGCACTGAGGGAGACTGGGCGGGGTGGGTGTGCTGAGACACTCTGGGACAGCTTCATGTCAGAGAGGGGGCAGAGGCTGTGACAGCAATCGCAACCTCTGCCCCACTGATGATTATTCGTTTTAGTATACCAGCATACGTTAGGATACTCAAACAAATGGTCATCAGACAGGAAACAGGAAAAAAAATTCAAAAGCAGTTAGTGTAGTTAGGAAACGGTAGAGAATTTCTAGAGCGAGTATGTTAGAAAATAGCTCAGATTATGGGATTAAATAGTGAGTTAGGAGAAAAATGCGTTGTCTTCTGACCAGCCCTTTAAGTTTCAGGTCTCTGCACTTGTGCAGGTAAAGGTGTGGCCTCCCTTTCTTTGAGCTGGACAACACATTTATATAGGTTCCCATTTGCTGGTATTCATATGTGGGATCCGGTTCCGCTCAACCATTATTCACATTGACGTCACTGACACATGGCATGTTCTTAATACTAGAAGTTAGGACCATCCCGATTTGGGTATACCTTGTTGCTGGTGAAATGGCTTTTACACTGTTGATAAAAGTTTTTTTTTTACTAAATTTCCAATGTTACTTCTATGCCCTATTGCTTTTACTTATTTACTTACAGCAGGGTATAGGTTTATTTTGTTTCTATGTTAGGTTTTGTCTGTTTAATGGCCTTTGTGAACATGCTCTTATATTTTGCATGCATACCAACTTATACTCCAGTTCATTTTTTTTCAGTAGAAGGTAATTTGTCACCCCCTGGGATGTGTTTAACCTATTAATAATTGCATATAGGTAAGACCAGTGTAACATTTCTATCACCTGTATGCACATAGGAATAGGTTATACACATCCCAGGGGGTGACACATTCCCTTTAAGTTTATGTAGCTTGTGCCTACCATACCCAGCACAATGAGCCTAGCTTAGGTCCGAGAAGATCCCCTAACATGTTTTGAGGCCACTACCCCCAAAACTCACCAAAGAAAAATGTAACACTGCACAGATGAGTAACAGTCCTATATAATGCCACAGATAACACTCCAAGGACTGATAACAATCAAACAGACAGGATGGGTGTCCCTTCTGAGGTGACTGATGGAGCCGAGCAGGATAGGTGCCCAGGGAGCTGGGAGGAGACAGGCATCTCAGGGGCATACATGGCACAGGCTCTAAGTCTTCTTGGCTAACTGGTGCTGCTGTACTCAACAGTTTACTGGGGAGCGGCAACGTCATTATGGAGTACTCCTCGCGGCAACGTCATTATGGAGTACTCCTCGCAGCAACGTCATTATGGAGTACTCCTCGCAGCAACGTCATTATGGAGTACTCCTCGCGGCAACGTCATTATGGAGTACTCCTCGCGGCAACGTCATTATGGAGTACTCCTCGCGGCAATGTCATTATGGAGTACTCCTAGGTGTCACAATGCGAACCCAATCACTGGTATGAATAGCAACGGCAAATAGGCCGGGGCTACACAACATCTTCTGTCATGGCCAAAGTCGTAATGTAGCCCCAGTCTAGTTTTCAAAACAGCACGACCCGAAGAGAATCATGGCGCTGCACTTATCAAGAGCACAAGCCCCTGGTACACCTTTATGTATTATAAATGGGCATTTATATAGTACAGCACATATTTTAATATACATGTTCCTTTGAAGCTAAGCTCAGAGACCAGTCCAGTCTGGATTAATCACAGCAGTGATGACAGGAGGGAGCAGTAATTTAGTGCCTGTGATCCGGAGCTCCTAGCTCAAGGGTTGGTGCGGTGTGTGGATGAGACACCTGATCCTACACCGACTAAACAGCCCAGAGCATTGGCTAACTAAATCACTGCTTGTAACCTCACTGTGCTGCCTCCTGTCGTTAATGCTGTCATTAATCTGACAGGCAGCAGTTAGAATTCTCAGGCCGGTCTTCACCTCCTACTCCGCCTCAGTAAGATCCTGCAGGACAGTTAGAACTGATGGAGGCCCTGATGTCTCTTCCTTTGATCCAGCCATGTTTGTACATATGCACAGGCTGGGAGTAGTGTGGCCTGCGAGCCATGGGTGGGAACCCCTGGTCTATAGTATACGGCATTTGTGTCAGTTAAGGAAACGACACCAGCAATAAAATACAACAGGAACACTGATCTGATTAGGACCATTTAGTGACCAGCAGATCCACTCAATTTCTAAAAGTATGTTTTATTTATTTACAAAACTAAATAATATAACAGCAGACATGGCTGCATGGACAAGAGCAGATGTCTTCATTTTTATACTAACTGTCCATTATACCAGGGTTCCCCAACTCCACTCCTCAAGGCCCACTAACAGGTCATGTTTTTAGGATTTCCTTAGTATTGCCCAGGTGATAATTGCATCACTCGTGCAATACAAAGGACATCCTGAAAACATGACCTGTTGGTGGGCCTTGAGGACTGGAGTTGGGGAACACTGCATTATACAATCAACATTTACAAGTAGGAAAATAAATCTTGTTATCTGTCATCTTCGGTAACGATACCTCTTAAAGTGGAACCACAACTGGAAGATACCATTGGAAAATTGGCAGCGAAAACCATGTCGGTGAGAATATTCCCACTCTCTGTTCACAATTTTGAAAGCAATATCCTCATATGGTGGTCCTGCATGAAATCGTAGAATTGCAAAGTCCTTATTGTCTTGGCAAGCCTCAAGAAAGTACTCAGGAGTATATTGTTTGTCAATCAGGTCAGGGTAGAAAATATTAAACTTATAGCCCTGCACAATTTTTGGAGGAGGATTGTCAAAGTCATAATGAGTCTGGTTATACTTATTCCATTCAAAGCCCGTATGCACACGGTTAAAAAAGCGAGGTTTTCGAGGCCTGCATTTGTCTGCCCACAGATAAGCTTTGCTTGTGACTGGAATTTCCACACTAAACTGAGCTTCATCCCCATCCATGCCTTCTTTTGCCTTTCGTATAAAGATGTCCTCAGGGCTCTCACTGGCATCTCCTGGAAACAGTAATGGTAGTTCAAATTAATGGTGCACTGACATGCCAGTAATATACAAGTATCATACACATAAATAGTATAGTATGTGAGGTCGTCACAGAATAACGGCACATCGCTAGCGCATGCCGATTTCGGCATGCATTAGGATGCGCTATTGCGGGCAATGGCGGCGTTAACGCACCGTTACATAGCGTTAGTGCCGCTATGTAACGGATGCAGTCAGCGCATTGCCCGCAACGCAATGTGAACCGGGCCTTAATTAAAAGGAAAAAATGATTTTCCTATTTTCTGCCGTCTAACCCATTGTGCGTTTTATAGTAAGGCGCGCCTTATAGTACAAAAAATACGATAAATTAATCATGTAACACAAATTGCCCTTACCTGGTCCCTTGCCAGATGACTCTAGCTTGCGCAGTTTAGAAATGTCATCCTCTGTGATTTCAACAGCCAAATCGTCATCTTCAGCACTGATATACTTGGCCAGCAGATCTATGGGTTTTGCACGCCAATCCCTAATGCTTATTTTGGATCTGTTTTTGAAAGATAGAAAAATAAGAAATCCATTAACCTTTTCGTGACTGAGCCAATTTTGACCTTCATGACCAGGCCAAATTTTTACAATTCTGACCACTGTCACTTTAGGAGTTTATAGCTCTGGAACACCAACAGTTCCCACTGATTCGGAGAATGCTTTTTTGTGACATATTGTACTTCATGTTAGTGGCAAAATTTATTCGATATAACGTGCGTTCATTTATGAAAAAAAATTAAAAGAAATTTGGTAAAAATTTAGAAAATTTTGAACCCTTAAATCAGAGTTATGTCACACAAAATAGTTATTAAAACAGGATTTTGGTTGCTTACCGTAAAATCCGTTTCTCGGAAGCCTTCATTGGGGACACAGAAACCATGGGTGTATGCTGCTGCCACTAGGAGGCGCTGAGTCTATGCAAAAAAAGGTTGGCTCCTCCTCTGTAGTATACACCCCACCGACAGGTAACAAGGAAATCAGTTAGTGAGAAAGCAGTAGGAGAACATGATAGAATAACAATCAGACAACTCAACTGTAACAATAGCACACAGAAGGAACAGGAGTTGTAGAAAAAAACATGGGAGGTTGCCGTGTCCCCCAATGAAGGCTTCCGAGAAACGGATTTTACGGTAAGAAACCAAAATCCTGTTTTCTCTATCACTTCATTGGGGGACACAAACCATGGGACGTCCCAAAGCAGTCCATGGGGAGGGAAACAGCAGAAAACTCTATTCCGATCAGAGAGCTTACCACTGCCGCCTGCAAGATACTTCTGCCTAGGCTGGCGTCCACCGAAGCGTAGGTATGGACCCGGTAAAATTTGGCAAACTTGTGGATGGAAGACCGGGTTGCCGCTTTGCAAAGTTGTAGGGCGGATGCCCCATGGTATACCGCCCAGGAGGCGCCCACTGCCCGGGTAGAGTGAGCCTTAATCCAGGGGGGGGGGCGCTCTCTTCCTAATCAGTCAGTCTCCAACTTTGGAGACCTGATCCAGCGCAACTTGATCCAGCACGCATTCGTAGCCTTGGAGGCGTGCATCATCTGGATGACGAATAGGAGATCCGACTTCCTAAAGGAAAAACGGTCTTAGTGAGATAGATCCTCACTGGCCTGACCAGGTCTAGCCTGTTTAGTGAATGCTCCGGAAAATGAGTCGGAGCTGGGCAGAAGGGAGGACAAAGTCCTCAATCAGGTGAAAAGTGGATACCACCTTGGGAAGGAAAGGTGGAGGCCGCAACACCACCCTATCCTGGTGAAAACCCTAGAGGGAAAGTTTTTACTTGAGAACAGGACAAAGGACTTCTGTAAGAAGATAGAGAGAACTGATACCGGCCCCTTTAGAGAACTACGGGAAAGGCCAGCATCAAGTCCTGCTTGGAGAAGGGCGAAAATGGAGGGAAGCGACAAAGACATTGGCAAAAAAAAACAAAACATTGTACTCGCACCGGAGGAAATAGACCTTCCAGGTCTGATAATGAACCCTAGAAGATGACGGTTTTCTAGCCTGGATCATGGTGCTTAACACCCGATCGGAGAAATCGGACGCTCTTAGAACAGCGGAACAAGTCCTACTGGGCCAATGTGGTGCGATCAGAATGACCGGCACCCCTTCCGCTTTGATCTTCTTCAACAGCCTGGGAAGAAAGGTAAGAGAAGGAAACAGGTAGGGAAGAGCGAATTGTGACCAGGGAAGAGCGAATTGTGACCAGGGAAGAGCACTGCGGATATTGTCAGAAACGTAGTCTCCGCCCAGTGAAGAATCCTGGATATCTTGACATCGCCAGGGAACTCCTGGTCCCTCCTTGGTGAATGGCGTATGTCACCACTGTGGCAATATACGTCTGAATTCTGACCGGCAGACTACTGAGAAACAGATTCCCAGTGATGGAGGTAGAGATGAATGGCTCTGATCTTGAGGATGTTAGAAAAATTCCTACGTCCCATGTAAGCAATTACTAAGCGGAGGGACTCCATCCTGAAGAGTCACAGGTGGACTCTCGAGATCAGATGCTAGAGGTCCAGAATGGGCCGAACCACGTCGCCCGTCATCGGTGTAACAGACCGGATTGAATAGAAACCTGTGAAGCATTCTTATTTCGGTGCGGGAACGATAACCCCGCACTGAGAGGGAGGCGATGGACGCAAGAAAACCGAAACCAGAGCGGGATACTTTGGGGGACGGGAGTCGAATAACCGATCTCAGGCGCGAAGTGAGCTATGAGGATGCCAAGAAGGAGTGGGCCTGAAGGAAGCCTTCTTCCTGACCTGACAGGTCTGCGGCATGCGCTGATCGGAGGGATGCTCCGTCGCCGCAAAACGGTGAAAGGGCCGAAAGCAGCGGAACTGCCGTTTCAGAGGAGGCCTGCGAGGTTCGGACTGAGCAAAAAAGGAAACTCGTGTCTCCAGCTGCCTCCTTAATGATCTAGTCCAATCGTGGAGCCAAACAGGCGGTATCCCTGGAAGGGGAGACAGGCAAGCGACTTCTTCGATGAAAGGTTCGCTAGCCAGGCTTTGAGCCAAATGTTCCAACGGATGGCCCCCATATTGCCAACTATGTCCCAGCATAGGGAATCTGGTCTGCAAGGACGGCGAGCTCGCTCGGTGGAAATCTCGCAATGATGCTCTCACGAAGTTGTTTTGCCCATCTGGCTAGAGTAACATGAAAGGATCAAACAGCACGGCTGCAGATGAAGGAGGAACCCCCCCACCCCCGAGGGGGATAGCTTCTGACCCGAAGATGAAAAAACTCACCCCACCGCTGGCTGAATAGGCCGGGCTGCAGGAGCTGCGTGAAGATGGCGGCGATTCGTGGGTGGGGCTAGCTGTGTGCGCAAAGTTCCCGCTCTGTGAAGACATGGAGGGAAGAAGGGACCAGGAGAGAGAACTGTGAAGATTGGTCGGCCGGAGTGGGCGGAGCTACGGCTCGTGTGATTGTGCTGCCTGTGGGGGCATGGCCTAGCTCTGTAGTAGGCTGCAGCAGAAGTTGAGGACTAAATTTAGGCCTGGGAAGCCGCAGGGGAGAGGGGGATAGCGCGGTTGGAGCCGGGTAGCGCCGAGAGAGCCGGGACAGGACTGAGAGGGTGCCAGCACTAGTTCCCTATCTTACCCTCTGGTCTAGAGACCTCTAAGGGAAATCATAATATTTTTGTTTTTTAATGGAGCTCCTTGCACTGTCGCAAGATACCTGAAGATCCCGAATCCCTCTTCTTGTGTTGCGGAACGTCCACGTCTCCTCAAACCGACAAGCTCTGGTGGGCGAGTGGGTAGGGGGACGGAGGCAGGACCAGGTCCGGATCACCTGAACACGCTTCTGTGTTAGGGCTGGGGTCCTGCCAAACAGACGTATGAGGATACGGGGTGGCAGTACACACCATACTCATAGTCTCTGCGTGGGAGTACAGTAGTGACCGTTCACACTGTATCCCTCCGGAAACCTGAAAAGGAACGACGCACATTAGGTAGATATGGGTCTCAAGAGAGACCCGTGTCCACCTCCTACTGAAACTAAGCTAAAACTGATTTCCTTGTTACCAGTCGGTGGGGTGTATACTGCAGAGGAGGAGCCAACCTTTTTTGCATATGCATAGTGTCAGCGCCTCCTAGTGGCAGCAGCATACACCCATGGTTTCTGTGTCCCCAATGAAGCGATAGAGAAATAACATTTCCCACATGTCTACTTTACAGCAGCACAATTTTTCAAACTATTTTGTTTTGTTAGGAAGGTATAAGGGTTAAAAGTTGACCAGCGATTTCACATTTTTCCAACAAAATTTACAAACCAACTTTTTAAGGACCACCTCACATTTGAAGTGACTTTGAGGGGCCTATATGACAGAAAATACCCAAAAGTGACACCATTCTAAAAACTGCACCCCTCAAGGTGCTAAAAACCACAGTCAAGATGTTAGTTAACCCTTCATGTGCTTCATGAGAACTGAAGCAATCTGGAAGGAAAAGATGAACATTTAACTTTTTTTTCCACAAAATTTTTTTACTTTAGACCCAAACTTATTTATTTTGACCAGGGGTAATAGGAGAAAATTGATCCCAATATTTGTTGTGCAATTTGTTCTGAGTATATCGATACCCCATATGTGGGGGGAAAACCACTGTTTGGGCGCATGGCATAAATCAGAAGGGAAGGAGTACCGTTTGACTTTTTGAACGCAAAATTGGCTGAAATTGAGAGTGAACGCCATGTCAAGTTTGGAGAGCCCCTGTTGTGTCTAAACAGTGGAAATCCCACATAAGTGACCCCATTTTGGAAACCTCAAAGATTTTATACAGGGATATAGAGAGCATTGTGAATCCACAGGTACAACACAGAACTTGATAACATTAGGTCGTCATACTGACTAAGTTGTCATTATTAGCATTGAGCGCAAGTGTTTGCTACTGCAGTTTGCCTAGGAAGCTCAAGTATGCACCAAATATCGTGGGTGCTAGTGTCCCTGTACCGCATGTTTCGCGGCTATTAGACACCCAAAACAAAAACCCATGTGGGGATCCGTGATAATCCGTGCAAACCTGAGCCCATCAATGCAAACTCGAGTAGTGAGCACGTACGCTCAATACTAGCCATCATATTGTCATTTTTTTTTTTTAATTTTGAAAAACCCCTAATTCTAACCCCAACCGCAAAGAATATATAATTTTTATCGGGGGTGACAAAGGGGGATTTGATCTTCTATTTTATTATTTTGATCACTGATAGACCCTATCACAGTGATCTAAAGGAACCAATAAGAAAAATTTCCTATACTGGCCGGCAGATCTCGGCGAGCGCATTGCGCCCGCTATTTTTTTACATGAAGAGGACATGAAGGGCTGGAGCAGGAGGGCCTGGGGGATGGTGGAGGTACTAGGGGGCTCTGGGACCAATTCCTCTCTTCTCTGATATGGTAGATCATATCAGAAGAAAGAGAAATGTATTTTAAATTGGATTTTTTTCCTTCATGTGATAGGGGACCGTAAAATCTGGCCCTCATCATATTCTCCAGGGTCTCATCTGATAGTTGAGACCTAGAGATTTTCCGATGATGGGGGGTGCTATACAGAGCCGTTGATAAAGTGGCGCTGAGGAATAAGTACCCTTAACTTCCAGTGTGAAAAGGCGTTTTGGCGGTTAAATCATGTTATTTATTGACAAATGCTGCAGTTCAGTTAGAATGTAGGACACTGAGAAATGCTAATGTATCATTAATCTAAGTTGGTACCCACCGCAGTTTTGCCTGATGAAGATGAAAGTTGTCTTCTTGCTCCTCCCAGGTCTTAAAGTGTTCGGCCTCCTTTTCTCGCTGCAGCATCTCCAGTTCTTGTTCTCGCATGGCTTTTTCGCTCTCCCTTTCTAACCTTCGTTGCTTAACCTGCATAAAAAATAATTTTTATTGCTAAACAGCCCAAGAAACAGACACGCAGACATTCCAAACTGACGGGTACTAGTAATTCTGGGGGAAAAAATGAAAATTAAAGTGAATTGGTCAGTGAAATTTCACCCTTTCAACAATTTACATGCACATGTAGCTCTTTCAAAGACAAGTCCAACAACATCTTTATATGCCAGTCCATTCCACCATTACTAAGAAATCAGTGTTTATAATGATAAGTAAGGCTGTAGATCTGAAGCCTCTGTCCTTTCTAGCTCCATTTCCCATCCAGTGTCTCTTCCTCCTCCTACATGACTGACAGCCTCTATGCTATGAGATTTCAGGCAAAGGAGCCATCAGTCAAGTAGGAAGAGGCAGATATGGGCAGGGAATAGACCTGGAGTGACAGAGGCATCACAGGTATGCAATCTCATTTACATATCAATGCAAACATTGATTTCTCAGTAAGGGTCCCGTTACACATAACGACTCACCAGCAATCCCGACAACGATATGCACTTGTCAGGATCGCTGGTGAGTCGCTACATGATCGTTGGTGAGCTGCCAAACAGGCAGCTCATGCAGCGATCAGGACAGCGACTATGCCGGTAACAAGCGACGCACGTCGCTAGTTACCCGTAGTGTACCTTAGATACCAGCGCGCTGGTGCAGGGAGCTGGTAATCAAGGTACACATCGGGTTTCTAGGCACCGCTCGGCGCTTAGAAACCCGCTGTGTACCGTCATGGCCAAAAGTTTTGAGAATGACACAAATATTAATTTTTACAAAGTCTACTGCTTCACTTTTTCTAATGGCAATTTGCATATACTCCAGAATGTTATAAAGAGTGAGCAGCTTAACTGCAATTACTTGCAAAGTCAATATTTGGCTAGAAAATGAACTTTATCCCCCAAAACACATTTCAACATCATTGCAGCCCTGCCTTAAAAGGACCAGCTAACCTCTTTTCAGTGATTGCTCCATTAACACAGGTGTGGGTGTTGATGAGGACATGGCTGGAGATCAATCTGTCATGATTAAGTAAGAATGACACCACTGGACACTTTAAAAGGAGGCTGGTGCTTGGCATCATTGTTTCTCTTCTGTTAACCATGGTTATCTCTAAAGAAACACGTGCAGTCATCATTGCAATGCACAAAAATGGCCTAACAGGGAAGAGTATTGCAGCTAGAAAGATTGCACCTCAGTCAACAATCTATCGCATCATCAAGAACTTCAAGGAGAGAGGTTCCATTGTTGCCAAAAAGGCTTCAGGGCGCCCAAGAAAGACCAGCAAGCGCCAGGACCGTCTCTTAAAAGTGTTTCAGCTGCGGGATCGGGCTACCAGCAGTGCAGAGCTTGCTCAGGAATGGCTGCAGGCAGGTGTGAGTGCATCTGCACGCACTGTGAGGCGGAGACTCTTGGAGCAAGGCCTGGTCTCAAGGAGGGCAGCAAAGAAGCCACTTCTCTCCAGAAAAAACATCATGGACAGACTGATATTCTGAAAAAGGTACAGGCAGTGGACTGCTGAGGACTGGGGTAAAGTTATTTTCTCTGATGAAACCCCTTTTCGATTGTTTGGGACATCAGGAAAACGCCTCATTCGGAGAAGACAAGGTGAGCGCTACCACCAGTCTTGTCTCATGCCAACTGTTAAGCATCCTGAAACCATTCATGTGTGGGGTTGCTTCTCAGCCAAGGGAATCGGCTCTCTCACAGTCTTGCCTAAAAACACAGCCATGAATAAAGAATGGTACCAGAATGTCCTCCAAGAGCAACTTCTCCTAACCCTCCAAGAGCAGTTTGGCAATCAACAATGCCTTTTCCAGCATGATGGAGCACCTTGCCATAAAGCAAAGGTGATAACTAAATGGCTCAGGGAACAAAACATAAAGATTTTGGGTCCATGGCCTGGAAACTCCCCAGATCTTAATCCCATTGAGAACTTGTGGTCAATCATCAAGAGACGGGTGGACAAACAAAAACCTAAAAATTCTGACAAAATGAAAGCATTGATTGTGCAAGAATGGACTGCTATCAGTCAGGATTTGGTCCAGAAGTTGATTGAGAGCATGCCAGGGAGAATTGCAGAGGTCCTGAAGAAGAAGGGTCAACACTGCAAATATTGACTTGCTGCATTAACTCATTCTAACTGTCAATATAAGCTTTTGTTACTCATATGTTTGCAATTATTATATTTCTGTCTGTGATAAAAATATCTGTCAAACACACATAAAAACCAGAGGGCAGCAGATCATGTGAAAATATAATATTTGTGTCATTCTCAAAACTTTTGGCCATGACTGTATATATTAAAAATATATCTTCTGATGAAGATTTTTGTTTCTTATCTTTCTCTTTGCTTCTTTTTCTAACTTTGCTTTCACCAGAAATAGACCTTAAATACATTCAGAAAAGAATTATTAGAAAAAGCATTAATACTGTCAGAAAAGCATTATTAAATACATCATACTTCTAAAGGTACTGCCACACTAAACAATCCCGCTAGCGATCACGATAACGACGCATACTAATGCGATCGCTAGCGGGATTGTTTCTATATCGCTAAATGCGGCCACATTTAGCGATATAGTTAACGACGCTATCGCCGTTAGCGATCTTCTTAACGACTTTAGCGGTACAAAAGTACCGCTAAATCGCTAAGAAAAGGTGCCACACAGCGATTAGATACTTACCCAGCGGGAGCGCCGACGAGAAAATAGGGTCCGGAGCGATTCCAGCGACCAGCGAGATCACAGCAGGAAGCTCGTCGCTGGAAGCTACCGCACTGAACAACATCGCTAACAGGATCGCTAAATAGTGACGTTTTTTAGCGATCCCGTTAGCGATATTGTTTAGTGTGGCATACCCTTTAAGGGTCTCTGTCAGCAGGACTTCACCCCTCAAACTAATGGGCATGCAAGTCTGTCAGACAAGTTCAGCAATAGTTACATGGCCAGTCCGCTCTTACCTTACTGAGAAAATCAGCATCTGTATTGATATGTAAATGCCTGATAGATCTGAAGCCTCTGTCACTCCAGCTCTATTTCTCATCCAGCGCTGCCTCCTCCTCATCTGACGGCTCGTTTGCCTGAAATCACATCATAGAGGCTGTCAGTCAAGCAGGAGGAGAAGGCAGTGCTGGGTCAGGAAATAGAGCTGGAGTGACAGCATTTCGCTGCTAGCCGGAAAGCCCCCCGCAGCTCTGATCTCAGGACAAGATCTCGTTGCCGAGATTTTAATTTCAGCATGCGCGCGGCCATCTTTCCTGAGGCCAGCTTTCAGGACGGCACGGCGTCGCAGCAGCGGAGCTTTCCGGCTAACAACGAAATGCCGGTGGAGCCCCCCACGCAGCACAGAGCCCCGCTGCTGCCCCAACACCACCACCGCACCACAGAGAGGCTGCATTGGGACCGCCGCCGGATTTGTGAGTATATTGCCACCCCACAGAGCACAGCCACCCCACAGAGCACAGCCACCCCACCAGCCTTGACCACCGAACGACCCCAGTGACCACTCCTCTCCCTGTGCTGATCCCTTCGCTGGTAAGCTGAATTCGGACTGTAAGACGGACCCCAAATTGACAATATTTTTTTTCCCTATTTTCCTTCTGAAAATTTGGGGTGCGTCTTATGGTCCGGTGCGTCTTATAGTCCGAAAAATACGGTAAGTCTCCAAGGTCTGGTTTGTTCTCTCGGTTTGTCTATTGGTCTGAGGGTGAAATGCAGAGGAGAAAGAACGCAAGAAGCGAGAGAAGATGGGCTGGGGTGAGGAGTACATGCAGTAAGAAATTCCCTATTTACACATGAAAAAAATACTGTACCTTACAACAATGCTGCAGCTTACAATTTTTGGGCTTTTTAAAAATGTATCTATTATATTCTGAATTGGTACCACACCTCCACACCACATCTGACAAACAAGTTTACAGACATCGAATGTATGGGTGAAGCTTAGGGGAACCTAGAAAGCAGTTATCAGCATTAAACCCCCCTCCCAAATCAAAAGTCCACCATCATTCAACATGCCCACCACACAAGTGCTCCTTGGGAAGGTATTAACCCCTCATAACCCACCAGAGGTCCCCAACATCCAGTACAAGGTCACCCTCCCCAAAATCCACCCGCATGGGGTACCCTCACAGCCAGCACAGGGTTCACCCCCCAAACCACACCAAGCAGGGTGGTCCATACGCAGTCAACACAAGGTCGAACCCCCAACCACACAGTGGTTCCCCTTAGCCAGCACCATGTCACCCCCCAAAATCCTAAAAACAATGTGATGCCCCTGCAGCCAACACCAGGTCCCCCTGAAATCCCACCACAGTGGTCCAATAGCCAGCAGAAGGTTGCCACACACTAAAAGGGGTCAATACCATGATTAGCAGTTCACCCCAAAAGCCACAAGCAGGTCACCCTCAAATCACACAACAGGGGTCACCACAATAACCAGCAGCAGGTCATCCCCTACTAAAAAGGGTCCCCTCAATAGCCAACAGCAGGTTGCTCCCCAAAACCCAACACTAAAAAGGGTCCCCCGTATGCAGGTGATACCAATAGCCAGCAGCAGGTGGCCCACCCAAATCCCACCACAAGCAGGTCACCTCCCAAACCCCACCACAGGGTTCCCCCCACCCCCAATAGCCAGCAGCAGATCATCCACCACAAACCCCACAAGCAGGTTGTCCTCAAATTACACCACAGGGGTCCCCCACAATAACCAGCAGCAGGTCGCCCACCACTAAAATCACAGATACACCAATAGCCAGCAGCAGGTGGCCCACCCAAATCCCACAAGCAGGTCACCTCCCAAAACCAGCCACAGGAGTCCCCAAATAGTCTGATGCAGGTCGCACCCCCCAAATACCACCATAAGCAGGTCACCCCCCATTAAAAGGGGTCCGCACTCATAAGCAGCATGTCACCCTCAAATACTACCACAGGGGTCCCCCCCAATAACCAGCAGGTCACCCACCACTAAAAGGGGTCCCACCTGAGCAGGTCACCCACAAATCCCACCACAAGGGGTCCCTTAATAGCCAGATCGCCCCCCAAACCCCACCACAACTTAGCATGTCGCCCCCCACTAAAAAAGGTCCCCCGTGAGCAGGTCACACAAATTACACCACAGGGGTCCCCCCCAATTGCCAGCAGAAGGTGCCCCCCATTAAAAGGGGTCCCAACCCATAAGCAGCAGGTCACTCTCAAACCCTACCACAGGGGTACCCCCAATAGCCAGCAGCTGGTCACCCCTCCAAACACCACAAGCAGCTCACCTCCCACTAAGAAGGGTCCCACCTGTGCAGGTCACCAAAACACCCCACCACAGAGTTCCCCAAACTCCCCCTCTCCCAAAAGCCTGCAGCAGGTCACCCTCAAACCCCACAAGCAGGTCACCCTCAAATCCTACAACAGGGGTCACCCCCAATAGCCAGCAGAAGGTGCCCCCCATTAAAAGGGGTCCCCACCCATAAGCAACAGGTCAATCTCAAACCCTACCACAGGGGTCCCCTAATAGCCATTAAAAGGGGTACCCACCCATAAGCAACAGGTCACCCTCAAATCCTACCACAGGGTTCCCCCCAATAGCCAGCAGCAGGTTGCACCCCAAAAACCCACCACAAGCAGGTCACCCACTACTAAAAGGGGTCCCATCTGAGCAGGTCACCCACAAATCCCACCGCAGAGGTCCTTTAATAGCCAGATCGCCCCCCCAAACTCCACCACAAGCATGTCACTCCCCACTAAAAAAAGGTCCCCCGTGAGCAGGTCACACACAAATCACACCAGAGGTCCTAGTCCTACCAATAGCCAACAACAGGTGCCCCCCCCCAAACAGGTCACCCACAATTCCCATCACAGGTGTCCCCCAATAACCAGCAGCAGGTCGCCACACACTAAAATGGGTCCACACCATAAGCAGGTCACCCCCAAATCCCACAAGCAGGTCACCCACAAATCACACCACAGGGGTACCACCAATAACCAGCAGCAGGTCGCCCACTACTAAAAGGGGTCTCACCTGAGCAGGTCACCCACAAATTCCACCACAGGGGTCCCTTAATACCCAGATGGCCCAACAAACCCCACCACAAGCATGTCGCCCCCCACTAAAAAAAGGTCCCCCTGAACAGGTCCCACCAATAGCCACCAGCAGGTGGCCCCCCCAAACCCCACAAGTAGGTCACCCACAACTCCCACCACAGGTGTCCCCCAATAACCAGCAGGTTACCCCACACTAAAAGGGGTCCACACCATAAGCAGGTCACCCCCAAAATCCCACAAGCAGGTCACCCACAAATCCCACAACAGGAGTCCCCCAATAACCAGCAGCAGGTCACCCACCACTAAAAGGGGTCCCCTGTAAGCAGATCACACCACAGAGGCTACACCAATAGTCAGCAGCAGGAAGCCCACCAAAATCCCACCCCAAAACTCTCCACAGGACTCCCCCCAAATAGCCTAATGCAGGTCACACACCCCAAATCCCACCACAAGTATGTCACTCCCCATTAATAAGCTGCAGATCACCCTCACATCCTACCACAGCAAGCAGCAGGTTATCCCCCACTAACAGGGGTCCACTCAGTAAGCAGGTCACCCACCCAAACCCCACCAGAGGGGTCCCCCCAGCAGCAGGTTATCCCCCACTAATAGGGGTCCACTCAGTAAGCAGATCACCCACCCAAACCCCACCAGAGGGGTCCCCCCAGCAGCAGGTTATCCCCCACTAACAGGTGTCCACTCAGTAAGCAGATCACCCACCCAAACCCCACCTGAGGGGTCCCCCCAGCAGCAGGTTACCCCCCACTAATAGGGGTCCACTCAGTAAGCAGATCACCCACCCAAACCCCACCAGAGGGGTCCCCCCAGCAGCAGGTTCCCAACCACATGCAAGTCACCCCCAAGTCCCATCACCGAGGTCCCCCCAAAGCCCTCTGGTAATGGCGTGCTACTTCGGGTCATTACCCCCAACTTCCACCACAGGGTCGCACGCACTAATACAAGCCCTCAACCCTAAATTTCGGGTCACCCACCCGAAACCCTCACCCCCAAAATGCTACCACAGGGTAGCACCTACTAACCTCTATGAGCCATGGCGTGTAATGGCGTCCTAGCGTGCTGCTGCGGTAAATGCTAGACTGTATGGGCTCCTGCCAGGTGTGACGTCGTTTCCGGGGGCGTGTCATACCAGGAGGGGGCGTGGTCTGCCAAAGCCAGGAAGAGAAGACGCCATTAGACACTGGTTTCTGCAGTCTGATGTCGGCGTCTGTTTCTTGCAGGAGGGAGGTCAGAGTCCTCACTGACACATAGGAGGATTTATTAATTAACTGGTTGATGTCTCGCTTAGATTTTTGCTTGAGGGGACCTGATACTTGGGGCTGTATAGTGGGGTTTGAGGGGTGAATGCACGGCTGTGGGGTTTGAGGGGGTGAATGCACGGCTGTGGGGTCTGTGTGTCCTCCTAGGGGTTCATTGCACACTTGTGGGGTCTGTGTGTGCTCCTAGGGTCAATGCACGATTGTGGGGTCTGTGTGTGCTCCTAGGGGGTTACTGCACCCTTGTGGGGGTCTGTGTCCTCCTAGGGGGTTTAATGCACGCTTGTGGGGTCTGTGTGTGCTCCTAGGGGTTAATGCACGCTTGTGGGGTCTGGTTGTGCCCGGGGGGGTTAATGCACGCTTGTAGGGTCTTGTTGGGCTCGGGGGGGGTTAATGCACGGTTGTGGGGTCTGGTTGGGTCCCGGGGGGGTTAATGCACGCTTGTGGAGTCTAGTTAGGCTCTCTGGGGGTTAATGCACAGTTTTGGTACTGAGTGGCTTGGGGACTTGATGCTTGGGTGAGGGGGTATCTGGTGGGGGCTTGTGCTCGGGGAGGGCCGGTCTGCATGAAAGGGGGATTGTTTTTGGGGTAGACTCTCGCCTGGTAGTTGTTTATAGTTGTGGTAGAGGTGCCATCTGGTGAGGTTTATGCTTGGGGGAGGTGCTGACTCATGGGGGTTTATGCTTGGGGGAAGGGGCTTCCGATGGGGGTTTATGCTGGGGGAGCTGGACGTTCGATGGTGCTCATGGTTGGGGGTGGCCGTCCGATGGAGGTTTATGCTGGGGGGGAGTGGACGTCCAACGGGGGTTTATGCTGGGAGAGGTGGACATCCGATGGGGGTTTATGCTGGGGGGTGGACATCCAATGAGGGTTTATGCTGGGGGGGTGGACATCCGATGGGGGTTTATGCTGGGGGGAGTGGTTTAACGATGGCGGTTTATGCTGGGGGGGAGTGGTTGTCTGATGGGGGTTTATGCTGGGGGGGAGTGGTTGTCCGATGGGGGTTTATGCTGGGGGGAGTGGTTGTCCGATGGGGGTTTATGCTGGGGGGAGTGGTTGTCCGATGGGGGTTTATGCTGGGGGGGAGTGGTTGTCTGATGGGGGTTTATGCTGGGGGGAGTGGTTGTCCGATGGGGGTTTATGCTGGGGGGGAGTGGTTGTCCGATGGGGGTTTATGCTGGGGGGGAGTGGTTGTCCGATGGGGGTTTATGCTGGGGGGGAGTGGTTGTCCGATGGGGGTTTATGCTGGGGGGGAGTGGTTGTCCGATGGGGGTTTATGCTGGGGGGAGTGGTTGTCCGATGGGGGTTTATGCGGGGGGGTGGAGTGGATGTCCGATGAGGATTTATGCTGGGGGTTTATGCTTGGGAAGCGGGGTGGGTGGCGTCCAATGGGAGTAATGCTTGGGTGGATGGACATCCGATGGGGGGGTTTATGCTTGGGGATGGGTGGGGGTTTATATGATGGGGATTCACCCTGTTATGTTACGGTAGCTGAGGAGTGCAGGTAAAAAAGGAAATACACCAGAGCAGTTGGAATCTATGAGATTGCAGTACCCTGACTAACAACCGCAACTAGAGGCAGCCGTGGAGTGTTCCTACGATGGTCCTAGACGCCTCGTCACAGCCTGAGAAACTAACTACACCTAAAGATAGAAATAGGAAAGCTATCTGCCCCGGAGCAGAACCCCAAAGATAATAGAAAGCCCCCAAACATGTAATGGCGGTTAGACAAGAGGAAATACTGACATAGAAAGAAAATAGTATGAGCAAACGCTGGGGCCCAAACTATCTAAATAGAAAAGGACAGGAAGGGTACTTACTGCAATCCCAGAAAACCCTGAAAAACACCAACTCTACTAATTTCAAAATAACCTGAGATCACACGACCTCTACCACCTAAATTAGTTCTCTGGTGTAACAAAAACAGCAGCCACTGAAAAAACTGGAAAAAGCAAAAGTACAAAACACAGTGGCTGGACTAAACTGAGAGGGCAAAAGCCCCCGGAGGGGACCCAGAAGGCCCCCACAGAAGTGCAGGACAAAATGCAAAAATATAGCAAAAACACAAAATAAGAAATTGTCTTATCTGATAGCAGGAGATGCAGACACGACACAGCAGGCTACAAGGGAAACTGGAAAGAAGGATTCAGACCAGAACAATTGATCACCGGCAACCCTGATGGGAAAATGATTCCCTTAAATAAGACCAATCAGTAACACCTGATTCCCAATCCTCACTAGTACCGCTTGTAACCACCAGAGGGAGCCTCTGCTCAGAACTCATCTCAAACCCATTCACAACAGTACCCCCCCTTGAGGAGGGGTCACCGAACCCTCATTTGAGCAACCAGGTCGGTCTGGATGAGTTCTATGATACGCACGGATAAGTCTCCTAGCATGGATGTCCGAAGCAAACACCCAAGAATTATCTTCCTGACCATAACCTCTCCACTTAACCAAATACTGGAGTTTCCGTCTAGAAAAACGAGAATTCAATATTTTCTCAACCACAAACTCCATATTGCCCTCAACAAGAACAGGGTCAGGAGGCAAAGCAGTAGGAACCACTGGCTCAACAAACCTCTTCAACAAGGACTTGTTTTACACGTTATGGATCTTAAATGTCCCTGGAAGAAGCAAACGAAAAGAAACAGGATTAAGAATCTCCATGATCTTATAAGGTCCAATGAACCTAGGCTTAAATTTAGGAGATGCCACTCTCATAGGAATATTTTTTGAGGACAACCAGACCAAGTCCCCCACTTTAAACCGAGGACCATCAGTCCTATGCCGGTTAGCAAACCGCTGGGCCTTCTCCTGAGAGAGGGACAACCTCTCCACTACCTGGTCCCAAATCTGCTGCATACGCTCAACAACAGAGTCAACACCTGGACAGACAGAAGCCTCCGTCTGTCCTGAAGAAAATCGAGGGTGAAACCCAGAATTACAGAAAAACGGAGACATCAAAGTGGCAGAGCTAGCCCTATTATTAAGAGCAAACTCAGCCAAAGGCAAAAAAGAGACCCAGTCATCCTGATCAGCAGACACAAAGCATCTTAGATAAGTCTCCAATGTCTGGTTTGTTCTCTCAGTTTGACCATTGGTCTGAGGATGAAATGCCGAGGAGAAAGACAATTGAACACCCAGTTTAGAACAAAAAGTCCTCCAAAATCTGGAAACAAACTGGACTCCTCTGTCAGACACAATGTTCTCAGGAATGCCGTGTAAACGAACCACGTGCTGAAGGAACAACGGCACCAATTCAGAGGAGGAAGGCAACTTAGGTAATGGCACAAGATGTATCATTTTGGAAAACCTATCACAAATTACCCAGATGGTGGTCATTCTCTGAGAAACAGGAAGATCGGAAATGAAATCCATAGAGATATGGGTCCATGGTCTCTTGGGCACAGGCAATGGCATCAACAAACCACTAGAGCGAGAGCAAGGCTTGGAGCGAGAGCAAGTCCCGCAGGACTGCACAAATTCCCTGACATCGCGAGACAAGGTAGGCCACCAAAAGGACCGACTAACCAAGTCTCTGGTACCAAAAATTCCGGGATGCCCAGCCAATGCGGAACAATGAATCTCAGACATCACACTCTTTTTCCATTGGTCCGGGACAAACAATTTTCCAACAGGGCAGCGCTCGGGCCTATCCTCCTGACACCCCTCCAGAGCAAGTCTCAAATTAGGCGAGATGGCGGAAAGAACTACACCCTCCTTCAAAATAACAGAGGGATCAGATAGCTCAGGAGAGTCCGCAAGGAAACTCCTCGAGAGGGCATCCGCCTTAACATTCTTAGTGCCAGGAAGAAAGGAAACCACAAAATTAAAACGTGTGAAAAACAAGGCCCACCTGGCCTGTCTAGGATTGAGTCGCTTGGCAGATTCCAGATAGACCAGATTCTTATGGTCCGTAAGGACCACCACCTGATGTTTGGCTCCCTCCAGCCAATGTCTCCACTCTTCAAAAGCCCACTTCATGGCCAATAACTCCC
This sequence comes from Oophaga sylvatica, assembly GCA_033576555.1. Classification (NCBI taxonomy): domain Eukaryota; kingdom Metazoa; phylum Chordata; class Amphibia; order Anura; family Dendrobatidae; genus Oophaga; species Oophaga sylvatica. The sequence goes on along the minus strand of JARQOD010000001.1, from coordinate 328,784,909 downwards.
GATTACCCACGTCATAATTACGTTCAGTAGGAGAAAATTTTCAAGAGAAAAAGGCACAAGGGTTACTTTTAGAGGTCTCTGGATCTTTTTGGGACAAAACGGCACCTGCCCCAATTTCAGAGGCATCAACCTCCACCTGAAATGGCAGAGAAACATCAGGCTGCCGTAGAACAGGAGCAGAAGTGAATCTCTGCTTAAGTTCCTGAAACGCAGAGACTGCCTCAGGAGGCCAATTCACCACATCAGAACCCTTTCTGGTCAAATCAGTTAATGGTTTAACAATAACAGAGAAATTACCAATAAATTTACGATAAAAATTGGCAAAACCCAAAAATCTCTGAAGAGCCTTTAATGAAGTAGGTTGGACCCAATCACAGATGGCCTGAACCTTGACCGGGTCCATTTCAATAACAGATGGGGACAAAATGAATCCCAGAAATGAGATCTTCTGTACGCCAAAAAGACACTTTGATCCCTTCACATACAGAGCATTCTCTCTCAAAATCTGGAATACAGTTCGAACATGTTTCACATGAGAGTCCCAGTCATTAGAAAAAATCAAGATATCATCCAAATAAACAATCAGAAACTTGTCCACAAAATCCCTGAAAATGTCATTCATGAAGGACTGGAAGACGGAAGGAGCATTAGTGAGCCCAAAGGGCATCACAAGGTACTCAAAATGCCCTTCAGGGGTGTTAAATGCCGTCTTCCATTCATCCCCGTGCTTAATGCGAATAAGGTTATACGCCCCCCTGAGGTCAAGCTTGGTAAACCAAGTAGCGTTTTTCACCCTGGAAAACAGGTCAGAAATCAAGGGTAACGGGTATTGATATTTCACAGTAATATTGTTCAAGAGACGATAATCAATACACGGCCTTAATGAACCATCTTTTTTGGCCACAAAGAAAAAAACGGCACCTAAGGGTGAAGAGGATGGTCTGATATGACCCTTCTCCAATGATTCCTTGATATAAGACCGCATAGCGTCATGTTCAGGTACAGACAAGTTAAAAAGGCGACCCTTAGGGAATTTACTACCTGGCACTAATTCAATAGCGCAGTCATAGCTCCTATGGGGAGGTAAGGATGCAGATTTACTTTCGCTAAACACATCAGAAAAATCAAACAAAAAGTCAGGAACATCCTCAGCCTGGGGGGAGGCAGAAAAAACAGGAGTGTTGGTATTAACACATTGGCAGCCCCAACTGGTTACAGACACAGATTTCCAATCCAAAACAGGATTATGAGACTGTAACCAAGGGAAACCCAGCACGATAATGTCATGCAGATTATATAGAACCAAAAATTTGCAGCACTCCTGGTGATCAGGTTCAACCCTCATTATCACCTGAGTAGAAAACTGGGGTTTATTCTCAGCCAAAGGGGTAGAATCGATCCCCAGTAGGGGAATAGACTTCTGTAGGGGTATCAAGGGAAATCCACAACGTTTAGCAAAATCATAATCCATCAGGTTAATAGCTGCTCCAGAATCAACGAAAGCCTGAGCAGAAAATGAGGACAGAGAGCATATCAGAGTGACAGTTAATAAAAACTTAGTCTGAACACTACCCAAGACAACTGAGCGTGCAAAACGTCTTCCCCGCTTAGGGCAGACTGAAATAGCATGAGAGGCATCACCACAGTAGAAACATAACCCATTGCGCTTTCGAAACTCATGACGCTGTGCCCCAGACACCACTCCATCACACTGCATGGGCTCAGCAGCTGGCTCACAAGGCAACACCACTCCACGCATACTTCTCCGCTCACGCAAACGTCTGTCAATTTGAATCGCTAATGACATAGAATCATTGAGACCAGAGGGGACAGGGAATCCCACCATAACATCCTTTACATTATCCGACAGACCCTTCCGGAAAAGGGCCGCCAAAGCGTCGTCATTCCATTTGGTCAGGACTGCCCACCTACGGAATCTCTGACAGTATAACTCAGCGTCATCAAGCCCCTGATTTAATGCCAACAAGGCTTTTTCAGCTTGATCAGTGACATTAGGCTCATCGTACAATAACCCCAAAGCCTGAAAAAATGCATCAACATCACTCAAAACAGGATCCCCAGGTGTGAGGGAAAAAGCCCAATCCTGAGGATCGCCGCGCAGGAGAGAGATGACAATTTGAACCTGCTGCGCTGCGTTTCCTGAGGACTTAGATTTTAAGGCAAGAAACAATTTACAATTATTTTTGAAATTCTGAAACTTAGCTCGATCCCCTGAAAACAAATCTGGCATGGGGATCCTAGGTTCCACAAAAGCCAACCTAGCAAGATATGCAGCAATACTCCGAACCTCAGTGGCAAGCTGATCCACACGGCCAGACAACTGTGCAAACTCCATTGGGAGAAAAGATCCTCCCCAGCACCCAGAGATACAGAGGGAAAAAAAAAAAAAAAATGCAACAAACAGAAAAATATCTCTGACAACTTTTCTTCCTTCAAAATATTTTTTCCCTTCTGTGAGTACCATACAATTTTTATGGCCGGTGATACTGTTATGTTACGGTAGCTGAGGAGTGCAGGTAAAAAAGGCAATACACCAGAGCAGTTGGAATCTATGAGATTGCAGTACCCTGACTAACAACCGCAACTAGAGGCAGCCGTGGAGTGTTCCTACGATGGTCCTAGACGCCTCGTCACAGCCTGAGAAACTAACTACACCTAAAGATAGAAATAGGAAAGCTATCTGCCCCGGAGCAGAACCCCAAAGATAATAGAAAGCCCCCAAACATGTAATGGCGGTTAGACAAGAGGAAATACTGACATAGAAAGAAAATAGTATGAGCAAACGCTGGGGCCCAAACTATCTAAATAGAAAAGGACAGGAAGGGTACTTACTGCAATCCCAGAAAACCCTGAAAAACACCAACTCTACTAATTTCAAAATAACCTGAGATCACACGACCTCTACCACCTAAATTAGTTCTCTGGTGTAACAAAAACAGCAGCCACTGAAAAAACTGGAAAAAGCAAAAGTACAAAACACAGTGGCTGGACTAAACTGAGAGGGCAAAAGCCCCCGGAGGGGACCCAGAAGGCCCCCACAGAAGTGCAGGACAAAATGCAAAAATATAGCAAAAACACAAAATAAGAAATTGTCTTATCTGATAGCAGGAGATGCAGACACGACACAGCAGGCTACAAGGGAAACTGGAAAGAAGGATTCAGACCAGAACAATTGATCACCGGCAACCCTGATGGGAAAATGATTCCCTTAAATAAGACCAATCAGTAACACCTGATTCCCAATCCTCACTAGTACCGCTTGTAACCACCAGAGGGAGCCTCTGCTCAGAACTCATCTCAAACCCATTCACAACATCACCCCTTGGGAGGGGAAGGGAGCATCTGGGGATTTAAGCTTGGAGGGGGCGTTGTGATTGCTTTGTTGGGTTTATACTGTGGGGTCCACTGATTAGTGTGAGGTGGAGGTTATGCTGTGTGGCCCTCTGGTTGGTGTGTGGGAGTTTAATGCTTCATTGGGGCACACAAAAAAACATGGGTGTATGCTGCTTATGCTATGCAAAAAAAATGTAGCCCCCCCACACACACACGTAGAGGATGGTACACCACCAACTGGCATGAAGCTAATCTGTGTTAGCTTAGTGTCAGGAGGCCGGCACGGATCTGGACCGCCCAGGCCGGTTTCTACCTTAGGTTTTTTTTTTTATTATTAATGATTTCCCTTTTTCTTTTCAGATAGGGCTTTTGAGGGTGACAGAGTGCAATTGTCACTCTGATCTCCCACCTAGAATTCTCACTACCGCATCATCTGTGGTCTACGAGGCAGGGCCCCAACACATCAATAGTGTTTGGGGTCCTGCGAGTTCACGACCAATGCCCTCATCATCTGCAAAAGAGGTAAAAAAAGAAAAACAATATTCCTCACCTTTCTGCAGAGATGCTTTTAATCCATAATCCATTTGTCTCACCACGTGTCAAGCTCTGCTACATCTAGATGGCAAGCTGCATGGAAGCATGATGCGTCCATACAGCCTGTCATCCAGTAGACACTGAGCATTCTGTGCTCAGTGTCTCCCTGTGAACTGCTATTCCCTCTCTGAGGGTACCGTGACCGTGAGAAAGTTCTCCTGCTTGTGGTGCTGTCTGACAGGTCCTGCGAGTTCACAGCCAATGAGCTCTCTTTACCTATGTGACGTTGGCATGAGCGAAGTGGGAAATCTTCCCACGGTGCTCGCACTGACATCAGAAAGGTGAAGTGAGTTCATTGGCTGTGAAGTGAGTTCATTGGCTGTGAAGTGAGTTCATTGGCTGTGAACTCGCAGGACCTGTCAGACTGCATCACAAGCAGGAGAACTTTCTCACGCTCGTGGTGCCCTCAGACAGGGAATTGCAGTTCACAGGGAGACACTGAGCACACGGTTCTCAGTGTCTACTGTATGACAGTCTGCATGGTCGCATCATGTGCAGCCTGCCATCTAGATGTAGGACCCTTCCTGGGACAAATGGATTAAAAGCATCTCTGCAGAAAGGTAAGGAATATTTTGTCTTTTTTTTTTTTTACCTCTTTTGCAGATGAAGAAGGCATTGAGGGAGTAGGCGAGGTCGTAAGTATGGTTTAATTAAGAATATTAAAGGAGTCCATGTCATTCTTTCAATTAAAGGAATTTTTTCTGGGTGTCTGTTTTCTTACAATGTGATTATGGGGTTAGTAATGGGGGCGTCTTATTGAAGCCTCTCTATAACTAACTTTAGGGCATGATATCACCTGACAATACAAAAGTGGCATCAACCCCCCCAAGTATTACCCCACTTGCCATCGCTTCAGGCCAAGTGGGAAGAGCGAGGTTAAGTGCCAGAATTGGCGTGTCTTAGAGATGTGCCTTTTCTAGGGCGACTGAGAGGTGATGTTTTTAGCCTGGGGAGGCAGTGTCCATGGCCCCTTCCTAGGCTATTAATATCAGCCCCCAATTGTCTGCTTAGACTTTGCTGGTTATTAATTATTGGGAGACCCCACATCATTTAATGGGTCCCCCATTTTAATAGCCAGTAAAGGCTAAGTATACAGATATGAGCTGATATTAAAAACCTGGGAAGCTACATGGGTAATTCCCCCTTCCCAAACATCTGACCCCAGCCATTGGCTTTCCCTCTGCTGGTTACGAAAATTACGCTGGAGCCCACGCCGGTTTTTCTGAAAAATCGTTTATTAAATACATGTACAGTAAGCTGCACACACTGTACAAATCGTATTTGTGACAAACATCTATATATCTACCTATTCTATTTGTCTTTACTGTATGTAATCCATCTCTTCTGTCAGCTCCTGCAGTGATTTTACAGTACACGGCAGATGAATTGCTGGCTTTTCTTGTATCTATGTGATATAAATACATATACTTGTGTGTCACTAACATCTATGTATTCTATGTGTATATATCTATTGTCTTTTCTATACTAACCTGTCACTGTGATTTTACAGAACATGGCTCATGAATTGGTAAAAAAAAATATATATACATATATATATATACTGCTCAAAGAAATAAAGGGAACAGTCAAATAACATCCTAGATCTGAATGAATGAAATATTCTCAGTGCATACCTTGTTCTGTACAAAGTTGAATGTGCTGACAACAAAATCACACAAAAATCATCAATGGAAATCAAATTTTATAATTTAATTTGAAGTCACCCACAAAATTAAAGTGGAATGTAATGTCCTTAAAGGGAATCTGTCACCCCATTTTTGCCCTATAAGCTGCGTCCACCGCCATCAGGGGCTTATCTACAGCATTCTGGAATGCTGTAGATAAGCCCCCGATGTCACCTAAAAATGAAGAAAAACAAGTTAGATTATACTCACCCAGGGGTGTTCCGCCGTCTTGTCGAGTCCAGAGCGAGTCACGGTCCTGTTCGGCGCCTCCCAACTTGTACCAGGGCAGAGAAGTGCGCCTGCGCAGGAGCTGCGACGGGACGGAAAGAAGAGGCCGGCTTCGATACAAGATGGGAGGTGCTGAACCGGACCACGACTCCCTCCGGACTCGTCCGGACGGTGAAACGCCCCTGGGTGAGTATAATCTAACTCGTTTTTCTTAATTTTTAGGTGACATCGGGGCTTATCTACAGCATTCCAGAATGCTGTAGATAAGCCCCTGATGGCGGTGGCCGCAGCTTATAGGGCAAAAATGGGTGACATTCAATTTAAAACAAGTAAAAATGATTGTATTGTGTGGGGCCTCCATGTGCCTGTATGACCTCCCTACAACACCTGGGCATGCTCCTGATGATGTTGCGGATGTTCTGAGGGATCTCCTCCCAAACCTGGACTAAAGCATCCGCCAACTCTGGACAGTCTGTGGTGCAACGTGACGTTGTTGGATGGAGCGAGACATGATGTCCCAAATCTGCTCAATCGGATTCAGGTCTGGGGAACGGACGGGCCAGTCCATAGCTTCAATGCCTTCATCTTGCAGGAAATGCTGACACACTCCAGCCAAATGAGGTCTGGCATTGTCCTGCATTAGGAGGAACCCAGGGCCAACCGCACCAGAATATGGTCTCACAAGGGGTCTGAGGATCTCATCTCGGTACCTAATGGCACTCAGACTACCTCTGGCGAGCACATGGAGGGCTGTGTGGCCCTCCAAAGAAATGCCACCCCACACCATTACTGACCCAATGCGAAATTGGTCATGCTGAAGAATGTTGCAGGCAGCAGATCGCTCTCCACAGCGTCTTCAGACTCTGTCATACGATACGATACGATACACTTTATTGATCCCGGGGGAAATTACAGCACTCATAGTGAACATGCTTTCATCTGTGAAGAGCACAGGGCGCCAGTAGCGAATTTGCCAATCCTGGAGTTCCATGGCAAATGGTAAGCGCCCTGCACGGTGTTGGGCTGTAAGCACAACCCTCATTGGTGGACGTCGTGCATTCAGACCATCCTCATGGAGTCGGTTTTTAACCATTAGTGCAGACACATTTGTGGCCTGTTGGAGGTCATTTTGCAGGGCTCTGGCAGTACTCCTGTTCCCCCTTGCACAAAGGCGGAGAACGCGGTCCTGCTGCTGGGTTGTTGCCTTCCTACGGCCCCCTCCACGTCTCCTGGTAGCAGCTCTGGACACTACGCTGACAGACACAGAAAACCTCACCACAGCTTGCATTGATGTGCCATCCTGGATGAGCTGCACTACCTAAGCCACTTGTGTGGGTTGTAGAGTCCGTCTCATGCTACCACGAGTGTAAAAGCACAACCAACTTTCAAAAGTGACTAAAACAGCCAGAAAGCATTGGTACTGAGATATGGTCTGTGGTCCCCACCTGCAGAACCACTCTTTTATTGAGCGTGTCTTGCTAATTGCCAATAATTTCCATCTGTCGTCTATTCTATATACCTCACTGGAGCCCATACAGTCCATATCTACAATAATATATACCTGACAGGAGCCCATACAGTCTATATCTACAGTAATATATACCTGACAGGAGCCCATACAGTCTATATCTACAGTAATATATACCTGACAGGAGCCCATACAGTCTATATCTACACTAATATATACCTGACAGGGGCCTGTTGTGAATGGACTTGAAATGAGTTCTGAGCAGAGGCTCCCTCTGGTGGTTACAAGCGGTACTGGACTGTCCAGTGAAGATTGTGAGGAGTGGGAATCAGGTGTTACTGACTGGTCTTATATAAGGGAGTCGCCTTCCCATCAGGGTTGCCGGTGATCAATTGTTCTGGTCTCACTCCATGATTCCTGTTTCCCTTGTAGCCTGCTGTGTCGTGTCTGCATCTCCTGCTAACAGATAAGACATTTTCTTCTTTTTGTTTTTGTGCTTTATTTTTGCATTTTGTCCTGCACTTCTGTGGGGGCCTTCAGGGTCCCCTCCGGGGGCTTTTGCCCTCTCAGTTTAGTTCAGCCACTGATGTTTGTACTTTTGCTTTTTCCAGTTTCTTCAGTGGCTGCTGTTTTGATTTTGTTACACCAGAGAACTAATTTAGGTGGTAGAGGTCGTGTGATCTCAGGTGTTTTTGAAATTAGTAGAGTTGGTGCTTTGCAGGGTTTTTTGGGATTGCAGTAAGTACCCTTCCTATCCTTTTCTATTTAGTTAGTTTGGGCCCCAACGTTTGCTCATACTATTTTCTGTCTGTGTCAGTATTTCTTCTTGTCTAACAGCCATTACATGTTTGGGGGCTTTCTATGTTCTTTGGGGATCTGCTCCGGGGCAGATAGCTTTCCTATTTCTATCTTTAGGTGTAGTTAGTTTCTCAGGCTGTGACGAGGCGTCGAGGACCAACGTAGGAACGCTCCACGGCTGCCTCTAGTTGTGGTGGTTAGTCAGGGTACTGCAATCTCATAGATTCCAACTGCTCTGGTGTATTGCCTTTTTTACCTGCACTCCTCAGTTACCAAAACATAACAGGGGCCCATACAGTGTATATCTACAGTAATATATACCTGACAGGAGACCGTACAGTCTATATCTACAGTAATATATACCTGACAGGAGCC
>JARQOD010000001.1:328732348-328776307 GCA_033576555.1 Oophaga sylvatica | reverse complement strand
TACTCGTGCAACATAATTAACAATAACAATGTTAATAAAATGTGAAAATATTGTATAGTTGCATTTAAATTTCTGGTATGTGGAGATTTTTTTTTTCTTTTAAGATATAAGAAAAGACAAAAAATACATCTGGCCCATCTCACAAATGAGATTGCATACTTTCTCTGACACACAAGCTTTGGTTTCAAGGTTTCTCTTCACTAGCAAAAGTAGGACAAAGGGTATTACCCCTTTACCCCACAAGCCTGTTTCACCTTCCTGACCAAGCCAAATTTTTACAATTTTGACCCCTGTAACTTCATGTAGTAACTCTGGAACACTTCGACAGATCACAGAGATTCTGTGACTGCATTTTTCGTGACATTGTACTGCATGATAGTGGTAAAATTTCTTTGATATGACTTGCATTTATTTGTGAAAAATTGTAAACTTGGCAAAAATTTTGCAATTTTCAAACTTGTAATTTTTATGCCCTTAAACCAAAAAGAGTTGTGTCAAAACAAAATAGTTAATAACATTTCCCACATGTCTAATTTACATCAGCACAATTTTTTAAACTATTTTTTGTTAGGACGTTAGAAGGGTTGTAAGTTGACCAGCGATTTCTCATTTTTCCAACAATTTTTTTTTTATTTTTTCTTCAGACCACATCATATTTGAAGTGACTTTGAGGGATCTATGACAAAAAATACCCCAAACTAACCCCATTCTAAAAACTGCACCTCTAAAAGGTGCTCAAAACTAAAATTAAAAATTTTTAACCCTTCACAGAAATTTTTGCAATGTGAAAGGAAAAAAGTGAAGATTTTTTTTTTTTACAAAAATTTTACTTTAGATCAAAATTTCTTTATTTTCACAAGGGTAACAGGAGAAAATGGACCCAAAATTTGTTGTGCAATTTCTCCTGCATTTACAGATAATCCATATTTAGTGTAAAACTACTTTTGAGGCACACTGCAAAGTTCAGAAAGGAAGAAGCACCATATTGGAGTTCAGATTTTGCTGGGATGGTTTTAGGGTGCCCTGTCAAATTGGCAGAGTCCATGAAGTGCCAGAACAGTGGAACCCCCCCATATGTGACCTCATTTTACAAACTATGCACCCCAATTAAATTATCAATGGGTGCAGTGATCATATTGACACCACATGTGCCTCACAGAATTTTTTACAATTGGACGGTGAAGAACAAACAAATCCATTTTTACCACTAAAATGTAGTTTTAGCACGAAGTTTTTAATTTTTCAAAGGGATAATTAGGAAAAACTGGACCTCAGTTTGTTGTAAAAGTTTCTCCTGAGTGCGCAAATATCCTACATGTAAATTGGGAAATACTTTTCAGGCACAGTGCAAAGCTCAGAAGGTAAGGTGTGCCATATTACAGTGCAGATTTTACTGTTCTGCTTTGCAGGTGCCAGGAGCCATTGGAAGAACCTTTGAGGTGCCACAACAGCAGAACCCCACATAAGTGACTTTCAGTGCAGTGATCATATTGACATCATGGGTGCGTCACAGAATTTTATACCATTTGGCAGTGAAGAAAAAATAACTACCGTACATTTTTACGACCAAAATTTTGTTTTAGCCCTAGATTTTACATGGGGAAGTTAGTAAAAACAGCACCAAAATTTGTCCCACAATTTCTGCTAGAAGTGGCAATACCCCATATGTGCCTGTACGGTACTACTTAGCCATATGGGAGGGATGGAACGTTATTTGCCTCCTGGAGTGCAGATTTTTCCTAGAATAGTTTGAGGACTCCATATACAGAGCCCCTAATTGCTAGAAGAGCAGAATCCCCCTCAAGTGACCCCATTTTGGAAGTTATACCCCTTTGGGAATTTATCTACAGGTGTAGTGACAATTTTGACTCCATGGGTATTTTCCAGAAACAAGCAGCAGTGGATGTTGCCGAGAGAAAATTGCAAACTGCCATTGTAATAGTCAGGGGTGCGGGGTCGGTATAAAATGGACGGACTCCGACAATACATAATAAATTAGGTTCAATAGTAAAATGCAATATGTCCTATAAATGTCTGTTCTGTTCCTGATCTAACAATCTTGGCATTTGAGATGAATCTGAGCTGCACTTTATGTACATGCTCAGTTGAAGTTTTTATTGGTCCCATTTATGGGCACAACTTTTTATTAATCACTTTCTATTCCGATTTTTGGGAGACAAAATGAACAAAAACCAGCAATTCAGGAAAGGTTTTTATTATGTTATTTTTATGCCGCCTCACATGTCGTAAAATTGACAAAGGCAGCTTTATTCTGTGGGTCAGTGCAATTGCAGTGATACCACAAAGTTTATATCGCTCTCAGCATTTAAGCGGTGAAACTGCCGGGACAAGTGCGAGCACCGCTCCTAGCAGTGAGTGTTGGATGTCAGCTATCAGAATTGTGGAACACCTGATGGTAATCGCACAACTTCAGTATGCGCAAAATCGTCTGGATGTATGGATACACCCATGGTCATGAAGGGGTTAAATGGCCCTACTTGTTTGCAGTGTATGAAGAATAAAACAAAAAGCGGCTAGTATTAAAGCTATTGCTACTGCAGTATATTACAGATCAATTCACGGTCACACAGACGCTGCAGGTCATCACTTCCCGATCATTTATAGAATTGGATTATTACCAGATATGCACTACCACCCTGACTTTTAATGTGCTCCAGTGCGGCAACAATTCACAATGAAATTTAGGCCTGTGTGTGTGTAATGAGCTGGGCTTTGATCACCTGCACCTAAGCTTTAAAGTCCTAAAATGGGCCCGGCTTAGCTAGATCTCATCTTTCATAGCGATTGTGATAGTCTCCACTGCCTGGCTGCACTAAACCATGTGATAAATGCAAAACATTATGGGGAAGGCCACGCTTATTTATAATATTACTTACTTAACAGGGAGGTGTATATCTTTGTACCGTGTTAGGCTGCTTTCACATTAGCGTCTTCGTGCGCAGCGTTGCTAACGCAGTAAAAAACGCATGTAAAAACGCATGTCAACGCACTATTTTTCCGACGCATGCGCTTCACGTATGCGTTGAAAAACGCTGCGTTTACAAGCGTTTGTATGCGCTTTTTATGCGTTTGCGTTTTTTAACGCAAGATTTTTAAACCTGAAACCAAGGGAGAGATGGCATTCATAGATCAAGTACACATCCAATGGCACTACAGTGGGCGTCTCATAGTATTTCTGTTTATATACCCTTGCAGGACTGAAATCCTCCCATTTTTCTCCTGTATGCTTTAACTCACTCATCATGGATCTTAACATGGACACCTTGTACCGCAATCTTGATTTGGAACTCGGCTTGTTTCTTGCTTTTGTTGCTGCTTGTGATGACGAACGGAAGAGAGAAAGACGCAGAAGACGGCGTAGGCGATTTTGGAGACACCCTATTGTGGAAGTCCGTGAGAGCTTTAGAGCTTACCACTGTTTATTCAGGGAACTAAATGAGAATCCGGACAAGTATTACGAGTATACGAGGATGTGTCAAGACAGTTTCCGGTATTTGCTTCGGCTCGTTGAAGGAGCCATCACCAGGCAGGATACCCAGTTCCGGAGAGCGATTCCTCCAGAGGAACGTCTGCTGGTGACACTAAGGTACGTAATATTTCAAGCTAATTATAATTATTGTTCTGCAATGTACTTATAATTTTTTTGATTTATCTGGTTATTAGATTCCTTGCTACCGGAGAGTCCTTAACATCGCTCCATTTTCAGTTCCGGATTGGTATTTCAACACTTTCTGGGATTGTTGCGGACACCTGCCGGGCTTTATGGGACGTTCTTCGTGAAGAATTTTTACCCCTACCCACCACGGAATTAGGGAAGGGCAAAGCAGTCAAATTCCAGGAACTTTGTGATTTTCCAAACTGTATTGGAGCTGTGGATGGGAAACATATCCGGATTACCAAACCGGCTAAAACTGGTTCTCAGTACTTCAATTATAAGAAATATTTTTCAACAGTGCTCATGGCCATTGCAGGTGCGGACTGCAGCTTTGTGGCCATGGACATTGGATCATTTGGACGTGCTAATGATGCAAGCACATTTAAAGACTCTGACATGGGCCAACGCTTATATCTGAATAATTTCAATTTCCCACAGCCACAACCTCTTCCCAACACTGACGGACCTGCATTGCCGTTTGTTGTGGTTGGGGATGAGGCTTTTCAGATGTGTACAAACCTCCTGAAACCTTACTCTAGTCGGGCCTTGGACCATACTAAAAGGATCTTTAACTATAGACTGTCCAGGGCACGAAGAACTGTGGAGTGCGCCTTTGGTATCCTTGTCTCTAAATGGCGCATTTTGCAAACCTCAATTAATCTTAAAATTGAGACAGTGGATGAGGTAGTCAAGGCGTGTGTGGTTCTCCATAACTACATCATGGCTAAAGAGCGACCCAATGTGGAACTTGACGAAACGGTTTGTAACCCATTACCCGATTTCCAGCAACACCCTCTGAGGACAACATTTGAAATTGTACAAATGAGGGATCTTTTGCCGCCTATTTTGTTTCTGATGTTGGACGTTTGTCATGGCAGGATCAAATGGTTTAGGGTTTTTGTTATGTGATGTCATATTGATACAATAGTTATTCATGACAATTATTCCCTTTGCTGTTAATATAAACACACTATTACCTTTATTTCAAAAATATGTATGTGTTTTCTTTAGGTCAGGCTACCCCTCCCACCCTTGTATGTATGTATGCCTAAACCCTCCCTCCCACCCTTGTATGTATGTATGTATGCCTAAACCCTCCCTCCCACCCTTGTATGTATGTATGTATGCCTAAACCCTCCCTCCCACCCTTGTATGTATGCATGCCTAAACCCTCCCTCCCACCCTTGTATGTATGCATGCCTAAACCTCCCTCCCACCCTTGTATGCATGCTTACCCCCTCCCACCCTTGTATGTATGCATGCCTAAACCCTCCCTCCCACCCTTGTATGTTTGCATGCCTAAACCCTCCCTCCCACCCTTGTATGCATGCATGCCTACCCCCTCCCACCCTTGTATGTATGCATGCCTACCCCCTCCCACCCTTGTATGTATGCCTACCCCCTCCCACCCTTGTATGTATGCATGCCTAAACCCTCCCACCCTTGTATGTATGCATGCCTACCCCCTCCCACCCTTGAATGTATGTATGCCTACCCCTCCCACCCTTGTATGTATGCATGCCTACCCCCTCCCACCCACCCTTGTATGCATGCCTACCCCTCCCACCCTTGTATGTATGCATGCCTAAACCCTCCCACCCTTGTATGTATGCATGCCTAAACCCTCCCTCCCACCCTTGTATGTATGCATGCCTACCCCCTCCACCCTTGTATGTATGTATGCCTACCCCCTCCCACCCTTGTATGTATGCATGCCTACCCCCTCCCATCCTCACTTGTATGTATGGCACCCCCCTCCCAAACTTTTGTGTATAAGCCGCACGGTGTGTTGCCGGTGACGAAGTACTCAAAAAACAGTCATTGCTTGATGAAAAAACACGGATTTTGGTAAAGACTTACCTGTAAAATCCTTTTCAGCGAAGGAAGGAAGAGAGACACAGTATTCATTACTGATGGGTAGGCGGAGCCCCAGATCAGGATGTTACCTCAGATCAAAAGAGTGATGACTGGCTGGCCCCTCCAGCTCGGGCTCCTCCTACTCAGCTCCAGTCGTATCAAAGCTTTTAGGAAAAGAGCCAAGATCACCAGCGGAGCAACATAACCCCTTCTGAAGGAACTTCAGAGAAAAAACACAAGGATACAGGTTATGCATGCAAAGAAAGCCAAAAACCACAGAGTTCCAGGTACTACTCACGGAACCTGACTACTGCGATGAGCTGGCGATGCTGGAACAGAGCCTTAGCGCGCTGACCTCAGCCCAGATAATCGCTATCAGATAAGGGTCGCGCTGCATCTGAAAACATCAACACACTTCTGCCGTGGGAGGGTGCTGTGTCTCTCTTCCTTCCTTCGCTGAAAAGGATTTTACAGGTAAGTCTTTACCAAAATCCGTGTTTCAGCTGCAGATGAAGGAAGAGAGCCACAGTATTCATTACTGATGGGACGTCCCAAAGCAGTTCAAAAATAAGGGTGGGAAAAAACCAACAAAAGGCAGAAACCCAACAACCTTAATAACAAAGCGCAACCAGCGCTAAACACAAGTTCATCCAGAACTTTAAACTACAGCTGCCTGCAGGACCCTACGTCCGAGGGCTGCATCAGCGGAAGCACTGACGTCCACTTTATAAAACCTTGTAAACGTGTGGACAGAGCGCCAAGTCGCCGCTCGGCAAAGCTGCACTGCCGAAGCACCTTGATGAAAAGCCCACGATGAAGCCACAGCTCTCGTGGAATGGGCTCGAATCTTAATCGGGCAAGATTCACCCTGAAGACGGTAAGCTTCCAAAATAGCTGACCGGATCCAACGAGCTATAGAACCCTTGGAAGCTCGTTGACCACGCCGACGACCTGCCGGAACCACAAACAGGGAGTCCGTCTTACGAAAACCTTGAGTAATAGATAGATAAAACTTCAAAGCCCGCACTAAATCCAATGTGTGTAAATCTCGCTCTTTCGTATTCTTCGGATCCGGACAGAGTGAAGGCAACACAATATCCTGGTTAACATGAAATTGTGACACCACTTTAGGCAAAAAATCACCCCGAGTGCGAAGCACTACACGATCCGGAAAAAACTCCAGAAAAGGAGGCGAGCAAGAAAGAGCTGCCAATTCAGAAACTCTCCTCAAGGAAGTGACTGCAACAAGGAAAGCCACCTTCCAAGAAAGTAAAGAAAGGCTAGCAGAAACCATAGGTTCAAAAGGTTTATGCTGAAGAGCCTCCAAAACAAGGTTGAGCCGCCAAGGAGACACGGGTGCCTTCCGCGGCGGAAACTTACGAGAGATACCTCGGAAAAAGGAGAGCACGTCTCTATTCGAAGCAATGGTTCTCCGGAACAATAAGGACAGAGCAGAAATCTGACCTTTCAGAGTGCTAACTGCCAAACCCTTGTCTAGCCCATGCTGCAGAAAAGCCAACAGGTTGGGAATGGAAAATTTTCTCGGGTTCCGAGAAGACCCCAAACACCACGAAAAGAAGGTTTCCCAAATTTTGTGGTAAATCCTAGAAGTAGCCGGACATCTTGCAGCACGAAGGGTAGCAATGACCTCGGCTGAAAAACCTCTACGGGTCAAGATTTCGGTCTCAAGAGCCACGCCGTCAAACGCAGGGACATCAAGTCCGGATGACAAATGGGCCCCTGAGTCAACAAGTCCGGTTGAAGAGGGAGTGGAAACGGAGGTGCCGCCAACAGCGACATTATTGTCGAGAACCACACCCTTCTTGGCCAGTCTGGAGCTATCAGAATAGCTGGAATTCTCTCTAGTCTGATCCGACGCAGCACTAGAGGAAGTAAGGATATCGGCGGGAATACATAGATCAGCTCGAACTGATCCCACTGAGCCACTAGAGCATCCACCGCCACCGCCTTCGGGTCCTTGTACCTGGACATGAATGTCGGTAACTTGGCATTGGACCTGGATGCCATCAAATCCACTTGGGGAGTTCCCCAGCGAGAGCACAGTAGTGCAAAGACTTCCGGGTGGAGGCTCCATTCCCCGGGATCCATCCTTCTGCGACTGAGAAAGTCCGCTGTAATATTCTGAACCCCTGGAATGTGAATCGCCGAAATGGCTGGTACATTGGCCTCTGCCCAAATCAGAATTCGGGACACCTCTACCATGAGACTGGAACTCCTTGTCCCACCTTGGTGATTGATATACGCGACAGCCGTCGCATTGTCTGTCTGCACACGGACTGGCAGACCGCTCAAAGGGACCGTCCAATGTTGGAGGCAAAGGAAAATCGCCCTCAATTCCAGGATGTTGATCGGAAGCACAGACTCTTCCGGTGACCATACCCCCTGAATCCAGAGATTGTTCCAAACACCCCCCCAGCCCGTCAGGCTGGCATCGGTGGTTATGACTGACCACTTCAGAGGGAGGAAAGACTTCCCCAGGGAGAATGCCCCTGGACGTAACCACCATTCTAGAGAATCCCGCACCGCGCGAGAAATGGTGACACTGCAATCCAGCGATTGCGACTGATTCCATCGACTCAAGATGAACTTTTGAAGAGTCCTGGAGTGGAACTGGGCAAAAGGAATTGCCTCCATGGACGCCACCATCAGTCCCAGAAGACGCATACACTTCCGTAGGGACATTGCCGTTGAGGATGTCATAATCTGTACATGTCGAAGAAGACATGACTGTTTGTCTGGTGGTAGGGAAACTACCGACCGAAACGTGTCGAGATGCATTCCCAAAAAGAGAATTGTCCTCGATGGTTCCAGGGACGACTTCTCCCAATTGACCAGCCAACCGAAGTCTTTCAGAAACTGAAGAGACAAATCCCGAGCCGTCAACGCCTCCTCCTCCGAGGAAGCCACGATCAAAAGATCGTCCAGATAAGGGAGAATCGTAATCCCCTGTCTTCGAAGGAGTGCCATGAGGGGCGCCAGAATTTTTGTAAAGACCCTTGGCGCTGAGGCTAAGCCGAACGGCAGAGCCACGAACTGGTAATGATTCTGACCTATGGCAAATCGAAGAAAGCGCTGATGAGCCTTTCCGATGGGAATATGCAAATAGGCGTCGCGAATGTCGATTGACACCAGAAAATCGTTCTGTGACAGAGCTGCCACAACAGAACGAAGCGACTCCATGCGAAATTTCCGGGCATGGACATGCCGGTTCAATCGCTTGAGATCCAGAATCGGGCGAAATTTGTTCTCCTTTTTGGGAACTATAAAAAGGTTGGAATAAAAACCTTTCCCTCGGTCCTCTGACGGAACCGGTATCACTACACCCTTTTGTAGTAGCGATTCGATCTCTCGCTGTAGAGCGACAACAAGCTCGGGTTCCGACGGAACGCGAGATTGACAAAAAACATTTGGGGGTTGAGAAGCAAACTCTATGAAATAGCCTGCCGACACTATCCGCGTTGCCCAGGAATCTGGAACGCGAGCCATCCAAGTCTCCTTGAAAAGAAGCAGGCGACCCCCCACTCGAGAATCCTCGAGTGGACCCCTGGCGTCAATCCGACTTTGCGGGTTTCTTGTCAAGTTCCCGCTTGTTCTGGCGGAAACTCTGCTTCCAGGGAGTACGAGTTTTCTGAGAGGATTTCTTTCCTGAGAAAGAAGGACGACCCGATCCCCACGAGGAGTGACTAGATCGTCCTCGGCCCCGAAAGGACCGCCGACCACTATAAACACCAGGCTTACTGGACACCGAGGCCATGGCCCTTCGCTGTGGTAATGCTGATTCCTTCGCCTTAGCCTTGGAAATCAGCTCTGTGAGGTCGGATCCAAAAAGATGGCCACCCTTGTAAGGTAAGGCCAACAACCCTTGTTTGGAAACTGCGTCCCCGGCCCACTGTCTGAGCCATAAAGCTCTTCTGACTGTGACCGCTGAAGCTTGCGCTTTGGCCAGCAGAGATGCCGTATCCAGACCGGCATCAAAGATATAACAGGCTGCCGATTCTAACCATTCACAAGTTTCCCGTATCTCAGATAACGGAGATTCATTTTGCAACTCCGTCTTCAGACGTGCCAACCAGCTTAGAGAAGCTCTAGCAGCACACATGGATCCTAGCACTGCTCGAAATCCATGACCCGCAGCCTCATAGCTTGCTTTTGCCGCCAATTCTGCCTTTCTATCCAAAGGCTCCTGTAAGCTCGCTTTTCCCTTAATAGGGAGTAGAGAGGATTTACTAAGCTGAGACAAAGACACATCCACTTCAGGAGCAGAAGTCCAATTAGCCTTTAACTCCGTAGAGCAAGGATAAAGTGTATCAAAGAAATGCGTTCCATGAAAACGCTTATCTGGACATAGACGTTCCTCCTCTATTACACCATTAAGCTCATCCAGAGCTGGCAATGTTGTGCGCGAAGCACGGGACTCCTGGAACATGCGTGCTGATTTACCAGGACGACTAGTTACCTCCTCCGGTAACTGTAGTATATCTCTCATGGCTTCAATTAATGCCTCCGTACGCTTCGTCATAGAGGAACGCCCCTGCGGCTCGTCCGCATCTGAATCGGATATTTCTCCATCCGAATTTAAAGGGGAACTCTGCCCAATATCAGATACATCTGACTCGCTCCGTGTAGAGGCCGGTAACGGCCTGCGTCGCTTCCTCTGAGAGGAATTAGCAGACACATATTGACCTAAAAGGTCAGATAAGTTATTAATCGATCGAGCGATATCATCCAATTTTCCACCGCTGTCGACCGCAGCGCTAGACGCTGTGGAGGTCTGCGTATCTGATTGCTGCAATGGCACTGGGACGTGATCCGCGGCATCTGAACTCTGTTCAGACATGTCTCACCTGTATGAGCAGGTCAAAGCGGTAATACCAGCAAAAAACTATGCGGTTTTTTTTTTTTTTTTTTTTCAAACGCTGAAGGGTTAACGCTCCACCAAGCAGAGTTACCCCAGCGGTATTCAGTCAGCAAATTTAGCAGGTAGAAATAACCCTCAAAGGGGTTAATATTGCAAACTCACCAAAATATATATATATTTGTGAGCCCCAGCCAATTTTTATGTCTCTGATGAGACTGCAGCTGCAGGATAGCGATCGCTGCGCTGCGGGGTGAGGAATCCGCACTCACCCAGCTGGCCGTGGTGTCTATATGAGGAGGGGAGCGGTCCGAGGAGCCCAGGAGCCTGAGTAATGGCCGCCACAGTGAGGGGGTCGCAGGAGAAAAGCCAGAGCGCGCGTCTTCCTGCTCAAAAGACCGGGATAGATAGGCCACGCCCCCTGCTAGCTCAAATAATGAGCGCGAACTCTCCCCGCTCCTGCTCCCTCTCTGTCCTGCAGCTATCTGCCTGCGGACAAAAAATCACCACATCTTCATGTAGTAGCGCTGTCACAGCAGCGCTGAAGCATACTGACATTACATGTAGTAGCGCTGTCACAGCAGCGCTGAAGCATACTGACATTACATGTAGTAGCGCTGTCACAGCAGCGCTGAAGCATACTGACATTACATGTAGTAGCGCTGTCACAGCAGCGCTGAAGCATACTGACATTACATGTATTAGCGCTGTCACAGCAGCGCTGAAGCATACTGACATACATGTAGTAACGCTGTTTTCACAGCAGCGCTGAAGCATACTGACATTAGTAATAGCGCTGCTCATTCAGACGCTAAAGCACTCACACATAATTATTATTAAAATTTGTGTGGAGTACTCACCAGCCAAGGCGCCACAGGGACCCTCAGGGGTTTCTGGCGCAGTGCCCATGCTTCCCCCCAGGGCGAAGAACGCAGTGACCGCACGTGTGGTTTGCGTTCCCGCCAGAGAAGCTCTCCTCATCCCCCAGGGCCGGCAAGGATTCTGCAGGGACTTTGAGTAAATACAGATCCGCCAAGGGAGAGGTTGGGGTACAGCAGCGCTGATACCCCTGAGACCTCTAGACCAACTAGTGATCCAAGTCTCCTGTCCGAATATTAAAATAATAAAATCTTCTGAGGAGCTGCATTAGCAGCGACCATCCTCTGGACCTCAAATCTTAGACTGGAGCTGAGTAGGAGGAGCCCGAGCTGGAGGGGCCAGCCAGTCATCACTCTTTTGATCTGAGGTAACATCCTGATCTGGGGCTCCGCCTACCCATCAGTAATGAATACTGTGGCTCTCTTCCTTCATCTGCAGCTGAAATTACAACATTTATTAAATATTTTAGAGACATTATGAAAAAGGGGAAAAATTATGGGCAAAGGGGGATGGTAAACTTGGAGATTGGTTTGGGTTGGGCGAAGGGGAGGTGTCCAGTAAGCTTGAGGGTAGATCAGGAATACTGCAGGTAGAAACATGTGGAGGTGAATGGGAAGGGAAAGATAAACTGGGAAGTGATGTTGGAGGTGATGGTGGAGACACGTGTACAGTTCTCCTTCGATGCCTTTGTGTCCGGTGGCTGCGATCTCTGCGGCTTCTTGACTGTGGCCTGTTGCTGGGTGTCGACGCTGGACTCGCCGTCTGGTGGGTTTGTTGGCCCGGCGTTGTGGTGGTCAACGTCCTCGGCCTACCAGGACCCAGTGTCTGCGTGATTATGGACGGCCTGGTTGAAGTCCTCGCAGGATCTGTACCCGGTGTCTGTTGGCTGAAGTGGCCCGGCATGGTGCTGGTGGACATAGTCACAGGAGCAGGAATCGGCGGCGCAGTATATTGGCGTCCCTCTGTACCCGGCATCGTGTATTGTTGTTGGGCGGCTGTGGACAAAGTTGGGGCCGCACAATGATATGCAGCAGAACTCGGTATACTGAGACTTGAAAGCGGTGGGAGTGTTGGAAAAGCAGCCGCTGGTGGTGGCTGCATGAACCGAGTCTGCTGCATAGCACTGACATATGCGGCATTGCAGGCCTGCATCACAGCAAGCTGGAGTTCCGGCGTTAGGTTTTCCGACATGCCCTTCTCTATGGCACTAAAAAAATGTCTTGCCGGTCTCTGGAGCTCAGCGGCCATTGCGTCAAGGCGTTGGTTGACATTGGACAAACCATTAGCCACTGTGTCACCCAGCGTCTTATAGCAATTCTGGAACACTGTGCTCAAATGTAAAAACTCAGGCATGAGTGGCCTGTCCCAAACCCGCTGGCGTGAAGAGGCCAAAAAAGGTGCGACAGAGGTTTGGGACAGGGGAAGACCGGATGTACCGGCTACCGGTTCTCCAGAGTGTGTTGCAGGCATACTTACCGCAAGACTGTCGGATGGCTGGGACGGGTCAGATGGCGTGCCATAAGGGACCGCTCCAGATTGTACGGTGCTGCTATGTGTTCTGTGAAATTATGAAAAAGGAAAAATTAGTATCCAAAAAATTATATTTGTACATTCGCAAAATACTGCTGAAAATAAATATTCAGGTAAGCTACACAGCACAATGTTAAAAAATATCTAAATACTTACACTCGACGTGCAAGGACAGGTCTCAGGAAGCTGAGGAGCCGATGGTACTTGTACTTCCTTGTCCTTGCACCAGCACCGCTTCTAACCTGCCCTTCCTGCCTCAGGTCCCGATTAAAGCGGTCCTTCATGGAACGCCATCTAGTTTTGACTTTCTTCACTGTCAAAGTAAAAAATAATTTTTAAAAAATTTACTTTGGCCCTGGATCACACAACCATGTGTGTGATGTAAGAAACTCGCAGGAGTTCATCACATCAAACATGCTTCTGTGTTCCCGGACTAACATACATACAAGGGTGGGATGGGGTAGGCATGCATACATACAAGGGTGGGAAGGGGTAGGCATACATACAAGGGTGGGATGGGGTAGGCATACAAACAAGGGTGGGAAGGGGTAGCCATACATACAAGGGTGGGATGGGGCCTACTTTTTCACTGCAGCGTTGTTGCAATACTTACAAAAGTCCTTTTGACCCCTAGCTGAGGCATTGTCCCATCCATCCCACAGCGATTTGGCCACCTTGTTCCACAGCCGCCGGGTTGCCACTGCGTCGGAATACAGGGGATCACGGGTGTCCCACAGTGGAACGCGCTCCTGGACAGATGTGATGAGGAGGTCGTTGTTGATGTCCTCCTCCTCGTCCCGTTGTGGAACCTAGAATTGAAAGAAAGACATTAATGTTTGAAAGATAACAGTATAAAAAAGAAATTAAATACTTACACGCCGTGTTGCCACCGCTGCTTGGCCCCGAGTTGCCTGCTCCTGTGGCTCATCAACACTTGAAGAGCTCTGTGAACCAAATAAAAAAATTGGACACGTGTACAAGTGACAGTGAATTATGAAAGAACAATAGATAATATACTCACTTCACTGGGCTGTCCACTCTGTGAATTTTCATGGCTTGAAGGCATGGTCCTCCTTTGTTCCTGTGGTGTAAATTCTGCAGGATGAAATGAAAAAAACAAATTACACACTGCTAGGCTAAACCGAAGATCCAAACATCCATTAGCTGGTATACTTACATTGTCCAAAGGTGTTCTGTCCTGTCACAAAGGTCTTCTGTCCTCTCCAGAGTCTGTTGAATAGTAAAGTGGAGCAATGCCAACCCCCAATATTTATTTATCTAGGTGTGGGAGGTGTTCAGAAGATGTCTAGACAGTCTGGAGACTAGTTACATCAAAAAGCGCATGCGCACGGTAACGCTGTCGTGCGCATAGCAGTGCGCCGATATGCGCCCCCCATAGACTGCAATGCGTTTTATCGGCGCATTACGTGCGCAGATGTACGCATGCGTCTTTTTTGATAATTGTTGACGCGAAAAAAATGCAACATGTTGCGTTTTGATTGTGACATCGCACACGCCCAAACGACGCGTACGTCAAAAAACGCAAAACAACGCATACAAGCGCATGACCATGCGCCCCCCCATAATAAAGATAGGGGCGCATGGCGCATGCGCTTATTGGCGCTGTAAACGCTGCGCACGAAGACGCTAATGTGAAAGCAGCCTTAGCCAGTAGATAGAAAAATATTTAGAGTTGAGAGTCCTCAGTGGTTCAACCACTGAGGACTCTCAACTCTAAATATTTTACTTAACAGGGTTAATACAAGAAAGATTATTAACGCAAGTAAATCACAGGAACAAAGTATTCACAATACTATTTACAGTCAATTATATACAGAGATATATTAGTTAATGCAAAACATGAAATATGTCTTTAATGGCAGTTCAGGATTTATGGGTCAACTTCTGTCTGGCACGGAGGTGACAAGCGCTGTATTGGTGGGAACAGTCACTAAGGCGACTATCCGGCCCCTGACAAGGGCCGCTGCTCCGTCTCACTAATCGCATGTCTTCCTGACAAAGTCTCTCTGGGCCGCTCTAGTGTCAGCCGGACCAAGTCTGGCAACGCGGTGTGTCTGACCCAGAGAGGCTGCTTCAGTTTTCAGCAGTGTGTGAAATGGCACCAGATATTTCTATTAGGCCGGCGTCACACTGCCGAGTTTGATGCGAGTTAGTCGCACGACTTTCTCGCATCAACACCCGACACGGCAGCCCGCTCTCATGCAGCCGCACACTCGGGTCCGAGAGCGGGCGGCCGTGCCGGGTGTTGATGCGAGAAAGTCGTGCGACTAACTCGCATCAAACTCGGCAGTGTGACGCCGGCCTTACTACTCTTTCAGTCCTCGCAAAACAAACTGCAATTTGTTAAACTCCACAGGGACTTAGGAAATTCCACTAAGAGAGAAAAAAAAAGCAATAGTGTGCCTTTAAGCAGGCAAATAAATTTACAGTTATATGAAAAAGTTTGGGCACCCCTATTAATCTTCAGCTTAATGTTTTATAAAAATTGGTGTTTTTGCAACAGCTATTTCAGTTTGATATATCTAATAACTATTGGACACAGTAATGTTTCTGCCTTGAAATGAGGTTTATTGTACTAACAGAAAATGTGCAATCTGCATCCAAACAAAATTTGACAGGTGCATAAGTATGGGCACCTCACCAGAAAAGTGACATTAATATTTAGTAGATCCTCCTTTTGCAAAAATAACAGCCTCTAGTCGCTTCCTGTAGCTTTTAATGAGTTCCTGGATCCTGGATGAAGGTATTTTTGACCATTCCTCTTTACAAAACAATTCCAGTTCAGTTAAGTTTGATGGTTGCCGAGCATGGACAGCCCTCTTCAAATGATCCCTCAGACGTTCAATGATATTAAGGTCTGGGGACTGGGATGGCCATTCCAGAACATTGTAATTGTTCCTCTGAATGAATGCCTGAGTAGATTTGGAGCGGTGTTTTGGATCATTGTCTTGCTGAAAGATCCATCCCCTGCGTAACTTCAACTTTGTCACTGATTCTTGAACATTATTGTCAAGAATCTGCTGATACTGAGTGGAATCCATGCGTCCCTCAACTTTAACAAGATTCCTGGTGCCGGCATTGGCCACACAGCCCCAAAGCATGATGGAACCTCCACCAAATTTTACTGTGGGTAGCAAGTGTTTTTCTTGGAATGCTGTGTTTTTTTCACGCCATGAATCCGGCTTTATGTATGACCAAACAACTCAATCTTGGTTTCATCAGTCCACAAGACCTTCGTCCAAACAGAAATTGGCTTCTCCAAATGTGCTTTTGCATACCTCAGCCGACTCTGTTTGTGGCATGTTTGCAGAAACGGCTTCTTTCGCATCACTCTCCCATACAGCCTCTCCTTGTGCAAAGTGCGTTGCATAGTTGACCGATGCACAGTGACACCATCTGCAGCAAGTTGACGCTGCAGCTCTCTGGAGGTGGTCTGAGGATTGTCCTTGACTGATCTCACCATTCTTCTTCTCTGCCTTTCTGATGTTTTTCTTGGCCTGCCACTTCTGGCCTTAACAAGAACTGTCCCTGTGTTCTTCCATTTCCTTACTATGTTCCTCACAGTGGAAACTGACAGGTTAAATCTCTGAGGCAGCTTTTTGTATCCTTCCCCTGAACAACTATGTTGAATAATCTTTGTTTTCAGATCATTTGACAGTTGTTTTGAGGAGCCCATGATGCCACTCTTCAGAGGAGATTCAAACAGGAGAACAACTTGCAAGTGGCCACTTTAAGTAGCTTTTCTCATGATTGCATACACCTGGCTATGAAGTTCAAAGCTCAATCAGGTTACAAAACCAAAAAAAGTGCTTTAGTAAGTCAGTAAAAAGTAGGTAGGAGTATTTAAAACAAGAAAATGATAAGGGCACCCATACTTATGCACCTGTCAAATTTTGTTTGAATGCAGATTGCACATTTTCTGTTAGTACAATAAACCTCATTTCAAGGCAGAAACATTACTGTGTCCAATAGTTATTAGATAAATCAAACTGAAATAGCTGTTGCAAAAACACCAATTTTTATCAAACATTAAGCTCAAGATTAATAGGGGTGCCCAAACTTTTTCATATAAAACTGTAGCTATGCTCCCCAGTGGCGTTGAAAACCAATCCAACATTCTCCCTCCCCCGTGGCAAGCAAATGCCAAACCTTGTGCTAGCCTTGCCCAGACACCAAACAGTGTGCTATGGTGGCACACAGTCACAGTATGAAACTAAATCACCATTGTAAAACACTGTAGGCATTTATTTAAGTTCATTTTGGGAAAAGAATAGATCAGAAAGGACAAATCAAGATATTCCAATACTACATATGCCTACTGAATAACAATGCATTGTCATGCATTAAGCACATAAATATTAGTGAAGCTTCAGTAGGACTGTGTCCCCGAAGATAAAGTACAATATTTAATTTAATAAACTAATCCTGTACTGGAAACCATATATTTTTTTTAATTTTAAAGTTCAAGGCTTGTAAAAGTAGCATTCTTCAGCATCTCAAATTAGGAGGCCAGCTCCTGGATTTGGCTAAGACCATTTGCGTACTGGAAGTCTCCGCTGTTCTCAAATTCATACATATCCAAGGCCACTTCACAGCTCTCCCTAACCACCTGTTCTAGGTCCCCCACGTGGGTTCTAAGTGCTTTTAGACAGTCTTCTTGAGCAATAGATCCTAACGCTTCAGCACACTCATGGCGGACCATTGGATTCTCGTGCAACCGATCCAATGCTGCCACAAGCCCTGGAACTGCGGCTTCATGCTGCATTTGACCCAAGACATATCCAATTTCATGACGGAAAAGTGAACTGCCACACTGTAGACCTGAAATAAAGAAAAATGTATTATATACACACACAGCACTGCATAGAGAATACATCTAATCAAATGGAGACCTAGAAGCAAATTCATCCCTTGCTTAACGGGATGTCTCAGAGCAGAGCCCATGATGGCACCACGGAGAGAGGGGATCCGCCCTTTAAGGACAGTAAACCTACAGATAAAAAGGCGGTACCTCCCCTCGAATCTATTGGTTTACAGAGCATGAGTCGACCTCCTAGTTATTACAATAAGATTTTAATCATAATACTTATATGGAAACACCCTGTGACCTATACATAAATCACACACAAACAAAAAAAGCGTATTCACCCATTCATGACAGGAGGAAATATACAGAATGCATGTTAGGCATACGAATCATTCTATAGCACTGGCGCCACCAATTTAATGACTGCAACATTTTTTTTTTAAACCTACAATATGATATGCAGTATGTAAAATAGAGGGCAGGTCACTAAAGGATTAGTGACTTGTCATAAACCCATAAAGATGAATATGTAAGCAGAGCACCACATGAACACCCCCATCCACAGGCAGCCCCAAAGCACAAGAATCTCATTAACTGAAAACTACAAATACAGATTAAACAACAACCACAAGACGGATTTCATCACCAGGTATCATTATAATCAGTATAACGGCGCCAACCTGATAGTGTCATAAGTTACTGAGCACAATCCTGCTGACAGGTTCACATTTTGAGCAATATATACATTACAATTAAGACTGCTGAAGTTGAGATGCATCAACACTAGAACACTATCCTATTTATGACTTAAATGAAATAAATGTAAAAGCTGCCAAGATTTTACCAGAGACGCTGCTTTTTTGTTATACTGGACAAATAGTGATATCAAGCTTGAAGTGTTTTTTTTTTTCTCAGAATAAAGCGATGCAAAAAGTTTTGACAAAATACTTTTCATTGCATAAAAGCAGCAAAACCTAAAAAAAAAGAAGAAGCTATAAATGGGGTATCGCTGTAATCGTACAGAGTAAGTATAAAGCTTCCTCAATTTTACCACATGTGGAACAGTATAAAAAACATAAATTAAAAAATTACTGAATTTTTTTTTTTATTATTTAACCCCTTCACCAGCCAAGCCAGTTTTCACCTGCATGACTAGGCCAAATTTTACAATTCTGACCAGTGTCACTCTGGGGTAATAATTCTGTAATGCTTCAATGGATTCCACTGACTCTGACATTTCTCAATTTTCAAAATTTTAATTCTTATGACCTCAAACCAGAGAGATTTCACACAAGATAGTTAATAGATAACATTTCCCACATGTCTACATTGCATCTGCATCATTTTGTAACAATGTTTTGTTAGGAAGTTAGAAGGATTAAAAGTTCAAGAAGTGTATTAACCCTTCAGGAGCTCAAAAATAATTAATTCAAGGTGGAAGGAAAAAAAAAAAAATGAACATTTTACTCTTTTTCCCACAGATAGTTTTACTTAAGCCCCAAATTTCTTCTTCTGGAAAAAGCAATGGGCGAAACGTGCGTTGGGGTGAGGGGAGACGGTTACCAAGTCCAGGTCAGCTGCTCCAGTGGTTCTTCGTGCTTAGGTATAGTATGTTATAATGTCAGTAAATGGTATATAGTATTTATGACCTATTTATTATCCACATAATAGTTATACTCTTGTGCTTACCTGCCTGATACCCTGGTTGTGATACTGTGATATAGCGTGCAGCACTTGGGACATATGGTTAATTAACCCTGTAGATACTCCATACTCTGTGCTGCTGATATCTATGGATTAATCCATTCTCTTGACTTGAATACATTGCTGGACAGTTCTAGCCTTCCCCCCTACTGGACACTTTACTGTTTATGTCTTTGAGCTTTTTTCCTATATGTATTTTAATTAGCTTTCCAATAAAATAATGTTTTGACTATTTAATTATGCCTCGTTCTCTTCTTTCGGCCATTTAATGCAAGTCCGAATCTGATGGTAGACTACATTGAGACAGCAGAGTTATTCTGGACTCAAATCCAAAAGAAAAATGGAAGCATATCATGCCATAGAAAAATCTCAAATTTTATTGTAGAAAAAATATTATAACAATAATATATCAAAAATTTTTGTATTTAAAAGTAGAGACAGCAGTACAGAAAAAAACGCATACAAATCAGGATAAATAATCAATAATTAATTGCTGCACAAATCACTGTGACACATAGAGAAAAATATTATTGCATGAAAAGAGACAAAAAAAGTCTCATAGGAAGGGCACTATAAGCAAGTGCTCAATGCATCTTAATTGACACATATGCCCATATGAGAAGTAAAGTGCAAATACAATGCATAGAAGTTACAAACAAGTTATAACAGTTTCAAAGTTAAATAGACAAATCTCTGGACACAGGACAAAGCGCTAATATACATTTGGATATACCTGAGAAGCGGCTGACACCCCGACGCGCGTTTCGCTCTATAGCTTCCTCCAAGGGGATGTGCGCACATCCCCTTGGAGGAAGCTATAGAGCGAAACGCGCGTCGGGGTGTCAGCCGCTTCTCAGGTATATCCAAATGTATATTAGCGCTTTGTCCTGTGTCCAGAGATTTGTCTATTTAACTTTGAAACTGTTATAACTTGTTTGTAACTTCTATGCATTGTATTTGCACTTTACTTCTCATATGGGCATATGTGTCAATTAAGATGCATTGAGCACTTGCTTATAGTGCCCTTCCTATGAGACTTTTTTTGTCTCTTTTCATGCAATAATATTTTTCTCTATGTGTCACAGTGATTTGTGCAGCAATTAATTATTGATTATTTATCCTGATTTGTATGCGTTTTTTTCTGTACTGCTGTCTCTACTTTTAAATACAAAAATTTTTGATATATTATTGTTATAATATTTTTTCTACAATAAAATTTGAGATTTTTCTATGGCATGATATGCTTCCATTTTTCTTTTGGATTTGTACTTGATTGGAAGTGCCTTCTAAGCAAAACCATTATATTTGTATTATTCTGGACTCAGTCTGGCCTCTGTTCAGCGATGTCCTTTTCAGAAGTGCATATAACTGACGTCGATTGCCCTTTTATGCACGCCTAAAAAGACGCATACTGCCGGATCACAGGTCAGACAGCGTTCACAGTGCCTCCATCTGCCTCATTATAGGGAATCTTCAGCCGAGAGATCCGTTTAAATCACATATTTCAGAGATTTACACAGAACCCAGGTGTAAGAACTCAGTGCAGGGCAAATGTGCGCGGAGCCTTACTGCAATCTTTGGGAGACAAAATGAACAAATCAACAGCAGCTGAAGAATTGTTTTTTTTTACACCATTCATCATATTCTTCCGGCCGATACGGTGTTTGGCTGTGGTCACACAAAGATGCTTTTTAATTGCAAAAAATAGTTTTTACATCGCCATGAGAGCTATAATTTTTCCATATTTCTGCCAAGAGTCATGTGAGGGCTTGTTTTTTTTGTGAGACGAGTTGACGTTTTATTGGTACCAATTTCTGGCACATCACATTTTTGGATCGCTTTCCATTTCGATTTTTGTGACCCAGAACAAAAATAGCTATTCAGGAATTTTTTAATTTGGGTTTATTTTATGCTGTTCTGCGTGTGGTAAAATTGTAGAGGAAACTATATTCTTTGAGTCAGCACGATTACAGTGATACCCCATTAATAGCTTTTTTTTTTTTTAGAGATAGAAAAAAAACCTTTTTGCATCACTTCACTCGGAGAGCTGTAACTTATTTTTCCACTGATGGAGATGTATGGAGGCTTGTTTTTCTGCGGAACAAGATGACATTCTCAGCGGTACCATGTTTATTTACATTTCGCCTTTTTGATCCTGTCTACCGCTTTTTGTTCGGCGATATGATAAAGCATTGTTTTTTTTTGCCTTTTTTATGGTGTTCACTGAAGGAGTGGGACAGTTTTTTAGGTCCAGTTGTAAAGGAAGAGGCGATAAATATTTTACAACTTATTTTTTCACTCTTTACTTAGTCCCTCTATGAGACTTTCACTTTTTGCAGTCTGATTGCTGTTAGTTAATAAAACATTGCAGTGCTTCATAAGCTGTCAGTGCTGCACTGACATACAAGCTTGTTACACCATGCGCAGAATGCCGATTATTGTTGTGAACAGTGAGCCCCCGGTTCATGCTGTTAAGCTCCACTTGTTGCTCTGAAAGGCAGATTATTCCTGGGTAAATCAGTCATTACCTGGCGGGAAAGATGTAAGCTCACTTTCCGAGCTTGCATCGAAGACAGAGACCCAACATATGGTGGATATCAAATGTCAGAAAGGGGTTAGCTTCCCTTTTATGCATGTTTGAAATGAAAGTAAATAAAATATAGCATTTTTTTTCTGAAATGGCTTACCATCTATCAATGCCAGAACTGCATCCTTTCCTCCAATGTTTCGTAGAGCAAACATGGCACGATAACGCTCAAAAAGCTGTAAGTTGTCATCTACCAAGATGGCACGCAGTTTTGGTACATCTCTTTCCTCAGCAGGAGGAGCAGGGTCCACTGACAAAAAAGGATTATCATCAGGGGCATCCGGCTTACTCTGAAGCCATTCTATCCTTTGAATGGCAAGCTGGCACGTCTCAGCAACCTAGAGGGGAGGAAAAAAAAATATCAACAAACTACACAGCTGGCATTTGCCCATAACAGCAATGAACAGCGTTCGCCATGTTCACTTCCGTTTAACTATTTATATGCCCGTCATTCGCCGATAGTGGCGTTCAGAATTTAAATAGTGCAAAGATTCAAATGAGATCACACTTAATACTACAATATCTCTGTATCTAGTGTAAGTGATATAACGATCGCAAGTTGATGTCCCTCGGGCGACTAAGAAACAAGTAAAAAAAACAACAACAAAAAAACACGTCTGTCAGTCCCCACTGTTTTGAATTTTAAAATGGCAAAACAAAGAAACAGTAAGTGGTATCATCGCATTCATAAAAGTCTGGCCTATCAAAAATCAAGTTAATTAACCCCTTCCCGACCCATGACGCCACGTAGGCGTCATGAAAGTCAGTGCCAATCCGACCCATGACGCCTATGTGGCGTCATGAAAGGATCGCGTCCCTGCGGGCCGGGTGATCGGGGTCACTGAAAGGTCACCCGACCCGCCGGCACAGGACCCTTTGTGCTTCACCACAGGGGGGTTGGCTTAACCCCCCCGTGGCCACGATCGCTCTGATTGGCTGTTAAAAGTGAAACAGCCAATCAGAGCAATCTGTAATATTTCACCAATATAATTGGTGAAATATTACAATCCAGCCATGGCCGATGCTGCAATAGCATCTGCCATGGCTGGACACCGAGCCCTGACCCCCCCACATGGATTCACGGCGGCGATCGGCCGCCGCCACCGAAAGATGGCAGCGGTCGGTCACCGCCGTCACTAAAAGCACTCCTCGTCCTGGCCTCCGCTGCCCCCACCTTCCGATCCCCCCCCCCTCACTTCCGACCCCCATACTCACCTCTCCCGGTCCACCGATGTCCCTGGATCCTTCCCGGCGGCTGCCCGGGATTCATCATGGGCGCCGCCATCTTGGAAAATGGCGGGCGCATGCGCAGTGCGCCCTGCATAGTTAAAAAATTTATTTTGATCACTGTGATAAACTGTCACAGTGATCAAAATAAAAAAAAGTAAGTGAACCCCCCCTGTCATAGGTAGGGACAAATAATAAAGAATTTTTTTTTTTTCCTATTAGGCCCTGTGCACACGTTGCGGATTTTGCTGCGGATCCGCAGCTGATTTCGCTGCTGATCCGCAGCGGATTTCGCTGCTGATCCGCAGCTGATTTCGCTGCTGATCCGCAGTTGATTTCGCTGCTGATCCGCAGCTGATTTCGCTGCTGATTCGCTGCTGATTTCGCTGCGGATCAGCAGCGAATCAGCAGCGAAATCAGCAGCAGATCAGCAGCGAAATCAGCTGCGGATCAGCAGCTGATTTCGCTGCTGATCCGCAGCTGATTTCGCTGCTGATCCGCAGCTGATTTCGCTGCTGATCCGCAGCTGATTTCGCTGCTGATCCGCAGCTGATTTCGCTGCGGATCCGCAGCGGATTTGGCGCTGCGGATTCACATCAGATCCAAAAACCATGTACAGTACAATGCAAATAAATGGTAAAAAAAAACGCTGTGCACATGCTGCAGATTTTTCAGCGCAGATTTGCTGCGGTTTTAAATCCACAGCATGTCAATTCTTTGTGCGGATTCCGCAGCGATTTTACACCTATTCCATTATAGGCGTAAAACCGCAGAGAAAATCTGCAGCAAATCCGCGCTAAATACGCAGGTAAAAGGCAGGTCGTTTTACCTGCGGATTTTAGAAAAATCCGCAAGTGAATCCGCAACGTGTGCACGGGGCCTTAGGGTCAGGCTGGGTTCATATTGCATTATGGCAGTCCGTTAGATGGACTGCGTTTCACCGCGGTATAACGCGGTGTAACGCAGTCCGTTAACGCTGCCATTCACCCCATTTGTGTGAGCATCGCAACGCATGCCATGAAGCGGCATGCGTTCGCGACGTGTCGTCATTCAGTGACGGAGCCTTGGACGCAGGCTGCAGCGTCTGGGCTCCATCACCGCTAGCACAGATGAATCATCGCTGATTCCTCTGCACTAGCGGGTATAGCATAACGCGATCGCGTTATGCTATACCGTTACCAGCCTGTCAACGCTACGTGTTGAACGAGCTGGTAAAACGCAATATGAACCCAGCCTTAGGGTTAGAACTAGGGTTAGGGTTAGAACTAGGGTAAGGGTTGGAATTAGGGTTAGGGTTGGAATTAGGGTTAGGGTTGGAATTAGGGTTAGGGTTGGAATTAGGGTTAGGGTTGGGATTAGGGTTAGGGTTGGGATTAGGGTTAGCGGTGTTTTGGGGTTAGGGTTGGGATTAGGGTTAGGCTTGTGGTTAGGTTTATGGTTAGAGTTGGGATTAGGGTTAGGGGTGTGTTGGGGTTAGGGTTTGTATTAGGGTTAGGGGTGTGTTGGGGTTAGGGTTGGAGTTAGAATTGAGGGGTTTCCACTATTTAGGTACATCAGGGGGTCTCCATACGCGACATGGCGCCAACATTGATTCCTGCAAATTTTGCCTTCAAAAAGTCAAACAGTGCTCCCTTTATTCCAAGCCCCGACGTGTGCCCAAACAGTGGTTTACCCCCACATATTGGGTATCAGCGTACTCGGGAAAAATTGCACAACAACTTTGGGGGTCTAATTTCTCCTGTTACTGTTGGGAAAAAAAAATTGGGGACTAAAAAAGTTATTTTTGTAGAAAAAAAATGATTTTTTATTTTCACGGCTCTGCGTTATAAACTTCTGTGAAGAACTTGGGGGTTCAAAGTGCTCACCACACATCTAGATAAGTTCCTTGCGGGGTCTAGTTTCCAAAATGGGGTCACTTGTGGGGAGTTTATACTGTTTAGGCACATCAGGGACTCTGCAAACGTAACATGACGCCCGCAGACCATTCCATCAAGTCGGCATTTCAAAACGTCACTACTTCCCTTCCGAGCCCCGAAGTGTGCCCATACAGTAGTTTTCTCCCACATATGGGATATCAGCGTACTCAGGACAAATTGGACAACAACTTTTGAGGTCTAATTTCTCCTGTTACCCTTGGGAAAATAAAAAAATTGGGGACTAAAAGATCATGTTTGTGGAAAAAATATGATTTTTTTATTTTCATGGCCCAGCGTTATAAACTTCTGTGTAGCCCTTGGGGGTTCAAAGTGCTCACTACACATCTAGATAAGCTCCTTGGGGGGTCTAGTTTCCAAAATGGGGTCACTTGTGGGGGGTTTCTACTGTTTAGGCACATCAGGGGCTCTGCAAACTCAACATGACGCCCACAGAACATTCCATCAAGTCTGCATTCCAAAATGGCGCTCCTTCCCTTCTGTGCTCTCCCATGCGCCAAAACAGTGGTTCCCCCCCACATATGGGGTACCAGTGTACTCAGGACAAACTGTACAACAACTTTTGTGGTCCAATTTCTCCTGTTACCCTTGTGAAAATAAAAAATTGCGGGTTAAAAAAATCAGTTTTTGAGGAAAAAAATGATTTTTTATTTTCACGGCTCTGCATTACAAACTTCTGTGAAGCACGTGGGGGTTCAAGGTGCTCACCACACATCTAGTTAAGTTCCTTGAGGGGTCTAGTTTACAAAATGTGGTCACTTGTGGGGGGTTTCTACTGTTTAGGCACATCAGGGGCTCTGCCCGCCCGCAGACCATTTCATCAAGTCGACATTTCAAAGCGTCACTACATCCCTTCCAAGCCCTGACGTGTGCCCAAACAGTGGTTCTCCCCCACATGTGAGGTACTAGCGTACTTAGGACAAATTAGACAACTTTTGGGGTCCAATGTCTCCTGTAACCATTGTGAAAATAAAAAATATGGGGCTAAATAATCATTTTTTGAGAAAAAAAAATGATTTTTTATTTTCACGGCTCTGCGTTATAAACTTTTGTGAAGCACCTGGGGGTTCAAAGTGCTCACTGTGCATCTGCATAAGTTTCTTAGGGGGTCTAGTTTCCAAAATGGGGTCATTTGTGGGGGAGCTCCAAAGTTTAGGCATACAGGGGCTCTCCAAACATGACATGGTGTCCGCTAACAACTGGAGCTAATTTTCCATTCAAAAAGTCAAATGGCGCTCCTTCCCTTCTGAGCCCTGCCGTGCGCCCAAACAGTGGTTTATGACCACATATGAGGTATCTGTGTGCTCAGGAGAAATTGCCCAACAAATTTTAGGATCCAATTTATACTGTTGCCCATGTGAAAATGAAAAAACTGAGGCTAAAAGAACATTTTTGTGAAAAAAAAAGTACTTTCTTTTTTTTACGGATCAATTTGTGAAGCACTTGGGGGTTCAAAGTGCTCACTCTGCATCTAGATAAGTTCCTTGGGGGGTCTAGTTTCCAAAATGGGGTCACTTGTGGGGGAGCTCCAATGTTTAGGCACACAGGGACTCTCCAAATGCGACATGGCATCCGCTAAATATTCCAGCATATTTTCCATTCAAAAAGTCAAATGGCGCTCCTTCCCTTCTGAGCCCTGCCGTGCGCCCAAACAGTGGTTTATGACCACATATGAGGTATCGGTTGTACTCAGGAGAAATTGCCCAACAAATTTTAGGATCCATTTTATCCTGTTGCCCATGTGAAAATGAAAAAACTGAGGCTAAAAGAAAATTTTTGTGAAAAAAAAAGTACTTTCTTTTTTTTACGGATCAATTTGTGAAGCACCTGGGGGTTCAAAGTGCTCACTCTGCATCTAGATAAGTTCCTTGGGGGGTCTAGTTTCCAAAATGGGGTCACTTGTGGGAGAGCTCCAATGTTTAGGCACACAGGGACTCTCCAAATGCGACATGGCATCCGCTAAATATTCCAGCATATTTTCCATTCAAAAAGTCAAATGGCGCTCCTTCCCTTCTGAGCCCTGCCGTGCGCCCAAACAGTGGTTTATGACCACATATGAGGTATCGGTGTACTCAGGAGAAATTGCCCAACAAATTTTAGGATCCATTTTATCCTGTTGCCCATGTGAAAATGAAAAAACTGAGGCTAAAAGAAAATTTTTGTGAAAAAAAAAGTACTTTCTTTTTTTTACGGATCAATTTGTGAAGCACCTGGGGGTTCAAAGTGCTCACTCTGCATCTAGATAAGTTCCTTGGGGGGTCTAGTTTCCAAAATGGGGTCACTTGCCGTCTCCCAGCTAAGGCACGGTATGTGCCAGCGATCCACTTCACCACCAACGCCTCCAATCCTGACAGGGAAGACCAATATATCACCAACGGATCACACGGATATCCTACCATATCAATACTCTGCATCCCAGAACCCCACAATCTATGGGCATTACAATACCCTCCCTAATACAGCTAACCTATATCTGGTGTGTATATATACTGTATTCTCAATATCACATGACTCTGCAAGTGGGAATATCACCCTATACATACCCTATATAAAAAAATTGCTGTATCCAAGTGAACATAAGTACCGGGTTTATTTCTTATGCCCTGCATCAATTCTCTATAAGGGATCCTTGTTAACCATACGCTCCAAAGCATCTCTATACTGCGACATTGTGATCAAGGCCAGGCTGTGGCCGAAACGTTAATATTGCTTGTCGTTTTTCACATTAGGACATTGAACAATAAAAAAATTTTTTTTCACTTTGAAGCATAATCCTGAGTGCGGTGTTATTTGACAGTATTCAAACAGTGGTTTATGACCACATATGAGGTATCTGTGTACTCAGGAGAAATTGCCCAACAAATTTTAGGGTCCATTTTATCCTGTTGCCCATGCAAAAATGAAAAAATTGATGCTAAAAGAAAAATTTTGTTGGAAAAATTAAAATGTCCATTTTTTCCTTCCACGTTGCTTTAGTTCCTGTGAAGCACCTGAAGGGTTAATAATCTTCTTGAATGTAGTTTTGAGTAGCTTGAGGGGTGCAGTTTTTATAATGGTGTCACTTTTGGGTATTTTCTGCCATATAGACCCTCAAAGTGACTTCAAATGTGAGGTGGTCCCTAAAAAAAATGGTTTTGTAAATTTTGCTGTAAAAATGAGAAATCGCTGGTCAACTTTTAACCCTTATAACTTCCTAACAAAAAAAAATGAGAGAGAGAGGAGAGAGAGACAGGAGAGAGGAGAGAGAGAAGAGAGAGGAGAGGGAGAGGAGAGGAGGAGAGGAGAGAGAGGGAGAAGAGAGGTAGAGAGAGGGAGAGAGAGGAGAGAGAGAGAGGGAAGAGAGAGAGGAGAGAGAGGAGAGAGAGGGAGAGAGAGGGAGAGAGAGGGAGAGAGGGGGGAGAGAGGGAGAGAGGGGAGGAGGGAGAGGGAGAGAGGGAGAGAGAGAGAGAGAGAGAGAGAGAGAGAGCTTTCTGCATTTTACAATGATTTTAAATAGAGGCGACGGATCCGCAGGCGGATTCCGTCAAAAACGGATGCCAGCGGATCCGCCGCCCATAGGCGGCCATTATACAAAATGGCGGATGTGGCGGATCCGCCGTTGTCCGCCATTTTGGCGGTAAAAAAAAACGTTGCATTGGACGTTTTTTTGTAATGACGGACGCCAATTTTTTGGCGGATCCGTCCAAAAACGGACCTAACGGACGACCATCCGTCAAGATCCGTCACTAATGCAAGTCTATGGGAAAAAAATGGATCCGCCAAAAAAAAATTGGCGGATCCGTTTTTTTCACATTTTGACGGATTTTGACTGATGTCGCACGACTGAAGTGTGAAAGAGGCCTTACATGAAGCCCAATATGTCACGAAAAAACAATCTCAGAATCGCTAGGATCCGTTGAAGCATTCCTGAGTTATTACCTCAAAGGGACACTGGTCAGAATTGCAAAAAATGGCCAGGTCATTTAGGTCAAAATAGGCTGGGTCATGAAGGGGTTAAAACATATGTTGAACAGCAAAAAAAATAATCAGAATCAGTCAGCCACTGCAGTTCTTCCCACGACCGCTGATACGCCTTTTAATGGCGGTCATTAAGGGTACTTAAAAGTGGAAAAAGTGAATAGCGCCCCCCAGAGGTGCATTTTCTCTGGGGTCTCGGCTACTGGGTGTAGCCGAGACCCCAGAGAACATGAATCGGGTCGGTTTTTACCGACACCGATGTTGCGATCGCCGTTATTAACCCTATAACGGCGATCGAAAAAAAAAAAAAAAAAATGTTGTGCCATTTAATTTCTCTCTCCTCTGATGTCATCGGACATCAGAGGAGAGAGAAAAAGGGTCCCCGGGACCCCCATGTGGCCCCCAATCTGCCCCCAGGGCCCTCTGTTCTCCTCCGGTGCCGCCACGTTGAGAAAATGGCGGGCGCATGCTCAGTGCGCCCGCCGCGATGTGCTGGGGGGGATGGGCAATTTTCTATGGGGTCTCGGCTACCGGGGGTAGCCGAGACCCCAGAGAACATGATCCGGGTCGGTACTCACCGATCCCGGTGTTGCGATCGCCGCTATACAGCATAACGGTGACCGCAACAAAAAAAAATTAAATAAATGATTTCTCTCCCCTCTGATGTGATCGCACATCAGAGGGGAGAGAATTAGGGTCCCCAGGTCCCCGAAACCCCCCCTGTACCTGCCGGTGTACCCGCCGATCTGCTTGGCGGCAGATTCAAAAATTTTTTCATTCATTCTCCAGAAAGTACATTTTGATCACTGTGATAAACTATCACAGTGATCAAAATAAAAATAAAAATAAAAACCAGTACATAACCCCCCCCATTTATCACCCCCTTAGTTAGGGACATATAATAAAATATAGAAATTATATTTATTTTCATTTTTCCGTTAGGGTTATAATTAGGGTTAGCATTAGGGTTATAATTAGGGTTAGGGTTAGGCTGGGTTCATACTGCGTTATGGCAGTCCGTTAGAATGCGCTACACCGCGGTATAACGCGGTGCAACGCAGTCCGTTAATGCTGCCATTCACCCCCCATTTGAGGGCGCATCGCGACGCATGCTGTAAAGCGGCATGCGTTCGCGACGTGCCATCATTCAGTGATGGAGCCTCGGACGCGGGCTGCAGCGTCTGGGCTCCGTCACCGCTAGCGCAGATGAATCATCTGCTGATTCCTCTGCGCTAACGGGTATAGCATAACGCGATCGTGTTATGCTATACCGTTACCAGCCCGTCAACGCTATGTGTTGAATGGGCTGGTAAAACGCAAAATGAACCTAGCCTTAGGGTTAGGGTTAAAATTAGGGTTACAATTAGAGTTAGGGTTACAATTAGGGTTGGGATTTAAGTTAGGATTAGGGTTGGGATTAGGGTTAGGGGTGTGTTGGGGTTACGGTTGGAGCTAGAATTGAGGGTGTTTCCACTATTTAGGCACATCAGGGGGTCTCCAAACACGACGTGGCGTTCAAAAAGTCAAATGGCGCTCCCTCCCTTCCGAGCCCTGCCGTGCGCCCAAACAGTGGTTTACCCCAACATATGGGGTATCAGCGTACTCAGGACAAATTGCACACCAATTTTGGGGTTCTAATTTCTCCTGTTACCCTTGGGAAAATAAAAAATAGCTGGCTAAAAAAATAATTTTTGATGAAAAAAATGATTTTTTATTTTCACGGCTCTGCGTTAATAAATTTCTGTGAAGCACTTGGGGGTTAAAAGTGCTCACCACACATCTAGATAAGCTCCTTGGGGGGGTCTAGTTTCCAAAATGGTGTCACTTGCAGGGGGTTTCTACTGTTTAGGCACATCAAGGGCTCTGCAAACACAACATGACGCCCGCAGAACATTCCATCAAAGTCTGCATTACAAAATGGCGCTCCTTCCCTTCCAAGCACTCCCCTGCGCCCAAACAGTGGTTTCACCCCACATATGGGATATCAGCGTACTCAGGAAAAATTGCACAACAACTTTTGGGGTCCAATTTCTCCTGCTACCCTTGGGAAAATAAAAAAAATAGCGGGCTAAAGAATCATTTTTGAGGAAAAAAAATATTTTTTATTTTCACGGCTCTACGTTTATAAATTTCTGTGACGCACTTGGGGTTCAAAGTGCTCACCACACATCTAAATAAGTTCCTTAAGGGGTCTAGTTTCCAAAATGGTGTCATTTGTGGGGGGTTTCCACTGTTTAGGCGTATCAGGGGCTCTCCAAATGCGACATGGCGTCCAATTTCAATTCCAGCCAATTTTGGTTTGAAAAAGTCAAACGGCGCTCCTTCCCTTCCAAGCCCTGCCGTGCGCCCAAACAGTGGTCCCCCCCACATATGGGGTATCAGCGTACTCAGGACAAATTGGACAACAACTTTTGTGGTCTAATTTCTCCTGTTACCCTTGGGAAAATAAAAAATTGGGGACTAAACGATCAGGTTTGTGGAAAAAATATGACTTTTTATTTTCATGCCCGGGCGTTATAAACTTCTGTGAAGCACTTGGGGGTTCAAAGTGCTCACCACACATCTATATAAGTTCCTTAGGGGGTCTAGTTTCCAAAATGGTGTCACTTGTGGGGGGTTTCCACTGTTTAGACACATCAGGGCCTCTATAAACGTGACATGGCGTCCAGCCAATTCTGCGTTGAAAAAGGTCAAATGGCGCTCCTTCCCTTCCAAGCTCTGCCATGCACCCAAACAGTGGTTTACCCCACATATGGGGTATCGGCTTATTCAGGAGAAATTGCACAACAAACTTTGTGGTTCATTTTTTCTTTTAACAGTTGTGAAAATAAAAAAAATTGGTTCCGAAGTAAAGTTTTTGCAAAAAAAGTTAAATGTTAATTTTTTCCTTCCACATTGCTTCAGTTCCTGTGAAGCACGTAAAGGGTTAATAAACTTCTTGAATGTGGTTTTGAGCACCTTGAGGGGTGCAGTTTTTAGAATGGTGTCACTTTTGGGTATTTTCTATCGTATAGACCCCTCAAAGTGACTTCAAATGTGATGTGGTCCCTAAAAAAAAAAAAATGGTGTTGTAAAAATAAGAAATCGCTGGTCAACTTTTAACCCTTATAACTTCATAACAAAAAAAAATTTTGTTCCCAAAATTGTGCTGATGTAAAGTAGACATGTGGGAAATGTTATTTATTAAGAAATTTGTGTGACATATCTCTCTGATTTAAGGGCATAACAATTTAAAGTTTGAAAATTGTTAAATTTTCAAAATTTTTGCCATATTTCCGTTTTTTTCATAAATAAACACAAGTCATATCAAAGAAATTTTACCACTAACGTGAATTACAATATGTCACGAAAAAACAATCTCAGAATCAGCTGGATTCGTTAAAGCGTTCCAGAGTTATAACCTCATAAATTGACAGTGGTTAGAATTGTAAAAAGTGGCCCGGTCATTAAGCTGCAAAATGGCTCTGTCACTAAGGGGTTAAGGTCATATGTAACAAAATGGCATATTTGAAAACTACAGCTCAGCATAAAGAAAACAAGCGCTCACGAAGCTGCATCAAAAGAAAAATATAAGTTATAGGACACCGAAAATGTCGAGGTCTT
This sequence comes from Oophaga sylvatica, assembly GCA_033576555.1. Taxonomy (NCBI): domain Eukaryota; kingdom Metazoa; phylum Chordata; class Amphibia; order Anura; family Dendrobatidae; genus Oophaga; species Oophaga sylvatica. The sequence continues at coordinate 328,743,649 of JARQOD010000001.1, read as the reverse complement.
TTTTTTCCAGCATTAAAATATTAAAGGAAAAAAAAAACGAGAAAAAAAAAAACACCACCATAAAAGTTTGGCATTGCGGTACTTGTACTGACCTGGATTATCATGCTGACAGATTATTTTTGCAGCATACTGAACGCTGTAAAAGCAAAACCCAGAAAACCAAGGAGGAATTGCAGTTTTTCATCATTTCAAGCACTTGACATTTTTCAGTACATGATATGATAAAATTAACAGCGTTGTTGAAAACAACTCATACTGCAAGAAAAAAGCGCAAAAATTAAAAATGGTATAGTCCTTCAGTTTTATACAAAAATCATTACAAAAAAGTCAGGACTCTGCAGTATAATCATTATTCTAAATTGTGGTATTAGCGGTTTTTGAAGATAACAAGCAGTACAGACCGCCCAAAGTCTGTACTGCAGACTACATTAAACTGCCTGTCTGCGAGGGAGTGAACGCCAGAAATCTTATGACGCTTGCTTCCACACCGATGATGGCAGCCTAGCAGCAGGAAAAGGACAATGATTAGTTTAGTGTAGCCCGCAGCACAGATTCTAGAAAATACGTGTGTCATAAGCAAAAAGAGATGGCCACAAGTGACTGTCAGGTGATTTGATAGACCAATTGCAGCATGTAGACAAGGTGATTTTTCAATCAGAACAGAGCAGGAGGAATGGGAACTTGCCAGGAGAGTCAGGCTGCCCTTGCCACAGGCTGTAAGAAATACTGGCAGGTCATATTTTACTCTAAAACACTACAAAGTTTGGACAGTATGGAACTACCAGGATTATGGTGCAGACTTCAGTTAGTATGTTTTGCAAGACATTCAGAAACAGAAAAAATTACAGGCCTCTCCATTCTTTGAAGATGGGAAAACTTGCAAGAATCGACAAGTGTATCAAATCCTTATATAGCCCATTGTATATATCTACCAGGATCCCATATATTCAAATGTCTTCACTAACATATACCACCAATTCTGATGTCTTCACTAATATATTCTGGGACCTGGCACCATTCCAGCAAGAGATGACGACTACAGGTTTGAATACTTACCCCACATCTATTATTTCTCCTATTATGTATTGATCAAAGTTAGGATATCTATACTCAGACTGTGACTATTATAGAACTTTACTCTTAACGTATAAATCCTGCATATTGTGATCATATTCTGGTTTTTATTCATTTCATCTCCTAATGTGTTGCCCCCACCCATCTTTGTGTATTCCTCTTATTTTAACCTTTTGTGTTACTTAATATAACTAATAACAGGATTTTGGTTGCTTACCGTAAAATCCGTTTCGCGGAAGCCTTCATTGGGGGACACAGATAACCATGGGTGTATGCTGCTGCCACTAGGAGGCGCTGACACTATGCATAAGCAAAAAAAGGTTGACTCCTCCTCTGCAGTATACACCCCACCGACTGAAGGAAGCAAATCAGTTAGTGAGAAAGCAGTAGAACAACATGATAGAATAACAAACAGACAACTCAACTGTAACAATAGCATATAGAAGAAGGAACAGGAGTTGTAGAAAAAAAACATGGGAGGGTGCTGTGTCCCCCAATGAAGGCTTCCGAGAAACGGATTTTACGGTAAGCAACCAAAATCCTGTTTTCTCTATCGCTTCATTGGGGGACACAGATAACCATGGGACGTCCCAAAGCAGTCCATGTGGAGGGAAACCGCAGAAAACTCTATTGCGATCAAAGAGCTTACCACTGCCGCCTGCAAGATACTTCTGCATAGGTTGGTGTCCACCGAAGCGTAGGTAAGGACCCCGTATTTGTGGATGAAAGACTGGGTTGCCGCTTTGCAAAGTTGTAGGGCGGATGCCCTATGTGTACCGCCCAGGAGGCGACCAATAAGCCTCCAAACTTGCGGACCTGATCCAGCGTGCAATCATAGCCTTGCAGGCATGCGTCATCTGGAAGGAAGCGGTCTTAGTGAGATAAATCCTCACTTCCCTGACCAGGTCTAGCCTGTTTAGAGAATGCTCCGAAGAATGAGTTGGAGCTGAACCCAAAGAAGGTATGACAAAAAAACCTCAACGAGGGGAGAAGTGGATACCACCTTGGGAAGGAAAGAAGGTGGAAGATCAGTCCTTGTGACAGAAGATCTGGCTCGTCTGGGAGCCTCCAGGAGTGTCCGCCAGGAGATTGACGATCTCTGCTAAGAAAGACCTACTGGGCCAAAGTGTTGCGATCAGAAAGACCTGCACCCGGCCCGGTTTGATCTACTTCAAAGGCCTGGGAAGAAAGGTAAGGGGGAGCGCGAAGTGCGACCAAGCAATGGCCAGAGCATCGGCGACCACCGTGAGGAGGTCGCGGGACCTGAGATGAACCGTGGAACCTTCCTGAACGGCCGGGAAAGGCATGAGATCCACGTCCGGAGTTTTCCATTGAAGATAGAACTGATTGAAGACCTCCTAATGCGGGGACCAGTCTACTGCAACGAGAACATCGCGGCTGAGAAAACCGGCCATCTAGTTGACCCGCCAGGAATATGCGCTGCGGATATTGTCGGAGACGTAGTCTCCGCTCAGTGAAGAATCCTGGGTATCTTGACCATCACCAGGGGACTCCTGGACCCTCCTTGGTGATTGACGGATACCACTGCTGTGGCGTTGTCTGACTGAATTCGCGGACGAACGTCCATGATGCTGTCGAGGTACGGGATAAGTACTAGGTCCCTGATCCTCGAAATGGCCATCAATGCCGCCATGATCTGTTATGAAGTCCCTAGGAGCGGTCACAAGATCGAAAGGCAGGGCAATGATGCAGAGGAGGACCTGCCAGGTCCGGTCCTGGTGGGGCTACCGTGGGAGCTATGAGGATGCCAGGGAGAGAGCCTGAAGGAAGCCTTCTTCCTGACTTGCCAGGTCTGCGGCATGCACTGACCGGAGGGATCCTCCGTAGCTGTCACACGGTGAAAAGGGCCGAAAGGAGCGAAAATGCCACTTCAGAGGAGGCCTGTGAGGTTTGGACTGCGGAAAGAGGAAAATGGTGACTGCAGATGCCTCCTTGATGACCTAAGTCCAATCGTGAAGCCAAACAGGCGGTCTCCCTGGAAAGGGAGACAAGTAAGCGACCTCTTCGATGAAAGAAGGTCTGCTTGCCATGGTCTGAGCCAAATGTACCCACAGATGGCCTCCCATATTGCCAAATATGTCCCTGCATAGGGAATCTGGTCTGCGAGGATGGCAATCTCGGTCGGCGGGACTCCCGCAATTATGCCCTCACGAAGTTGTCTTGGCCCATCGGGCTATGGCCCTTGGTAGGGGCAGAGGCCGGGCATAATGTAGAAGCCGTTATCCCCAAGGCTGATCTTTCCAGGGATCCTATAATCTTATCGGTGGAAACCTTGCGCTGTATTAGAAGGTAGGAGGACCATGTAGGTGGCCAGACTGGAGACTGGCGGGTCCACTGTCGGGAAAGGCGTTCAGAAAGCGGCCAGCTCAGAGGAGGGGTATAAGATGCCGAGGCGCTTCCCTGGTTGAAAGCATCTGGTAGATTGTCCCTTTCCCTCTTGAGTATCTCCATCAATTCAGCCTGTGGGCGAGGACCCTGGAAGGTAATTTTGGACCGTCTAAACGAAACCGCCTGAACTGCGAGTTTCGTAGAGGTATCATAGATGCCTAGGGTCTGGTGGACCGCTGCAATCAGGCTTTGCGCCATATCTGTATGCTGGAGGCCTGTTCTGGATCTGGGTTCGACTCATGTTCTTAAGGCGCACCTGGTGAATTGGGCGAGAAGAGGACTTAGAGCAGTGCTCAAGTCTGGGCCTCTTGCGGTCTGAGTGGAAGAGCCCCGCTGATCCACTGGCGACTGCGGGAGCTGGAAGAGGCAAACAATCTATTATGGACGCTGGGGTCCATGCCACCCTGGTGAAATCCGCAACAGACTATGAAAAAGAGAGCCCGTCCCGGTATAGGGTTCTTAGGCTAGCCCGGGGCAGAAGGGAACCTCTGGTAGTGGCAGAGAAAGACTCCCAGAATCCTGCAGAGCTTCTGAGAGGGGCCGTCCGAGTGCAGAAGCAAGGCGCCTAGCAGGGAAGCCAGCTGGTGGAAAAGAATGCGCTGCTGAGAGGAATCGCGCTCCAAGCAGTAGGCGCAGGATCCGGGGGAGCAATATGGCGGCGGATCCAGCCTACTGTGGAGGCTGATAGTAGGCGGAGCCTCACACTGCGCCGGGAGAAAAGCCCGCCCGGAAACGCAGATAAAGGGGGGGGGGGGGGGGGGGGCGGCGGAGCCGGCCCTGTCACTAGGCCCGAAATGAAGCCGGGGCCTAAATTACAGGCGGTGCCCAAGGAGAAACCGGAGCCTCAAATAGTAATCGCAATCCGCCGATGAGGAGGGGCGGCTCGGAGGTCACCGGATCGCGTGATAAGGACCCTCCCAGAAGCGAGATACAAGGGGCCCCCACCCAGCGGTGCGATCGGGCGCTTGGAGCTGACAGGTGGCCCCAAGGAAGCGCCAGACGGTTGGGGGGCAGAAAAAAAGGGAGACAGGTTAGGGTGTCAGCTCTGCAGAACAGAGCTACTCACGGTTTCTGAACGCTGCCCTTAGAGTGAGCGGTAGTAGAGGCTCTGAACGAAGTTGTCCTGTTCCTGGAGCGAAGATGGTGTCTGGCTGATGAAAAAGAGCGCGCAGCTGGAGAGGGGAATAACGCTCTCCAAGGCCGCAAGGGGGCGGCGCCAAGCGCCGGGTTCAGAGCCGCAAGATGTCGGCGGCTGTAGCCAACAGAAGGACTGAAAAAGGTGGGCGGTACCTAAGGCAGCGCTAGAGTGCAGGACGGGCGGGAGAAAAGCCCACCCGGAAGGCCCGAAGGAAGGGGGCGGAGCCGGAGCTATGTTAGGCCCAAAATGAAGCCGGGGCCTCAATTGCCCGAAAGGCAATAAAAAAGGCACAAAAAAGGGGCCCCCGCAAGCGTTTAGCGTCGCAACCGGGCACCGAAAATGCGGGTGACCTGGGGAAGCGGGACAAAAGGGAGAAGGCTAGTACCACCATACTCTATCCTCTGGATTTCACCGCAGTAGCGGTTTTCCTCTTTTTTTTTTTTTTAATTAAATTCTTCTTCCATTCTTGTCTTCTTTTCTTCAATCTTTTCTTGCTATGGAGGAAAGAGGGACAGTACCTCAGAAGATCCAGTTGCGGAACGTCCATGTCTCGTTCACCGACAGGTTCTGGTGGGCGAGTGGGTGGGAGACGGAGGCAGGCCAGGGTCTTGTCTCGTTCACCGACGGGCTCTGGTGGGCGAGTGGGTGGGAGACGGAGGCAGGCCCAAGTCTTCAATTCTTCCGTGGTCACATCTGTGACAGGGAGACTTGGGGTCCTGCCAAAGTACCAGACATATGAGGATACGGGGTGGCAGTACACGCCGTACTCAGTCTCTGCGTGGGAGTACATTAGTGACCGTTCACACTGTATCCCTCCGGAAACCTGAAAAGGAATGACGCACAATAGGTAGATATGGGTCTCAATAGAGACCCCTGTCCACCTCCTACTGACACTAAGCTAAAACTGATTTGCTTCCTGCAGTCAGTGGGGTGTATACTGCAGAGGAGGAGTCAACCTTTTTTTGCATATGCATAGTGTCAGCGCCTCCTAGTGGCAGCAGCAAACACCCATGTTATCCGTGTCCCCCAATGAAGCGATAGAGAAAAGACGGATTTTGGTAAGAACTTACCTGTAAAATCCTTTTCAGCGAAGGAAGGAAAGGAGACATACTAGTTCATAACTAGTGGGTAGGCGGAGCCCAGATAGGATTGACACCTCAGATTAAAAAGAGAGTTGACCGGCCCCTCCAGCTCGGGCTCCTCCTACTCAGCTCTTCAGTCGTACCCAAGCTTAAGGAAGAACAATATCACCAGCGAAGCAAAATAACCCCTTCTGAAGGACTTCAGAGAAAAAATATAAGAGTACAGGTTATGCATGCATTTGGCAAAAAAACCACACAGTTCCAGGTACTACTCACTGAACCTGACTACTGCGATAAGCTGGCAATGCTGGAACAGAGCCGTAGCGCGTCGACCTCAGTCCAGATAATCGCTATCAGAGAAGGGTCACGCTGCATCTGTAAATACAACAACACATTTCTGCCATGGGAGGGAGCGGTGTCTCCTTTCCTTCCTTCGCTGAAAAGGATTTTACAGGTAAGTTCTTACCAAAATCCGTCTTTCAGCAGCAGGTGGAAGGAAAGGAGACACACTAGTTCATAACTAGTGGGACGTCCCAAAGCAGTCCAAAAATTAGGGTGGGAAAAAACCAAAATAGGCAGAAACCCAACAACTTAGATAAATGCGCCACAGGCGCCAAATACAAGTTAACTAAAAACTGTAAATTACCGCTGCCTGCAGGACCCTACGTCCTAAGGCCGCATCAGCGGAAGCACTGACGTCCACCTTATAAAACTTTGTAAATGTGTGGACGGAACGCCAGGTCGCCGCTCGGCAGAGCTGAGCTGCCAAAGCCCTTGATGAAAGGCCCACGATGAAGCCACAGCCCTCGTGGAGCGAGCTCGAATCTTAATCGGGCAAGGTTCGCCTTTAAGACGGTAAGCCTCCAAAAAAGCCGACCGAATCCAACGAGCTATAGAGTCCTTGGAAACTCTTGATCACGCCTACGACCTGCTGTAATCACAAACAGAGAATCTGACTTTCGAAAAACTTGAGTAATAAACAAATAGAACTTCAAGGCCCGCACTAAATCCAATTTGTGCCAGTCCCGTTCCTTTGTATTCCTTGGGCCCGGGCAAAGCGAGGGCAACACAATATCCTGGTTAACATGAAATTGCGACACCACCTTAGGTAGGAAGTCGCCCCGTGTGCGAAGCACTACTCGATCCGGGTAAAACTCCAGGAAAGGAGGCGAGCAAGAAAGAGCTGCCAACTCAGAAACCCTTCTTAAAGAGGTTACCGCCACTAAGAAGGCAACTTTCCAAGAAAGTAAAGAAAGGCTAGCAGAACCCATAGGCTCAAAAGGTACATGCTAAAGAGCCTCCAAGACAAGGTTGAGCCGCCAAGGAGACACAGGCGCCTTCCGCGGTGGAAACTGACGGGTTACTCCGCGAAAAAAGGAACGTACATCCCTACGCGAGGCGATAGCCTTCCGAAATAGCAAGGACAGGGCAGAAACCTGACCTTTCAGAGTGCTAGCTGCCAAACCTTTTGTCCAGCCCATACTGCTTGGGAATGGAAAAAAAAATAATCCTCGGATTCCTTGAAGAACCCGAACACCACGAAAAGACCAAGTCTTGTGATAAATCTTAGTAGTAGCCGGACCTCTGGCAGCTCGCAGAGTGCAATGACTTCGGCTGAAAAACCTCTACGGGTCAATATTTCGGTCTCAAGAGCCGTCAAACGCAGAGACTTCAAGTCCGGATGACAAACGAGCCCTGGGTTAACAGGTCCGGGCGAGGAGGAAGTGGGAATGGCGATGCCGCCAAAAGCGACACCAGTGTCGAGAACCACGTCCTCCTTGGCCAATCCGGAGCTATCAAAATAGCCGGAATTCTCTCCAGTCTGATCCGACGCAGCACCAGAGGAAGTAAAGATATCGGCGGAAACACATAGACCAGCTTGAAATGGTCCCACGGAGCCACCAGAGCAACCACCGCCACAGCCTTTCGGGTCCTTGTACCAGGACATGAAGGTCGGTAGTTTGGCATTGAACCTGGATGCCATCAAATCCACTTGGGGAATTCCCCAACGGGAGCACAGCAGTGCAAAGATTTCCGGATGAAGACTCCATTCTCCAGGATCCATCTTCTCGCGACTGAGGAAGTCCGGCGTGTAATCTGGACTCCTGGAATGTGAATCGCAGAGATGGCTGGACCCTGGTCTCGGCCCATAGCAGGATCCGAGACACCTCCATCATGAGCCTGGAGCTCCTTGTCCCGCCTTGGTGGTTGATATACGCGACCGTCGTCACGTTGCCTGTCTGCACTCGGACTGGCAGACCGCTCAAAGGGACCGTCCAGTGTTGGAGGCAAAAGAAAAAATTGCCCTCAATTCCAGGATGTTGATCGGTAGAACAGACTCTTCCGATGACCATACTCCCTGGATCCAGAGGTCGCTCCAGACACCCCCCCCCCCAGCCCGTCAGGCTGGCATATAGTGGTTATGACCGACCACCTCGGAGGGAGGAAAGATTTCCCCCAGGGATAACGCTCCTGGACGTAACCACCATCCTAGGGATTCTCGCACCCTGTGAGAGATGATAACGCTGCAATCCAGAGAAGCCTGTGATCGATCCCAATGACTCAGAATGAGCCTTTGGAATGAAACTGGGCAAACGGAAGTGTCTCTATGAACACCACCATTAAACCCAGAAGGCGCATACAATTCCGAAGAGACATTACTGTCGAAGACTTCATAATCTGTACATGTCGAGGGAGACATGCCCGCCCGTCTGGAGGTAGAGGCACCATTGCCCGTACCGTGTCGAAATGCATTCCTAAAAATAGGATAGACTGCGACGGTTCCAGAGACGACTTCTCCCAATTGACCAGTCACCCGAAGTCCTCCAGGAGCTGAAGGAATAGATTGCGAGCAATCACTGCCTCCTCCTTTGAGGACACCACAATCGAAAGGTCGTCCAGGTAGGGAAGAATCGTAAGTCCCTGTCTTCGAAGAATTGCCATGAGAGGCGCCAGAATCGTTGTAAGAACTCTGGGCGTTAAGGCCAAGCCGAATGACCGAGCCACAAACTGGTAATGGTCCTGACCTATGGCAAAACGAAGGAAGCGCTGGTGAGCCCTTCCGACGGGAACATGCAAATAAGCGTCGCGAATGTCGATTGACCAAAAAGACGTTCTGCGACAGGACTGCCACAACGGAGCGAAGCGACTCCATGCGGAATGTTCGGTTGTGGACAAGCCGATTCAATCTTCCAGAATAGGGCGAAATTTGTCCTCCTTTTTGGGGACCACAAAGAGGTTGGAATAAAAATCCTCTTCCCCGGTCCTCTGCGGAACCGGTATCACCACACCCTTCTGCAGAAGAGAATCGACCTCTCGCAGTATAGCGGCAAATAGTTCGGCTCTGACGGAATGCGAGATTGGCAAAAAAAAAAAACTGTCCGGGGGTCGAGAAAGAAACTCTATGAAGTAGCCTGCCAACACAACCTGTGTCACCCAGGCGTCCGACACACGGGAAATCCAAGTCGGTTTGAATTGGAGTAAACGACCCCCCACTCGAGAGCGCTCGAGTGAGACCCAGACGTCAGTCCGCCTTAGCGGGTTTTTTGCCAGCTTCTGTCTTAACAGAAGTTCTGTTTCCAGGGTATGCGGAATTTCCGAGAATTCCCTTTTTCTTTTTTTTTTTAAAAAAAGAGAGAGACGACCCAAACCCCCAGAGGGTTGGCCGGATCATCCCCTGAACCGAAAAGACCGCCGACAACTACCGGCACTAGTCCTGCCAGATGCAGAAGTCACAGCTCTGCGCTGCGGTAAAGCTGTTTCTTTGCCTTTGCCTAGGCAATCAGCTCCGTGAGGTCAGATTCAAGTAGCTGACCACTTTCTAAGCTAAAGATAGCAAACCCTGCTTGGAAACCGCGTTCCACTGTCTAAGCCACAGTGTCTTCTGACTGTGACTGCCGAGGATTACGCCCTGGATAGCAGTGACGCAGTATCCTTCAACTTGAAAAGCCCATCTACCTCGATAGAGGGGATCCATCTTGCCACGCCGCCCGTAGACGGTCCAACGGGCTCAGGGAAACTTACAAGTACACATAGATCCTTAATACTGAATCCATTAACCATAGGCTTCGCAGATGGATATTGTTGCCATCTCCGTTTTTCTGCCCAGCGGGTCCTGCAGACTCACCTTCCCTTTACCAGGAAGATTTGCTAGCTGGGATAAAGGGACATTCACTTCAGGAGAAGGGGTCCAATTAACAAACAACTCCGTAGAAAACGGATACAGTTTGTAAAGCCGTCGCGACCTCCTGAAACATCCGGGCCGACTTACCAGGACGTCTAGTTACCTCCTCCGTAACTGTAACGCCCTCATGACTCCAATAGAAATCTTAGTACGGCCCATGAGAGAGGCAGAGTGTCCCTGCCGATCGTCCTTGTCCGAATCGGACATCTTCGCTACGCGAGAAGGAAGGCACCGATTTGTGTCGCTTCCTTGAGAGGATTTGGCTGACACTCAATAACCTAGAAGGTCAGACAGGCCATCAATAGAAACTAGCGAGGGCCTCCATTTTGACACCACTGGAACCTCCGACCGCTGCGCATGACGCCGTCGAGGTCTGCGTGACAGATCGCGAGACTGATCCTGTAGCGTATCTGGGAGATGGACTCTGACATTGCCAGTATATGGCAGGTTAAACCTGTCAGTAACTAGAACAGAGTGTTTCTTAAAGAAAAAACCAACGCTGAAGGGTTAAAGCTTTTAAAGAGAGAGCTACCCCAGCTGTCTCTAAATGTAAAGGGGTCTGTTAGGGTTCGAGTTCCTGCTGCTGCACAAGGGGAGTCTCGAACCAGTCCTGCGGTCCCCCATTAATCTCCATCCGCAGTGGAGCCTACTCAGCTTAGACGTCTCACCCAGTCTGAGGATTACTGCTGCTCCTCCCCATTAAGAGTTAACCGCCTAAGAAGGAGTTAAAGTCGCAGACTCCCCACAACCTTGATAATGAAAAGGGTGTGCGAGCCCCAAGCGCCTCGTATAAGGTCGCAGCTGCAGGACAGCTATGCCACACTAAACAGAAAAACGTTCCACAAGATCGCTAAAAAATTGCGCTGTTTTGTATATCGCAATGACCGCCAAAGTCATTAAGGGGATCAGTAATCGCTTATACGATGTTAATGAGATCGCCCAGATTGGCAGCTACTAGCAACATTAAAAACTATCACACAAACAATCGCATAGTATGCGTCGTTATCGGGATCGTTAGCGGGAACGTATAGTGGCAGTGTTAATGTCGCAGACTCCCCACAACCTCTTTATTAATATTGAAAGAGTGTGCGAGCCCCTTATGCGATAACAGCCGCAGGACCGCGCAATCTGTCACTCATTAGTGCCCCAGACGGCGCCCGCGCTGTGGGGGTGAAGGGGTTAAGCTTCTGCCCGCGGGCTAGAAGCGACTCACCCAGCTGGTCACGGTTCTTGCCGGGAGGAGAGGGGAGCTGTTGTGAATGGTTTGAGATGAGTTCTGAGCAGAGGCTTCCTCTGGTGGTTACAAGCGGTGCTGGTCTGTCCAGTGAAGATTGTGAGGACTGGGAATCAGGTGTTACTGACTGGTCTTATATAAGGGAGTCACCTTCCCATCAGGGTTGCCGGTGATCAATTGT
>JARQOD010000001.1:328570659-328732248 GCA_033576555.1 Oophaga sylvatica | reverse complement strand
AAGCGTTTTCATGGAACGCATTTCTTTGATACACTTTATCCTTGCTCTACGGAGTTAAAGGCTAATTGGACTTCTGCTCCTGAAGTGGATGTGTCTTTGTCTCAGCTTAGTAAATCCTCTCTACTCCCTATTAAGGGAAAAGCGAGCTTACAGGAGCCTTTGGATAGAAAGGCAGAATTGGCGGCAAAAGCAAGCTATGAGGCTGCGGGTCATGGATTTCGAGCAGTGCTAGGATCCATGTGTGCTGCTAGAGCTTCTCTAAGCTGGTTGGCACGTCTGAAGACGGAGTTGCAAAATGAATCTCCGTTATCTGAGATACGGGAAACTTGTGAATGGTTAGAATCGGCAGCCTGTTATATCTTTGATCCCGGGTCTGGATACGGCATCTCTGCTGGCCAAAGCGCAAGCTTCAGCGGTCACAGTCAGAAGAGCTTTATGGCTCAACAGTGGGCCGGGGACGCAGTTTCCAAACAAGGGTTGTTGGCCTTACCTTACAAGGGTGGCCATCTTTTTGGATCCGACCTCACAGAGCTGATTTCCAAGGCTAAGGCGAAGGAATCAGCATTACCACAGCGAAGGGCCATGGCCTCGGTGTCCAGTAAGCCTGGTGTTTATAGTGGTCGGCGGTCCTTTCGGGGCCGAGGACGATCTAGTCACTCCTCGTGGGGATCGGGTCGTCCTTCTTTCTCAGGAAAGAATCCTCTCAGAAAACTCGTACTCCCTGGAAGCAGAGTTTCCGCCAGAACAAGCGGGAACTTGACAAGAAACCCGCAAAGTCGGATTGACGCCAGGGGTCCACTCGAGGATTCTCGAGTGGGGGGTCGCCTGCTTCTTTTCAAGGAGACTTGGATGGCTCGCGTTCCAGATTCCTGGGCAACGCGGATAGTGTCGGCAGGCTATTTCATAGAGTTTGCTTCTCAACCCCCAAATGTTTTTTGTCAATCTCGCGTTCCGTCGGAACCCGAGCTTGTTGTCGCTCTACAGCGAGAGATCGAATCGCTACTACAAAAGGGTGTAGTGATACCGGTTCCGTCAGAGGACCGAGGGAAAGGTTTTTATTCCAACCTTTTTATAGTTCCCAAAAAGGAGAACAAATTTCGCCCGATTCTGGATCTCAAGCGATTGAACCGGCATGTCCATGCCCGGAAATTTCGCATGGAGTCGCTTCGTTCTGTTGTGGCAGCTCTGTCACAGAACGATTTTCTGGTGTCAATCGACATTCGCGACGCCTATTTGCATATTCCCATCGGAAAGGCTCATCAGCGCTTTCTTCGATTTGCCATAGGTCAGAATCATTACCAGTTCGTGGCTCTGCCGTTCGGCTTAGCCTCAGCGCCAAGGGTCTTTACAAAAATTCTGGCGCCCCTCATGGCACTCCTTCGAAGACAGGGGATTACGATTCTCCCTTATCTGGACGATCTTTTGATCGTGGCTTCCTCGGAGGAGGAGGCGTTGACGGCTCGGGATTTGTCTCTTCAGTTTCTGAAAGACTTCGGTTGGCTGGTCAATTGGGAGAAGTCGTCCCTGGAACCATCGAGGACAATTCTCTTTTTGGGAATGCATCTCGACACGTTTCGGTCGGTAGTTTCCCTACCACCAGACAAACAGTCATGTCTTCTTCGACATGTACAGATTATGACATCCTCAACGGCAATGTCCCTACGGAAGTGTATGCGTCTTCTGGGACTGATGGTGGCGTCCATGGAGGCAATTCCTTTTGCCCAGTTCCACTCCAGGACTCTTCAAAAGTTCATCTTGAGTCGATGGAATCAGTCGCAATCGCTGGATTGCAGTGTCACCATTTCTCGCGCGGTGCGGGATTCTCTAGAATGGTGGTTACGTCCAGGGGCATTCTCCCTGGGGAAGTCTTTCCTCCCTCTGAAGTGGTCAGTCATAACCACCGATGCCAGCCTGACGGCTGGGGGGGTGTTTGGAACAATCTCTGGATTCAGGGGTATGGTCACCGGAAGAGTCTGTGCTTCCGATCAACATCCTGGAATTGAGGGCGATTTTCCTTTGCCTCCAACATTGGACGGTCCCTTGAGCGGTCTGCCAGTCCGTGTGCAGACAGACAATGCGACGGCTGTCGCGTATATCAATCACCAAGGTGGGACAAGGAGTTCCAGTCTCATGGTAGAGGTGTCCCGAATTCTGATTTGGGCAGAGGCCAATGTACCAGCCATTTCGGCGATTCACATTCCAGGGGTTCAGAATATTACAGCGGACTTTCTCAGTCGCAGAAGGATGGATCCCGGGGAATGGAGCCTCCACCCGGAAGTCTTTGCACTACTGTGCTCTCGCTGGGGAACTCCCCAAGTGGATTTGATGGCATCCAGGTCCAATGCCAAGTTACCGACATTCATGTCCAGGTACAAGGACCCGAAGGCGGTGGCGGTGGATGCTCTAGTGGCTCAGTGGGATCAGTTCGAGCTGATCTATGTATTCCCGCCGATATCCTTACTTCCTCTAGTGCTGCGTCGGATCAGACTAGAGAGAATTCCAGCTATTCTGATAGCTCCAGACTGGCCAAGAAGGGTGTGGTTCTCGACAATAATGTCGCTGTTGGCGGCACCTCCGTTTCCACTCCCTCTTCAACCGGACTTGTTGACTCAGGGGCCCATTTGTCATCCGGACTTGATGTCCCTGCGTTGACGGCGTGGCTCTTGAGACCGAAATCTTGACCCGTAGAGGTTTTTCAGCCGAGGTCATTGCTACCCTTCGTGCTGCAAGATGTCCGGCTACTTCTAGGATTTACCACAAAATTTGGGAAACCTTCTTTTCGTGGTGTTTGGGGTCTTCTCGGAACCCGAGAAAATTTTCCATTCCCAACCTGTTGGCTTTTCTGCAGCATGGGCTAGACAAGGGTTTGGCAGTTAGCACTCTGAAAGGTCAGATTTCTGCTCTGTCCTTATTGTTCCGGAGAACCATTGCTTCGAATAGAGACGTGCTCTCCTTTTTCCGAGGTATCTCTCGTAAGTTTCCGCCGCGGAAGGCACCCGTGTCTCCTTGGCGGCTCAACCTTGTTTTGGAGGCTCTTCAGCATAAACCTTTTGAACCTATGGTTTCTGCTAGCCTTTCTTTACTTTCTTGGAAGGTGGCTTTCCTTGTTGCAGTCACTTCCTTGAGGAGAGTTTCTGAATTGGCAGCTCTTTCTTGCTCGCCTCCTTTTCTGGAGTTTTTTCCGGATCGTGTAGTGCTTCGCACTCGGGTGATTTTTTGCCTAAAGTGGTGTCACAATTTCATGTTAACCAGATATTGTGTTGCCTTCACTCTGTCCGGATCCGAAGAATACGAAAGAGCGAGATTTACACACATTGGATTTAGTGCGGGCTTTGAAGTTTTATCTATCTATTACTCAAGGTTTTCGTAAGACGGACTCCCTGTTTGTGGTTCCGGCAGGTCGTCGGCGTGGTCAACGAGCTTCCAAGGGTTCTATAGCTCGTTGGATCCGGTCAGCTATTTTGGAAGCTTACCGTCTTCAGGGTGAATCTTGCCCGATTAAGATTCGAGCCCATTCCACGAGAGCTGTGGCTTCATCGTGGGCTTTTCATCAAGGTGCTTCGGCAGTGCAGCTTTGCCGAGCGGCGACTTGGCGCTCTGTCCACACGTTTACAAGGTTTTATAAAGTGGACGTCAGTGCTTCCGCTGATGCAGCCCTCGGACGTAGGGTCCTGCAGGCAGCTGTAGTTTAAAGTTCTGGATGAACTTGTGTTTAGCGCTGGTTGCGCTTTGTTATTAAGGTTGTTGGGTTTCTGCCTTTTGTTGGTTTTTTCCCACCCTTATTTTTGAACTGCTTTGGGACGTCCCATCAGTAATGAATACTGTGGCTCTCTTCCTTCATCTGCAGCTGAAACACGGATTTTGGTAAAGACTTACCTGTAAAATCCTTTTCAGCGAAGGAAGGAAGAGAGACACAGCACCCTCCCACGGCAGAAGTGTGTTGATGTTTTCAGATGCAGCGCGACCCTTATCTGATAGCGATTATCTGGGCTGAGGTCAGCGCGCTAAGGCTCTGTTCCAGCATCGCCAGCTCATCGCAGTAGTCAGGTTCCGTGAGTAGTACCTGGAACTCTGTGGTTTTTGGCTTTCTTTGCATGCATAACCTGTATCCTTGTGTTTTTTCTCTGAAGTTCCTTCAGAAGGGGTTATGTTGCTCCGCTGGTGATCTTGGCTCTTTTCCTAAAAGCTTTGATACGACTGGAGCTGAGTAGGAGGAGCCCGAGCTGGAGGGGCCAGCCAGTCATCACTCTTTTGATCTGAGGTAACATCCTGATCTGGGGCTCCGCCTACCCATCAGTAATGAATACTGTGTCTCTCTTCCTTCCTTCGCTGAAAAGGATTTTACAGGTAAGTCTTTACCAAAATCCGTGTTTTTTCATCAAGCAATGACTGTTTTTTGAGTACTTCGTCACCGGCAACACACCGTGCGGCTTATACACAAAAGTTTGGGAGGGGGGTGCCATACATACAAGTGAGGATGGGAGGGGGTAGGCATGCATACATACAAGGGTGGGAGGGGGTAGGCATACATACATACAAGGGTGGGAGGGGGTAGGCATGCATACATACAAGGGTGGGAGGGAGGTTTAGGCATGCATACATACAAGGGTGGGAGGGTTTAGGCATGCATACATACAAGGGTGGAGGGGGTAGGCATGCATACAAGGGTGGGTGGGAGGGGGTAGGCATGCATACATACAAGGGTGGGAGGGGGTAGGCATACATACATTCAAGGGTGGGAGGGGTAGGCATGCATACATACAAGGGTGGGAGGGTTTAGGCATGCATACATACAAGGGTGGGAGGGGGTAGGCATACATACAAGGGTGGGAGGGGTAGGCATGCATACATACAAGGGTGGGAGGGGGTAGGCATGCATGCATACAAGGGTGGGAGGGAGGGTTTAGGCATGCAAACATACAAGGGTGGGAGGGAGGGTTTAGGCATGCATACATACAAGGGTGGGAGGGGGTAAGCATGCATACAAGGGTGGGAGGGAGGGTTTAGGCATGCATACATACAAGGGTGGGAGGAGGGTTTAGGCATGCATACATACAAGGGTGGGAGGGAGGGTTTAGGCATACATACATACATACAAGGGTGGGAGGGAGGGTTTAGGCATACATACATACATACAAGGGTGGGAGGGAGGGTTTAGGCATACATACATACAAGGGTGGGAGGGGGTAGCCTGACCTAAAGAAAACACATACATATTTTTGAAATAAAGGTAATAGGTGTTTTATTAACAGCAAAGGGAATAATTGTCATGAATAACTATTGTATCAATATGACATCACATAACAAAAACCCTAAACCATTTGATCCTGCCATGACAAACGTCCAACATCAGAAACAAAATAGGCGGCAAAAGATCCCTCATTTGTACAATTTCAAATGTTGTCCTCAGAGGGTGTTGCTGGAAATCGGGTAATGGGTTACAAACCGTTTCGTCAAGTTCCACATTGGGTCGCTCTTTAGCCATGATGTAGTTATGGAGAACCACACACGCCTTGACTACCTCATCCACTGTCTCAATTTTAAGATTAATTGAGGTTTGCAAAATGCGCCATTTAGAGACAAGGATACCAAAGGCGCACTCCACAGTTCTTCGTGCCCTGGACAGTCTATAGTTAAAGATCCTTTTAGTATGGTCCAAGGCCCGACTAGAGTAAGGTTTCAGGAGGTTTGTACACATCTGAAAAGCCTCATCCCCAACCACAACAAACGGCAATGCAGGTCCGTCAGTGTTGGGAAGAGGTTGTGGCTGTGGGAAATTGAAATTATTCAGATATAAGCGTTGGCCCATGTCAGAGTCTTTAAATGTGCTTGCATCATTAGCACGTCCAAATGATCCAATGTCCATGGCCACAAAGCTGCAGTCCGCACCTGCAATGGCCATGAGCACTGTTGAAAAATATTTCTTATAATTGAAGTACTGAGAACCAGTTTTAGCCGGTTTGGTAATCCGGATATGTTTCCCATCCACAGCTCCAATACAGTTTGGAAAATCACAAAGTTCCTGGAATTTGACTGCTTTGCCCTTCCCTAATTCCGTGGTGGGTAGGGGTAAAAATTCTTCACGAAGAACGTCCCATAAAGCCCGGCAGGTGTCCGCAACAATCCCAGAAAGTGTTGAAATACCAATCCGGAACTGAAAATGGAGCGATGTTAAGGACTCTCCGGTAGCAAGGAATCTAATAACCAGATAAATCAAAAAAATTATAAGTACATTGCAGAACAATAATTATAATTAGCTTGAAATATTACGTACCTTAGTGTCACCAGCAGACGTTCCTCTGGAGGAATCGCTCTCCGGAACTGGGTATCCTGCCTGGTGATGGCTCCTTCAACGAGCCGAAGCAAATACCGGAAACTGTCTTGACACATCCTCGTATACTCGTAATACTTGTCCGGATTCTCATTTAGTTCCCTGAATAAACAGTGGTAAGCTCTAAAGCTCTCACGGACTTCCACAATAGGGTGTCTCCAAAATCGCCTACGCCGTCTTCTGCGTCTTTCTCTCTTCCGTTCGTCATCACAAGCAGCAACAAAAGCAAGAAACAAGCCGAGTTCCAAATCAAGATTGCGGTACAAGGTGTCCATGTTAAGATCCATGATGAGTGAGTTAAAGCATACAGGAGAAAAATGGGAGGATTTCAGTCCTGCAAGGGTATATAAACAGAAATACTATGAGACGCCCACTGTAGTGCCATTGGATGTGTACTTGATCTATGAATGCCATCTCTCCCTTGGTTTCAGGTTTAAAAATCTTGCGTTAAAAAACGCAAACGCATAAAAAGCGCATACAAACGCTTGTAAACGCAGCGTTTTTCAACGCATACGTGAAGCGCATGCGTCGGAAAAATAGTGCGTTGACATGCGTTTTTACATGCGTTTTTTACTGCGTTAGCAACGCTGCGCACGAAGACGCTAATGTGAAAGCAGCCTAACACGGTACAAAGATATACACCTCCCTGTTAAGTAAGTAATATTATAAATAAGCGTGGCCTTCCCCATAATGTTTTGCATTTATCACATGGTTTAGTGCAGCCAGGCAGTGGAGACTATCACAATCGCTATGAAAGATGAGATCTAGCTAAGCCGGGCCCATTTTAGGACTTTAAAGCTTAGGTGCAGGTGATCAAAGCCCAGCTCATTACACACACACAGGCCTAAATTTCATTGTGAATTGTTGCCGCACTGGAGCACATTAAAAGTCAGGGTGGTAGTGCATATCTGGTAATAATCCAATTCTATAAATGATCGGGAAGTGATGACCTGCAGCGTCTGTGTGACCGTGAATTGATCTGTAATATACTGCAGTAGCAATAGCTTTAATACTAGCCGCTTTTTGTTTTATTCTTCATACACTGCAAACAAGTAGGGCCATTTAACCCCTTCATGACCATGGGTGTATCCATACATCCAGACGATTTTGCGCATACTGAAGTTGTGCGATTACCATCAGGTGTTCCACAATTCTGATAGCTGACATCCAACACTCACTGCTAGGAGCGGTGCTCGCACTTGTCCCGGCAGTTTCACCGCTTAAATGCTGAGAGCGATATAAACTTTGTGGTATCACTGCAATTGCACTGACCCACAGAATAAAGCTGCCTTTGTCAATTTTACGACATGTGAGGCGGCATAAAAAATAACATAATAAAAACCTTTCCTGAATTGCTGGTTTTTGTTCATTTTGTCTCCCAAAAATCGGAATAGAAAGTGATTAATAAAAAGTTGTGCCCATAAATGGGACCAATAAAAACTTCAACTGAGCATGTACATAAAGTGCAGCTCAGATTCATCTCAAATGCCAAGATTGTTAGATCAGGAACAGAACAGACATTTATAGGACATATTGCATTTTACTATTGAACCTAATTTATTATGTATTGTCGGAGTCCGTCCATTTTATACCGACCCCGCACCCCTGACTATTACAATGGCAGTTTGCAATTTTCTCTCGGCAACATCCACTGCTGCTTGTTTCTGGAAAATACCCATGGAGTCAAAATTGTCACTACACCTGTAGATAAATTCCCAAAGGGGTATAACTTCCAAAATGGGGTCACTTGAGGGGGGATTCTGCTCTTCTAGCAATTAGGGGCTCTGTATATGGAGTCCTCAAACTATTCTAGGAAAAATCTGCACTCCAGGAGGCAAATAACGTTCCATCCCTCCCATATGGCTAAGTAGTACCGTACAGGCACATATGGGGTATTGCCACTTCTAGCAGAAATTGTGGGACAAATTTTGGTGCTGTTTTTACTAACTTCCCCATGTAAAATCTAGGGCTAAAACAAAATTTTGGTCGTAAAAATGTACGGTAGTTATTTTTTCTTCACTGCCAAATGGTATAAAATTCTGTGACGCACCCATGATGTCAATATGATCACTGCACTGAAAGTCACTTATGTGGGGTTCTGCTGTTGTGGCACCTCAAAGGTTCTTCCAATGGCTCCTGGCACCTGCAAAGCAGAACAGTAAAATCTGCACTGTAATATGGCACACCTTACCTTCTGAGCTTTGCACTGTGCCTGAAAAGTATTTCCCAATTTACATGTAGGATATTTGCGCACTCAGGAGAAACTTTTACAACAAACTGAGGTCCAGTTTTTCCTAATTATCCCTTTGAAAAATTAAAAACTTCGTGCTAAAACTACATTTTAGTGGTAAAAATGGATTTGTTTGTTCTTCACCGTCCAATTGTAAAAAATTCTGTGAGGCACATGTGGTGTCAATATGATCACTGCACCCATTGATAATTTAATTGGGGTGCATAGTTTGTAAAATGAGGTCACATATGGGGGGGTTCCACTGTTCTGGCACTTCATGGACTCTGCCAATTTGACAGGGCACCCTAAAACCATCCCAGCAAAATCTGAACTCCAATATGGTGCTTCTTCCTTTCTGAACTTTGCAGTGTGCCTCAAAAGTAGTTTTACACTAAATATGGATTATCTGTAAATGCAGGAGAAATTGCACAACAAATTTTGGGTCCATTTTCTCCTGTTACCCTTGTGAAAATAAAGAAATTTTGATCTAAAGTAAAATTTTTGTAAAAAAAAAAAATCTTCACTTTTTTCCTTTCACATTGCAAAAATTTCTGTGAAGGGTTAAAAATTTTTAATTTTAGTTTTGAGCACCTTTTAGAGGTGCAGTTTTTAGAATGGGGTTAGTTTGGGGTATTTTTTGTCATAGATCCCTCAAAGTCACTTCAAATATGATGTGGTCTGAAGAAAAAATAAAAAAAAAATTGTTGGAAAAATGAGAAATCGCTGGTCAACTTACAACCCTTCTAACGTCCTAACAAAAAATAGTTTAAAAAATTGTGCTGATGTAAATTAGACATGTGGGAAATGTTATTAACTATTTTGTTTTGACACAACTCTTTTTGGTTTAAGGGCATAAAAATTACAAGTTTGAAAATTGCAAAATTTTTGCCAAGTTTACAATTTTTCACAAATAAATGCAAGTCATATCAAAGAAATTTTACCACTATCATGCAGTACAATGTCACGAAAAATGCAGTCACAGAATCTCTGTGATCTGTCGAAGTGTTCCAGAGTTACTACATGAAGTTACAGGGGTCAAAATTGTAAAAATTTGGCTTGGTCAGGAAGGTGAAACAGGCTTGTGGGGTAAAGGGGTAATACCCCTTTGTCCTACTTTTGCTAGTGAAGAGAACCTTGAAACCAAAGCTTGTGTGTCAGAGAAAGTATGCAATCTCATTTGTGAGATGGGCCAGATGTATTTTTTTGTCTTTTCTTATATCTTAAAAGAAAAAAAAAATCTCCACATACCAGAAATTTAAATGCAACTATACAATATTTTCACATTTTATTAACATTGTTATTGTTAATTATGTTGCACGAGTAGAATTTTCTTTTTCATCTCTTGCTCACTGTGAACTCCAAGCGACATACCATTTAGACAGGATTATGCACAGTTCCATCTATGGAATCTGAATAAAATATTTATAATACTTTGCAACATTTCTAGAACTACATGTACTTGGAGTGTCCACCCTTTTGCCGTCTTTGTATATTTTATACTTCTTTTGATGTGGCACAAACACTAATGAAAGCGGATGACCAAAAAAGGGTCTGTGAATCCTTCTCATGCTATCTGCCATCATAGATAAGTAAGAAGTCCTCAGCTTATAGTCCAAATTATCAAAGAGGATTCAGACGTGTTCTTATACAGAATGTAATATGAATTGTTGGTTTTAAGGGGTTTGTCCACTTTTGATCGAAATGTTTGGCCCTGATAAAATAAAAAAAAAGCTTATACTCCCCTCCTGTGCCTGCGCCGTTCCAGCGGTGTTGGCACTTGCGTTTCCAGGGCTCTCACGCGGTTGTGTCCGAGATCAGCTACAGCCCGGACTTCCTCCACATATTCAATTGAAGACTGAGATAGTCATGTCGGCGCTGATTCGGCACCAGGCTTGCGTTTCATAACAACCTCACGAGAGCCCTGGGACTGTGAGTGTTGGCACAGGAGGTGAGTATAGCCTTTTATTTTATCAGGCCTAAGCGTCGGTTATGACAATTTGTTGTCCAAGTAGTAGACAACTTGTTTAGGTATCAGACGCTTGAAGAAAAAGAAATTCATCTAGCTGAGAAAGAAATGTCTTTTTTGAGCTGTTACCTCGTTAGGATCATATGAGGAAAATACAGTCATTGACAAAAGTTTTGAGAATGACACATATATTAATTTTTACAAAGTCTACTGCTTCACTTTTTCTAATGGCAATTTGCATATACTCCAGAATGTTATAAAGAGTGATCAGCTTAACAGCAATTACTTGCAAAGTCAATATTTGGCTAGAAAATGAACTTTATCCCCCAAAACACATTTCAACATCATTGCAGCCCTGCCTTAAAAGGACCAGCTAACCTCTTTTCAGTGATTGCTCCATTAACACAGGTGTGGGTGTTGATGAGGACATGGCTGGAGATCAATCTGTCATGATTAAGTAAGAATGACACCACTGGACACTTTAAAAGGAGGCTGGTGCTTGGCATAATTGTTTCTCTTCTGTTAACCATGGTTATCTCTAAAGAAACGTGCAGTCATCATTGCAATGCACAAAAATGGCCTAACAGGGAAGAGTATCGCAGCTAGAAAGATTGCACCTCAGTCAAGAATCTATCGCATCATCAAGAACTTCAAGGAGAGAGGTTCCATTGTTGCCAAAAAGGCTCCAGGGCGCCCAAGAAAGACCAGCAAGCGCCAGGACCGTCTCTTAAAAGTGTTTCAGCTGCGGGATTGGGCTACCAGCAGTGCAGAGCTTGCTCAGGAATGGCAGCAGGCAGCTGTGAGTGCATCTGCACGCACTGTGAGGCGGAGACTCTTGGAGCAAGGCCTGGTCTCAAGGAGGGCAGCAAAGAAGCCACTTCTCTCCAGAAAAAACATCATGGACAGACTGATATTCTGCAAAAGGTACAGGCAGTGGACTGCTGAGGACTGGGGTAAAGTTATTTTCTCTGATGAATCCCCTTTTCGATTGTTTGGGACATCAGGATAAAGCCTCATTCGGAGAAGACAAGGTGAGCGCTACCACCAGTCTTGTCTCATGCCAACTGTTAAGCATCCTGAAACCATTCATGTGTGGGGTTGCTTCTCAGCCAAGGGAATCGGCTCTCTCACATTCTTGCCTAAAAACACAGCCATGAATAAAGAATGGTACCAGAATGTCCTCCAAGAGCAACTTCTCCCAACCCTCCAAGAGCAGTTTGGCGATCAACAATGCCTTTTCCAGCATGATGGAGCACCTTGCCATAAAGCAAAGGTGATAACTAAATGGCTCAGGGAACAAAACAGAGATTTTGGGTCCATGGCCTGGAAACTCCCCAGATCTTAATCCCATTGATAACTTGTGGTCAATCATCAAGAGACGGGTGGACAAACAAAAACCTAAAAATTCTGACAAAATGAAAGCATTGATTGTGCAAGAATGGACTGCTATCA
This sequence comes from Oophaga sylvatica, assembly GCA_033576555.1. Taxonomy (NCBI): domain Eukaryota; kingdom Metazoa; phylum Chordata; class Amphibia; order Anura; family Dendrobatidae; genus Oophaga; species Oophaga sylvatica. The sequence goes on along the minus strand of JARQOD010000001.1, from coordinate 328,720,269 downwards.
GTCAGGATTTGGTCCAGAAGTTGATTGAGAGCATGCCAGGGAGAATTACAGAGGTCCTGAAGAAGAAGGGTCAACACTGCAAATATTGACTTGCTGCATTAACTCATTCTAACTGTCAATATAAGCTTTTGTTACTCATATGTTTGCAATTATATTTCTGTCTGTGATAAAAACATCTGTCAAACACACATAAAAACCAGAGGGCAGCAGATCATGTGAAAATATAATATTTGTGTCATTCTCAAAACTTTTGGCCATGACTGTAGATGTGTGCCCAGAGGTCTGTGTCAATGTAAGAAGCATCCCAATTTCAAGATGACATACCGTATATACTCGAGTATAAGCCGATCCGAGTATAAGCCGACCCCCCCTAATTTTGCCACAATAAACTGGGAAAACTTACTGACTCGAGTATAAGCCTAGGGTGAAAAATGAGATTATGCCCTATATGCTGCCCATGTATTATGCCCCCATAGATGCTCCATAGATTGTGCCCCCATAGATGATCCATAGATTGTGCCTGATAGATACTCCATAGATTATGCCCCCATAGATGCTCCACAGATTGTGCCCCCATAGATGTTCCACAGATTGTGCCCCCATAGATGCTCCTTAGATTATGCCCCCATAGATGCTCCACAGATTGTGCCCCCATAGATGATCCATAGATTGTGCCCCATAGATGATCCATAGATTGTGCCCCATAGATGCTCCATAGATTATGCCCCCATAGATGCTCCACAGATTGTGCCCCCATAGATGCTCCTTAGATTATGCCCCCATAGATGCTCCACAGATTGTGCCCCCATAGGTGCTCCACAGATTGTGCCCCCATAGGTGCTCCATAGATTGTGCCCCCATAGATGCTCCATAGATTGTGCCCCATAGATGCTCCATAGATTGTGCCCCATAGATGATCCATAGATTGTGCCCCATACATGTACCACAGATTGTGCCCCCATAGATGCTCCTTAGATTATGCCCCCATAGATGCTCCACATATTGTGCCCCCATAGATGATCCATAGATTGTGCCCCCATAGATGATCCATAGATTGTGCCCCATAGATGCTCCATAGATTGTGCCCCATAGATGCTCCATAGATTGTGCCCCCATAGATGCTCCTTAGATTGTGCCCCCATAGATGCTCCTTAGATTGTGCCCCCATAGATGCTCCACAGATTGTGCCCCCATAGATGTTCCACAGATTGTGCCCCCATTGATGATCCACAGATTGTGCCCCCATAGATGCTCCACAGATTGTGCCCCCATAGATGCTCCACAGATTGTGCCCCATAGATGATCCATAGATTGTGCCCCATAGATGCTCCATAGATTGTGCCCCCATAGATGCTCCATAGATTGTGCCCCCATTGATGCTCCATAGATTGTGCCCCCATAGATTATGCTCCATAGTATAGGCCTCAATTGCTGCTGCTGCAACCGAAAAAAAAAAAAGACATACTCACCTCTTGTTGCTGGGGGCCAGGTGCTGGTGTCCTGAGCAGGCGGGGACACCGGCACGCTATGGGGGACAGGTGCCGGTGTCACCGCTAGCTCAGGGCCCCGGCACCTGAGACATTTACCTGTCACCCGCCTCACCGCTGCTTGCCGCTGTCTTCCGGGTCCTCCAGCAGTGAATGATCAGGCAGAGGGCGCGGCGCACAGTAGCTACGTCATCGCGCCCTCTGCCTGAACATTGCAGCAAGAGGACTCGACACAGCGGAACGGGACAGGTAAATATCGCTTATACTTACCCTTCCGCCGGCGCGTCTCTGCCCTGCTCTTCTCCCACGGTCCCGGCGTCTGTGTTCAGCGGTCACGTGTTACCGCTCATTAAAGTCATGAATATGTGCATATTCATGACTTTAATGAGCGGTACCAGCTGACAGCTGAACACAGGCGCCTGGACCGTGGGAGAAGAGCAGGGGCTGCAGAGACCGTGCCGGCGGAGGGGTAAGTATATAGGACAGCTGCGCTCCCACTCCCCCGCCGACCCCCTGGTATATGATTCGAATATAAGCCGAGAGGGGGACTTTCAGCCCTAAAAAATGGGCCGAAAATCTCGGCTTATATTCGAGTATATACGGTAGTTGTTTTTTTTTTTTTTTTTTAGAGTGGCATGAACTACGTTTTGAGCTTTCTCCTAACTTGATAAGGGTATTTCTGAAAAGGAATGAACAAGAATATAAAAAGATTACTTCGGAAGTACAGTACAGACCAAAAGTTTGGACACACCTTCTCATTCAAAGATTTTTCTGTATTTTCATGACTGAAAATTGTACATTCACACTGAAGGCATCAAAACTATGAATTGACACATGTGGATTTATATACTAAACAAAAAAGTGTGAAACAACTGAAAATATGTCGCATATTCTAGGGGTTCTTCCAAGTAGTAACCTTTTGCTTTGATTTCTGCTTTGCACACGCTTGGCGTTCTCTTGATGGGCTTCAAGAGGTAGTCACCGGAAATGGTTTTCACTTCACAGGTGTGCCCTATCAGGTTTAATAAGTGTGATTTCTTGCCTTATAAATGGGGTTGGGACCATCAGTTGTGTTGTGCAGAAGTCTGGTGGATACACAGCTGATAGTCCAAATGAATAAACTGTTAGAATGTGTATTTTGGCAAGAAAAAAGCTAAGTAAAGAAAAATGAGTGGCCATCATTACTTTAAGAAATGAAGGTCAGTAAGTCTGAAAAATTGGGAAAACTTTGAACTTGTCCCCAAGTGCAGTTGCAAAAACCATCAAGCACTACAAAGAAACTGGCTCACATGAGGACTGCCCCAGGAAAGGAAGACCAAGAGTCACCTCTGCTTTTGAGGATAAGTTTATCCGAGTCACCAGCCTCAGAAATCGCAGGTTTACAGCAGCTCAGATTAGAGACCAGGTCAATGCCACACAGAGTTCTAGCAGCAGACACATCTCTACAACAACTGTTAAGACACCTCAAACAAAGAAACTTGCACACAAAGAGTATAATATAAAAATGCAAAACATTTTATTAAACAATATTTAAAATTTGAGAGAGAGAGAATAACAGTGGAACCCAGGATTGGAGTGGAACCACAAAAGTACCCAGGTTAGATCATATTTATAAAGCTAATACATATTGTAAAACACGACCATAATATGCATAAGTTGCCCAGGTGTTTGACAGTGGTCCCAGTAATTCGGGTGCGGGTGTCATGGGTGTATCGCCACGAGGATCGTCGCGATTACACACTCTGACTTCTCACAGCTGAGTTGCTGTTTCTTTGTGTTTGGTAATGAGGGAGTTAATTTTACCTAGCTCTTTGCTAAGACTAGGTCCAGCCTCGCCCGGCTGCTTTTGATTATGTTCTAATTAGATTCCTTCATATACCTGCCAGTCTGCTTGTTAGATGCCGGTGAAAGCATTCATGTAGTCTAGCAGACTGGATCGGTTCTGAGAATACTTAAGCTAAGAGCTCCTTAGTTGTTTTTACTCTTACAGCTTATAGTTTATCTCTGAGACCTTAGGTGTTCCTACTGTGTGTGAGTGTTGTATGTAAGACTTTATTTACTTTATTTCTTGTCTTTCTTGTATGTCTTTCTGTTCATTAACCGTTACCTGTTCATTCCCTTTGGTGGTAATCAGGGTCCTTCTTAGGACTAGATTACAGTTGGCAGGGATTGATAGGAGACAGGGTTTACGCTGGTGGCCTGGACCTCTGTACCTTTAACAGTACCTCCAGGTAGAGGGATTAGTTAGGACCCCAGTTTAGGGTCAGCATAGACCCCGGTCACCCTCTAGCCGGAGACAGTGTATAACGGATTCCGTATTGACCCACTGGACATTGTCAGGTAACTCTATGTTATCATATATCTATGCGCATGTTATATAGGATGTTGCCCTTTTGATATAGATTACTGACATCACATATATATATATCTGCTATACAGCGTGACATTTTCACCGGCCCATACTAAAGATTCTCCCCAGCTGTCATGGATCCAGTAGCCCAGCTGGCCCGGCAGTTGCAGGGGTTGTCCATGGAGTTTGCAGACATTAAGTCCAAGGTTTTGTCCCCCCGGAGCAAACCAGATCTGAACCTAAGGTTGCTCTCCCGGACAGGTTCACTGGTGGGCGGGACAAATTTTTTACTTTCCGGGAGGCATGTAAATTGTACTTTCGGCTGCGGCCTCGGTCATCTGGGAGTGAAGAGCAGAGGGTGGGAATTGTTATCTCGCTCTTACAAGGGGACCCTCAATCTTGGGCGTTCTCTATTCCTCCAGGCTCCCCAGATCTCCAGTCAGTGGATCGATTTTTTTACTGCCCTGGGTCTGGTATATGATGATCCGGATCGAGTTTCCCTTGCTGAAACAAAGTTACGTAAAATACGGCAAGGAAATCGTCCAGCGGAGGAATATTCTTCTGAGTTCCGTAGATGGGCAACAGATACTCAGTGGAATGACCCAGCTCTTAGGAGCCAGTTTTGTCAAGGGTTGTCAGACAAATTAAAAGATGTGTTGGCTCAGTATGATTCTCCTCCATCACTGGAGGCTGCTATGGCCCTCGCTATTCGCATTGATAGACGAATTCGGGGAAGACGCGAGGTAACTCCGCCTCCCGTGATGACTCCACCTACTACTAAAGTCCCTTATACTGAGGTTCCCCTGGTCTGTTCTGAGGAACCCATGCAGTTGGGAGGGACATCTTTTTGTAGGAGGGAATCGGCGGTGTGCCGCAAGACTAGAAGGTGTTTCTTTTGCGGGAGAGAGGGACATTTTGTTGGGGGGTGTCCATCCCGGACCTCTTTGAGCAAAGGAGTTAACCTGGGAGTGTGTATTTCGTCCCCAAATCCCTCTCAGTTTCTCGTGCCTGCGGAGGTGGTGATTGGTACTAGAACTGAGAGGATTTCTGTTTTTCTTGATAGTGGGTCCGGGGCTAATCTGGTGGACGCTCGGTTTGCCCAGGTGCATGGTATGCAACTGAGTGTATTGGCCAAACCGGTCCCTATAGTCTCTATTGATTCTAGACCTCTCGGTCAAGGTAGCTTGGTACAAGCTGTTCATAACATAGATCTTCGAGTAGGGGCAATACATAAAGAGCAATTGTCTTGTTATGTGTTGGAGGGTCTACCTACTCCTATTGTGTTGGGACTTCCTTGGTTGGCTAAACATAACCCAGTGATTGATTGGCAATCCAGAAAGATAAGCCAGTGGGGTGAATTTTGCAGGAATAACTGCATGAGCACGGTCATCGGTGCGGTTGTGCCTAGGACTTTGTCTCCTTTTCTGGAGGACTTTGGGGAGATGTTCTCAGAGGAGGGGTGTAAAGAGTTACCTCCTCATCGCGCATATGACGGCTCAATAAAGTTGCTTCCTGATGCCTTATCTCGTACTTTCCCAGGGGCCGGGAAGACGGATGATCCGGTTCCTATTCCTCAGGAGGGAGTTGTAGTGTCAGCTGTATGCTCTGAGCTTGAGGGGGAGGTATTGGGGGCTCAGGGGGACGCCCCTGTGGGACTTCCAGGGAGACTGATAGTTCCAGATCGGTTAAGACTGAAGGTTACTGGGAACCGTTACAAACGGATGGCTGATAGGGGGAGAGTTTTTGGTCTAGATCTGAAGGTGAACGATCTAGTTTGGTTGTCTACCAGGAATATAAAACTTTAAGTTTCCTCCTGGAGGTTGGGTCCCAGATTCATCGGGCCGTACAGGATCAGTGCTATAATTAATCCGGTGGCATTTCGTCTGGACCTCACTCCTACGTTTAAAATTCATAATGTGTTTCACAAGTCATTACTTAAAAAGTATGTGGCACCAGTCATACCGTCACCTCTACCTCCTCCTTCAGTGGTGGTCAATGATAACGTGGAATTTCATGGGTCGAAAATCATTGACTCACGTCTCAGTCGCCGATCCCTTCAGTACTTGGTTCATTGGAGGGGGTATGGTCCTGAGGAGAGGACGTGGGTCCCTGCGTCTGATGTTAACGCAGATCGATTGGTTCGGACCTTTCACACAACTCACCCGGGCAGACCTGGCCCTGAGGGTCCGGAGTCCCCTCGTAGAGGGGGGGGGTACTGTCATGGGTGTATCGCCACGAGGATCATCGCGAGTACACACTCTGACTTCTCACAGCTGAGTTGCTGTTTCTTTGTGTTTGGTAATGAGGGAGTTAATTTTACCTAGCTCTTTGCTAAGACTAGGTCCAGCCTCGCCCGGCTGCTTTTGATTATGTTCTAATTAGATTCCTTCATATACCTGCCAGTCTGCTTGTTAGATGCCGGTGAAAGCATTCATGTAGTCTAGCAGACTGGATCGGTTCTGAGAATACTTAAGCTAAGAGCTCCTTAGTTGTTTTTACTCTTACAGCTTATAGTTTATCTCTGAGACCTTAGGTGTTCCTACTGTGTGTGAGTGTTGTATGTAAGACTTTATTTACTTTATTTCTTGTCTTTCTTGTATGTCTTTCTGTTCATTAACCGTTACCTGTTCATTCCGTTTGGTGGTAATCAGGGTCCTTCTTAGGAGTAGATTACAGTTGGCAGGGATTGATAGGAGACAGGGTTTACGCTGGTGGCCTGGACCTCTGTACCTTTAACAGTACCTCCAGGTAGAGGGATTAGTTAGGACCCCAGTTTAGGGTCAGCATAGACCCGGTCACCCTCTAGCCGGAGACAGTGTATAACGGATTCCGTATTGACCCACTGGACATTGTCAGGTAACTCTATGTTATCATATATCTATGCGCATATTATATAGGATGTTGCCCTTTTGATATAGATTACTGACATCACATATATATATATATCTGCTATACAGCGTGACAGCGGGTGATCAGAGTGATATTGGTGCACTACAAAATGTCATTAAAAGGGCACTCCATAAACAGACTAAAATGTGGTGGAATAGGGCTTTTTTGGATAATTACATTAAGAAAAAACTAATTCCACGCGGCTTACGAATTCAGGTTTTTCCGTCCTTTCCAGTAACTGATGAAGCCTTTATGTCCAAATGGGAGGACATCTGTACTAGAGCCTCTTTTCAATTTATGGAATTGTTGATTGAACTTAATAAAAAATCAGTCGGTGTATTGGAAAATGAGATTGACGAACTTTTTTCCAAATTTAAAAAAACTGCTTCTTCTGAAGCTATTACAACATTCAATAATACTTTAGAAAAAAAACTCGACGGAGTGGGAGTCCCAAATTAAGAACACTCAAGCTAAAAAGTTACTTAGAGATAGTACGGATTTTCAACGCAATTTCGTATATAGATGGAGACGCCCTAAGACCCCTAATGGGATTCAAAGATCACCCTCAGTGTCCTCATTGTCATCAACCGGTGTAAATGTCTGATACCTGTAGAATGTAAGCCCGAAAGGGCAGGGTCCTCTCCCCTCTGTATCAGTCTGTCATTGTTAGTTTGTTTACTGTAAGTGATACCTGTAATTTGTACGTAACCCCTTCTCATGTACAGCACCATGGAATCAATGGTGCTATAGAAATAAATAATAATACATCACAGCACTCAATGAGGACACGCTTTGGTAACAATAACAAACGTAAATGGGAAAGAAAGGCTCCCTACAAGAAACATGGTCCATCTTATGAAGGTGACACACCAAAGGTAATTAATTTATCAGAATATACGTTCAGTCATGATGAAATATCACTTTTGTCTAAAGGTCTGACTTTTTCCCCTAGCATGCGTTTTGATCCTTTTTTGGCCCTCAAAGACCTACACATATTTGCTAGATCGCTTATCTTTAAGAAATGGCATCACAATGAGGAAATACAACGTGCATTTCCACTGCCTGTGGAACAAGCGGCTTTACATGATTTGGAAGAACTGGCTAATGAACATACTAACTCTACTCTGGGTAGGTTACCAACCTCTTTGCGTCCCAGATCTAATAATTTCCCACCCTTGTCACTGTGTTCCAATGTGGAAATTTTTGTCAAATTGGTTTCCCAGGAATTTGACCAGATTCCATCTTGGTCACAATGTGGAAACTTAACTCCGGCTGAGAATGCAGGTCTTAAAAGGCTTAAACAACTTAAGGATATTGTAATAAAACCAGCTGACAAGGGTGGGAACATTGTGATATGGCCATCTAAATTGTATGTAACAGAGGCTCTCCGCATGTTGAGGGACCCTTTATGTTATAAGAAACTAACATTCAATCCTCTGATTTCTTATAAGGCAGAGTTGTCCAGAATTCTGCAAAGGGCAGTTGATACTGAAATTATCCCCACTCAAATACGTGACACACTGCTGATTAAAGAGCCATGTATCCCTACCCTGTATCTCCTACCGAAAGTGCACAAGAGTACAACAAATCCGCCAGGTAGGCCAATAATTTCTGGGCTGGGTGGATTAACTGAGGGTATTGGCAGATACATCGATATGTTTCTCAAGCCCCTGGTGGAGACTATTCCATCTTTCTTGAAAGACACATCTGACTTTCTTAAGAAAATTGATGTGATCCATATCGATGAGGACATGATTATGGTCACATGTGATGTGGAATCGCTTTATACAAACATTCGCCACCAGGATGGCTTGAGGGCGATATCCCATTTTTTGTCCATGACGAGCTTCTCCTCGGGTGACATTGATTTTCTACTCCAACTACTAAAATTTTTGTTAACTCACAATTTCTTTTTGTTTAATGGGTCCTTCTACCTGCAGCTCCAGGGTACAGCGATGGGCGCGGCTTGTGCGCCTTCGTATGCTAACCTGTTCCTGGGGCTGTGGGAGAGGACCTTTTCACAACAGATCGGAATACGTCAATGGAGCGGGTCATTTTATGGACCCGCTACATTGACGACATTTTCCTGATCTGGCGTGGTACCCTATCTGAGTTGGAATTATTTTTTCATGATTTGAATAAAAATGATTTAAATATTCATTTAACTTATAAATATGATTTTTCCACAATTGATTTTCTAGATGTCACTGTGAGGAGAGGCCCGGATGGCGCCCTTTTGTCTGATGTTTTCCGCAAGGATACTTCAGTGAATTCTGTATTACATGCCAGGTCCTCACACCCACCTCATGTCATTAATTCTGTGCCTACCGGTCAGTTTCTGCGGATTAGAAGGATTTGTTCATCAAATACGGATTTTGAAGCTCAAGCTAAAGATCTATCCGAACGTTTCCTTGATAGAGGTTGTAGCAAAAGGTGTATTAAGAGGGCCTATAACAGGGCAAGAAATACAAGAAGGAATGATCTTCTCTACTCCTCTCCAAGGGTCAAAGATAGCTCACAGGTGAGACTTGTTTCTCAATATAATGTGCAATGGGAAAACATGCGGGAATCCTGGCCTAGCATTGGCCTATATTGCTAGTGGACCCCGTATTGAGACAATACTTAACAGATAGACCAAGTATGACTGCAAGAAGATTGCGTAATCTGAGAGATCACTTGGTTAAAAGCTATTTTGTCCCGAGTCCTCAACCATCAATATCCACTGCCAATGTTAGGCCAATTTCACAATGGGGCTGTAAACCATGCAATGGGTGTGTGGCATGTCCCAACGTATTACAAACGAAAGAATTTTTTTCATCTGATGGAAAGACGTTTGCTATAACCCAGTCCATCACATGTTCAACTACCTTTGTTGTGTACCATGCCTCATGTCCCTGCGAAAAAATCTATGTGGGTTTAACCACACGGGCCTTTAAAATTCGGGTGAGAGAACATATCCGTGATATTACAGCAGCAGCGGAGGAGGTTAATCTGGATGGTTTAAAGACAATCCCTCGACATTTTAAAACGCACCATGGTTGTGATCCATTGGTATTGAAGTTCAGAGGTATCGATCGTGTGGTTCCCAATCTAAGGGGTGGCAAATTAAGTAGGCTTTTAGCACAGAGAGAAGCCTTTTGGATCTGGAAGCTCCGTTCTCTTCATCCTAATGGTCTAAATGAGTCCCAAGTTTTGCGCCATTTCTCTGATCTCCCGCATCTTCATTTTTTAGGCATCATTTGGTGTATGACATCTCCTTAAGAAGCCTGCCATTTATATATGGCATATGCGTCTGGGCCATCAAGTCCATCATGTGGTCAAGAAATATCTGTGTATCGTCATATGACTCAATAATAATTTTGTTTGATTTATGTATATTCTTTTTCGTTATTGTTTGCGTCTTCATGTTTCTGTATGCATTGTTGCATTCATATTTTTCCTTTATTTATTATGTATTCATTCTAATACACATGCACAATTATGATGACTGTTTACATATATTTTATGTTTTGTAATACTTTGTGATCATACATGTTACATTGTTTATACTCATTTTATAATTGCACTTCATTAATTATTGATATTCTGTTCATCTCTGTGATCTGTGTTATAATATTTTAATATGCATCGTATTCACATATGCACATGTATTTTCACTTTGCTTGTTATTTGGTTGATTTCCGGATTTCCTTCTGACCTATGTGATCTCCTGAAAAGAATACTTACGTGACCTGATTATTTGTATGTGAGAATCGGATATCCGCTGGTGCGCATGTGCGCTGGGGCTGGCTGCTGGTCATCACTGATCGCGTCTTTCTCGGTCTTGCCCTGCTTTGGGTCTGACGTTCCGATCACATGTTTTGTGTGGGCGGTCCTTGATGACACCGGTGGGCTGGACTGATGACGCTTCTGGTGATGGCCACATCCGGTTTACTCGGCGTGACATGCGCCGTTTACACACAGCGGGGAATCTGTTCTTCTGATTCAGGTGTTGTTATTGGCTCCTTGACGCATAAATATCCTCTGGTTACCTATGATGCCACTCCCCCGGAAGAAGGCACGACGCCGAAACGTGCGTTGGGGAGAGTGGCACCACTGGGTCCCAGGTATGTGTTCGATCATCGCCCACTTGAGCTTGTATTATCTAATATGATGTGTGAGTTACTATCCTAGCGACTGTTTCTAGCTGCCCAGTCCTCATATTCTGTGACTTTATATATAGTCTTCCCGTACGGACTAGTGGCATGCATATTATGGTCGTGTTTTACAATATGTATTAGCTTTATAAATGTGATCTAACCTGGGTACTTTTGTGGTTCCACTCCAATCCTGGGTTCCACTGTTATTCTCTCTCTCTCTCAAATTTTAAATATTGTTTAATAAAATGTTTTGCATTTTTATATTATACTCTTTGTGTGCAAGTTTCTTTGTTTGAGGTGATATAATTTATTTGCACTGAGGCTTTATATTCTGCACCCTGATATATTCATCTATTATATCCTTGTTAGTTGGTGCTAGCCTTATATAGGTTATATATTGATTCTGTGTATTTTTCACAGGTTTTCATAGGCTATTATGGATTACAAAGCAAGGGATGTAGCCTGGCAAACACAAGTTGCCCAGGTGTTTGACAGTGGTCCCAGTAATGCGGGTGCGGGTGATCAGAGTGATATTGGTGCACTACAAAATGTCATTAAAAAGGCACTCCATAAACGGACTAAAATGTGGTGGAATAGGGCTTTTTTGGATAATTACATTAAGAAAAAACTAATTCCACGCGGCTTACGAATTCAGGTTTTTCCGTCCTTTCCAGTAACTGATGAAGCCTTTATGTCTAAATGGGAGGACATCTGTACTAGAGCCTCTTTTCAGTTTATGGAATTGTTGATTGAACTTAATAAAAAATCAGTCGGTGTATTGGAAAATGAGATTGACGAACTTTTTTCCAAATTTAAAAAAACTGCTTCTTCTGAAGCTATTACAACATTCAATAATACTTTAGAAAAAAACTCTACGGAGTGGGAGTCCCAAATTAAGAACACTCAAGCTAAAAAGTTACTTAGAGATAGCACGGATTTTCAACGCAATTTTGTATATAGATGGAGACGCCCTAAGACCCCTAATGGGATTCAAAGATCACCCTCAGTGTCCTCAACCGGTGAAATGTCTGATACATCACAGCACTCAATGAGGACACGCTTTGGTAACAATAACAAACGTAAATGGGAAAGAAAGGCTCCCTACAAGAAACATGGTCCACCTTATAAAGGTGACTGTTAGGGTTCGATTTCCCGCTGCTGCACAAGGGGAGTCTCGAACCCGTCCCGCTGCGGTCTCCCATTCATCTCCGGCCGCAGTGGAGCCTGCTCAGCAGAGATGTCGGTCCAGGCGTCTTGCCCACTCATCTACTGTGCAGTGACTTGCTGCTGCCTTTCCTGGATCTGCTATTATAGCCAGTGCTGGAGCAGTCGTCTTTGAGACAAAGTCCTGCGTTTTCCCATCTGAGCATGCCCAGAGTGAGATCTCTCATTGGAGATCAGGGGTCACATGTTCAGGTGCTGCAGCGGCTCCTATTGGTCCACCAGGAAGGTCATGTAGCTACGTTTGTTTGTAACAGCTTCTCATTGGTCCTTGTTCCTGGAAGGTCCTGTAGCTGTTGCTATAAAAGGGTAGCATGGCTGGGCCGCCATGCGCTAATATCAATCATTGTATGCTATGCGCCAGTGTGGTCATGTGTATGTGTGGATAGGGACCCGGCTGAAATAAGCCACTAGAATACCGACTTAATCGGTGAGGAGTTTGGTATGGTCGCTGGTCAGGGTCGGTGTCCTAGATGCCCTAGATTACCGGCATAACCGGTGAGGAGTTTTGATTGCCGTATTCAGGGTCTGGCGTTCAGACGCCATAGATTGCGGGTGACTCCCGCGAGGACATTAGCACATGATCACGCTTTATGAACGCGTAGCACTTAACTGTGTACCTGAGAGCCTGACAGGACACAGTACTTTTTCTCAGCGGCCCTGTGACGTAACAGGGTTCGCTTTCAACGCTAGACAGCGCCCTAGCGTGTTTTCTTTGCCACTCAGTTGTGTCTAGTGAGTGCGCACACATCGCCATATAGCGCTGCGGCTCTCCTTCTAGCGGCTCTGTGGAGTAACAGAGTTCGCACTTATTGCCACAGCGCATTACGGCGTTTATGTTGGCGACTTTGCGGGATAACAGAGTTTGCTTCTCGCGCCATTTCTACTAGCAGCAGGCTCCGCTTGCACGGTGGACCCCGGGCTGCGAACGCACCTCTCTACTTTATATATTTGGTGCGTTCCGCAGACCCTTAACATAATATTAGCGCCAGGGTCTGGCTAGTAAAATGGCGGATGAACAGCGTCTATCGCAGTACATCCAGCAGCTGGAGGGTAGGTTGGCGGCTCTTGAGCGCACAACCTCAGCTGTGGATGTTACCGCAGTCGCTGTTCAGGCTGCTAGCGTGGCTGCAGCCAGTTTGTCTTCTGCCACCTCTGCCCCTACATTATCCCACCTCCCGCTTCCTGACAAGTTTGCCGGTGATAGCAAGCAATGTCGGGGATTCGTGAGTCAGTGCTCTATACAGCTCGAGCTTCTGGCTGCACGTTTTCCCACGGATCGGGCACAAGTGGGTTTTGTACTTTCTCTACTCTCGGGCAGAGCGTTGGAGTGGGCAACGCCGCTGTGGGAGCGCGACGATCGTGTGGTGCAGAGTGCTCCTCGTTTCTTGGAGGCTCTTAAAAAGGTCTTTTTAGGACCTCAGGTCATCCACGATACAGCTCTACAACTGCTGGCATTGGCACAGGGTTCGTCTTTGGTCAGTCTGTTTTCCGTCCAGTTTCGGACTCTAGCTTCTGAGCTAGATTGGTCTGATAAAGTTCTTATTCCAATCTACTGGCGAGGACTGGCTGACCATGTTAAAGACGCTTTGGCTACCAGGGCGATTCCCGCCACACTGGAGAAGCTTATCTCCATATCTACCCACATTGACCTCCGTTTTCACGAGCGGAGGTTGGAGCGGGCCCAGTGTAGGCAGAGGTTTCGGTTGGCTCCCACCTTTGCCAAACCTCTCGAATTTCCCGATCTGGCGTCCGAACCCCAAAAGGCCACAGAAGTTCCTCATGCAGGACCTAAGTCTCGGTCCATCCGAGTATCCGTGGTCTGTATCCGTTGTCAGCAGACAGGACACTATGCCAACAAATGTCCACAGCGATCGGGGAAGCGATCGCGTCTAGTGGCCCTGGGAGGAGGTTCACTAGAGACAGCGGCATTTTCCTCCAAGATGACACTTAAAGGGACAATCACTGTTGGTACTTCCATTCTCACCGCCGACCTTTGCGTGGACTCAGGAGCAGAGGGGAATTTCATGTCCTCTAGCTTTGCTCGCCGTCATGCAATACCTCTGGTGGCGCTTGACAAATCAGTGACTGTCCGGGTAGTGAATGGGTCGACATTGCCCTCACAAATTACACACCAGACTGTTCCACTTGCATTGTCTGTATCTCCTTCCCATCAGGAACTTATTTCCCTACTCGTCCTTCCCGAGGGAATAGACGAGATCCTACTAGGTATACCTTGGCTCCGTTTCCACTCCCCACATATAGAGTGGACTTCGGGTAGGATACTGGGTTGGAGTGATGCATGTAGAGGCAGATGTGTCAGGAGTTGCGTTCAGGTTACCACTACGGAGTTACCCGCAGATCTTACTCCACTTCCCAAGCACTACTGGTCATATGCAGACGTGTTCTCCAAGAAGGCTGCGGAGACTCTTCCGCCTCATCGCCCCTATGACTGTCCTATCGACCTCTTGCCTGGCGCAGAACCTCCTCGGGGAAGGGTCTATCCCCTCTCTCTTCCTGAGACAGAGGCCATGTCACAATATATTCAGGAGAACCTGGCAAGAGGGTTTATTAGGAAGTCGGTGTCACCGGCAGGGGCGGGATTTTTCTTCGTGCAGAAGAAAAACGGAGAATTGCGTCCGTGTATTGATTACAGGGGTCTTAACGCCATCACCGTTAAAAAAAAGTACCCGTTGCCCCTGATTTCTGAGCTTTTTGATAGGCTTCGGGGAGCAAGAGTATTCACTAAACTAGATCTGCGCGGTGCTTATAACCTGATTCACATCCGTGAGGGGGACGAATGGAAGACGGCTTTTAATACCAGGGATGGGCATTACGAATATCTGGTGATGCCCTTTGGGCTCTGTAATGCTCCAGCCGTTTTCCAAGACTTTGTCAATGACATCTTCTGGGATATGCTCTCCACCTCGGTCGTAGTCTATCTGGATGATATACTCATCTTCTCTCCAGATATTGACTCCCACCGGAGAGATGTCTGCAGAGTCTTCGACCTCTTACGGGCTAATTCCCTCTATGCTAAGTTAGAAAAATGTATGTTTGAGCTGGAGTCTTTACCTTTCCTTGGTTATATCATCTCAACCCAGGGATTGGCTATGGATCCGGCCAAACTACAGGCTGTGATGGACTGGCAGGAACCTCACTCACTAAAAGCGGTGCAGCGCTTTATGGGGTTCATTAATTACTATCGCCAGTTCATTCCGCATTTCTCTACCTTGGTAGCTCCCTTGCTAGCCCTCACCAAGAAGGGAGCAAATCCCAAATTGTGGTCGGAAGAGGTCTCCATGGCTTTCTCTTCTATTAAGTCTCATTTTGCTAGCGCTCCCATCCTACATCGTCCCGATGTTGATAAGCCATTATTATTGGAGGTGGATGCCTCATCCGTTGGTGCTGGAGCAGTCCTCTTCCAAAAGGATGCTCAAGGTCGGAAGCATCCTTGCTTCTTCTTCTCTAAGACCTTCACTTCAGCGGAGAGGAATTATTCCATCGGGGATAAGGAGTTGCTAGCCATGAAGTTGGCCTTCTCTGAGTGGAGACATCTGTTGGAGGGGGCCCGTTTTCCCTTCCAAGTCTTCACCGACCACAAAAATTTGGTGTATCTGCAGACAGCTCAGCGGCTTAACTCTCGCCAGGCCAGATGGTCCTTGTTCTTCTCTCGGTTTAATTTCACACTCCATTTCCTCTCTGGAGAGAAGAACATTCGTGCCGACGCTCTCTCTCGCTCTGTAGTGTCCTCTGAAGAGGAGGTAGAGGAGCCTCGGCTTATTGTTCCCACAGAGAGCCTGAGAACAGTGGCTCCGGTTTCACTAGAGTCTGTGCCCCCGGGCAAGACTTTTGTGCCTACCAATTTGCGACCGGAGGTACTCTCTTGGGCACATTCGTCCAGGTTTGGTGGACATTTTGGGGCAAAGAGGACATCTGAATTGCTGGCGAGTGTAGCGCAGGCGTCCCTGCCCTCTGCCAGGCAGGGACGCTGTTCCACTCACCTCTCTGCTGCAGGGTCGGCGTCCTCCTCCCGCTCTCCTGGCTGCTCGCGTTCCTCTGCTCTGGGGTCGGCGTCCTCCTCCCGTCCTGCTGGCAGCGCGCGCTCCTCTGCTTCGGGGCTGGCGTCCTCCTTCCGCTCTCCTGGCTGCTTGCGTTCCTCTGCTCCGGGTCGGCATCCTCCTCCCGTCCTGCTGGCAGCGCGCGCTCCTTTCCGGCCACGGTGCTTAGGTCGCGCGCGCGTGCGCTCCCCCTCTCTTAAAGGGGCCGCGCGCGCCATCCTAAAGAGTCCCCGGCCAATGGCCGGAGGACTTTACCTTATATAAGGCACTTCCTCCAAAATGGAGGTGCCCGAGCAATGTTGTTGCACTGTTCACTACTCTGCTTCAGTCCTCAGGGTCCATTGCCAGTTACCTGCCAGATTCCTGCCAGTTTGCTGTCCGTTCCTGCCTGTTACCTGTCCGTCAGCCTACCTGGAAGCTCTGCCGTCACGAGTTGTGACCTTCTGCTATTTCCAGTGACTCTCGCCCGCTCACCTGGGAGCGTTCATCTGTTACCTGCCTGCTAGCCTACCTGGAGGCCCTGCCATCACGTGCTGTGATCACCTGCTATTCCAGAGACTCTCGCCCGCTCACCTGGGAGCGCTCATCTGCTACCTGCCTGCTAGCCTACCTGGAGGCCCTGCCGTCACGTGCTGTGATCACCCGCTATTCCAGAGACTCTCGCCCGCTCACCTGGGAGCGCTCATCTGCTATCTGCATGCTAGCCTACCGGGAGGCTCAGCCATCACAGGTCGTATCTACCCTTAACCAGAGACTGCCCCGGTTACTTGCCGTGATCTCCTGCCTGTTCATTCAGAGACTGCCCCGGTCACTTGCCGTGATCTCCTGCCCGTTCATTCAGAGACTGCCCCGGTCACTTGCCGTGACCTCCTGCCCGTTCATCCAGAGACTGCCCCGGTTACTTGCCGTGATCTCCTGCCCGTTCATTCAGAGACTGCCCCGGTCACTTGCCGTGATCTCCTGCCCGTTCATTCAGAGACTGCCCCTGTCACTTGCCGTGACCTCCTGCCCGTTCATCCAGAGACTGCCCCGGTTTCCTGCTGTGACTGTCTGTCCGTCTAACCTGGTCGCCACCCGCTCCCTTACAAGGACTGTCCCCTTGTATAGTAGCTCAGAGGTTCCGCCTCCCAGACCCGTTACAGTTTGCTCGGGCCATGGAACCCGGTGGCTCCCAAGCCCCCTCCATCTCGGACCTGTGTCATGAACTGTCCCGTCAGAGGTCCCAACAGGAGTCCATCCTGGGTCACCTGCGGAATGTCAATTCTCGCCTGGACACTCTGACAGCTCCACCAGAAACCTCAGCTGGTGCCACGACACGCAATCCGGCAGCTCCTATGCTCCCCAATTCCATGGTTTCCTGCCACGGACCCCGCCTTTCCGCACCTCCTCGCTTTGGAGGTGACTCCGCTCAGGCTCGGGGCTTCATTAACCAGTGCACCCTGCACTTTGAACTTCTCTCCCACCAGTTTAACTCCGACCGGGCCAAAATTGCCTTCATCATGTCTCATCTCACTGGGGAGGCCCTGGCCTGGCTGAATCCTCTTTGGGAGAGAGGAGACCCCCTGGTGTCCGACCTGTCTGCCTTTCTCGCGGCTTTCCGGAAAGTCTTCGACGAACCCGGACGGAAGATCTCATCCGCATCTTCTCTGCTACGCCTTCGTCAGGGAAGTCTCACCGTGGGCCAATATGCCATACGGTTCCGTACTCTTGCCTCGGAGTTGGCCTGGGATAACGATGCTCTAGTATCTGTCTTCTGGGAGGGTCTGTCCGGCCGTATTAAAGATGAACTCGCCGGTCGGGACATCCCTACCACTCTCGATGACCTAATCACTCTTGCCACTCGGATTGACCTACGATTTCAGGAGCGTGCCAAAGAGGTCACCCATGAGAGGAGGTTTCCACGTCTAGCTCCTACGTTTCAGAAACCCGTCACTCCCTCTGTTTCTCCCCAATTACACTCTCCTGAGCCTATGCAGGTCGACCAGACCAAGATGGTCAAAACCCGTCAGGACTTACGTCGTGCCGAAGGGAGTTGCTTCTACTGTGGCAGTAAGGAGCACCGGATTCGTACCTGTCCGGAGAGGTCGGGAAACGCTTCTGTCTAGGTTCGCTCAGAGAGGTCGACCTAGACACGGAGAAAGCCTCTCCATCTCTGCTGCTGTCAGTCTCCATTCTCTGCGGGGAGAATCGTTATTTCGAACTTGCCCAACTTGATTCTGGAGCAGCCGGGAATCTTATTTCACAGTCCCTGGTAGAAAAATATCACATTCCCACCAAACCCCTGGCGGTACCCTTATCGGTCGCGGCTGTGGATGGGGGTCTCTTATCATGCCCCATCCAACTCATCACCGAATCCATAACTCTACAAGTGGGAATGCTGCATTCTGAGAGCATCTCTTTTCATGTTCTGCCTGGACTCTCTCACACACTCTTACTAGGTCTACCTTGGCTCCAGAAACATGCACCCGTACTCGACTGGCAGACCGGAGAGGTCCTTCGCTGGGGACAGGATTGTCATGGGACATGTTTGGTTCCTGTTCATCCCGTCTGTCCTTCTCCTACCCCAGTTAGTCTACCTGGACTTCCGATTCCCTATTGGTCATTTTCTGATGTCTTTAATAAGAAAGAGGCGGAAACATTACCTCCTCACAGACCATACGATTGTCCTATCGACCTGTTACCTGGTACTACGCCTCCCCGTGGGCGTATTTACCCATTGTCTGCTGCTGAGACCCGGTCGATGTCCGAATATATCGAGGAGAATTTGGCCAGGGGATTCATCCGGAAATCAACTTCTCCGGCGGGAGCAGGCTTCTTTTTCGTAAAAAAGAAGGACGGCTCTCTCCGTCCCTGTATAGACTATAGAGGACTCAACCAGATCACGGTGAAGAATAAATATCCCCTTCCGATCATTCCGGAATTATTTGATCGTTTGCGGGGGGCTAGAATCTTCACCAAACTGGACCTCCGTGGGGCGTACAACCTAGTCCGTATCCGTCAAGGGGATGAATGGAAGACTGCCTTTAACACCCGGGACGGCCACTATGAATACCTAGTGATGCCCTTTGGTCTCTGTAATGCTCCCGCCGTCTTTCAAGAGCTAGTCAATGACATCTTCCGGGATCTTCTCTACTCCTGCGTAGTGGTGTACCTGGACGACATCTTGGTCTTCTCTCCGGATCTCCAGACTCACCGGAGGGACGTTCGTCAGGTTCTGCTCAGGCTCAGGCAGAATCACCTCTTCGCTAAATACGAGAAGTGCCTCTTTGAGCAGACCTCGCTTCCGTTTTTGGGCTACATTATTTCTCAGACCGGTCTACGAATGGATCCAGAGAAACTGTCTGCCATCGAGAAATGGCCCCGACCGGAGGGATTGAAGGCCATTCAGCGGTTTCTGGGCTTTGCTAACTATTACCGTCTCTTCATACCGCACTTCTCTTCCCGGACCGCCCCAATTTCCGCGCTCACCCGTAAGGGCACTAACCCCAAGGTGTGGACTCCCGAAGCAGAGGAGGCCTTTCTTTCCTTAAAACAGGCTTCTCTTCCGCCTCGGTGCTGCATCGCCCGGATGGCAACAAGCAGTTCTTCCTGGAGGTTGACGCTTCTTCCTCTGGAGCCGGAGCGGTGCTTACTCAGAAATCATCTTCCGGGAGGATGGTAACTTGTGGCTTCTTCTCCAAACTCTTCTCCTCTTCTGAGCGCAATTATTCCATAGGAGACCGTGAGTTATTGGCCATCAAACTGGCATTGGAGGAGTGGCGTTACCTACTCGAGGGGCTCTTCATCCGGTAATTATTTACACTGACCACAAAAACTTGGCTTACCTCCAGCATGCTCAGAGGCTTAACCCGCATCAAACCCGGTGGTCCTTCATTTTTGCTCGCTTTGACTTTATTCTACATTTTCGCCCGGCGGACAAGAACATCAAGGCGGACGCCTTGTCCCGATCTTTCCTGGTGTCGGATCTCGAGGAGGAACCTAAACATATTATCGATCCCGCCAGAGTCATGCAGGTGGCTCCCGTGAGTCTGAACCGTCCTCCTCCTGGTAAGACGTTCGTATCGGTAACCGATCGGGAGAGGATCCTACACTGGGGTCATTCGTCTAAACTTGCTGGCCACGCCGGTCAGAGAAAGACCCTCCAACTTATTTCTCGGCATTACTGGTGGCCTACCCTGCACAAGGACGTAATAGATTTTGTTGCTGCCTGTGCCTCCTGTGGTCGCAACAAAGTTCCGAGACATCTGCCTGCCGGTCGCCTTCTTCCGCTTCCGGTACCCACTGCCCCCTGGCAGCATATAGCCATGGACTTCATAACGGATCTCCCTGTCTCTGCCGGTTTTACGGTCATTTGGGTGGTCGCTGACCGCTTTTCCAAGATGGCTCACTTTATTCCCCTGCCAGGCCTCCCGTCTGCATCCGAGCTGGCTAAAGACTTTATCCGCCACATCTTCCGACTCCATGGTCTGCCCCATCACATCGTGTCGGATCGAGGGGTACAGTTCACCTCACGTTTCTGGAGAGCCATTTGTAAATTATTGGACGTCACCCTGGACTTCTCCTCCGCTTACCACCCACAGTCCAATGGTCAAGTGGAGCGGATCAACCAGATCCTGACCAGTTATCTCCGGCACTTTGTTAATGCCCACCATTCTGATTGGGTGGATCTCCTGCCATGGGCCGAGTTTTCTTACAATAATCACGAGAGCGAATCTTCCTCCAAATCCCTGTTTTTTGTAGTCTTCGGTCAGCATCCTCGGATCCCTTTTCCCGTCTCCACCACAGTGGACAATCCGGCTGCAGAATCTCTTGTTAACAAATTTTCCTCCATATGGGAGAGTACCCGGTCTGCACTCCTTCTGTCATCCGAGCGTATGAAAAGACATGCTGACAAAAAACGTCTGGATCCTCCTCAATTCCGTCCTGGGGATAAGGTCTGGCTCTCGTCCAAGTATGTTGGGCTCAAGATTCCTTCGTATAAGTTAGGTCCTCGGTTCATCGGTCCTTTGGAGGTCATCAGTCAGATCAACCTGGTGGCCTATAAATTGAAACTCCCGCCCAACTTGCGGATCCCCAACTCCTTCCATGTATCTCTCCTCAAACCGGTGGTACTTAATTCTTTTATTAAGTCTATAGGCACGCCTCCTGCTCCGGTTTCTGCTGAAAACGAATTTGAGGTAGAGAATATTTTGGCCACCAAAAGGGTAAGAAGGAAAACCTATTTTTTGGTGGATTGGAAGGGGTTTGGTCCTGAGGAGAGAACGTGGGAGCCGCGGGAGAACATCCATGCCCCTCTCATCTTAGCTAAATTTCTCTCTGGCCTAAAAGAGGGGGGACCTAAAGGGGGGGTACTGTAGCGCAGGCGTCTGTTCCACTCACCTCTCTGCTGCAGGATCGGCGTCCTCCTCCCGCTCTCCTGGCTGCTCGCGTTCCTCTGCTCCGGGGTCGGCATCCTCCTCCCGTCCTGCTGGCAGCGCGCGCTCCTTTCCGGCCACGGTGCTTAGGTCGCGCGCGCGTGCGCTCCCCCTCTCTTAAAGGGGCCACGCGCGCCATCCTAAAGAGTCCCCGGCCAATGGCCGGAGGACTTTACCTTATATAAGGCACTTCCTCCAAAATGGAGGTGCCCGAGCAATGTTGTTGCACTGTTCACTACTCTGCTTCAGTCCTCATGGTCCATTGCCAGTTACCTGCCAGATTCCTGCCAGTTTGCTGTCCGTTCCTGCCTGTTACCTGTCCGTCAGCCTACCTGGAAGCTCTGCCGTCACGAGTTGTGACCTTCTGCTATTTCCAGTGACTCTCGCCCGCTCACCTGGGAGCGTTCATCTGTTACCTGCCTGCTAGCCTACCTGGAGGCCCTGCCGTCACGTGCTGTGATCACCCGCTATTCCAGAGACTCTCGCCCGCTCACCTGGGAGCGCTCATCTGCTATCTGCCTGCTAGCCTACCGGGAGGCTTAGCCATCACAGGTCGTATCTACCCTTACCTAGAGACTGCCCCGGTTACTTGCCGTGATCTCCTGCCCGTTCATTCAGAGACTGCCCCGGTCACTTGCCGTGATCTCCTGCCCGTTCATTCAGAGACTGCCCCGGTCACTTGCCGTGACCTCCTGCCCGTTCATCCAGAGACTGCCCCGGTTACTTGCCGTGATCTCCTGCCCGTTCATTCAGAGACTGCCCCGGTCACTTGCCGTGATCTCCTGCCCGTTCATTCAGAGACTGCCCCGGTCACTTGCCGTGACCTCCTGCCCGTTCATCCAGAGACTGCCCCGGTTTCCTGCTGTGACTGTCTGTCCGTCTAACCTGGTCGCCACCCGCTCCCTTACAAGGACCGTCCCCTTGTATAGTATCTCAGAGGTTCCGCCTCCCAGACCCGTTACAACGAGGACATATTGGTGGCCGCATATGGTCCATGATGTTGGGACTATGTTCGGGCGTGTGTCTCCTGCGCCAAAAATAAGTCTCCACGACAACGGCCAGCTGGTTTACTTTATCCTTTGCCGGTGGCAGACAGGCCCTGGGAGATGGTTGGGATGGACTTTGTGGTGGGCTTGCCCAAGTCTCGGGGTTGCACCATCATTTGGGTAATCACCGACCATTTCTCTAAAATGGTGCATCTGGTGCCACTACCACGGTTACCTTCTGCACGGGCTCTGGCAGCGTTGTTCGTTAGGCACATCTTCCGTCTACACGGCATGCCGGACAAAATTGTCAGTGACCGAGGTCCCCAGTTTGCGTCTCGGTTCTGGAGAGAGCTTTGTCGTCTACTCAGTATTGAGTTAAATCTCTCTTCAGCGTATCATCCTGAGACGAATGGGTTGGTAGAGAGGGCCAACCAGACCTTGGTCACCTATCTACGACATTTTGTCTCTGCCAGGCAGGATGACTGGGCATCCTTGCTACCATGGGCTGAGTTTGCATTAAACAATGCTGTGGCTGACTCCACCGGACAGACTCCTTTCCTTCTGACAGACTCCTTTCCTTCTGAACTACGGTCAGCATCCGCGGGTTCCGGTGCCCATGCCCGTGTCTTCCGCCGACTCCAGGGTGGCAGACTGGGCTGTGGAGGCACGGGACATTTGGGACCGTACCCAGGATGCCATTCAGGCGTCCAAGAAGAGGATGAGGTCCTCTGCCGACGCACATCGGCGCCCCGCTCCAACATTTGCTCCTGGGGACTTGGTGTGGCTCTCCGCCCGTAACATCAGGCTGCGAGTTGAGTCCACTAAGTTGGCACCCCCTACCTGGGTCCTTTCAAGGTCCTCGAGCAGGTTAACCCTGTGGTATACCGTTTGGCTCTTCCACCACGCCTGGGTATCTCCGACACCTTTCATGTATCCCTCCTGAAACCCGTGCTCATGTCCCGGTTTTCTGAGTCATCTGCCGGACATCGGGTTCATCTATGGATGACCATGAGGTGAACGCCATCGTAGGGTGTAAGGTGGTACGGGGCAAAAAGTTTTATTTGGTGGACTGGAGGGGCTATGGGCCTGAGGATAGGTCTTGGGAGCCTGCCGAGCATATTCACGCTCCGCAGCTCATCGCTGTCTTTGAGCGCAGCGAGGCCAAAAGAAGGGGGGGCCCTAGGAGGGGGGGTAATGTTAGGGTTCGATTTCCCGCTGCTGCACAAGGGGAGTCTCGAACCCGTCCCGCTGCGGTCTCCCATTCATCTCCGGCCACAGTGGAGCCTGCTCAGCAGAGACGTCGGTCCAGGCGTCTTGCCCACTCCTCTACTGTGCAGTGACTTGCTGCTGCCTTTCCTGGATCTGCTATTATAGCCAGTGCTGGAGCAGTCGTCTTTGAGACAAAGTCCTGCGTTTTCCCATCTGAGCATGCCCAGAGTGAGATCTCTCATTGGAGATCAGGGTCACATGTTCAGGTGCTGCAGCGGCTCCTATTGGTCCGCCAGGAAGGTCATGTAGCTACGTTTGTTTGTAACAGCTTCTCATTGGTCCTTGTTCCTGGAAGGTCCTGTAGCTGTTGCTATAAAAGGGTAGCATGGCTGGGCCGCCATGCGCTAATATCAATCATTGTATGCTATGCGCCAGTGTGGTCATGTGTATGTGTGGATAGGGACCCGGCTGAAATAAGCCACTAGAATACCGACTTAATCGGTGAGGAGTTTGGTATGGTCGCTGGTCAGGGTCGGTATCCTAGATGCCCTAGATTACCGGCATAACCGGTGAGGAGTTTTGATTGCCGTATTCAGGGTCTGGCGTTCAGACGCCATAGATTGCGGGTGACTCCCGCGAGGACATTAGCACATGATCACGCTTTATGAACGCGTAGCACTTAACTGTGTACCTGAGAGCCTGACAGGACACAGTACTTTTTCTCAGCGGCCCTGTGACATAACAGGGTTCGCTTTCAACGCTAGACAGCGCCCTAGCGTGTTTTCTTTGCCACTCAGTTGTGTCTAGTGAGTGCGCACACATCGCCATATAGCGCTGCGGCTCTCCTTCTAGCGGCTCTGTGGAGTAACAGAGTTCGCACTTATTGCCACAGCGCATTACGGCGTTTATGTTGGCGACTCTGCGGGATAACAGAGTTTGCTTCTCGCGCCATTTCTACTAGCAGCAGGCTCCGCTTGCACGGTGGACCCCGGGCTGCGAACGCACCTCTCTACTTTATATATTTGGTGCGTTCCGCAGACCCTTAACAGTGACACACCAAAGGTAATTAATCTATCAGAAGATACGTTCAGTCATGATGAAATATCACTTTTGTCTAAAGGTCTGACTTTTTCCCCTAGCATGCGTTTTGATCCTTTTTTGGCCCTCAAAGACCTACACATATTTGCTAGATCGCTTATCTTTAAGAAATGGCATCACAATGAGGAAATACAACGTGCATTTCCACTGCCTGTGGAACAAGCGGCTTTACATGATTTGGAAGAACTGGCTAATGAACATACTAACTCTACTCTGGGTAGGTTACCAACCTCTTTGCGTCCCAGATCTAATAAGTTCCCACCCTTGTTACTGTGTCCCAATGTGGAAATTTTTGTCAAATTGGTTTCCCAGGAATTTGACCAGATTCCATCTTGGTCACAATGTGGAAACTTAACTCCGGCTGAGAATGCAGGTCTTAAAAGGCTTAAACAACTTAAGAATATTGTAATAAAACCAGCTGACAAGGGTGGGAACATTGTGATATGGCCATCTAAATTGTATGTAACAGAGGCTCTCCGCATGTTGAGGGACCCTTTATGTTATAAGAAACTAACATTCAATCCTCTGATTTCTTATAAGGCAGAGTTGTCCAGAATTCTGCAAAGGGCAGTTGATACTGAAATTATCCCCACTCAAATACGTGACACACTGCTGATTAAAGAGCCATGTATCCCTACCCTGTATCTCCTACCGAAAGTGCACAAGAGTACAACAAATTCGCCAGGTAGGCCAATAATTTCTGGGCTGGGTGGATTAACTGAGGGTATTGGCAGATACATCGATATGTTTCTCAAGCCCCTGGTGGAGACTATTCCATCTTTCTTGAAAGACACATCTGACTTTCTTAAGAAAATTGATGCGATCCATATCGATGAGGACATGATTATGGTCACATGTGATGTGGAATCGCTTTATACAAACATTCGCCACCAGGATGGCTTGAGGGCGATATCCCATTTTTTGTCCATGACAAGCTTCTCCTCGGGTGACATTGATTTTCTACTCCAACTACTAAAATTTTTGTTAACTCACAATTTCTTTTTGTTTAATGGGTCCTTCTACCTGCAGCTCCAGGGTACAGCGATGGGCGCGGCTTGTGCGCCTTCGTATGCTAACCTGTTCCTGGGGCTGTGGGAGAGGGACCTTTTCACAACAGATCGGAATACGTCAATGGAGCGGGTCATTTTATGGACCCGCTACATTGACGACATTTTCCTGATCTGGCGTGGTACCTAGTGTTGAGCGATATGATACTGCAAATATCGGGTATCGGCCGATATTAGCTGTATTGAACTTTCGATTCCGAGTTCCGATATCGTCGTCTTATCGGATACCAGAATCGGAATTGTCACTGTCACTGTCAGTGTCCGTCGGTCGGGTCTGTCAGGAGTCAGCGGCACTTACCTGGCAGAAGATCTCCGGCGGTGACGGCCTGGAGTGCTTGATGGCCGCCATCATCTTTCCCCGGCGGTCACATGCAGTTTCTCGCGATAACTGCAGTGACTGCTGGGTAATCCCGGCCGTAAAGCAGTCAGTCCGATTACGTCACCGCCGGGGAAGCAGGTAATCAGCTGTGCTGCGCCGGGATGACAGCCTCTGCCTGTCATTCCGATGTAGCAGAGCTGGATCGTCGTGGGACAGTCGTTACTATGGACTGCGTCGGACAGGTGGTATACTGTTGGTTTGTTTTTTTCCTTTTTTTACAGGAGATCGATGGCGTCGCAGGAATGAGAGTATAATAAAAGAAATGAAAACTGTGTTGTCTCTTTTATTTCATTAAAAGACTTTTTTCTTGCTTTGTCTTTTTTTTATACATTTAAAAACTTTGGGATTAATAATGGATCTGTGTCTTATTGACGCCTCTCCATTATTAACCGGGCTTATTGTCACCGTGCAATCAACGGTGACATTAACCCCTTATTACCCCACTTGCCACCGCTACAGGGCAGTGGGAAGAGCCGGGTAAAGTGCCACAATTGGCACATCTTTTGATGCGCCAAATGTGGGGCTGCTGTAGCCTGGTATTATCAGGCTGTTGAGGGCCAAAATCCATGGGCCTTGACAGTCTTTTAATACCATGCCGCAGCAGTCTGCATTTTACTTGGCTGGTTAACAAAAATAGGGGGACCCCTACGCCGTTTTTTTTTCGAGGGGATCCCCTATTTTTGTTAACCAGCCAAGCTAAGCAGACTGCTGTGGCCTGGTATTATCAGGCTGGCAAGGTCCATGGATATTGGCTCCTTACCAGCCTGAAAAACCAGGCCTCAGCAGTCTGCTTCATCTGTCTGGTTAACAAAAATAGGGGACCCCACGCCAATTTTTTTTTGAGGGGATCCCCTATTTTTGTTAACCAGCCAAGATATGCAGACTGCTGTGGCCTGGTATTATCAGGCTGGCAAGCAGGGTCGGACTGAGCCACCGGAGAAACCTCCGGTGGGCCCCAGCTCCTGCGTGGTGGGCCCTGATTTGAAAGGATAGGTCGCGGGGCAGAGGGGGCGGTGGCCCCGGGCCCCGCGCTCTGAGGGGGCCCACCCGGAGCTACGCTACAGTAACTGTATCGGCGTGCACAGCACGCCGATACAGTTACATTCTGCGGCAGAGCAGGGAGAATCGATCTTCCTGCTCTGCCGCCCAGAAGCTATGGGGCCTGAACAGGCATTGGGGGGGCCCGGTGCCAGCAGTGGGCCCCCCACCCGTCATCGGAGGGTCAGCTGTATCGGCATCCAGCCGATACAGCTGACCGCATAGAGAGAGAAGGAGCGAGCGCTCCTTCTCTCCCATAATCCCCCTCTCCGCATCTGACAGCGGGCGCGATGACATCACCTGCCGGCGCCCGCTGTCAGACGCTGAGAGGGAGAACAGTGAGCAGCACAGGAGCCGGGAGGTGAGTATTGTTTTGTTTTTTTTTAATGGGGGTGCATTATACTACAGAGGCTGTATATGGGGGGTGCATTATACTACAGAGGCTGTATATGGGGGCTGCATTATACTACAGAGGCTCCATATTGGGGTGCATTATACTACAGAGACTCCCTATGGGGATGCATTATACTACAGAGGCTGCCTATGGGGGTGCATTATAATATAGCGGCTGCCTATGGTGGTGCATTATATTATAGACTCTGCCTATGGGGGTTTATTATAATATAGAGGCTGCCTATGGGGGTGCATTATACTATATTGAGGACTATCTGGTGTATTATGCTGTATGGATGCTATCTAGGGGCCATCATACAGTGTTGGACCCATTAAATAGTTTGGGGACATTAAGGGGTCAGTATATATCCAGTGAGGGGCATTATTCTGTGTATAGGGGAGATGTACAGGGGAGACTTGGGACATTATTAAATCTAAAGTGGACACTTATTGTTATAGGGGAACTCGGGTTACTGTGACTGTCAAAGGGGCACACAGGGCATTATTACAGTCTAGGGGACAAAATGTGGTCACTGTTTTCTAGGGCACTTGCACCCGGCATTACTATATTCTAGAGGGGTGCTTTAAAATGTACAGTCATGGTCAAAAGTTTTGGGAATGACACAAATATTAATTTTTACAAAGTCTACTGCTTCACTTTTTCTAATGGCAATTTGCATATACTCCAGAATGTTATAAAGAGTGATCAGCTTAACAGCAATTACTTGCAAAGTCAATATTTGGCTAGAAAATGAACTTTATCCCCCAAAACACATTTCAACATCATTGCAGCCCTGCCTTAAAAGGACCAGCTAACCTCTTTTCAGTGATTGCTCCATTAACACAGGTGTGGTTGTTGATGAGGACATGGCTGGAGATCAATCTGTCATGATTAAGTAAGAATGACACCACTGGACACTTTAAAAGGAGGCTGGTGCTTGGCATAATTGTTTCTCTTCTGTTAACCATGGTTATCTCTAAAGAAACATGTGCAGTCATCATTGCAATGCACAAAAATGGCCTAACAGGGAAGCGTATCGCAGCTAGAAAGATTGCACCTCAGTCAACAATCTATCGCATCATCAAGAACTTCAAGGAGAGAGGTTCCATTGTTGACAAAAAGGCTCCAGGGTGCCCAAGAAAGACCAGCAAGCACCAGGACCGTCTCTTAAAAGTGTTTCAGCTGCGGGATCGGGCTACCAGCAGTGCAGAGCTTGCTCAGGAATGGCAGCAGGCAGGTGTGAGTGCATCTGCACGCACTGTGAGGCGGAGACTCTTGGAGCAAGGCCTGGTCTCAAGGAGGGCAGCAAAGAAGCCACTTTTCTCCCAGAAAAAACATCATGGACAGACTGATATTCTGCAAAAGGTACAGGCAGTGGACTGCTGAGGACTGGGGTAAAGTTATTTTCTCTGATGAATCCCCTTTTCGATTGTTTAGGACATCATGAAAACGACTCATTCGGAGAAGACAAGGTGAGCGCTACCACCAGTCTTGTCTCATGCCAACTGTTAAGCATCCTGAAACCATTCATGTGTGGGGTTGCTTCTCAGCCAAGGGAATTGGCTCTCTCACAGTCTTGCCTAAAAACACAGCCATGAATAAAGAATGGTACCAGAATGTCCTCCAAGAGCAACTTCTCCCAACCCTCCAAGAGCAGTTTGGCGATCAACAATGCCTTTTCCAGCATGATGGAGCACCTTGCCATAAAGCAAAGGTGATAACTAAATGGCTCAGGGAACAAAACATAGAGATTTTGGGTCCATGGCCTGGAAACTCCCCAGATCTTAATCCCATTGAGAACTTGTGGTCAATAGAGTTGAGCGATACTTTCCGATATCCTAAAGTATCGGAATCGGAATGGTATCGCCGATATCACTAAAATATCGGCGATACCCGATACCGATACCGGAAGTCCCATGTAAGTCTATGGGAACAAAATATCGAAATTAAAAAAACCCCATTCTTGCCTTGTTGGTTAATTGTACATGAAGGAAAACAAGAAAGAGTAATGTAGAATGTATTGGGGAAGGTTGAGGAGACATTAAAGGCATAGATGTTTAACCCAATCAAATGGAATAGCATAAATATTTTTTTTTTTAAAGATGTTCGGATTGACGAAGAAATTGACAATGTTAACGTTTTTTATATTTTGGCAAATATGTATATTACACAACTTCCATGCTCTTCATCTTCACCTTTTTAACTTTTCACACACTTTCTCCTTCATAATCTTCTGCAGCATCATCTTTTTCATCAAATTATTCTTCATCTTCACCTTCTTTATCTTTCTCTTAAACTTCTTGCTATTCATCTTTGTTAACATTACTCATATTCTTCTTATTAAACTATTATTCTTATTCATATTCTGCTTCATCTTCTTCATCATATTCTTATTTGTGACAGAGAATCCTGTACTTGTAATCTGTCAAAGTATGAATTTTTCATCCTTCCGTTCTTGCTGTCACAAAAGATTTAAATTACAACAGTATTTGTCCGTGTTCAGTTTAGCCTGCAGCAGCAGGCATTTTCCAGGGGCACCACGAGGAGGAACGGACTCACCCCCATACACTGCTTAGTCTTCTTCTGCTTAGAATTTAGAGCATATATTTTGCTCTTCATTTTGGTCTTATACTTCATGTTCTTCTGCTTTTAGATCTTCTGCTTATTGTTCTTGTGTCTCTTGTTCCGTATCTTGTATTTGTAGCACAATCTTGTACCAGCTGATGTTACTGGGACACGGTTACTAAGCAGGAGGTACCTGTGCTCCAAAGCACTACCAAGGACCAGCAGACGTTGCTGGAACTCGGATACCGAGATGGAGGCACCTAGGCCAAAGGCACTGCGGAGAACCAGTTGACGGTACTGGAACCCGGACGGGTAGCAGAAGGTACAAGAGCCAATGCAAGTAACGAGGACCAGCTGACTGTGCTGGAACCCGGAGGGGCAGCAGAAGGAAAAGAGCCAATGGCACAACCGAGGACCAGCTGACGTTACTGGGACACGGTTACTAAGCAGGAGGTACCTGTGCTCCAAAGCACTACCAAGGACCAGCAGACGTTGCTGGAACTCGGATACCGAGATGGAGGCACCTAGGCCAAAGGCACTGCGGAGAACCAGTTGACGGTACTGGAACCCGGACGGGTAGCAGAAGGTACAAGAGCCAATGCAAGTAACGAGGACCAGCTGACTGTGCTGGAACCCGGAGGGGCAGCAGAAGGAAAAGAGCCAATGGCACAACCGAGGACCAGCTGACGTTACTGAACCCCAGTAACACAGGAGCAAGTGTTGACTGTGCTAACAGCACTTCCGAGCAACAACTGGCGGTGTTGGAGCCCAGGGTCAAGGAGGATGTTTAAATACTAGATCAAGTAATTTCCTTGTTACCTGTCAATTTTAAATGTCTATACTTCAAACAAGAGAAAGATAACCTTTACTACCATAAGATGATGATTTCATTTAAACTAATATCTAGATAAATAAAGAATTGACAAACATAAACACATACATTAACATGTTGAACAGCAATGCAAACCACAAAATAAATTAGTTAAGGAATCTGCTATACGGTTGTACATAAAAGCATACAAGTACATATCTGAATCCATTAATGATGGATAAGTAACAGTATGTACACCATTTTTATTGTATAGACAATGAATGTCTGACTTCAAAACATCATCAGCATTACAAGTTATCTGTGATATTACTAAAATGTTCCATTTGCTGAATAATGTCACTAAATATTTTATACAAAATTATACAATTTCCATCATGTAATACTCATAATATGTGGCAATAATCATTTTTATTAACAAACATAACCTTTAAAAAGTGCATAGTGCATAGTGAAAATTGCTATTTATGGCTGACTGTGACTGTCGACTTGGAAGCATGACAACAGATAGATAAGGTATATATAGATGAGACTGCATAGCCACAGATGGTGAATTGCGATGTAATACTGTACCTCAATAAAGTGTGCGTCACTACTACATAATTTTTTTTATATAGCTTTATAAACAGGGTACATGGATGTATGCTTGTGCCTTTGTTTTGACGCACAGACTGCCTTCCTGCTGAGACGCATTGGGTAGTGAACAGTTGTGTGCAGTGTTCACTGCAGTCTCTGCGGAATAACCACACTTAGACCTTATAACTTTTCAGACTTTCTTTATCAATCTACCAAGATGAAGAAGGCAGGGAGTAAGGCACGTGGTCGTGGAGTTTCTTCAGGGAGAGGACGTGGGGATTCTGTGGCTGCTGCGGCCCCCAGTGACACAGCATCCACCAGTTTTCCCCGTGAGCGTTCCTTTATGCGCATTTTTGTAGGAGCTCGGAGTACCCCCCTGCTGCGGGAAGAACAAATTGAAGCCGTTGTTGTTTGGATGTCAGCCAATGCATCGACTTCAATTGCTTCCACCTCCTCTCAGGACCACAGCACTGTTGGGCAACCATCTGTCTCTTCACCGCCTGGCAAATTGCCCAGGCAGTCAGAGAGTTCTGTACAGGAGCCAGCTGAGTGTCTGCTTCTGTTCTCAGAATCTATTGGCTTGCAAACAGGGGCCCAGCCAAGCAGCATTCTGTAATGTGAAGAGGGAGTATGCAGTGATGCGCAACAGCTGTGTCTCTCTGAATCTGAAGAGGCGGGTGAGACAGTGCCGATGGTCAGCACACCGCAGAACGCATCTGATGATGATGAGACCCAGGTGCCAGTTTCTGTTGAGCATGGTGCTGGCCAGACCACCCAACAGCAGGTGTTGGAAGAGGGTAGTGGAGATGATGAGGTCCAAGACCCAACATGGCATGAGGAACAGGAAGGTGGTGGGAGCAGCTCAGAGGAATAATAATAATATTTATTTATATAGCGCCATCATATTCCGCAGCGCTTTACAGTTTAGCAGTTTCAGAACACAAGTCATAAGTAACAACGTTAACAATACAATAATTTAAGCTAAATAAGTCGCCCCTGCTCGTGACAGCTTACAATGTACAATGAGATGGGGGAGATACAAAGTATAGGTGTTTATATACAATGGTGCATTTACAATGATGTTCCAGCCATCTTAAGGGACTGAGGGATGGAGATAGTGAATGGGCTAGAGACACACACACACTTACACAGAATACATAGAATGACTTTGATTAGTGAATGTGATAGGCCGCTCTGAACAAATGTGTTTTGAGGGAGCGCCTGAAACCATGCAAATTGTGGATAGTCCTAATTTCTTGGGGTACAGCATTCCAGAGGATTGGCGTAGAGCAGGAGAAGTCTTGGAGTCGGGAGTGGGAGGTACGTATTAGTGCAGAGGTTAGTCGAAAGTCGTTTGCAGAGCGCAGCAGTCGGTTAGGCCGATAGATAGAAATGAGGGAGGAGATGTAGGAGGGGTGCTGCACTGTGGAGAGCTTTGTGGGTGAGAACCAGTACTTTGGTTGAAAGCTGGGAGAGGCCTAGAGAAATGGTTAGTGATAGAAGGAAGATAGAGGAAGACATTGCCCCAACGGTACAAACAGGAGGGAGAGTTAGGCTGCAGACTCGGTTGCCTGTAGCCTCCAGTTTGGCACCTGTTCGGAGCAGTTGTCTTCCAAAAGTCAAAACGTGCGCTCCCAGGACTTGCACTGCGTGGTCCTTTTTTCACACACTTGCACATGATATTTGCTATGTGAAATGCAAGCTGTGTAATCAAAAATTAAAAATAGCTAAAAGTGTCAGTCACCTCAATACCACAAATATGTGGAAACATGTGCGGACAAAGCACGTAGTTGAGTTACAAAGACACACTAGAGATGTAGGCCAACCTACAGCAGCACCTACATCTTCAGGTTGTGTTGAAGCCTCTTCATCGAGCTCACACACAGCTGGTTATGCTTCCTCACAGGATCGCCATGGAAGAACCTCGGCCACTGTTGTCCAGAGACAAACTGTTATTCCACACACAGCAGCAAGTTCCCTGTCATCCTCACACTCCCAGGCCACAAAACAGCCATCGGTAGCACAGGCATGGGATAAAAGACGGCCATACTCCGCAAACCATGCACGAGCACAGGCTCTGAATGCTGGCATTGCAAAACTCCTGTCCCTTGAAATGCTGTGATTCAGGCTGGTGGAGACAGACAGTTTCCGTAACTGAATATCATTGTCAATCCCACAATACAATGTGCCAAGCCGATTTCATTTCAGCAGGCAAGCCGTCCCTGGTCTGCAAAAGCATGTTGAGGGAAAAATTAAACATGCGCTACTAAAAGCCCTCAGTAGCAAGGTCCACCTGACCACCGATGCGTGGACCAGTACCCATTGTTATGATCTGCTACAACCAGTAAGGAAAGAAGGGAATTCTGTCCCTACAATACAACTAAGCTGAATCCCTACGATGTAACGGGGAACCTGATCCTGCGACCAGACCCGCTAAAGTCCTCATCTAGTGTGAACGAAGACCTATAGTTGCGAGGGAGTAATCCCTACAAGATCTAGGGACTGTGAGAAAAGGTGGACACCTCCTAACATAAATTGTAGCATGGATAATTAAACAGAAAAATAAATACTTTGTGATCCTAACATCAAGCAAAACTGACAGATTAAGGCACCTAAGCACCCGGCTAGCTTAACAGTAGATAATACAATGAAGTCAAGCAAAGCCAGAAGGGCGGAGCCAGACTAAATAGGGAAAAAAGGTCATGTGACCAGCAAACTGAAACAAAACCTAACAAGAGGGTTCTAACACCCATGGCCAGGGACAATACCTTTCCCTCACTGCCCATTGGGTCAATGTTGTGCAGCCGGGTACTGATCTTGCGAGTGGCGCTGTACGTGTTCTGCCAACTCCAAGGATTGCAGGAATCAAGTCTGTACACATTGATTCCTCCTCCTATTCCAGTTCCTCAGAATCATCGCTGCAGGAGCCGTCACGGTCTACCTCCACATGGACCCGTGAACGTTTACCTGTTGCGACCGATATGAGCACAGCCGTGTCCAAATGTCAACAGGCCATCCTGAAATTAATTTCCATGGGGAATCTTAGCCACACAGCGCAGGAGCTCTGTAATGCCATAAAGCAGGAGAGCGACGTGTGGTTTTTGGAAGAGAATCTACAGGCAGGCTTGGTAGTGTGTGACAATGGCCGAAATCTGGTGTCAGCTCTGGGCCTTGGCAACCTCACTCACATACCATGTCTGTCATATGTGCTCAACTTGGTCGTGCAGAGTTTTTTGAGGGACTATCCGGATCTTGATGCACTGCTGCACAAGGTCCGCCTAGAGTGCGCTCACTTGCGACGTTCCAGCATGGCCAGATCGCTGATTGCAGCTCTGCAACGCAGATTTCACCTTCATGAACATCGCATCATATGTGACGTACCCACCAGGTGGAATTCCTCGTTACATATGTTGGAGCGGTTGTGTGAGCAGCAGCCAACAGTAATGGAGTATCAGCTGCATCAGGCGCAGTCAACTCGCAATTTGCGCCGTTCACACTTCACCACTACTGAGTGGGCCTCTATAATAAGAATAATAATATTATTTATTTATATAGCGCCATAATATTCCGCAGTGCTTTACAGTTTAACAGTTTCAAAACACGAGTCATAAGTAACAACGTTAACAATACAATAATTAAAGCAAAATCAGCCGCCCCTGCTGGTGAAAGCTTACAATCTACAATGAGGTGGGGGAGATACAAAGTACAGGTGTTTATATACAATGGTGTTTTTACAATGATGGTCCAGCCATTTTAAGGAAGTGAGGGATGCATGGAGATAGTGAATGGGCTACACACACAGAATTACACATAGAATGACTTTGATTAGTGAATGTGATAGGCCACTGTGAACAAATGTGTTTTGAGGGAGCGCCTGAAACCATCCAAATTGCGGATAGTCCTAATTTCTTGGGGTAGAGCATTCCAGAGGATTGGCGCAGCGCGGGTGAAGTCTTGGAGTTGGGAGTGGGAGGTACGGATTAGTGCAGAGGTTAGTCGAAGGTCGTTTGCAGAGTGCAGCAGTCGGTTAGGCCGATAAATATAAATAAGGGAGGAGATGTAGGGGGGTGCTGCGCTGTGGAGAGCTTTGTTGGTGAGAACCAGTAATTAGAATTGGATCCTATAATGAATGGGCAGCCACTGCCAGTGTAATGAGTGGCGAATAACTCTATGAAGGATATCTGCCATGTTTTGCGTGCGTTTGATGAGTCAACGCGGATGGCGAGTGCAGATGATGCACTAGTCAGCCTGACTGTCCCCCTTATCTGCCTGCTTCAAAAAACACTGCAAGCACTAAGGCATGAGGTTTTGGAAGAGGTGGAGGATGAGGAGTCACAAATTCCATCACCTTCTGGACAGTCAGCGCAACGTGGTTCCTCACAAAGGGCTGGAGGACTTTCAAAGTACCATGCTGTATCAACAATTGAACCTCCAGAGTCGCTGTCTATATTTTCATAACCATTACAAACTTTTAATGTATTTACAAAGCACATAATGTACATTTTTTGTCTATCCTTTTGTAATGCTATTGTGTTTCCATAAACTGATGTTACAGAATTATGATACAAAGTTTTTAAATTTTGAGTTTTAAATTTTGTAAATTTATTTGTATTTGAAGGACTTTGTGAGGAGGATGAGGAGGAGTCAATGGAGGAGGAAGACATCGCTCCAGAGGGAGGTAGACAATGCTCTAGTCAGTATGTAGACCAAGGGTGGGGTGATGCACAGCAGGCGGAGATGACGCCTCTTGCAGGGGACAACGTTTCTTGGCCAGTTGGGAGTCTGCAGCACATGGTTGATTTCATGCTGCAGTGGCTGAGAAACGACCGCCGCATCGAACACATTCACACCACGTCTGATTATTGGGTGTACACCCTCCTAGACCCTCGCTAACGGGACAACTTACAAAGCCTCATCACACCGTTGAACCGGGAGCGTAAAATGCGGAAGTACCAAGACACACTGGTGCAATCCATAATGTTCTCCATTCCAGCCGAGAGCACTGCTGCTGCTACTGATTTACAAAGCAGCTCTGTGCGTCGAGGCAGTGGAGACAGCTCTGCAACAAGAGGGAGCACAAGCAGCGCCTCTGCACAGGGCAAGAACAGTATGTTCCAAATGTGTCGAAGTTTTGTGGCAGCGCCACCAATGTCTACACCATCCGAGACGGCTCCAGTCAGCAGGAGGCAACATTTCCGTAAGATGGTGACAGACTACATGTCTTGCCCTCTCAGTGTACTCTCAGATGGCTCTTCCCCATTCAAGTTTTGTGTCTCTAAGCTGGATACATGGCCAGAGCTTAGCCAGTATGCATTGGAGGTGCTGGCTTGATCTGCTGCCAGTGTATTATCGGAGCGCGTCTTTACTGCTGCAGGTGGTGTACTAACAGACCGTTGCATGCGACTATCCTACGATAATGTAGAACGGCTTACTTTTCTGAAAATGAACTAGGCATGGATCTCGCCTGAATTTGCCTGTCCGGTTTCAGATTAACTAACTGGTTGGCAACGTTTTCCATGTCTCCTGTTATGTTCATCTTTCTACCACCTGAGCTATACTCCCTGGGCTACAACACTGCCAGTTGCTGCTCAGAAGTGTCGTGTCCACAGACCAATACACAAGCTATAGTGATAGTGGGGTTCAGTAACGCCTGCTGTTCCCCTGCTGTGTGTCCGGCAAAAATTACTGCTACCTAGCTACACATGTTTAAAAAAACATGACATGTTAAAGTGGCTAGTGCTACACATAGATATCAGGCTACACCCTTATTTATAAGCTGTAAACAAGTGAAACGTCAAATTTAAAACCATTCAATGATTAGTGTTGGTAACAAATCTGTAACTAAATAATTGTGACATATTATGGCAGATATCCACATGTCTAACACAAATGCTAACACAAAAGCATACTTATGCTATAGGGTACTGATGGTGAACCTTCTCACTCCATAACTTTGACCAATCCAACTCACATCATGCCTCAAATGCTGCAATGTTGGAAGTGCATAATGTGGGTTGAACTTTGACAACAGCTGCAGTGCGAAGGTTATCCTTCTGTGTTCTTGGCTTTTAAATAAAAGCATACAAGTAAATATAATAATACATTGTTGATTAAGGGACATGATGTACACCTGTAATATTGTGCAAACAATGGATGTAGGACTATTCCTCTTCAACATTACTTATATTTGTGTCATTTGAAAAAATACATATTTTAGTTAAAAATTAAAAACCCATGTTCAGTAGCTGTGAAAGGCCCGTTTGTGTACTTCTATATTGTTTGCAACCAATGTATTGTATACGGATGGAAGCACGTCACTGTAATAGATTTGAATTATTTTAAATAGAATAAAGCAGCACCAATTTTAGAAAAATGACAAGGATGAGCCAGTGACAGACACTCAGCAGAGTACACGCAGCGGTGGTTGAAGAAGTAAATGGAGCGTGATGTGCACTCAAAAAAGTAAAAAACACAGACTGAAGTGAACACTGAAACACAACTGTCCACAATCTGTGAAAGGCTACTCCTTTGTGTACTTCTATAGTGTTTGCAACCAATGTATTGTATACGGATGGAAGCGCGTCACACTAATAGATTAGATTTATTTTAAATGGAATGTAGCAGAACCAATTGGAGATAAATGAAAAGGATGAGCCACTGAGACACGCTCAGCAGAGTACAAGCAGCAGTGCTTGAACAAGTAACTGGAGCGTGATGTGCACTCAAAAAAGTAAAAAACACAGACTGAAGTGAACACTGAAACACAACTGTCCACAATCTGTGAAAGGCTACTCCTTTGTGTACTTCTATAGTGTTTGCAACCAATGTATTGTATACGGATGGAAGCGCGTCACACTAATAGATTAGATTTTTTTCCACTAAAATGGAGCAGCACCAATTAGAGAAAAATGTGAAGGATGAGGCAGTGACACACGCTCAGCAGACTACAACCAGCAGTGGTTGAAGAACTAACTGGAGCGTGATCTGCACTCAAAAAATCAAAACCTCACAGACTGCAGTGAACACTGAAACACAACTATTCACTATCTGTGAAAAGCTCCTTTCTGTACTTCTATAGTGTTTGCAACCAATGTATTGTATACGGATGGAAGCACGTCACACTAATAGATTTGATTTTTTTCTAATATAATGGAGCTGCACCAATTCCACTAAATAAAATAAAAAAAAAAACAAAAAAAAGTGACACGTGCAGATGCCTACAAACAGCGGTGGATGCAGAGCAAACTGCAGCGTCACCTGCACTGTCACACACACACCTTGCACAGAGCTGTTAAAACAACACTGGCAAAATGAAGCTTTACACAGCGGTTGGTAAACTAGCCTGCCTCAAGCACAGTAGTACACAAAATCGCAATATCTAACTGTCCCTCAGAGTCAGCACAGCAGCGTTCTGTCCCTAACTGAGTTCACAGCACAGTGACGCTAAAATGGCTGCGGCGCCTTTTATAGTGCATTCTGACATCATTTCAGCAGCCAATCACAGCCATGCCATTAGTTAAGATGACCGCATCATTACAGGATGTGCCCACACTTCGTAGGATTCCTCATTGGCTGACTAAAATCACATTGCCTCTCAAAGAATTATGGGAACTTCCGATTCCGGTATACGATATTGAAAAAGTATCGGAATTAAGTATCGGAATTCCGATAACGCGAATATCGGCCGATACCCGATACTTGCGGTATCGGAATGCTCAACACTAGTGGTCAATCATCAAGAGACGGGTGGACAAACAAAAACCTAAAAATTCTGACAAAATGAAAGCATTGATTGTGCAAGAATGGACTGCTATCAGTCAGGATTTGGTCCAGAAGTTGATTGAGAGCATGCCAGGGAGGATTACAGAGGTCCTGAAGAAGAAGGGTCAACACTGCAAATATTGACTTGCTGCATTAACTCATTCTAACTGTCAATATAAGCTTTTGTTACTCATATGTTTGCAATTATATTTCTGTCTGTGATAAAAACATCTGTCAAACACACACATAAAAACCAGAGGGCAGCAGATCATGTGAAAATATAATATTTGTGTCATTCTCAAAACTTTTGACCATGACTGTAGAGGTCACACAGAACCACACAGCAGGTGCAGTAATAGTGACACATACGGCAGCAGCAGCAGCTCAGTATTGGGGTATCACTTGCAGTAATAGGGACACATACGGCAGCAGCGGCTCAGTATTGGGGTATCAGGTGCAGTAATAGGGACACATACGGCAGCAGCGGCTCAGTATTGGGGTATCAGGTGCAGTAATAGGGACACATATGGCAGCAGCGGCTCAGTATTGGGGTATTAGGTGCAGAAATAGGGACACATATGGCAGCAGCGGCTCAGTATTGGGGTATCAGCAGGATGAGGAGTTTGTGCAGGTTGAGAATAGTCCAATTGGTGACCAAGACAGTGCTAAAAATATGAGAAGTGAAATGTGTCTTTGTTGTAATCTCTGCAGTCGAGTCCTGGCTGGAGAAGTCGTCATGTCGGTCTGGGCCAGATGGAAAAGAAATGAAAAGTGAACAATTCCATTAGAAAGAACATCAGCGGTAAGTCATTATCTGTACCTGTGCTGTAATCTATTATATGTTCTGTAGGACTGGTATTATTTACCACAGACCATATGGCGGTAATATCAATATTGGTCTTTTTATATATAGATTATTTTTGGCAACAGCGCGGTCATTTGCTGAGGTTCTCTGATTAGGGGCCCACTCAGAAGTTTCGCCCCCACTAAACCAAAACCCTAGCTACGCCTCTGGCTCTCTCTCTAGTCTTTCTTTCTCTCTCTAGTCTTTCTCGCTCTCTGTTCTTTCTTTCTCGCTCTATGTTCTTTTTTCTCTCTGTTCTTTCTTTCTCTCTCTCTTTTCTTTCTTTCCTCTCTTTCTCTGCTTGTTCTTTCTCTCTCGCTGCTCTTTCTTTCTTTTCCTCAGTACCAGCCACTGTGCCCTCATTACCAGTCAGTGTGATCAGCAGTGCTAAATGGGTACGCTTGGGACCAGGATATGGGTGTGATTAGCTGTTAAATGGGTGTGGTCAGGGCGTGGCCTAAAATTTGCAGCGACGCCCTACGCGCGCCGCAGCCTTTAACCCTCTTTCCTGTCTTCAAAATTTGGGAGGTATGCTGTATGACCTCACTACAACTTCTGGCCATGCTCCTGATGAGCGCGACGGATGGTCTCCTGAGGGATCTCCTCCCACACCTGGACTAAAGCATCCACCAACTCCTGGACAGTCTGTGGTGCAACTTGGCATGGCCTAAAATTTGCTGCAGCAGGCACAGCGTGCCACAGCCTTTGTCCCTCTTTCCCTTCTTCAAAGGTTGGGAAGTATGATGGTGGGCCCCAAGAATATTTTTTCTCTGGTGGGCCCAAGGTACTCCAGTCCGACGCTGCTGGCAAGGTCCATGGATATTGGCTCCTTAACAGCCTTAAATACCATGCCTCAGCAGCAGGGGCGTACATAGAAATCATGGGGCCCCATAGCAAAAGTCTGAATGGGCCCCCCCCCCAAAAAAAAAAAACCCAGAGCCATTGTAAATGTAAAGTGCCAGCACAGTGAGGGGACACATTAAACAAAAAAATGTATTATGCCCCCATAGATTGTGCCCCCATAGATGCTCCATAGTATAGGCCCTTATGCTGCCACAGCTGCTGCAACCAAAAAAAAAAAAAAGACATACTCACCTTTCGTCGCTGGGGGCCAGGTGCCGGTGTCCTGAGCAGGGGGTGACACCAGGTGCCGATGTCACCGCTCGCTCAGGGCCCCGGCACCTGAGATATTTACCTGTCCTCTCTCCACTGCTGAGTGCCGCTGTCTTCGGGGTCCTCCAGCAGTGAATGATCAGGCAGAGGGCGCGGCGCGCACTAACGACGTCATCGCGCCCTCTGACCTGAACATTGCAGCAAGAAGACGCGAGCAACTGTGGAACGGGACAGGTAAATATCCCTTATACTCACCCTTCCGCCGGCGCGGTCTGTGCAGCCCCTGCTCTTCTCCCACGGTCTCCGCCGCCAGTGTTCAGCGGTCACGCGGGACAGCTCATTAAAGTCATGAATATGTGCGTATTCATGACTGTAATGAGCGGTACCACCTGACCGCTGAACACAGGCGTCGGAGACCGTGGGAGAAGAGCAGGGGCTGCAGAGACCGCACCAGGAGGGGTGAGTATATAGAAGAGCTGCGCTCCCCCTCCCCCGCCGACCCCCTGGTAGTACTGTGTCAGCACAGCTACCCGACCGTCGAGGGCCCCCTCACCTGTCCGGGCCCCATAGCAGCTGCTTGGTCTGCTTCATTCACGGTACGCCACTGCTCAGCAGTCTGCTTCATCAGGCTGGTTAAAAAAAATAGGGGGGACCCGACGCCATTTTTTTTTCGAAGGGAACCCCTATTTTTGTTAATCAGTTCCCTCTGACGTCACTGATTGTGTCCCTGGCTGACCTGAAGTGAAAGTGGAAAGCAATCAATTAAGCTTTCCACTTCCTCTCCTGTCAGCCAGGAGAGGAACTCATTCATTTGGGGGTTTACTGTGAGGCTGCAGCATTAGCTGCGGTCCCTGCAGTAAACATTAACCCTTTCTGAAGGATTACACCGTGGGACCTGACTGTGCATGGGATAGGTAAGAATAATTTTGCTTTTTTATTTTATTTTTATTACAGGAAATGGTTTTTGCAGTCAAATAAAAGATGGTCAAAAACATGTGTCTTTATTTCATTAAAATGATTTTTAATTAAAGTGTGTGTGTTTTATTTTTATTTCATGCAATAGGATTAATAATTGATAGTTGTCTAATTGACAGCTCTCAATTATTAACCTGGCTTAAGGTCACCTTTCAATTGCAAGGTGGCTTTAACCCCATATTAACCCATTCGCCACCGCTACAGGGCAATGGGAATAGACGGGCAAAGTGCCAGAAAGGGCGAATCTAATTATAGATTTGTCTTTTCTGGGGTGTCTGGGGGCAGATGTTAGTAGCCAGGGGGGCGCCAAAAATAATGGTCCCTCTCTGGGCTATTATTATCTGCCCCCATTGCTGGCTTTGTCTGGTTGCGAAAATAGGGCGGGAGCCCACGCATTTTTTTAAACAATTTTACACCTCATATATATATATATATACATGTCATTGAATTTGTGACACATATATATATATATATATTTATATTTATAGTTCATACACTTCTACATAGTATAATAGCCGCTAATTCAATTGCCGGCTTTTGTGAAAATGCAGAACCCGACATGAAATGACACTTGGTGTACATAGGGTTAACCATGTCCTTTGCTATCTGATTTGCACAAACAATTACATCAGTCTATGTGTGCAAAATTTCACACCTGTAGGGGTTAATTAAAGGTGTAAATTCGTAGCAAAAAAGTCCGTTTTTTTTACAACGAATTTACAACTTTAATTAACCCCTACAGGTGTGAAATTTTGCACACATAGACTGATGTAATTGTTTGTGCAAATCAGATAGCAAACGACATGAAAAGACATGGTTAACCCTATGTACACCAAGTGTCATTTCATGTCGGGTGCTTCTGTCTTTTCACAGAAGCCGGCTTTACCCGCAATTGAATCAGAGGCTATTTTACTATGTAGAAGTGTATAAACTATACATATATGTATATATATATGTCACAATGACATGTATATATATATATATATATATATATATATATGTATTCTATGTGTGTATATTTTGTGTTTACAACGAAAGAAAGGGTTTTTTTAGTTGCGATATTTTGTTCCCATAGACTTACATGGGACTTCCGGTATCGGTATCGGGTATCGCCGATATTTTAGTGATATCGGCGATACCATTCCGATCCGATATTTTTGGATATCGGAAAGTATCGCTCAACACTAGTGGTACCCCATCTGAGTTGGAATTATTTTTCATGATTTGAATAAAAATGATTTAAATATTCATTTAACTTATAAATATGATTTTTCCACAATTGATTTTCTAGATGTCACTGTGAGGAGAGGCCCGGATGGCGCCCTTTTGTCTGATGTTTTCCGCAAGGATACTTCAGTGAATTCTGTATTACATGCCAGGTCCTCACACCCACCTCATGTCATTAATTCTGTGCCTACCGGTCAGTTTCTGCGGATTAGAAGGATTTGTTCATCAAATACGGATTTTGAAGCTCAAGCTAAAGATCTATCCGAACGTTTCCTTGATAGAGGTTATAGCAAAAGGTGTATTAAGAGGGCCTATAACAGGGCAAGAAATACAAGAAGGAATGATCTTCTCTACTCCTCTCCAAGGGTCAAAGATAGCTCACAGGTGAGACTTGTTTCTCAATATAATGTGCAATGGGAAAACATGCGGGGGATCCTGGCCTAGCATTGGCCTATATTGCTAGTGGACCCGTATTGAGACAATACTTAACAGATAGACCAAGTATGACTGCAAGAAGATCGCGTAATCTGAGAGATCACTTGGTTAAAAGCTATTTTGTCCCGAGTCCTCAACCATCAATATTCACTGCCAATGTTAGGCCAATTTCACAATGGGGCTGTAAACCATGCAATGGGTGTGTGGCATGTCCCAACGTATTACAAACGAAAGAATTTTTTTCATCTGATGGAAAGACGTTTTGCTATAACCCAGTCCATCACATGTTCAACTACCTTTGTTGTGTACCATGCCTCATGTCCCTGCGAAAAACTCTATGTGGGTTTAACCACACGGGCCTTTAAAATTCGGGTGAGGGAACATATCCGTGATATTACAGCAGCAGCGGAGGAGGTTAATCTGGATGGTTTAAAGACAATCCCTCGACATTTTAAAACGCACCATGGTTGTGATCCATTGGTATTGAAGTTCAGAGGTATCGATCGTGTGGTTCCCAATCTAAGGGGTGGCAAATTAAGTAGGCTTTTAGCACAGAGAGAAGCCTTTTGGATCTGGAAGCTCCGTTCTCTTCATCCTAATGGTCTAAATGAGTCCCAAGTTTTGCGCCATTTCTCTGATCTCCCGCATCTTCATTTTTTAGGCATCAT
Organism: Oophaga sylvatica; assembly: GCA_033576555.1. NCBI lineage: Eukaryota > Metazoa > Chordata > Amphibia > Anura > Dendrobatidae > Oophaga > Oophaga sylvatica. The sequence goes on along the minus strand of JARQOD010000001.1, from coordinate 328,675,544 downwards.
TTGGTGTATGACATCTCCTTAAGAAACCTGCCATTTATATATGGCATATGCGTCTGGGCCATCAAGTCCATCATGTGGTCAAGAAATATCTGTGTATCGTCATATGACTCAATAATAATTTTGTTTGATTTATGTATATTCTTTTTCGTTATTGTTTGCGTCTTCATGTTTCTGTATGCATTGTTGCATTCATATTTTTGATTTATTTATTATGTATTCATTCTAATACACATGCACAATTATGATGACTGTTTACATATATTTTATGTTTTGTAATACTTTGTGATCATACATGTTATATTGTTTATACTCATTTTATAATTGCACTTCATTAATTATTGATATTCTGTTCACCTCTGTGATTTGTGTTATAATATTTTAATATGCATCGTATTCACATATGCACATGTATTTTCACTTTGCTTGTTATTTGGTTGATTTCCGGATTTCCTTCTGACCTATGTGATCTCCTGAAAAGAATACTTACGTGACCTGATTATTTGTATGTGAGAATCGGATATCCGCTGGTGCGCATGTGCGCTGGGGGCTGGCTGCTGGTCATCACTGATCGCGTCTTTCTCGGTCTTGCCCTGCTTTGGGTCTGACGTTCCGATCACATGTTTTGTGTGAGCGGTCCTTGATGACACCGGTGGGCTGGACTGATGACGCTTCTGGTGATGGCCACATCCGGTTTACTCGGCGTGACATGCGCCGTTTACACACAGCGGGGAATCTGTTCTTCTGATTCAGGTGTTGTTATTGGCTCCTTGACGCATAAATATCCTCTGGTTACCTATGATGCCACTCCCCCGGAAGAAGGCACGACGCCGAAACGCGCGTTGGGAAGAGTGGCACCACTGGGTCCCAGGTATGTGTTCGATCATCGCCCACTTGAGCTTGTATTATCTAATATGATGTGTGAGTTACTATCCTAACGACTGTTTCTAGCTGCCCAGTCCTCATATTCTGTGACTTTATATATAGTCTTCCCGTACGGACTAGTGGCATGCATATTATGGTCGTGTTTTACAATATGTATTAGCTTTATAAATGTGATCTAACCTGGGTACTTTTGTGGTTCCACTCCAATCCTGGGTTCCACTGTTATTCTCTCTCTCTCAAATTTTAAATATTGTTTAATAAAATGTTTTGCATTTTTATATTATACTCTTTGTGTGCAAGTTTCTTTGTTTGAGGTGATATAATTTATTTGCACTGAGGCTTTATATTCTGCACCCTGATATATTCATCTATTATATCCTTGTTAGTTGGTGCTAGCCTTATATAGGTTAACAACTGTTAAGAGGAGACTTTGTGCAGCAGGCCTTCAAGGTAAAATAGCTGCTAGGAAACCACTGCTAAGGACAGGCAACCAGCAGAAGAGACTTGTTTGGGCTAAAGAACACAAAGAATGGACATTAGACCAGTGGAAATCTGTGCTTTGGTCTGATGAGTCCAAATTTGAGATCTTTGGTTCCAACCACCGTGTCTTTGTGCAACGCAGAATAGGTGAACGGAGGGAATCTACATGCCTAGTTCCCACAGTGAGGCATGGAGGAGGAGCGGTGCGGGTGCTTTGCTGGTGACACTGTTGGGGATTTATTCAAAATTGAAGGCATACTGAACCAGCATGGCTACCACAGCATCTTGCAGCGACATGCTGTTTCATCTGGTTTGCGTTTAGTTGGACCATCATTTATTTTTCAACAGGACAATGACCTCAAACACACCTCCAGGCTGTGTAAGGGCTGTTTGACCAAGAAGGAGAGTGATGGGGTGCTACGCCAGATGACCTGGCCTTCACAGTCACCAGACCTGAACCCAATCGAGATGGTTTGGGGTGAGCTGTACCGGAGAGTGAAGGCAAAAGGACCAACAAGTGCTAAGCATCTCTGGGAACTCCTTCAAGACTGTTGGAAGACCATTTCCAGTGACTACCTTTTGAAGCTCATCAAGAGAATGCCAAGAGTGTGCAAAGCAGTAATCAAAGCAAAAGGTGGCTACTTTGAAGAACCTAGAATATAAGACATATTTTCAGTTGTTTCACACTTTTTTAAGTATATAATTCCACATGTGTTAATTCATAGTTTTGATGCCTTCAGTGTGAATGTACAATTTTCATAGTCCTGAAAATACAGAAAAATCTTTGAATGAGAAGGTGTGTCCAAACTTTTGGTCTGTACTGTATGTAAAGCTAAAATCAAGCTTAGAACCAGGTACACCGAAGCTCAAGTACATATTGACCTGAAGAGGCGCTGTACACAGGAGATGCCCTTGCAACCTGGAAGGTTTGGAGAGCTACTGCACGGAAGAGTGGGCAAAGATTGCCAATTCTAGTGCTATGCTGATAGACTCCCACCTGTTAGTGTGCATGTAAGGATGTATTTTCCCAATATTTAAAGGATCCATATTGATAACATCACATAGTTTCCAATTGTTAGAGAATCAACCAAATTGAAATACTTGTCCCCACAAGCTGTATTGCACATGCATCCGATTCCCCACATTTCTGCTGTACATATCAAGATTTCCTATCAATAGAGGTTGCGTTGCGGTTTACGCATGTGCACCAGCCCTGACTGGCACATGCGCAGTTCAGAGTTTCTAGTGCTGATCTGCGAAGGTATAAAGTGACCAAGGGTGGTTGTTGTGGACGAGTTATTGCTTTATAACACCCTAGCACTTTACAGAAAAGTTATGTCCCAGTCCCAATTTTCTGCCAGGTGTGGGATGCATCACACTCACTTGTAGGCCACAGGCTTCCACTTTCTCCAGGCCTCCCATCTTCAAGAGCTGCCACACATAACCCAGGGGACATGCAGTTCATTTTAACATGCAAAAGTTTGCTGGACAGTTCAAGTTCATCAGGTTGTAACAACGCAGTATTGAGCACAACACTTCTTAGTTCTTGTTTCAGTAATAGTGTGTCTTCAGCATTACTATCCGTTCCTCCTGGACTATCCCTATATTTGCTTTTCCTGTTAGCCCCAGGGATTTCCCATCCAGTCCCGCAGTACACCCTGGATGTGTTACCTTCCCTTCATGCGGTTCCACGTCCATGATCCCGGTACGTCAGAGGTTAAGGCACTTTTCATAGTACCTGTATCCAGCCTTGAGCTCCGGATGTTGCAGGAATGTCGACAAGGGATTCCAGTAAGGCATCTGTGAAGAAACCAGATTATATCTTAATTACCCAGACGACTATGTTTGGCAAATCAAGAAGAATTGACTTTTATCTGTATGTTGGCTTTTGGATTTAAAAGTTGATTTATGGTTGGTCAAGAAAATAGACTTTTGTTTTTGTAAACCTGGAATATTGACATAACATAGTGTGCTCTTATCCTTGATGAATAGTGAGGTCTACTGATATGCTAATATACATTGTCTAGCCCAAATAGTTTGTTGATTTTTAAAACAGGAGGAAATCTATGCAAATAGATTACATATTCAAACAAGGCAGCTTGGTCATCACCATTCTTCCTCTTTTCTGTGAGGGTAGATTGAAGGACACTGGTTAAATCTAAAAATAGCCTACATGCCACTATACACAATGTTCCAAACTATTATGCAAATGATATTTTTCTCTGATTTTCCTAAGTGGCGGTGCAAATGGCGGTCAGTCTAATAAAAGTCATCACACGTTAGAGTATACATCAAATTTTATTGAAGAAGCCTCCCATTGATAACCGTATAATCTCCAAAATGAATAAAAACTCAGAATGCACTGTTCCAAATTATTAGGCACAGTAAAATTTCTGAATATTTGATCTGTTTTAAAGAACTGAAAACGCTCATTTGTGGAATTTGCAGCATTAGGAGGTCACATTCACTGAACAAAAAAGCTATTTAACTCCAAAACATCCTAACAGGCCAAGTTACATGTTAACATAGGAACCCTTCTTTGATATCACCGTCACAATTCTTGCATCCATTGAACTTGTGAGTTTTTGGAGAGTTTCTGCTTGTATTTCTTTGCATGAAGTCAGAATAGCCTCCCAAAACTGCTGTTTTGATGTGAACTGCCTCCCACCCTCATATATCTTTTGCTTGATGATACTCCAAAGGTTCTCTATAGGGTTGAAGTCAGGGGAAGATGGTGGCCACACCATGAGTTTATCTCCTTTTATTCCCATAGCAGCCAATGACTCAGAGGTATTCTTTGCAGCATGAGCTGGTGCATTGTCATGCATGAAGATGATTTTGCTCCTGAAGGCACGTTTCTGCTTTTTATACCATGGAAGAAAGTTGTCAGTCAGAAACTCTATATACTTTGCAGATGTCATTTTCACACACCTTCAGGAACCTTAATGGGCCCTACCAGCTGTTTCCCCGTGATTCCGACCCAAAACATGACTCCTCCACCTCCTTGCTGATGTCGCATCCTTGTTGGGACATGGTAGCCATACACTACTCCATCCATCTGGACCATCCAGGGTTGCTCTTCACTCATCAGTAAACAAAACTATTTGAAAATTAGTCTTCATGTATGTCTGGGCCCACTGCAACCGTTTCTGCTTGTGAGCACTGTTTAGGGGTGGCCGAATAGTAGGTTTATGCACCACAGCAAGCCTTTGAAGGATCCTACACCTTGAGGTTTGAGGGACTCCAGAGTCACCAGCAGCTTCAAATATCTGCTAGTTTGTAATGGCTTTTTAGTAGCTGCTCTCTTAATTTGATGAACTTGCCTGGCAGAAACCTTCCTCATTCTGCCTTTATCAGCACAAACACGTCTGTGCTCAGAATCAGCCACTAATCTCTTAACACTACGATGATCACACTTAAGTTTTTGGGAAATATCTAATGTTTTCATCCCTTGACCAAGGCATTGCACTATCTGATGCTTTTCAGCAGCAGAGAGATCCTTTTTCTTTCCCATGTTACTTTAAAACTCTGGCCTGCTTAATAGTGTGGAACATCCAGTTTTCCTTTTATTGGGCTCACATGGCAAAGTAATTATCACAGATATCTGTGATTGATTTCAGTGATCCAAAGAACCCTGAGACACAATACCATCAATGGGTTTCATTTACAAGAAAAAAAAAACCGCTATGACACTTAAAACCAATTTGCATAATAATTTGGAACATGGTGTATACAGAGACTTTTTCTTGTCGGGATGCTTCTTCAGGGTCTCAGCTTAGGGTACTATGGACCTGGCTGGTAGAACACATGACTGCTTCTTTGACCATCATTGAAACCCCAGAGACATCTTAAAGAATCCAGGTTGGGACAGTCGGTTCACCTGGCCACATACCTCACAGCTCTCGGATAGCTTACTAAGCTTGTCATTACCTCCTCACTGTGGGGGCCCGCCAAAAGTGAGGAGACACTGGTGGGGTTATGCGACACTGGAAGCAGCTCTAATCCCGGCGAGTCAGCGGAAGAATGAGACTGTAATTCGCACCATCTTGGGTATTTGCTGGGACTGTTCTGTTTTGCTATTGTGTTGTGGTTCAACAAAGTATGGCCACAGTTTTACCCTCACCCGGTGTTGTGTGAGTAGTGTTCTGCCCATGGAGAGAGAGAGCAGGCGTTCAGTGGTATGAGCCCTGGTCCATGCAGTGTTGCTAAAGACAGCCGGGCCAGCGGACGAGCACCCACTGACCCCCATATCTCCACAGCCTCCCACTGCCCGAATGATAGATTCTTGCTGTCACTAGCAGCTCACTGCATTTGAACTTGACCTTGGTCACTGTACATCCCTATCTGATTAACTATGGACACAGTCTCTTTTTTTGCTGGTGCTTGCCTGTCCCACTATGGGCCAGTCCCGAACTTTGACGACCGCCGATACGCCTTTTAACGGCAGTAGTTAAGGGTACTTAACCCCTTCACCCCCAAGGGTGGTTTGCATGTTAATGACCGGGCCAACTTTTACAATTCTGACAACTGTCTATGAGGTTATAACTCTGGTCAACGGACCTTCGAGATTCTGGGATTGTTTTCTCTGGACATATTGTACTTCACGTTAGTGGTAAAATTTATTCGATATAACTTGCGTTTATTTTTGAAAAAACGCAAATATGGCGAAAATTTTGAAATTTTCAATCTTTGAATTTTTATTCTCTTAAAACAGAGAAATATGTCACACAAAATAGTTAATAAATAACATTTCCCACATGTCTACTTTACATCAGCAGAATTTTGGAACCAAAACTTTTTTTTGTTAGGAGATTATAAAGGGTATGCCACACTAAACAACATCGCTAACGGGATCGCTAAAAAACGTCACTATTTAGCGATCCCGTTAGCGATCCCGTTAGCGATGTTGTTGTGTGCGGCATCTGCCAGCGACGAGCTTCCTGCTGTGATCTCGCTCGTCGCTGGAATCGCTCCGGACCCTATTTCATCGTCGGCGCTCCCGCTGGGTAAGTATTATCACTGAGTGTGGCACCTTTTCTTAGCGATTTAGCGGTACTTTTGTACCGCTAAAGTCGTTAAGGAGATCGCTAACCGCGATAGCGTCCTTAACGATATCGCTAAGTTAAGCCGCACTCAGCGATATACAAACAATCCCGCTAGCGATCTCATTAGTATGCGACGCTAACGAGATCGCTAGCGGGATTGTGTAGTGTGGCAGTACCTTACGGGTTAAAAGTTGACCAGCGATTTCTCATTTTTACAACAAAATTTACAAAGCCATTTTTTTTAGGGACCACCTCACATTTGAAGTCACTTTGAGGGTCTATATGGCAGAAAATACCCAAAAGTGACACCATTCTAAAAACTGCACCCCTCAAGGTACTCAAAAACACATTCAATAAGTTTATTAACCCTTCAGGTGCTTTACAGGAGCTGAAGCAACGTGTAAGGAAAAAATGAATATTAAACTTTTTAGTCACAAAAATGATCTTTTACAAAAAAAATTTATTTTCACAAGGGTAAAAGGAGAAAATGGACAGATTAAGTTGTGCAATTTCTCCTGAGTACGCCAATACCCCATATGTGGGGGAAAACCACTGTTTAGGCACACGGCAGAGCTCGTAAGTGAAGGAACACCATTTGACTTTTTCAAACCAAAATTGGCTGGAATTGAGATTGGATGCCCTGTCGCGTTTGGAGAGCCTCTGATGCGCCTAAACAGTGGAAATCCCCAAGTGACACCATTTCGGAAACTAGACCCCCTATGGAACTTATCTATATCTGTTGTGAGCACTTTGAACCCGCAAGTGTTTCACAAAAGTTTATAATGCCTGGGTGTGGAAAAAAAAAAAACAATTTTCCACAAAAATGATTTTTTTTGTCCCAAATGTTTGATTTTTCCCAAGGAAATTGGACCCCTAAAGTTGTTGTCCATGTTGTCCTGAGTATGCTGATACCCCATATGTGGGGGAGGGAAACTGTTTGGGCGCACGGCAGGGCTTGGAAAGGAAGTAATAACGTTTTGGAATGCAGACGTTGATGGGGGTCATGTTCTGTTTGCAGTGCCCAGATGTGCCTAAACAGTGGAAACCCCCCACAAGTGACCACATTTTGGAAACTAGACCCCCTAAGGAACTTATCTAGATCTGTGGTGAGCACTTTGACCCCCCAAGTGCTTCACACAAGTTTATAATGCCCGGGCATGAAAATAAAAAATCCTATTTTTTCCCACAAAAATTATCTTTTAGTCTCCAATTTTTTTTTTCCCAAGGGTAACAGGAGAAATTGGACCACAAAAGTTGTTTTCCAATTTGTCCTGAGTTCGCTGATACCCCATATGGGGGGGAACCACTGTTTGGGCTCACGGCAGAGCTCGGAATGGAAAGAGCACCATTTGACTTTTTCCAACCAAAATTGGCTGGAATTGAGATTGGACGCCATGTTGCATTTGGAGAGCCCCTGATGTGCCTAAACAGTGGAAACCCCCACAAGTGACCCCATTTTGGAAACTAGACTCCTAAGGAACTTATCTAGATCTGTGGTGAGCAATTTGAACCCCCAAGTGCTTCACACAAGTTTATAACGTAGAGCTGTAAAATTAAATAATCATATTTTTTTCCACAAAAATGATCTTCACCCCAATTTTTATTTTCCCAAGGGTAACAATACCCCAAAAGTTATTGTGCAATTTGTCCTGAGTACGCTGATACCGCATATGTGGGGGTAAACCACTGTTTGGGTGCATGGCAGAGCTCGGAAGGGAAGGAGCGCCGTTTGACTTTTTCAACGCAGAATTGGCTGGGGCTGGACGCCATGTCGTGTTTGGAGAGCTCCTGATCTGCCTAAACAGTGGAAACCCCCACAAATGACACCATTTTGGAAACTAGACCCCTCAAGGAACTTACCTAGATGTGTGGTGAGAACTTTGAACCCCAGGTGTTTCACTAAAGTTTATAACGCCCGAGCATGAAAATAAAAAAATCATATTTTTTCCACAAACATGATATTTTAGTCCCCAACTTTTTATTTTCCCAAGGGTAACAGGAGAAATTGGCCCCAAGAGTTATTGTCCAATTTATCCTGAGTACGCTGATACCCAATATGTGGGAGAAAACTACTGTATGGGCACACGTCGGGGTTTGGAAGGGAAGTAGTGACGTTTTGGATTGCAGACTTTTATGGAATGGTCTGCGGGCGTCATATCGCATTTGGAGAGCCCCTGATGTGCCTAAACAGTGGAAACCCCCCACAAGTGACCCCATTTTGAAAAATAGAACCCACAAGGAACTTATCTAGATGTGTGGTGAGCGCTATGAAGCCCCAAGTGCTTCACAGAAGTTTATAACGTACAGCCGTAAAAACAAAAAAATCATTTATTTTTACTAAAATGATATTTTCGCCCCCAATTTTTTATTTTTCCAAGGGTAACAGGAGAAATTGGACCAAAGAGTTATTGTGCAATTTGTCCAGAGTACGCTGATACCCCATATGTGGGGGTAAACTACTGTTTGGGCGCATGACAGAACTCAGAAGTGAAGGAGCACCGTTTGACTTTTTCAACGCAGAATTGGCTGGAATTGAGATCAGACGTCATGTCACATTTGGAGAGCCCCTGAAGTGCCTAAACAGTGGAAACCCCCCAATTCTAACTCCAACCCTAACGCTAGTCCAACCCTAACCATAACCCTAACACACCCCTAAGCCCAACCCTAACCCTAATCCTAACTTTAGCCCCAACTCTAACCCTAACTTTAGCCGCAACCCTAACACTAATGGGAAAATGGAAATAAATACATTTTTTTAATTTTATTATTTTTCCCTAACTAAGGGGTGATAAAGGGGGGTTTGATTTACTATTTATAGCGGGTTTTTATGATTGGCAGCTGTCACGCTAAAAGACGCTTTTTATTGCAAAAAATAGTTTTTGCATCACCACATTTTGAGAGCTATAGTTTTTTCATATTTTGGCCCACAGAGTCATATGAGGTCTTATTTTTTGCGGTACGAGTTGACGTTTTTATTGGTACCATTTTTGAGCACGTGACATTTTTTGATCGCTTTTTATTTCGATTTTTGGGAGGTTAGAATGAACAAAAATCAGCAATTCATGAATTTCTTTTGTGAGGCATTTATACCATTCCGCGTGTGGTAAAATTGGTAAAGCAGTTTTATTCTTCGGGTTAGTACGATTACAGCGATACCTCATTTATATAATTTTTTTATGTTTTGGCACTTTTATACAATAAAAACAATTTTGTTTTTCTTTATTCTGCAAGCTATAACTTTTTTATTTTTTCGCTGATGACGCCGTATTGTGGCTCGTTTATTATATTGGTCTTTTTGATCGCGTGTTATTCCACTTTTTGTTCGGCGGTATGATGATAAAGTATTGATTTTTTTGCTTTTTTTTTTTAAGGGGTTCACTAAAGGGGTTAACTAGTGGAACAGTTCTATAGGGCGGGTCGTTACGGATGCGGTGATACCAAATATGTGTACTTTTATTGTTTTGTTTTTTTTATTTACAGGAAGAAATACATTTATTGGGGAATATTTATTTTTTTTCTCCTTTATTTTGGATTTTTTTTTTACACTTGTGATTTTCATATTTTTAACTTTTTTACTTTGTCCCAGGGTGGGACATCACTGTATATTGTCGGATCGCTGGTCTGACAGTGTGCACAGCACTCTGCGAGACCAGCAATCTCACAGGCACTACTGCAGGCTTCCTCAGCGCCTGCTCTCAGCCAGGGGTGGATTAAGGGTAGCCAGGGCCCCCCGGTCATGTGACAGGGTCATGTGACAGGGTCAAGCGACGGGGTCAGGGCCGGCTCCAGGATTTCGAGGGCCCCGGGCGAAAGAGTCTCAGTGGGCCCCCCGCCCCACATTAAGGCTATGTGCACACGTTCAGGATTTTTGGTGGTTTTTTTGCATTTTTGTGGCAGTTTTCCGCTGCAAAAAAGCTTAAAAAACGCATGCATTAAGCATCCTATTGTTACAATGCATTCCGCAATTTTTGTGCACATGCTGCTTTTTTTTCAGCAAAAAAAACGCATCGCGGAAAAAAATGCAGCATGTTCATTCTTTTTCTGGAATCGTGATGATTCCGCCGCCATAGGAATGCATTGAACCCCTTACTTTCCCCATGTGGCTATGCCCACCATGCACAAAATGAGCGGTTCATGTGCGGTTGGTACCCAGGGTCTGGAGGAGAGGAGACTCTCCTCCAGGCCCTGGGTACCATAGCCATGTTACAATAATGAAAAAAAGTGATATTCTCACCTTCCGGCGACCCCCGCAGCCTTCCCGCCTCTCAGCGACGCTCCCGGCCAATCCCGTTCCCAGTAATGTCTTGCAACAATGACCTGTGATGACGTAGCGGTCTCACGTGATGCTACGTCATCTGGGGTCATTGTCGCTATGCATTACTGGGAATGGGATTGGCCGGGAGCGTCGCTGAGAGGCAGGAAGGCTGCGGGGGCCGCCAGAAGGTGAGAATATCACAATTTATTATTTTTTTAAATTATTTTTAACTTTAGATCTGTTTACTATTGATGCGGCATCAATAGTAAAAAGTTGCTCACACGAGTCAAACACTTGTGTGACTCGTGTGACCAACCTGTCAATCAGTTTTCCAAGCGATGCTACAGATCACTGGAAAACACTAGCATTCTGCAAGCTAATTACGCTTGCAAAATACTAGTTTTTAGCGGGAATACACATACCAATAAAATGTGTATTTCCCGCGGTAGGGAGATGCGGAATTGCCACGGAAATTTCCGCGGCAATTCCGCCACGTGTGCACATAGCCTAACACATACCACGATTCATGATGCATGGATACAGCAGAGAGATATAGGTATAGTACAATGCCAGATTTCACATCCTACAGACTCACACAAGCCAAGTTTTTTTTTCTTTTCTGGCAGTTGCAGCTGTTATCAGATTCATCTTATTGAAGTGTGACTGTCACTATGCATGAAGCTAGTAGTTTATCACTTGGGACTCAAGTAGGGACAGTCACACTTCAATAAGATGAATCTGGTAACAGCTGCAACTGCCAGAAAAGAAAAAAAAAACTCGCCTGTTCTCACTGCAGAGCTGGCTCATTGCTTTCACAGCAGGGAGCCGGCTTTGTTATCAGCTCGTTCACGGAGTCTGTACTCACTGTCTAGTCACTGACACTGCCGCAGGACTCAGGAGCCGTCACTAGTCGGAGGAGCCTCAGCGAGCGCTGGAAATCTGTGCAGTGCCGGGACCATCTCTCTCTCTCTGTCAAGCTGCCTGCACACAAAGCTTCTGTCCTCCTCTGCCGCCTGCCTCTTCAAATCTCCGTCTCGTCACTTCCTCCCTGGCTGCAGCACCAGTGAGAAGAGACAAGGGGGGAGCTCTACTGCACTCCACCAATCCTGACCGTCTGGATTCATATAGAAGCGCGTCTGCTGCTGTGAACATGAGTGGGCCCCCTTGTCTCGCCAGGGCCCCGGCACTTGCCCGGGTGTGCCGGGTGCTGATGCCGGCCCTGGACGGGGTCATCATATACCTGAAACAGATTATTCCAGACGCCTCCACCCCTCGAACTGTCCACAGTCCCACCGCTTTCTCTTGGAAAAACTCCACTTCTCACCTATCATACATTAAGGGTATGTTTCCACTATCAGGAAACAGTCCGGAATTGCTGCGTGTTTGACGCTGTGCGTTGGCGCAGCGTCAAACACGCAGAGTCCAGATGTTACAGCATAGTGGAGGGGATTTCTAGAAATCCCGTCTCCACTATGCGTAAAAACACGCAGGCGGAAGACCTGCGTTTCCGGACATGCGGCGCGTCTTTTCAGACCACAGCATGCCCTAGTCTCTTGCAGCGACGCTGCGTCGCCGCAAGGGAAATAACACAGGGCTATGCAGCCCTGCGATCATTCCGGATGTGTTCCGGAGGTGTCCTGAACACATCCGGAAAGAGCGCGCGTACAAAAGGGGGCGGGGCTTTGGGAGGTGCGGAATTTCCGCTCCGTCCAAAGCGCTGTGGTTCCGGACCGTGGAACCACAGCCTAACTGTAATGTGTGGAGTACAGTTCATATAGCGTCTTGTGCTTGGGTGCGATGAAAACACATGAGACACAGGTTTGATATAGAAGGTCTTGTATTACTTCATACAAGTGGCAAAAATAGTCACACAGTTTGCAGATACAGAAGCAGGAGACACAGCAGGCCAGAGTAACTTAAGCTCAGCAATCACTCTCCAAAACAGGTTCAGGATCTCTTCTCTGTTACCGTAATTCCATGCAAACGTGGATTTATCAAATAGCAAGGTTCCAGAGTCCACATGTGTTCCAAGGTTCCTCAGAAGGAAATAGCTGGAGTACAAAGTCCAAGGCTTCCAGGAGTCAGGTCACAGGTTCACTGCAGGCTTGATTCTGAAGCACTGATTGCTCAGCTGTGGCTGCTTAAGAAGCAAGAGGGAGAGAATCAGGGCGGGAACATGAAAGCTGGAAACTCCATATTGACTGAGGGCAAGATAGCTGCAGCAAGACAGAAAGTAAAATGGCTGACGGAAAAACTGAGTTTCAAGAAACATGTACAAGAACCTTACATTACTCCCCCTTAGGGACAACCTCCGGATGACCTCAGACCAGGCCTTTCTGGGTACCTCTGATGAAACTGGCGGAGCAAGCGAGGAGCATTAACGTTATTGACTGGTTCCCATGAGTTGTCCTCCACTGGGTAGCCCTGCCATTTAATCAAATATTGTAACTGATTTCTGTACAACCTGGAATCTAGAATCCTTTCCACCACAAACTCTTCCTGACCATCGACCAGCACCGGGCCAGGGCAAGGAGAAGAACGTCCAGGAAACGTATTGGGTGTTGCAGCCTTTAGCAGGGATACATGAAAGACAGGGTGGATTCTCATAGTTCTGGGCAGTTGAAGACGACAAGCAACGGCACTTATAATTTTACTGATTTTATAGGGTCCAATGTACTTATGTCCCAACTTAGACAATGGAATCCTTAACTTAAGATTTCTGGTTGACAGCCAGACCAGGTCTCCTACCTTGAAAGCTGGTGCAGGTTTACGAAATTTATCTGCTGCTTTCTTGTACCTTTCCTGAGCCAATTCCAGATTTCCCTTTAGAAGATCCATATTCTTTTGTAAAGACGTGATTCTTTCAGCCACTGCTGGCAAAGGCGTTTCTATGGGAAATCGAGGAAGAATGTTAGGATGATAACCTAAATTGGAGTAAAAAGGAGACTGCTTAGTGGAGGCGCTCTGAGAGTTGTTATAAGAGAACTCAGCCAGTGGAAGTAGATCCACCCAATCATCCTGTAGGTGGCAGATAAAGCAGCGGAGATACTGCTCCAGGGTCTGATTGGTTCGTTCTGTCTGTCCATTAGTCTGGGGATGAAAAGCAGAAGAAAGGTTTACTTTAATGTCCAATGCTGCACAGAAATTTTGCCAGAACCTTGAAGTGAATTGCACCCCTCGATCCGAAATAACCTCATCTGGTACTCCATGTAAGCGAAACACATTCTTAATCATCAAATCTGATGTCTGTTTTGCAGTGGGTAAGCCGACACAAGGGATAAAATGAGCTGCCTTTGTTAAACGATCAACCACCACTAGAATGGTGTTTTTCCCTTGAGAGGTTGGTAACTCCACAATGAAGTCCATAGAAATGGATCCCCACGGGCGGGACGGGGTGGGAAGAGGTTGCAACAGACCAGTTGGTGAGGAGCGAGGTGTTTTGCATCTTGCACAGACTTCACATGAAGTGACATAGTTTAAAACATCTTTCCTGTAAGTGGGCCACCAAAAGAAACGAGAAAGAAATTCCTGTGTCTTTAGAATTCCTCTATGCCCAGCTATCTTGGAATCGTGAATGAGTTGCAATACTCTCAATCTGACTGTTTCAGGAATATACAGACGTTGTCCCTGAATCCACACACCATTCTTAAAGACAAGACTTACGTCCCTTGGGGGTTGTGCCAACAAGGAATCCGCATGGTATGCTTCCTTGATGTCCTTAAGTAGGTCTTGATTATGAATCACTCCCAGGAATCTAGAGTCAGGAAGAATAGTCTTAGGAGGAGCAAGTGGGCGGGTCTCTGCTGAATGAATCCTAGAGAGTGCATCAGCCTTTCCATTGTGCGAACCTGGTCTATAAGAAATGACAAAATTAAATTGGTTTAAGAAAAGATTCCAGCGAGCCTGGCGAGGAGTCAGGCACTTAGCCGACCTGATAAATTCAAGATTACGATGGTCTGTCAGGACGACTATTTGCTGTGCAGCTCCCTGAAGAAGGTGTCTCCATTCTTTGAAGGCGGCAATAATGGCCAACAACTCTCTATTGCCCACATCGTAGTTCCTCTCAGCCGAAGACAACTGCTGGGAAAAGAAGGCACAGGGATGCAAGACATTCTTCTCACCTGTTCTCTGAGAGAGTATAGCTCCAACGGCACAGTCTGAAGCATCCACCTCTATTATGAAGGCAAGTTCGGGGTTGGGATGTACTAAGATAGGTGCGGTGGTAAATTTATCTTTTAGACGGGAAAATGCTTCCTGGGCTTGGGGAGTCCAGGAGAACCTAGACTCTTTCCGGGTAAGTTGGGTGATAGGTGACACTACCTCAGAGAAATTCCTAATGAAACGTCTATAGAAGTTGGCAAACCCGATGAAGCGCTGCACCTCCTTCACATTTCTAGGAATTGGCCAATCCTTGATGGCTTGGGTCTTGCTTCCATCCATACTAATTCCTTGTGTAGACAGTACATACCCCAGAAATTGAATTTCGGTCCTATGGAATTCACACTTTTCAAGTTTGATGTAAAGATGGTTTTGTCTTAGACGTTCCAAGACCATTCTCACATGTCCATGATGTTCCTCTGTGGAGTTAGAAAAAATTAGAATATCATCCAAATAAATTACCACGAATGTATCTAGGAGATCCCTGAAGATGTCATTCACCAAGTGTTGGAAAGTGGCTGGGGCGGTACTCAGACCAAAAGGCATAACTAGATATTCAAAGTGTCCATAGCGTGACCTGAATGCAGTCTTCCATTCATCCCCAGGTCTAATACGGACCAAGTTATAGGCCCCACGGAGATCCAGTTTAGAGAAAATTTTGGCATGCCGCACTCTCTCCAATAACTCAGGGATTAAAGGCAATGGATAACGGTTTCTAATAGTAACCTTATTGAGTTCCCTATAGTCTACGCAGGGTCTCAGAGATCCATCTTTCTTCTTCACAAAGAAGATGGGTGCACCTGCAGGAGATGAAGAGGGGCGTATGAAGCCCTTGGCTAGATTTTCGTCTATGTAATCCTTTAAAGCCTTTAGCTCGGGCCCCGCCAGGGGGTAGATCTTACCAAAAGGTATCTCTGCTCCAGGCAATAATTCAATTGGACAATCATATGGACGGTGAGGGGGAAGCTGGTCAGCGTTCTTCTTGTCACATAAATCCACATAGTCCTGGTATACAGCTGGTAGTTCAGGGACTGACATGGTTCCTTTAGGAACAGAGCAAGCTGAAACTTCTGGACTCATCTGTTTCTCTGGAAAGTGTAATTCCTTGGTCTCCCAGTTAATGGTAGGGTTCTGAGCCTGCAGCCATGGTAGCCCTAGAATAATGGGAAAGTGGGGAGAAGAGATAAGCATAAAGGACAGTTTCTCTTGATGATCTTTACCCATAAGGACCCTCAAAGGCTCCGTTTCCTGATCCACTGGTCCAGAGGTCAGCAGGGAGCCATCCACAGTTTACATCTGTACTGGAGTAGCCTTCTTCACTGAACGTATTCCCTGTTTCAGAGCAAAGGAGACATCCATAAAATTTCCACTTGCCCCTGAGTCGATCATAGCAGAGCTAGACACCCAGACTGAGTCAACCCAGAGTTTGATGGAAAGGAAGCAATGAGAATTGTTTTTCTTACAACTCAGCTGGGACACCGCTGAGGAAACTTGAAAAATTGCAGCGTTTACACAGTCATCGTCCTCAGAAGTAACGGAGTTTAAGTCCGAGAAATCAATATCTGTTGCTGCAGATCTCTCTGGAGCCTGAGGCTCGGACCTGACAGATCTCCTCTCGCAACACTCACAGTGAATGAGTGCTGCAGTAGTCTTACGAGAACGGCTGGGGCAGTTTATAATGAAGTGCCCTGACTTACCACAATAGAAACATAGATTTTCCTTAAAACGATGTTCTTTACGTGCATCACTAACCCGTCTTTGTAAAGAGTCCACCTGCATGGGTTCAGGTTCAGGTTCCCGTGTGATCCTACTCAAAGGTTCCTTAGCTGGGGAGGAAGGTAGGAAAAGGTTAGTGCGATTGCTTTCGAACCATCTCTCTTGCCTGCGTTCAGTCAGACGAGCATCAATACGGATGCAGTAGTTAATAAAGTCACCTAACGCAGTGGGAGGGTCGGCACGAGCAAGTTCATCCTTAATCAGTGGAGACAACCCTTTTCGAAAAATAGATTTTTTGGCGGAACTGTCCCAGGTGGTATCAAGGGCCCATCTCCTGAAATCCAAGGCATATTCGGCTACCGAGTGCTTACCTTGGTGCAAAGTTAACATGGCTGCTTCAGCTGTTGCACCTCGATTGGGGTCATCAAACACCTGCCCCATGGCTGAAATGAAAGCATCAAGATGATCCAAACATTCATCCTCAGTCTCAATCAGAGGGTTTGCCCACATCAAAGCCTTGTTGGTAAGCAACATAATTATAGTAAGCACTTTAGATCGTTCAGTGGGAAATTGTGAAGCATGTGCAGAAAAAAAAAGATTGCATTGGTTAATAAATCCCCTGAATTTCTCATGTTCACCGCCAAAACGAAAAGGGGGCAACTTGGGAATCCCAGAACTCGGGGCTACGGCAGGAGCCTGGACTCGCTCCTCTAGAACCTCAATCCTGGCTCGTAAATCCTGGGTAGTTTGTCCAAAGACTTGCAAATTGTGATTAGTGAGGTCCTGTAGGTTTGCAAAACGGGTTTTTATAGACTGTAAATCTGCAAGGATATTATCAGTCACTCCGCAAAGTTCCTTTATGCGGGCCTCCATCTTCCAGATCTTTTAAGACAGGAGTACTGGAAGGAGAAGAGAAAAAGAGAGAAAAAAAAACAATATTGTTTACCTGTGGTAACACTGCAGAAAAAAAAAAAAAATTAAGGGAACTGCTCACCTGGAATGGTTGTGAGAAGTCACAACCACTGTCATCACAGAAAGTACAACCGGACATCTGATATCCACAGTTACAGCAGACACAGCCTTCCAGACCCAGCAGACACTAACGTTTGGCTTCAGAATCTTGTAATGTATGGAGTACAGTTCTTATAGCGTCTTGTGCTTGGGTGCGATGAAAACACATGAGACACAGGTTTGATATAGAAGGTCTTGTATTACTTCATACAAGTGGCAAAAATAGTCACACAGTTTGCAGATACAGAAGCAGGAGACACAGCAGGCCAGAGTAACTTAAGCTCAGCAATCACTCTCCAAAACAGGTTCAGGATCTCTTCTCTGTTACCGTAATTCCATGCAAACGTGGATTTATCAAATAGCAAGGTTCCAGAGTCCACATGTGTTCCAAGGTTCCTCAGAAGGAAATAGCTGGAGTACAAAGTCCAAGGCTTCCAGGAGTCAGGTCACAGGTTCACTGCAGGCTTGATTCTGAAGCACTGATTGCTCAGCTGTGGCTGCTTAAGAAGCAAGAGGGAGAGAATCAGGGCGGGAACATGAAAGCTGGAAACTCCATATTGACTGAGGGCAAGATAGCTGCAGCAAGACAGAAAGTAAAATGGCTGACGGAAAAACTGAGTTTCAAGAAACATGTACAAGAACCTTACACTAACAGTTCCCATGACCAGATCACACATATAGCCAGCAGCTTTTGTTTTGGCCAAAAGATTTTTTAAGCCGCCACCATAACACAGTAGAAACTTTTGGCCGGGCTCTACTCTACTGTAACCTATTAAATATTTGTTAAAATATGCAATACAATTTAGGTATATTTTTATTTATTTTTCAATTTTTAAAATGACCAATAACACCACATACAAGGGACAAATACCACCAGACCACATATTACCACAACAGTGATCGAATAATATCACAGACAAGGAACAAATACCACAACACCATGACCAGAGCACATATTACCACCACAAAGTGACCAAATAGTACATACAAGGGTCAAATACCGCAACACCATGTCCGAGAACATATTACCACCACATAATGACTGAATACTACAATACTGATCAGTGATAAAAAAAAACAACACAATACTATCACCATAAGTGGCATTATACACAGGAGATCTGTACTTAGTATGCAGTGGCTGTGTACAGGTAATACAGCGATCACTGGTGACATTGTACACAGGACTTCTGTATATAGTATACAGTGTCAGTGTATAGGTAACACACTGACTCACCAGTGACGTCTCTAGGTGAAGTCCTTCATCTTTGTTTTTCATCTTTCATCCAGCACAGACCGCCATCACTTCTTCCAGCCAGGGCTCGTCTCTGCAGGAAATAACACAGTTATCTCGAGCTCCACTTGCAGAACACATTACTTAATTTTTCCCAACTTCTACATTACACCACATGAAGAAAAAAAGGCTACATAGTATCACTCTACACAGTAACAGGATCCCCCATTTAAAACAGCATCCTCAAAAAAATAAAATAAATACATCACTGCAGTAATATCCCTTAATTAGCCCCTATGGTAATAATATTCCCCATCCTGGCCCCCGTGTGTCTCATTTCTGGCTTCAGCCATATGTTCTCCCATCCTGCCCTCATGAATATCCATTCTGCCCCATATGATCTCCCCATCCTACCCCATGTGTCTCTATCGCATCCATCCTGCCCCATGATCCTGCACGATCTGTCTCCAACCCTGCCCCATCTGTCTCCAATCCTGCCCCATGTCTCCAATCATGCCCCGTATCTCCATTCTGCCCCCGTGTCTCACAGTCTGCCCCATGTCCAGCATTCTGCCCCATGTCTCACAGTCTGCCCCCATGTCCAGCATTCTGCCCCATGTCTCACAGTCTACCCCCATGTCTCACAGTCTGCCCCATGTCCAGCATTCTGCCCCCATGTCTCATAGTCTGCCCCCATGTCCAGCATTAATTTCTGCCCCCATGTCTCAGTACTCTGCCCCCATGTCCAGCATTATTCTGCCCCATGCTGCCTCACATTCTGCCCCATGTTCAACATTAATCTGCCCCCATGTCTCAGTCTGCCCCCATGCCCAGCATTTCTGCCCCATTCCTCACAGTCTGCCTCTGCTCCCCCATGTCCAGCATTCATCAATCATCATGTGACGTCCCGACTCCCCATCATGGCAGGCAGAATATTCTTCCCTCATGTGTCCAGGCAGTGAGTCTGTGGCCCCCCCGGCCCCGAGTCTCTCAGTCACAGTCTGCCCCGGGCCGCCGCTCAATAAAAAAAAACACGTTTTATTCTTACCTTGCCAACCGAGCTCCTGCGCCGAAGTTCCCTCCACAAGCGTGCACTCGCCGGCAACTGACAATGACGTCAGACGCCGGCAACGTGTGCGCTAGCCTGAGGCTGATGTCAGCTGCCACTGCCAGCCTCCGATTGGCTGGCGGGCGGCGGCTGTTAACTATTGACGTGCGGGCGCCCGCACGTCAATAGCGTTAAACTGCCGCAGCGCACCGCCGTCAGTGCAGTAATGCCCTGATGGCGGCGGCCCTGTGGTGGGCCCCCCACACCACTGGGCCCTGGGCTATCGCCCAGAATAACCCTCTTATAATCCGCCCCTACTTTCAGCAGACACTGAGGAAGCCGCCTCCCTGCAGGACCCGGCGGCCATCTTGGATCCGGGGTCTTGCAGGGAGGAAGGCTTCAGAACAGCGCTATCACATCGCGCTGTTCTGAGGGTCTCAGGGGAGCACGCAGGGAGCCCCCTCCCTGCGCGATGCTTCCCTGTGCCCCTGGTACACCACGATCATGTTTGATTGCGTGTGTGCCAGGGGTTAATGTGCCGGGAGTGGTCCGTGACCGCTCCTGGCACATAGTGCCGGGTGTCAGCTGTGATAATCAGTTGATACCCGGCCGCGATCAGACGCTCTCCCAGGAACGCGTCCGATCACTGCGACGTACTATCCCGTCCATGGTCAGATTGTCCCAGGTTTCATGGACGGGATAGTATGTCCAATGGCAGAAAGGGGTTAAAGTGTATAGCGCCCCCCAGACTTGGATTTTCTCCAGGGTCTCGGCTGCTGGGGGTAGCCGAGACCCCAGAGAACATGATTCGGGTCGGTTTTTACCAACCCTGCTTTTGCGATCGCCGTTGTTAACCGTATAACGGCGACCGCTAAAACAAAAAAGCCGCGATCTTGCTTTCACTTTCTCTATCCTCTGATGTGATCGCACATCACAGGAGAGAGAAATAGGGTCCCCGGTACCTCCCGGTGGTCCTCGGGCCCTCCGGTCGGTGCCGCCATCTTTGTCGGGAAGAAAATGGCGGCAGATTCCATTCATTCATTCAATGTACATTTTGATCACTGTGATAAACCCTATCACAGTGATCAAAATAAAAAAAAAGTAAATAACCCCCCCTTTATCACCCACTTAGTTAGGGAAATATAATGAAATAAAGAAAATATATTTATTTTAATTTTTCCATTAGGGTTAGGGTTGGGATTAGGGTTAGGGGTGTCTTGAAGTTAGGGTTGGAGCTAGAATTGAGGGGTTTCCAGTATTTAGGCACATTAGGGGGTCTCCAAACGCGACATGGCACCACCATTGAGTCCAGTCAATTTTGCATTCAAAAAGTCAAATGGTTCTCCCTCCCTTCCGAGCCCAGACGTATGCCCAAACAGTGGTTTACCCCATCAGTGTGTTATGGAAATTTAATTAGGATAAATGTATCCTTCAATGTTTGCTGCTTGCCGTGCCCAATTCTCTATTTAATGTCTTTTTGAGCGCTCAGAACGAAATGAGACTGTCCACAACGGAAGTGTCAGTATAGCAGTTCGTCAAGACTACTCATTTATTATTCATTCAAGGTTTTATACGTTTACAAAAAGGGGCTGGTTAGTCAATTAACATACAATTAAAAGCTGCTAGATTATTGGCTGTTCTAGTGTAAGTATGATAATTATGATAATTATGATAAAAGGCTGAAGTTGCAGATTTATTGTTTTATGTTCTTTTGCCCTAGTTTTCTTGCATGACTATAAAGTAAACAATAGATATCTATTAAAACTTTCTGTACTTTATGAAGGCCAGTCGTTTAAAACGACTGATTACAGCTGACATCAGCTTTTGCATAGATATGTGTGAACACAGGATTTTTAGCAAGTGAGATCTATCTAACTGTGAATGCATATATATGAATATACTTTGAATATATGGAATACATATATATTTCCATGACAGTCCCCCCTTAGATACCACTTGCCCTAAAAACCTGCTCCTGGCCCAAAGCGCTGCAACTCTTTTGTGCTGCCGGCGGGTTGAGAATATGCCTTGCGCGTGCCTCCCCCACCGAATACAGACTTTTCGCAAATGGGCGGTCAGGAGGACTGTCCCTTGTCGGGGGTTTATGTGTTTGCAATCATAGTCTCTTTATTTACCTGCATGTTCAGAAAAAAAAAACGTGTGTATTCTTCATCAGGTAGGTCATCTGTCTGGTCAGTCAGAGCATCCACGACATCCGTCATGGCTTAGGTGTCTCTCCTGGTACGGGAGCTTCCTTGCAATGCGATACGTGGATCCAAACAGGCTTTCCCTCTAGTTACACAGAGGTTGGTGTCATCTGGGGCTCTTGGACAGGACCATCAAATCTGGCAGTGAAGAGAAAAACTCGAGAATGGACATTAGTTTTTGACCAATTCAATTACATAAGCAAACAAGATATCATTTTGCATATTCTGCTGCTGAGGGAAGAATGCACCTAACTTGGGACTAGACCCAAACAAAATTTCGTATGGTGACAGCTTTTCTGGGTCTCTGGGAGTGTGCCTTACGCTAAACAGTGCAATAGGGAGTGTGTCATGCCATGGTTTGCGTGTCTCTTGGGCAATTTTCAGCATTCTATTCTTAAGTGTTCCGTTCAGTTTTTCTACCTTCCTGCTGCTCTGGGGGTGGTAATGAGTGTGTAGGCCTAAATCTGACCCTACTGCTAACCAGATCTCTTGTGTCAGATTTGCTGTGAATGCGGGTCCCTGATCACTTTCTATCATTTCTGGAACCCCGTATCTGCACACTATTTTCCGAAAGTAGCTTCTTTGCAGCAGTCTTTGCTGACTTGGAAGGCTTCTGTCCATCTTGAAAATACTTCTTTGACCACAATGGCGTATTTGAATCCTTCACTTGGCGATATCTGGATGTGGTCTATCTGGATCCTTTGAAGCTGGTAGAGTGGTCTTTCCAGATGAGGTGAGGGGGACTTTCTTCCATACGTCCAGGCTTGCATTTGCCGCAGGTCAGACAGCTGCTGGTGAATTTGGCTGTTAGGGTGGAGATCCCTGAAGCGAACCAGTAAGCACCAATCAGATCATTCATCTGTGTCTTTGATATGTGGGTGTGGGTCCATGTGCCCATTGGACCACCATAGGGTGCATACTTTGTGGTAGGCAGAGTTTGAAGTCTATTATTGATAGCCTTCCTTCTTCACATGTTGCTTTTTTCGCATTCAGCTCTTCTTCTCCTTTTGGAGCTTGGTCTTGCAACTTCTTTAGCAGATCCCAGGACGTCTTTTTGTCAGGTTTCTTGTCTTCAGTCGTCATGTAGTAGCCGTCCGGCTCTACAACCTTTCCCACTTCTCCATGCTATCTTCCTTTGGCCGCTTCTTTGGCTGCCATGTCCGCCATGTTATTGCCTCACGCCTCTTCTGTTCTCAGTTTTCCATGCACTTTGATTTTTCAAATTGCCACCATTTTGGAAGTTGGAGTACACCCAGCAGGTCCCTGAAGGCTCCATGATGTTTCACGGTTGTCAAGTTTGCTGTGATGAAGTCCCTTGTAGCCCAGATGGGCCCAAAGTCGTGTGCTATGCCATGCGAGTACCTGTAGTCGGTGTAGATGTTTGCAGTCTTGCCTTCTGCCATCTGGCAGGCCTTCGTCAGCGCTATCAGTTCTGCTTCCTGGGCTGACAGGCTAGGTGACAGACTTCTGGACCACAGGATTTCTTGATTGCTGGTCACTGCACTTCCTGTGTTGAAACTTCTTCATCATCTGCAAATCTGGAGCCATCCAAGTAGAGGATAAATTCTGTAAATTTTGTTCTGGAAAGTCCATATTGTATCCCCCCTTGGGAGTGGGAGTAGAGTGGCCGGCCGAGGACTGTAGGTCTGGAGACGGTGACATTATGAAACAAAGGCGATAGAGGCGCCACAAAGATGCTGGCGGTGGGGAGATTATTGTTGTTTGAGCTTGATTGAAGATTGCCAAGATGTCATGTGGAGTGAGAGTTTCCAGTGGCTGTCCAAGAGTGATGTCAGCAACCTTGTCCAGGAGGGTGTGTGCTGCAGATACTGCCATCAGGCAGGAGGGTGCTCCTCTTGCAACTGGATCCAAGCGGGCTGAGAGGCAGCCTAAAAGTCTCTGTTTTCCCCCTGAATCCATATTAGGACTCCAGTAGCATGACCTTCTTTCTTCCATCAGGTAGACGGAAAGACTTCTTGTAGTCAGGTAGGCCTGGTATTGGCGCTGAGACTGTGGAGTTCTTCCAATCTCCTGAATGGGTTGAAGGCTGCGTCTGATAGAAGGAGCGGGGTTGCGTTGATGCAAGCGCACAGAGGCTGCATTAGGACTGAGGCATCAGGGATCCAGGTTCTGCAATACGACACTAGACCAGGGAAGGCCTGCAGCATTCTTGGAGTTGTTGGGGGAGCCATCTTCTCCACAGTGGTCTTCCAGTCTTTTGACATATGTTTCGTCTGGTGGGCAATACAGTGTCCCAGGGATGTAACTTGCTTCTGACATCACTGGACTTTGTTCTTCCAGACCTTGCGTTGCTGTTCTTTCAGGTATGTAGGAGAGACAAGGAATAGACTGTGCAGGTGTCGATGTCAACCACACAAAAGAGAAGGTCATCCACGTGTTGTAGAAGAGTGACTCTTGCATTTCTGCAATCCAGTTGACGAGGATGGAGGACATTGTCTTGGTGAAACTTGAAGGGCTTGTTTTGAGCACCTTGAGGCAACACTGTCCATATGCACTGCACTGGTGCGTGAAGGCAGGCCTCCAGGTGGAGGGGAAACACTGAAGAAGGTACTGGCCAGGCTGATCACCGTGAATACCGTTGCGGTGACTGGGACTTTTGAGAGCAGAGTGTGCGGGTTCAGCACTGTTGGGGTTTCAAATACCGTACCCTCTTTCACGGCCTCCAGGCCTTGCACCATTCTGAACTCAGTGGGGTTTACAGTCTTTTTCTTCACTGTGGAAAGCTGGGATTGATTCCGATGGGCGAGGCAGCCCAGTTTTGCCTTGTCCTTCACTATGCGGCAGGGGACTCCCATCTCCCGGCACAGAGCTGGCGAGAAAACAAGCCGCCTACTAGGATCCACATCATGAGAGATGACGACCAGCTGGCTTTCTTGTTCTCCACCAAGGCAGTCACTGTGTTAGCACCTGCTCTGGTCACAGGGGGTCTTCTTGTTGGGACGTCTCCTTCACCGGCTGCTTTTTTCTCAGCAGGGCCATCAGTAGTTTCTTTTTCTCCAACTGATCTCAGGTCAGTATTTGTGCACAAGTTTGAAGAGCTGAGTGGCCTTTTGCCGGTCTAGGGCCTGGGTGAATTGGTTGACTGCAGGGGCACCTCCTGGTGCTGCAAAAGATGAACTTCTGGCATTGGAGCCGGATGAGGTGTTGCCATTCCATGAAGCGAGTAGGGTCCTTCTTGGTTGAATATCCTGGCCAATGTCAAAGTTCTCAGGCCGTCTTCTTAGGCGAGTTCACTTAGACCTTCAGTTGGTCAGAGACTTCTTGACTCTGGGTGATGGAGTGGCTTTTCTGGTACTATGTCCAGCACCTCCTGTGATAGGTCTGCAGTGTGGTTGTTCCTGTTTCTTCTTGGGTCAGGGGTGAAGAAAGTGTCATGGTCCCATCTTCCTGGAACACTCTGGTCGCTTTCAGCTTCTGCAGTAAGTCCACTCCCAATAGGTTGAGGGTGCAGGTCTTTGACACAACAAACTGGGACATGATGGAGTTGTTCCACACGCTCAGGGGCTTCATAATCTGGAAATATCTGACTTGACCATCAATTCCCATGCAGGAAGCAGAAGATTCTGATAGATAGGTGAGGTTTGCGGAGTTCCACAAGAAAAGATACTGACTACCCATCCACTCTCAGGATATTGGGTCCCACTGGTGGGGTTCCACTGTGGACTTGGTGTGCTCCTGTCCTATGGACGGGGTTCTTCACTGCTTTCGGTGTTTCTTCTTCTTCTTTGCGAAGTCAGGTGTTCTGCACCGGTTACCGGAAATAGACCAAACTCGCCACAGTTGTAACAACCGGACATCCCTTCTGTCCACGGCGGACTCAATCCTTTTTGCTACTGCGAGCAGGGTATCCATTGCTATTGAGTGTACTCAGGCTTGGCTACTATCAGTGGTTTCCTGATTGTTCTCTCAGTTCATGACAAAAAGCCTGTGCCAATATCCGTCTGTGTGTCTGATCATGGGTAAATGAGAGCCCAAATCTTTGAAACACTTGCATTACCCCTGTCATGGAACTTCTCCACAGACCTCTGTCTTGTCTTGACTCATGTCACATGTAGACTGCAGAGTTTGTCCTGTCAGTCTTGCTTTTGGCCCATTCTCTGAGTTGTCATTAGCTTTGGTCCCTGTCTCCCAGGCATACCGCATCTAACTCTGTTGGAAGTCTTGAAGTGGTTCTCTCATAATTGGCCAGAATGCATCACCTGCTTTTATTTCCATTACGGTCCAGAGATCAATCCAGGCTGCTGCATATGTTCGCTGGATCTGCTGCATTTTTTGGCAAAATGGCATGGGGTGTATCCCTGGGTCTGGCAGCATACTGATCACTGGCTTGGGATGAAGGGCTCATAGGATGGTGCCTCTACCTGTCCCCTGCTCTCTTGGTGCTTGTGGGTTTTCTTCCCTAGTATTGGGCAGCATGTGGACGTTGCATCTTCATCTTCATCAGATAAGAAGTGACATGGTGTACTTGGTGCATACACTGGGTGAGATTTGGGCTTAAAAGTTGTCTTGCTGCATGGGGATTTCCCACTTCCTTGCTGAGGCTGCGGTGGATCAGTGTCATGGTTCCATGCTGGCAGCCCTGCTCGGCACTGAGGTTCCTCATTTGTGTCTGTAGCTACACTACCCCCCTGTGATGCCCTAGCTGTGGGCTCTGCTAGTTTTTGTGTCTGGGGGCTACCTGCAACATTTTGTGTAGGGAGATTTGCACTTTCTTCTCCTGATATAATGACTAGCAATGTTTGTACTGTGCTTGGGATAGACAGGGTGCCCTGTGCTGGAGACACTGAATACAGGGACACCACATTGCTTTGATTGGGTGTTGACCCAGTTGATAACGAAGTAGAAAAAAAAGGAAGAGAAGGGAGGTGTGAGGGAGGAGTGAAAGAGGAGGGGAGAGAGATGGAGGGGAGGGTAAAGAAGAGGTGGAATGTGCCTGAGAGGAGGAAGGAGGAGAGCAAGCATGAGCAGGTGGGTGTGGTGTGGGAGGAGAAAGGGAGGAAAAGGAAAGAGGGGAGGGAGAGAAGAGTGAAAGGGGGAAAAGAGAGAAAGATGGAAGAGAGAGAGAGAGGAGAAAGATGGAGGGAGAGAAGTAGAAGATGAAGAAGATTTGAGAGTTGGAGAGGAAGAGATAGAAGAAGAGGAAGATGAAGAAAATGGATGTGTCAGAGATGTGAGGGAGGGGAAAGAAGGAATGAGAGGGATGGCAGCGAGGAAAGAGGAGAAAAGTCTGAAGAAGAAGGAGAAAGGGACTGAGAGAAGAAAAAGGAGAGGGTGTCCCCCCTGTGGCTCTTGAGAGGGGATGGTTGAAACAGAAATGCCTTCTCCCTGTGGAGAGAGGCGGGGAGAGTTTTTCCCTGTGCAAGGCTCCTTATTCAATGAGAGCAGTCTACACCTGTCCCGTGTCTCCACATGATGGACATGTGCTGTGTGTGACTCTGAATTCTGCTCTTGTGACATGTCAGTGATCTTTTTCTCACAGACGATTTAACTCCTTTTCAATCTTATCTACATAAAAAATCACTTCCTAGTCCGTTCAAATTAACTTGCTGTACCTTTTACACGATGCACCACTGCTCTTTTATAGCAGATGGTAATCTATTAACAAACTTTCCCGTTACCTTTCAAACAACAAAAACAAGAAAAAACATTTCATTATGCAGCGTAAAGGCTGCCTGTCTATTTGCTTCTCACGTACTCTGACCTTCTATTCACATGCCTAGCCCTTCGATTCTCACGTACTGTGTCTATTCCAAAAACCTATTCAACAAAGGTGATTAAAAATCTGAAAACTGCTGCACTCTGGTTCTGTGCGTCCTCGCCGAATGCCCGACGGGAGGGGCTAGTCAAGCCGCTGCGCAGTTTGTGTGTGCGCTCTCCCTCATCCTGCAATTTTCCTTATCTGTGGAGTGACCTTGGTCTAAAGCAAGCTAGTAGAGAGAGAAAAAAAATGGTTGGAGCATAAAACTCTAAAGTAAATTGATTAGAAAAAAAACTCTCCAAAATTATTTAAAAGTGTACTTAAAAGAAAAACTTTAAGAACAAAAGTTAGATTTAGTAAAAAACTCTAGAAAAAGAAAAAAATAAATTCACCAAAAAGGGGAGAAAAGAAAAACCGTCTTAATCATAAAACTCTGAAAAACAACCCTTGTTACTAAAACAGCTAATTAAAAAAAAACAGAAAAGAGGTGGAAAAACTGATTGTAAAATGATAAAAACAAAAAGAAAAGTACTTTAAAACTTTTGTCTGGTAGCGTAGGCTTTTTCCCACCGCGCCTTCTGGAATGTCATCTCGCTGCTACCAGCACTTCCCCCCTCCCTTATATCTCTGCTTGCTGTTTCTACAGGCACTGAAATCACGTATCAAAAAAAAAAAAAAATTATCCCTCAGAATAGCAAAAAATGAATATAGTTCAGACTGAATGCCTAAGAATTTTCACGCTTCAGCCTGTAGCCAAAAAACTATCTTAAAAAGATCAAAACCAGGAAACATGTGACAACGTGATTAGCAGAGGAGGGGGGTCAAAGGGGTTTCTCGCTGCTCTCTGAATAAGATTTAAAGCGACAGTACCTGCAAGACAGACAGTGACATGTACAATGAGACAGACACCCGGGAGAATACGAATCCCTCTTTTGATGATCTGTGACACATACAAGCTGCTCTGGTAACTGATAACTCACCAATTGCACTGAGCACGGCGATGCTCAAGGTCTATCGCTTTCTGTACCGTACGCCCTGGCCGGTGCGCCGGTCACAGTAATCTGTAATAGCCTTAATCAAAATTCTCACTATCCACGTCTGATTTGACTGGGATGACCTCCCGGAGCGTGGACAATTATTGTGAGAACTTATCCAAACAAAGCTCCTGCCCCTCACACCTGGATTCTTTCTGGGATGGCCTCCCTCCTGTGTGTGAAAGATTTCTGCGGGAACTTATCCAGCAATTTGTCTTTTGCTATACAGCCCCCAGAAACAACTCGGCTTATATCCCAGGGCTTTTGGATAAGGGTATGGACTTTTTACACAACCTGGGAATGCGGTGATGACCACGTCCGACCGGCTAGAAGTGTAGGCTAGGACTAGGCACAGGGAACATTCAGGTAAGATGACAGAGTTTTCTTACCTTACTTATGGAGCTGCAGTCTCCATTCCGTGTACCAAGGCCAGGGCCAACACCCCTGTCTCTCCAGTCGGCTGGGTCCTCGTGCGTTTCGTCCAATGCCCCGCGTGCAGGTGCCAACTGTTATTGAAATTTAATTAGGATAAATTTATCCTTCAATGTTTGCTGCTTGCCGTGCCCAATTCTCTATTTAATGTCTTTGTGAGACAGTGAGGGTATGTGTGATGAATGGGGTGTACATTTCACCTAGGTACTTTGCTGACTGGTATAAGGGAAATGTATGGCTTTGTAAACCTAGTGGTAGAGAAAGGTCACTACACCTTACATTCATTACACACTTGCAGCTCAGGCCTGAAACTACTCAGGTGTTAATTAGGAGACCAGAAGTAGGTGTCTGCGAACACAGACAGAGAGCTCGCTTAGTCTGGACAAGGAGTCCAGGCACAAGAAGGAGTCTCCAGGAGTATGAGCTGTCTCAGTCTGGGTGCTCGATGTACCCCGGACACAGGAGTAGTCTCTGTGAGAATCCATGCGGATAGCTGCTGAATAGGAGGGGAGCTCTCTCAAGTCTGGACGTTGAAGGTGCCTTCAGACACAAGGAGGAGACTCTGTGAAACTCCATGCTGGTAAATGCTGAACATATGTGTTGTTTTGGCTCAGGCTGTTAGAGTCTGATCCCAGGTAGATAGGGAAATCTATCTAAGTGTAGTAAGTGGCTGGACAAGCCCAGGTCTTATGTTTATGATTTGGTTTTGATTATGTTCTGTTTGCTGTAGACTTTAATAAAACTGGTTGCGGCCAGTTTTTACCAGAACTGCTGTCTGTGAATGAACTGTTTCCGTGCCACTCCGTCTACCCGGACAGCGATCCCAGAGCTATATCCCCTGAAAAGCTTACAATTGGTGCTAGAATGTGCGTGCAGCACAGTGGCGAGAGACAGCAATAAAAGGTGAAGTCTGTTGAAGCAGCAGCAGAAAAAAAAAGTGTGTCAGCAAAAGAAACGTCTGTTGGAGCAGTCTTAAAGAGACAGTAGCCCTAATAGAGTTTGCAAAAGAAAAAAAAAAAAAGTGTGTCTGCACAGCAAAGCTGAACTTGTTGTGGAAAAGACTGTGGAGTGTGCAGCAGCAAAGGAAAAGTCTGTTGGAGCAGTCTTAAAGAGACAGTGGCCCTAATAGAGTTTGCAGAGAAAAAAAAAAAAAAGTGTCTGCACAGCAAGGCTGAATTTTCTGTGGAAAAGACTGTGGAGTGTATATGTCTTGAGTGAAGACTGCCGTTGTTGAGACAGAGAAGTCTGACAGCATGGATGACAGCATGGAGGCGCTGTTTGAACAAATGGCGCAAGTTAATGTGCAACATAAGACTGCCGTGGTTGAGACAGATAAGTCTGGCAGTATGGAGGAGCTTGTTAAGAAACACCTGCAGAGCATGCAGCAGGCCCAGCAGAGCTGGCAGCAGCAGCAGCAGGAGTTTAACCGATTGCTGAGGGAGCAGATTGCAGCTCTCAGCACCTCGTCCCCGAGTAATGTTGTAAAGGCACCTGCGTTGCCTGCAGTAAAGAAGCGGTTGGAGCCTGACGTCGGCCGTCGGGTCGGCATGGTTGAAGAGGTGATAGTGAACCGCTACACCCGAGCATGTCCTCCTGAGGTACAGCCAGAGGTCGGACAAGGAGACCACCAGGATGCCAATCGTCTGGTCAGCCTGATGGAGAAGGCCTTCGCCAGCAAAGACTGTCTCCGTGACCAGCCGTCTGAGAGGTCGTCACTTCAGAGTTCCCGGACGCTGAACTCTCGCGGTAAGAGCGTTCCAGCTGTTGGGGACATGGGGTATGCTGATAAGCGGGTTCAGGCCCGAGGGGACATGTGGGTGGAAAAGTGTGATGGACAGTGTTGGAGATGTCATGAAATTGCAGCCAACTGTCCAATAGAGGGGGAGCCTATGTATTGTGATGTTGGCAGATCCCTCTCTCTCTGTGCAGAACCTGGGTGTGTGTCCACCTCAGCCGAAGAGACTGGACCACAGGTGTCCCCGGTGGTTGTAAATGACTGCCCAGCACAGGCCCTCTTGGACTCAGAGAGTCCAGTGACTTTCGTGCGTGGCAGCCTGATTGATAGGGACTTCATCCCTGATAAGCACCTGAGTGTGGTGTGCATCCATGGAGACACCAAAGTCTACCCAGAGACTGCCGTGGACTTGGTCCCCAAACTCGGGGAGGTTTCATATGAAGTGGGGGTAGTGAAGAACCTGGTGCAACCCGTCATATTGGGTAATGACTTTCCCTGGTCTAAGGATCTCTGGGGGAAAAATGTTTCTGATGGACAGTGTGATGAAGCTCCTATTGAGGGTGCGCAGTCCCGAGGGGCGGAACACAATGCTAGTGGGCCGTTAAACTTATGTGATAATGATGATGATGATAATGATGATGATGATCATGATAATGATGATGACCATGATAATGATGCTGATCCTGATAATGATAATAATGATGACTGTGATAGTGATGAAATTCCTTTGCAGGTGATGTTGGGAGACGAGGATGGTGGTTCTCGGGAACCGAGTGTCCCTGACTTACCTGTGTCCTGTGACAATTTTGAGAGTGAGCAGTGGCGAGACCCCTCTCTTAAAACGGCCCAGGAAAATATAAATGTTCTAAATGAGGTTTCCCAAGAGCCTGGCTCTGAGGAGAGGTTTCCTCATGTTGCCATAAACACTCACCTGTTGTATAGGGACACTGAAGTCCAGGGAGAGGTCGTGAGCCAGCTCCTAGTACCTGAGCTATATGGAAGTATAGTGCTGGGGTTGTCACATAGTCACATACTTGAGGGACCACCTGAGGGAAACCAGGGACCAGATGGTGAAGTTAATGTTGTGGATGACATGTTAACTAAGGTTCCAGATCAAGATGTGAATGAGAATGAATTGTATAACCCTGACAGTGAGCAGGATGTGAATGAAAATGAAGTGTATAACCCTGAAAATGAGCAGGATGTGAATGAGAATGAATTGTATAACCTGACAGTGAGCAGGATGTGAATGAAAATGAAGTGTATAACCCTGAAAGTGAGCCAGATGTGGCTGAGAAAAAGGGGTCAGACAGGGATAGTGGTAGTGATAGTGAATCATCTGATGACAATCAAGCAACCAGTGCAAATGAGGAAGGCATGGTAGCAGAGGAGGTTGAGAGTCCTGAGAGGAAGGCTGATGCTGACCTTGCAGTCGGACAGAAGATGGCATCTGAAGATGTTTTACAGTTGGCCGGTTCCCTGGCGAAGACTAAGGTGAAAGGAGGAGAGCTGAGCTTTAAAGGCAGGACTCTGAAACTGAACACAGCCCAAGTAGATGCTGTTGGAAATGTGAAGTTACCAAGGTATGGTGTGGATCTGTATCGTGCCCAGGACTCTGAGGGAGATGCTGCAGAGGTGGAAAAAGCCATAGAAGTGGTAGTCACCAAGCCAGATGCCTCATCAGAAGCTGAGGTCTCAAGTGAAGCTGTGAGGAACAAGACTGAAGATATGGGGACTGACTCTGTCCAGGAATCTGTTTCTGCCGAAGACAGCGGCGTGGACGGGTTGCGGTTCGGATCAGTAGCTGCAACTCGTGAAGCTCAGGCTGGAAGTTCGGCGCCCGGAGCCCCAGCGGTGTTCCCGAGTGACACCAAGGATCTGGATAAGTCACAAGATGAGATTTTGAGACGTCAGGCTGGCGTTGGTGAGCTCAAGCGCACTTTCATGGAGTCTACATCGGAGCCACGTCCCAACAAAAGGGAAAAGCGGTGTGTCACTCCGTTGCCGCTGCAGACACACGGGAGCTCAGATGGGATGCAGAACGTGGTGGAAGAGAAGAATCCGGCGGGTTCTGAGTATACAGATGCAGCTATCAAGGAGAACTTGAGAGCTGGAATAAATGGAGATATTGGAGACCATAATGATGTGACTGAAGAGGTAGAATGTAAGACTGACGGTAGGGCTTCTGAGCATGTTCTACCAGAAGAGCCTGAAGAAGGGGCCGAAGACATAAAGGACGTCCAACAGGTACCAGATGAATTGATTACTTCTCAGAAAAAACTCCAAACTGTGATGAAGGAGTGTGATGAAAGCCATGAGCATCTTCGTGAGAAAGTCAATGAAGTAAAAGGAAGAATACAGGGAATCTCTTCGTTACAAGAGCAAATGCTGCTCAATAAGTCTAAGGCTCTATATAAGAATGCTGTTGTCACGGCAGAACATTACAATTCAGCTGGAGACTTAGCAGATGAATTATGTGTACTGCAAAAGAAAAACGATCAGCTCCTTCTACAGTCCCAATCATTTGAACAGTGTAGCTTAAAATGGTCAGAGACCATGGCAGAGGAGCTTAAGGTCTGTGAAATAGACTTTATAAGTCAACCGATATTCAAGAAAATAGATGTGCTAAAGAGGGTTCAAGGGGAACTAGAGAAAAGTGAAAAACCCCCTATACCTTCTGTGATAGTTGGTGACACATGGTCAGTGCACCAGGGACAGGAGGTACGTGAGTTTCTGAGGAAGAGTCAGCAGAAGTGTTCTGATGTGTCGGGTCGTACTTCTCTGGCCAGGCACTATATCGAAACTGAGCCCGGCCCTAAGGTCAAGATGAAACCGTGCAGGATACCCGAGGCCCGCAGAGAGCATAGGCCTGGGAGGGTACAGGGTAGTACGGATGCTTCAGATGAAGAGAAAGCTGATGTTGGCTATGGCTCAGGTGAAGATACAAATGACAATACTGAAGATGAAGCTGATGAGGGCCATGACTGGTCCAGAGTTCACTGTCTCTTTTGGATTGTTAACCAGCCCTCCGGTCTGGATGACCAGCCCTCCGGTCTGGAGAAGAGGGGGGGGATATGTGAGACAGTGAGGGTATGTGTGATGAATGGGGTGTACATTTCACCTAGGTACTTTGCTGACTGGTATAAGGGAAATGTATGGCTTTGTAAACCTAGTGGTAGAGAAAGGTCACTACACCTTACATTCATTACACACTTGCAGCTCAGGCCTGAAACTACTCAGGTGTTAATTAGGAGACCAGAAGTAGGTGTCTGCGAACACAGACAGAGAGCTCGCTTAGTCTGGACAAGGAGTCCAGGCACAAGAAGGAGTCTCCAGGAGTATGAGCTGTCTCAGTCTGGGTGCTCGATGTACCCCGGACACAGGAGTAGTCTCTGTGAGAATCCATGCGGATAGCTGCTGAATAGGAGGGGAGCTCTCTCAAGTCTGGACGTTGAAGGTGCCTTCAGACACAAGGAGGAGACTCTGTGAAACTCCATGCTGGTAAATGCTGAACATATGTGTTGTTTTGGCTCAGGCTGTTAGAGTCTGATCCCAGGTAGATAGGGAAATCTATCTAAGTGCAGTAAGTGGCTGGACAAGCCCAGGTCTTATGTTTATGATTTGGTTTTGATTATGTTCTGTTTGCTGTAGACTTTAATAAAACTGGTTGCGGCCAGTTTTTACCAGAACTGCTGTCTGTGAATGAACTGTTTCCGTGCCACTCCGTCTACCCGGACGGCGATCCCAGAGCTATATCCCCTGAAAAGCTTACAGTCTTTTTGAGCGCTCAGAACGAAATGAGACTGTCCACAACGGAAGTGTCAGTATAGCAGTTCGTCAAGACTACTCATTTATTATTCATTCAAGGTTTTATACGTTTACAAAAAGGGGCTGGTTAGTCAATTAACATACAATTAAAAGCTGCTAGATTATTGGCTGTTCTAGTGTAAGTATGATAATTATGATAATTATGATAAAAGGCTGAAGTTGCAGATTTATTGTTTTATGTTCTTTTGCCCTAGTTTTCTTGCATGACTATAAAGTAAACAATAGATATCTATTAAAACTTTCTGTACTTTATGAAGGCCAGTCGTTTAAAACGACTGATTACAGCTGACATCAGCTTTTGCATAGATATGTGTGAACACAGGATTTTTAGCAAGTGAGATCTATCTAACTGTGAATGCATATATATGAATATACTTTGAATATACGGAATACATATATATTTCCATGACAAGTGTACTCAGGACAAATTGCACACCAACTTTGGGGGTCTAATTTTTCCTGTTACCGTTGGGAAAATAAAAAATTGGGGGCTAAAAAAAATCATTTTTGTGGAAAAAAAAAGATTTTTTATTTTCACGGCTCTGTGTTATAAACTTCTGTGAAGCACTTGGGGGTTCAAAGTGCTCACCACACATCTAGATAAGTTCCTTAAGGGGCCTAGTTTCCAAAATGGGGTCAATTGTTGGGGGTTTCCATATCAGGGGCTCTCCAAACGCAACATGGCGTCCTATCTCAATTCCAGCCAATTCTGCGTTGAAAAAATCAAACGGCGCTCCTCCCCTTGTGAGCTCTGCCATGTGCCCAAAAAGTGGCTTATCCCCATATATGGGGTATCGGCGATTTTAGGAGACATTGCACAACAAATTGTGTGGTTCATTTTCTCTTTTAACACTTCTGAAAATAAAAAAAATTGGTTCTGAAGTAAATTTTTTGCAAAAAAAAGGTAAATGATAATTTTTTCCTTCCACATTGCTTTAGTTCCTGTGAAGCACGTAAAGGGTTAATAAACTTCTTGAATGTGGTTTTGAGCACCTTGAGGGGTGCCGTTTTAAGAATGGTGTCACTTTTGGGTATTTTCTGTCATGTACAACCCTCAAAATGACTTTAAATATGATGTGGTCCCTAAAAAAAAAATGGTTTTGTAAATTTTGTTGTAAAAATGAAATTGCTTGTCAACTTACCCTTATAACTTCCTAACAAAAAAAATTTTGTTTCCAAAATTGTGCTGATGTAAAGTAGACATGTGGGAAATGTTATTTATCAAGTAATCTGTGTGACATATCTCTCTGATTTAAGGGCATAAAAATTAAAAGTTTGAAAATTGCAACATTTTCTAAATTTTTGCCATATTTACATTTTTTTCATAAATAAACACAAGTCATATAGAAGAAATTTTACCACTAACATGAAAAATTGGGGGTAAAAAAAATGTCACGAAAAAACAATCTCAGAATCAGCGGGATCCGTTAAAGCGTTCCAGAGTTATTACCTCATAAAGTGACAGTGGTCAGAATTGTAAAAATTGGCCCGGTCATTAAGCTGCAAATTGACTCCGTCACCAAGGGGCTAACTATGTCCCTACAGACAGGCAGATCTCCTTCATAAACATTATATATTGCATTTATACACATTAAACATTTAACTTATAATGCTTACCAGAGTCTATCTTACCCTGTATTCACTATCTTACTGTATGTCCTAAATCTTAACCTATACCTGTTCCACACATACATTATTATTATTATTATTATTTATATAGCACCATTGATTCCATGGTGCTTTACATGAGAAGGGGTTACATACAAATTACGGATATCACTTACAGTAAACAAACAGGTAACAATCACAGACTGATAAAGAGGGAGAGAGGAACCTGCCCTTGCTGGCTAAAGCCCCCGTCTCACACAGCGATCTCGCTAGCGAGATCGGTGCTGAGTCACTAGTTTTGTGACGCAGCAGCGATGTCCCCTGTGATATCGCTGTGTGTGACATTCAGCGACAATCAGCCCCCTGCTGGGTATCGCTGATCGTCGCTGAATGTCCTGGACATTTTTTTGATCGCTGGTCTCCCGCTGGCCAGCACGCATCGCTGCGTGTGACAGGCGGGAGACCAGCGATCCGCTGGTAACCAAGGTACACAGCGGGTTTCCAGGCGCGGGGCTGTGCCTAGAAACCCAATGTGTACGTTGGATACCAGCGCCCTGATGCAGGGAGCTGGTAACCAAGGTACACAGTGGGTTTCCAGGCACCGCGCAGCATCTGGAAACCCGACGTGTACCTTGGTTACCAGCTCCCTGCATCAGGGCGCTGGTATCCAACGTACACTGCGGGTAACTAGGCGACGTTACCCGCAGTGTCGCTGTGCTGATCGCTGCCTGAGCTGCCTGTTTGGCAGCTCAGCAGCGATCATGTAGCGACACACCAGCGATCCTGATCGTTGTCGGGATCACTGATATATCACTATGTGAGACGTGGGCTTTACATTCTACAGGATGGTGGGGAAGGACACAGTAGGTTGTGGGGTTGCAGCAGCTCCAGTGATGGTGAGGTGGTAGTTCCAGTAGTGGTGAGGAGGTAGCGGGGATCATTGCAGGCTGTAGGCTTTCCTGAAGAGATGGGTTTTCAGGTTCCGTCTGAAGGATCCGAGTGTGGTTGATAGCCGGACATGTTGGGGCAAAGAATTCCAGAGGATGGGGCTATTCGGGAGAAGTCTTGGAGGCGGTTGGGTGAGGAGCGAATAAGTGCATACCTCCCAACCGTCCCGGTTTGAGCGGGACAGTCCCGATTTTGACCCCCCCGTCCCGCTGTCCCGCTGAGGACACTATGTGTCCCGCAGTGAGACGAGCCGCCACGCCCCCATGCACCCCTTGCTGCCCTCCTTGTCTCTACAGTTCAGCGGCTCACAGCTAGCAGTGACGCTACTATGATGTTCTCTTCTGTGCCCACAGGACCTGTGAAGAGGTCACAGGAGGGGAGGAGTCAGGGGTCACATGATCAGTGTCCTCTTGTGTGCAGGAATCTGCGCTGTGTTGGTTGTCATGGTGCTGGATGAGGGTAAGTTTGTGTGGGGTGGGGACTGTGGATGTAGCAGTGCTGTAGTGTGTACAAGTTGGAGTCGTGTGTGTATGAGGTGTACGGAGCGGAGACGTGTGTGTATGAGGTGTACGGAGCGGAGCCGTGTGTGTAAGAGGTGTACGGAGCGGAGACGTGTGTGTACGAGGTGTACGGAGCGGAGCCGTGTGTGTAAGAGGTGTACGGAGCGGAGACGTGTGTGTACGAGGTGTACGGAGCGGAGCCGTGTGTGTACCAGGTGTACGGAGCGGAGACGTGTGTATACGAGGTGTACGGAGCGGAGACGTGTGTGTACGAGGTGTACGGAGCGGAGACGTGTGTGTACGAGGTGTACGGAGCGGAGACGTGTGTGTACGAGGTGTACGGAGCGGAGCCGTGTGTGTACGAGGTGTACGGAGCGGAGCCGTGTGTGTACGAGGTGTACGGAGCGGAGACGTGTGTGTACGAGGTGTACGGAGCGGAGACGTGTGTGTACGAGGTGTACGGAGCGGAGCCGTGTGTGTACGAGGTTTACGGAGCGGAGCCGTGTGTGTAC
Source organism: Oophaga sylvatica (assembly GCA_033576555.1). Taxonomy (NCBI): domain Eukaryota; kingdom Metazoa; phylum Chordata; class Amphibia; order Anura; family Dendrobatidae; genus Oophaga; species Oophaga sylvatica. The sequence goes on along the minus strand of JARQOD010000001.1, from coordinate 328,637,192 downwards.
GAGGTGTACGGAGCGGAGCCGTGTGTGTACGAGGTGTACGGAGCGGAGCCGTGTGTGTACGAGGTGTACGGAGCGGAGCCGTGTGTACGAGGTGTTCGGAGCGGAGCCGTGTGTGTACGAGGTGTACGGAGCGGAGCCGTGTGTGTACGATGTGCACGGAGCGGAGCCGTGTGTACTTGGTGCACGGAGCGGAGCCGTGTGTACGAGGTGCACGGAGCGGAGCCGTGTATGTATGAGGTGTACGGAGCGGAGCCGTGTGTGTACGAGGTGTACGGAGCGGAGCCGTGTGTGTACGAGGTGTACGGAGCGGAGCCGTGTGTGTACGAGCTAAGCCGCACATGTACAAGGTGAGCGGAGCTGCGCGTGTACGAGGTGCACGGAGCGGAGCCGTGTGTACGAGGTGGATGTAGCAGTGCTGTGTGTGTACGAAACGGAGCCCTGTGTGTGAATTGTACAGAGCTGAGTCGCTCAGCTCCGTACACACAGGGCTCCGTGCTTGAGCCGTGTGTGTATGTAGCGGAGCCGCGTGTGTATGTAGCGGAGCCGCGTGTGTACGGAACAGAACCGCTTGTGTACGAGGTGTATGCTGCAAAGCCGCATGTGTACAAGGTTTACGGAGTGGAGTCGTGTGTGTACAAGGTGTACAAAGCGTGGCTGCGTGTGTACAAGGTGTACGGAGTGGAGCCTTGTGTGTGCGAGGTGGACGGAGCGGAGCCGTGTGTGTATGAGGCATACAAAGCGGAACCGTGTGTGTGTGAGGTGTGCAGAGCCGTGCATGTACAAGGAGTGTGGTGGGGAGCATTCATACCTCCCAACCGTCCTGAATTCAGCGGGACACTCCCGATTTTGAGAGTCTGCCCCGCTGTCCCGGCCGGGAGCTTTTCCCGTGGACACAGGAGTACATGCCGGAGCCCCGAAGAGCACTTTAAAACTCGCACGTGATGTTCCACTAGAAGTGACATGCTGGAAGATGACCGGAAATTAGGTAATTTCAGGAGGAGATTGTGACGGAACCATGGAGGCACTTCAGGGAATGCTTCAGATCCATCACCGTGTCCTCGCCTTGGAATCGGGGATGTCGGCCGTGTGAGCGGATCATGATATGTCCTGCACCGGGAGGCTTTTGTGGGCACTACAATGGGAGCTGGGCTGTTATACTATCTTTATAGAATCTTTATTTCTTTCTCTCTCTCTGTTCTTTCTTTCTTTCTCTTTCTTTTTCTCTCTCTCTGTTCTTTCTTTCTCTCTCTCTGTTCTTTCTTTCCCATCTTTCTTTCTCTCTATCTCTCTGTTCTTTCTTTCTCTCTTTGTTCTTTCTCTCTCTCTCTCTCCCTCTGTTTCTTTCTTAACCCTCTTTCTTTTTTTCTCTCTGTTCTTTTTTTCTGTCCCCTCTTTCTTTCGCTCTCTGTTTCTTTCTTTTCTCTCTCTCTGTTCTTTCCCCTTTCTTTTTTTCTTTCTCTCTGTTCTTTTTTCTTTCTCTCTGTTTTTTTCCCCTCTTTCTTTCTCTCTGTTCTTGCTTTCCCCTCTTTCTTTCTTTCTCTCTCTATTCTTTCTTTTTCTCTCTGTTCTTTCTTTCCCCTCTGTCTTTCTCTGTTCTTTATTTCCCCTCTTTCTTTCTTTCTTTCTCTCTCCCTCTCTGTTCTTTCTTTCCCCTCTTTATTTTTCTCTCTCTGTTCTTTCCCCTCTTTCTTTCTTTCTCTCTGTTCTTTCTTTCTTTCTCTCTCTCTGTTCTTCCTTTCCCCTTTCTTTCTCTCTCTGTTCTCTGTCCCCTCTTTCTTTCTCTCTATTCTTTCTTTCCCCCTCTGTCTTTCTTTCTCTGTTCTTTCTTTCCCCTCGTTCTCTCTCCCTCTCTGTTCTTTCTTTCTCTCTCCCTCTCTGTTCTTTCTCTCTCTGTTCTTTCTTTCCTCTCTTTCTTTCTTTCTTTGTTCTTTCTTTCCCCTCTGTCTTTCTCTCTCTGGTCTTTCTTACCCCTCTTTCTCTCTCCCTCTGTTCTTTCTTTCCCCTCTTTCTTTCTCTCTCCCTCTCTGTTCTTTCTTTCCCCTCTTTCTTTTTTTCTGTTCTTTTTTTCTGTCCCTTCTTTCTTTCGCTCTGTTTCTTTCTTTCTTTCTTTCTCTCTGTTCTTTCCCCTCTTTCTTTCTCTCTGTTCTTTTTTCTTTCTCTCTCTCTTTTTTTTTTTTTTTTTTTTTTTTTTTTTTTTTTTTTTTTTTTTTTTTTTTTTTTTTTTTTTTTTTTTTTTTTTTTTTTTTTTTTTTTTTTTTTTTTTTTTTTTTTTTTTTTTTTTTTTTTTTTTTTTTTTTTTTTTTTTTTTTTTTTTTTTTTTTTTTTTTTTTTTTTTTTTTTTTTTTTTTTTTTTTTTTTTTTTTTTTTTTTTTTTTTTTTTTTTTTTTTTTTTTTTTTTTTTTTTTTTTTTTTTTTTTTTTTTTTTTTTTTTTTTTTTTTTTTTTTTTTTTTTTTTTTTTTTTTTTTATTTTACTTCTTTTAGAATCTTTTTTCTTTCTCTCTCTCTGTTCTTTCTTTCTTTCTCTTTCTTTTTCTCTCTCTCTGTTCTTTCTTTCCTCTCTTTCTCTGTTCTTTCTTTCCCCTCTTTCTTTCTCTCTTCTCTCTGTTCTTTCTTTCTCTCTTGTTCTTTCTTTCTCTCTCTCTTTCTCCCTCTGTTTCTTTCTTACCCTCTTTCTTTTTTCTCTCTGTTCTTTTTTTCTGTCCCCCTTTCTTTCGCTCTCTGTTTCTTTCTTTCTCTCTCTCTGTTCTTTCCCCTTTCTTTTTTTCTTTCTCTCTGTTCTTTTTTCTTTCTCTCTGTTTTTTTCCCCTCTTTCTTTCTCTCTGTTCTTGCTTTCCCCTCTTTCTTTCTTTCTCTCTCTATTCTTTCTTTTTCTCTCTGTTCTTTCTTTCCCCCTCTTCTTTCTCTGTTCTTTTTTCCCCTCTTTCTTTCTTTTCTTTCTCTCTCCCTCTCTGTTCTTTCTTTCCCCTCTTTATTTTTCTCCTCTCTGTTCTTTCCCCCTCTTTCTTTCTTTCTCTCTGTTCTTTCTTTTCTTTCTCTCTCTCTGTTTTTTCCTTTCCCCTTTCTTTCTCTCTGTTCTCTGTCCCCTCTTTCTTTCTCTCTATTCTTTCTTTCCCCCTTGTCTTTCTTTCTCTGTTCTTCTTTCCCCTCGTTCTCTCTCCCTCTCTGTTCTTTCTTTCTCTCTCCCTCTCTGTTCTTTCTCTCTCTGTTCTTTCTTTCCTCTCTTTCTTTCTTTCTTTGTTCTTTCTTTCCCCTCTGTCTTTCTCTCTCTGGTCTTTCTTACCCCTTTTCTCTCTCCTCTGTTCTTTCTTTCCCCTCTTTCTTTCTCTCTCCCTCTCTGTTCTTTCTTTCCCCTCTTTCTTTTTTTCTGTTCTTTTTTTCTGTCCCTTCTTTCTTTCGCTCTGTTTCTTTCTTTCTTTCTTTCTCTCGTTCTTTCCCTCTTTCTTTCTTCTGTTCTTTTTTCTTTCTCTCTCTCTGTTCTTTCTTTCTCTCTGTTCTTGCTTTCCCTCTTCTTTCTCTCTCTATTCTTTCTTTCTTTTCTCTGTTCTTTTTCTTTCTCTCTCTCTTTCTTTCTTTCTCCTCTTCTTTCTCTCTGTTCTTGCTTTCCCCTTTCTTTCTCTCTCTATTCTTTCTTTCTTTTTCTCTCTGTTCTTTCTTTCCTCCTCTGTCTTTCTCTGTTCTTTTTTCCCCTCTTTCTTTCTCTCTCCTCTCTGTTCTTTCTTTCCTCTCTGTTCTTTCTTTCCCTCTTTATTTTTCTCTCTCTGTTCTTTCCCCTCTTTCTTTCTTTCTTTCTCTCTGTCTTTCTTTCTTTATTTCTTTCTCTCTCTCTCTGTTCTTTTCTTTCCCCTTTCTTTCTTTCTCTCTCTGTTCTCTGTCCCTCTTTCTCTCTATTCTTTCTTTTCTGTCTGTTCTTTCTTTCCCCTCTGTTTTTCTTTTCTGTTCTTTCTTTCCCCTTTCTCTCTCCTCTTTTCTTTCTTTCTCTCTCCTCTCTGTTCTTTCTTTCCTCTCTTTCTTTCTTTGTTCTTTTTTCCTCTTTCTCTCTCTGGTCTTTTTCCTTTCTTTCTTCCTCTGTTCTTTCTTTCCCTCTTCTTTCTTCTCCTCTGTTCTTTCCCTCTTTCTTTCTCTCTCCTCTTGCTTCTTTCCCCTTTCTTTTTCTCGTCTTTTTCTTTCTTTCCCCTCTTTCTTTCTCTCTCTGTCTTTCCCCTTTTTTCTTTCTTTTCTCTGTTCTTTTCTTTCCCTCTCTTTCTTTCTCTCTCTTTCTTTCCCTCTTCTTTTCTGCTTCTCTGTTCTTTCTTCCCTCTTTGTTCTTTCTTTTTCTCTGTTCTTTCTTTCCCCTTTCTTTTCTCTCTTTCTCCTCTTTCTTTCTTTTCTCTCTGTTCTTTTTCCTTTCCTTTCTCCTCTCTCTGTTCTTTCTCTTCTCCTTCTATTCTGTTCTTTTTTTTCTCTTCTTTCTTTTCTTTCTCTCATACCCTCTGTCCTCTCTCTCGTCTCTTTCACCATCTTCTGTGTGTCGTCTTGTCTTTGTCTATTCTCAATTCTTTCTCCTCTTTTCCCTCTGTCTTCTTTCCCTTTCTCTCTCTCTCTTGTTCCTCTTTCCCTCTTTTAATGTTTTCTGTTTTTTTTCTGTCCCTGTACTTTCTTGTCGATCTGTTTTTATCTTCGTCTTCTGGTTTTCTTTCACCTCTTTCATTGCTCTGTCTTTCCCTCTCATTCTTTCTCTCTCTGTTCTTCTTTCCCTCTTTGTTTTTTTTTCTCTTGTTTTTCTCTTCACTTTCTTTATTTCTTTCTCTCTCTACTTCCGTTCTTGTTGCTTCCCCCTTTCTTTCTCTATCTCCTTTCTTTCTGTTTTTTTTTTCTCTCTCTGTCTTTCTTTACTCAGTACCAGTGTGCCTCAGTACCAGCCAGTGTGACACCATGCTAAATGGTGTGTCAGGGCGGCATGGGTGTGACTAGTTGTGAAATGGTGTGGTTGGGGCTGGCCTACAATTTGCCGCGACGCGCTGCGCGCACGCAACCTTGTCCTCTTTCCCTCTTCAAAGTTGGGAGTATGTAATGTGGAGGAGAGAAGGAGGTCTTGGAGGATCGGAGATTACGTGAGGGAAGAATCGGGATAGTTAGATTACAGGAGAGACAGGTTTAGATGGCCTTGTAGGTCAGTATTAGTAATTTGAATTGGATACGCTGAGGGAGAGTTTGCAGAGGAGAAGCGGAGAGTAGTGAGGGAGAGATTAATGTCGCACAGAGTTAAATGGACTGGAGAGTGCGAGGGTGTTAGCATGGAGCCACAGAAAAGGATGTTGCAGTAGTCGAGACGGAGATGAGGGCATGCACAAGCATTTTAGCAGAGTGAGGGTTGAGGAAGGGACGGATTCTGGAAATACTTTTGGGCTGGAGGCGGCAGGAGGTGGAGAGAGCTTGGATGTGCAGTTTGAAGGACAGTGCATAGTCAAGGGTTACTCCGGGGTCGCGGACCTCCGGTACGGAGGAAAGCGTGATGTCGTCAAATGTTACAGATAGGTCAGGTAAGGAAGATCTGTGAGATGGGGGAAAGATGATCAGATCAGATTTGTCCACATTCAGTTTGAGGAAGAAGGAGGATATGGCTGATGGACACTCCGGGGTTTTGGAAAGCAGAGAGGTGACATCTGGGGCAGAGAGGTAGATCTGAGTATCGTCGGCATAAAGGTGGTACTGGAATTCGTGGGACTTTGAGTTGCCCCAGGCCAAGTGTATAGATTGAGAAGAGTAGGGGTCCTAGAACAGAGCCTGGGGGGACTCCAACAGAGAGAGGGTGGGATGAGGAGGTAGTTTGAGAGTGGGAGACACTGAATGTGCGGTTGGAGAGGTATGAGGAGAACCAGGATAGGGCGAGGTCTTTGATGCCAAAGGAAGAGAGGATCTGTAGTAGGAGGCAGTGGTCAACTGTGTCGAAGGCAGAGGACAGGTCTAGAAGGAGGAGTATAGAGTATTGTCCGTTCGCTATGGCTGTAAGTAGGTTGTTAGTAATTTTGGTCAGGGCTGTCTCAGTGGAGTGATGGGGGCGGAAACCAGATTGTAGATTGTCAAAGAGCAGGTTAGATGAGAGATGGGAGGAAAGTTCAGCGTGGACTTTCTGCTCCAGGAGTTGGAAAGCGAATGGGAGCAGCGATATTGGGCGATAGCTGGACATAGCGGTTGGTTTGAGGGTTGGCTTTTTGAGGATAGGCGTGATTCTGGCATGTTTGAAAGCAGAAGGGAAGGTACCGGAAGTTAGTGATAGGTTGAAGAGGTGGGTTAGTGATGGGATAATAGTGGTGGCGAGGTTGGGGAAGAGGTGGGATGGGATGGGGTAGAGTGCACAAGTGGTGAGATGTGATTTGGAGAGAAGATGAGCAAGCTCCCCTTCCATGATGTTGGATAAGGAGGTTATGGGGTTTGGGCATTGGTCAGGTATACAAAGGGATTGTGGTGGTTGAATAATAAAGACTTGCCGTCTTTGGTCTATCTTGTTTTTGAAGTGCGTGGCGAAGTCCGCAGCAGAGATTAGGGAAGTTGGAGGGGGCAGTGGTGGGCGGAGGAGGGAGTTAAAAGTATTGAACAACTGTTTGGGGTTGTGGGATAGAGAAGATACAAGGGATGTAAAGTAGGCCTGTTTAGCAGAGGTGAGAGCTGATTTGAATGCAAGTGTTGCTTGTTTGAGTGCAGTGAAGTCGTCATGTGAATGCGTTTTCTTCCAGCTCCTGACCCTGTTAGCATGCATATGTAGTGTTCACTACTGAATGCTGCGGCACATACTGTGAAGGATTACGTCCTGACGCTGGCACGGGTACTATGTGGGCTTAGCGTGCGCTGCTCTCTAGTAACACCGACAAAAGCAGCAGCCCCAGCTCCTCCTGTGATGTATATGCCCCAACCTGTGATGTACATGCCCGAGCCCCTCTTGTGATGTTGTTAGAGTTAAATTCATGTGAATACTTTTCCATCCATTTATGATAAGGCTAGCAGAGTTAAATTCAGTATTTCTTCTCAAGGCCTTGGAAAGCTGAGGCATAGCAGAAGGGAAGATAAGAAAGGAATGTTCCTTCATTAATAAATACTCCTCCTGACATGAAGAGATACTCTGTACTAGGAGCGAAAATCAGGGGCTAAAGGCAAAGATGGAAAGTTTGGTTAGAAAACAGTATGTTACGTGCTTTAATGATAAGTTGTATTAACTGCCATATATGGTAATTCCGCTTCCTGCTTCAGGGGTGTATATAAGCCCCTTCATTAGCAATAAAGAGTAGAGTATATTGACGCACCCTTTGGTTTGTGTCTTATTCTCTCTGGTACCACATTCCGAGGAGGAAAGGGTTAACAAGATAACAGCGACGACAACACTGGCGCCCGAACAGGGACCTGAGTTAATCTACTCTGAGGAAGCCCGACCGGTCCGGAGACGTGGGATGAGCGGAGCCTTCTGTTGGTGATATACATACAGCGCTGGGGTAAGAATACTTATTATATTCTACCTAAAATCTATATCACTGTATAGTGGACTCCCTCCTCCCCGAGCGGTCGGCTTTCCAGGTAATTCACAGGTATTCCTGGCTCAGGTCCCTTTGAACCAGTAGACCCTCAGATTAATTGTCAGTCCTGCCTTTCCTCCTTTGCATAATGACAGTATGGATCCAATGATTGTGTTGTGGTTTTGTCTTGGTGTCTGTGTGATTGGATTGTTCATTTGGTTGGCGTACAAATCTTGGAGAGCGAGCAGTGGAATGGTTCAGAAACCTTTGTGGCCCATTGTCTAAGTGACAGAGTCTTGGTGACGGAGTCATAGTGACGCAATTGTCTTGGTGACAAACTTGTCTTGGTGACAAGAGAATCTCTTCTAGGTGAGGAGATATATAGAAAAAAATGGGGAACCAAAAAAAAATGCCAAGGAAGGCATTTCTGCTAAAGATTTAGTTGTGCGCAGAGATTGTGAAAAGCAGGCATGAATGAAAAAGGTGAATTGAACAGTGATAAATGGAAAAGGTTCTTTGACTCACATCATGGATGGTTGAGAGACAAAGGAAAACAGTGAACCTGTGGATGAGTGCGTGTGATTACTTAGAAGAAAAGACTGAAGAATTAGGAGACGGACGTTACAGCCTGACAAAAACAGGGATGACTGATTTACCCTCCTGTCTGCCTCCCTCCCCCCGGACAGTAGTGTTATATAGACCATGGAGCCCTACAGAGCAGTTGGCTCTAATAAAGCAACTAGACAGAATCTGCAAGCGCTTAGAAGAAGGGAAATTGGCAGATGAAGCTAGATACGATAGACTGATAGATGAGACATACAAGTGCTATGTGTGTAGGACCACACCTGACAATGCAGAAGTCAGTGACAGCAAGCAGAGATAAGTGCTGGCAGCAGCGAGATGGTATTTTGCTGTACACCAAGGTCATTCTACAGATAAGGAAACTGCAGGCTGAGGTTTGACCAGCCCCTCCCATCGGGTATTCGTGAGGATGCACAGGAAAGAGTGCAACAGTTTTTAGATTTTGTTGAATATGTTTTTAGAATAGACACAGTATGTAAGAATCGAAGGTCAGAGTACGTGAGAAGAAAGATAGACAGGCAGAGAAAGTAAGTAGACCAGATTGGAGATCAGTTAAAGCAGAGGATCTAGCGAGAATAGCACAGGGGGCACAACATGATTTAGCGCAGGCAAAAAGAGGTAGCTTGCACATGAACCCCTTGTCTCCTTACCCCCCCACTCCTAAATGCACAGTGCAGGTGAACACCAGGGGGACATGAGGTTGAGTTCCAAGTGGACACAGGGGCAGACAATTCAGTAATTACAGAAAAGGACAAATGAATTTCCTTCAATGTTAGAAGGTGTGATACCGCATGATTTCTGGGCTTCAGATAAAACAGATGTGGGCAGATTAAGGGTGCAGCCAGTCATGGTCAAATTAAAGCCAGGTGCAATTCTGCCCCAACAGAGACAGTATCTTCTTAGTTTAGCTCAAGAAACGACTATTGCTCAGCAGATGCAGAAACTGGTAGCAAGTGATGTTAAAACCTAGCCCCCACCTTCGGCAGCAGGCCTGCAGCTAGGTTCTTATCAGTAGCCTTAACAGAAAAAAAAAAACAAAAAAAAAACTCCAGTTTCCCCCCTTCAACTACGAGATTTAACTCTCTATGTATTGGCTGGTACAATATATATATATATATATATATATACACTTTTGTTCCAGATATCTCAGGAAGCTGCTTGGTTCACAGTTATTGATTTTGCCAATGTTATTTTTATAATATGTTGATGACTTACTGATTTGTGCCCCCTCCAGGAAACAGTGTCGTATTGCAACAATATCACTCATGTTGTTTTTGTACCAAGCTGGATGTAAAGCGTCAAAGGATAAACTGCAATTCTGTAAATCTTCAGTTATCTTTTTGGGACATTGCATTACACTGGGGGCGCGACATCTGACCAGCGCTCGCAAAGAAGCTGTACAGAATTTTCCTATTCCTGTTAATGTTGCCGCTCTTAGGACATTTCTTGGACTGGTTTCCTACTGCAGGCAGTGGATATATGCTGTATCAATCCTCATGCAGCCTCTCTATGACTATCACCATTGTGCCTTTTAAACTAACTCCTGAAGGTATAGACTGTTTTTATTCTCTCAAAAACAGGATTGTGGCAGCTCCAGCGCTAGGAACCCCCAACTATGAACTACCATTCACCCTGTATCTCCACGAACAGCAGGGACACGCGGCAGGGGTATTGACTCAGTTACATGGTGACAATCAAAGGCCTGTAGCCTATTTCAGTGGAAGACTAGATGCAGTGGCTAGAGGTGCCCCGTCCTGTGTACAGGCAGTACATGCTGTAGGACTATTGCTTCACAAATCGTCAGATATCGTTCTTGATTATCCACTGACAGTACTTACACCTCATGATGTATATAACATACTGAACCAGGTGCAACCGGCACACCTTTCAGCTGCACGTCACCTTCGATTGCAATGTGCACTTTTAATGCCTCCAAATGTTTCTTTGCAGAGATGTACCACACTTAATCCTGCCACGTTGTTACCTCTCTCGGATCTAAAGGAGGGGTCAGGTCAGGTATTGTACAAAGAAGATCCAAGAGAGGAGATTCCTCATGATTGTGTTCAGCTTATGGCACAGGAAACAGCAGGCCTACCCACAGTGTTTGAAACTGAGAGACTTAATGCTGATTTTGAATTTTTTTGTAGATGGATCTCGCCACCAAGATGACTCAGGTACCTTCCACACCGGGTATGCCATCGTCTCCCTGAATGCAGTGATCAAAGCAGAACCAATGCTCCCACATCAGTCGGCCCAGGAGGCTGAACTTAAGGCTCTGACCGAGGCCTGTAAGATAGCTGAAGGTAGAATTGTTAACATCTACACAGATTCTAGATACGCATTCGGTATAGCTCATGATTTTGGTCCAATTTGGAAATCTAGAGGATTCCTGACGGCAGCAGGACATCCCATTAAAAATGCTGACGCAGTCCAGCAGTTAATTGATGCATTACAATTACCAAAAGAGGTAGCTGTCATAAAAGTTAAAGCACATACCAGATGCACTGATCAGGTGAGTAAAGGAAACGCAATGGCCGATGCAGCAGCAAAAACAGCAGCCAGTAGACCACTCCAAGGGGTAACGATGCACCAGGTAAGCGCTCCCAAAAATCCCTTTGTGTCGGAGGATGCCTTAGCCCAGATGCAGGCTCAGGTGCGCCAGGAGGAAGTAGAAAAGTGGGAAAAAGAAGGTGCATGTCTGAATGCAGCAACTGGGGTATGGGGGAGAGGGATGCGTCGATGCCTTCCAAGAGCGTTGTACCCTGCAGTCGCCCAGATGTTACATGGGCCAACCCACCAGTCCAAAACTGCTGTAATGAGCGTGATGCAGAAGCATTGGGTAGCACCAGGCTTTTCCACCTGTATAGAAGGTTTGATCCAGGGATGCATGGTATGTGCTACACATAATCAGGGAAGGGTAGTCAAGACACCACCCAAACACACCCTCGGCCCTTCTATCCTTTCCAGAGACTGCAGATTGATTATATTCAGCTGCCAAAAATGGGAGTACGTGTTGGTGTGTTTTTGATTTATTCTCAGGTTGGCCGGAGGCTTTCCCGATTGCCAAGGCTACGGCTGCGGCAACCACAAAGAAGCTGCTTGCGGAGGTGATGTGCAGGTATGGAGTACCAGAGGTGATCGAAAGTGACAGAGGTACACATTTCACAGGTGAAATAATGAATGAAGTCTTGACAGCTCTGGGAATTTAACAAGCTTTTCATACCCCATATCATCCACAAAGCAGTGGAAAAGTAGAAAGACTAAATGGGACATTGAAGTTAAAAATCCAAAAGGCCATGGCTGAAACAGGGAAATCTTGGCCTGAATGTTTACCATTAGCCCTATATTCAGTAAGGTACACTCCAAATAGGAAAACTGGACTTTCTCCGTATGAAGTACTATTTGGCAAAGTGCCTAGCTTAGGATGTTTCTTTCCCCAAGCACTGGAAATGAGTAACCATGTATTAAGCTCATATGTAAGGGATTTGCATAAAAGACTCAAAAAAAAAAAAAAAAAGTACATGATAATGTCTTCAGTTCTCTTCCAGATCCGAACCAGGATCCTGGGAGTCACAGCTTGCAGCCCGGAGACTGGGTAGTCATTAAAAGACACGTGAGAAAGAGTCTGGATCCGAGATTTGATGGACCTTTTCAAGTTCTACTGACGACAAGTACCGCAGTCAAGCTACAAGGCAAGGAAACTTGGATCCACGCATCGCATTGTAAGAAGATCCTTGGAGAGCCTCCAGAAGAGGAATGATGCTACTAATGACATTTGCTTGCATCCTTGCAGTAACGGATGCTTGGAACAGACTTAGCCGAGTAGATGGTGATGATAACAGGTTCATTAGACACCACTTAGTTTTAGTGGATGGACTGAAAGAACAAAACCAAACTGTTGCAAACTGTTGGATTCGTATATTACATAAACGATCTGCAGACAATAGACCTCGCCCAAATGGGAGACCACACATAGTGGAGATGGGGATAGCAAATAAATTTTTCAGTGCATTATTCATCTACCCTATGATAACTCAGACATGGGATAAGTTGGTAGAATCCACAGATTACCTAGATGATCAAATATGGGATATTTTAGATATCATGAATGGGTCCCTTGCAGTACAGAACCAGCTAATTATTGTTACTAACCAACATACTCTCGTGTTAGATTACCTGACTGCAGCTCAAGGAGGGATGTGCCAGATTATTGGACCTGCATGTTGCTATTATATTGATAATTCTAGTGTTTTAACCCTTAAACATAAGCTAGAGGATGTCATAAAGTTAAGGAAACTATATGATGAGGCAAATCTGAAGAATCAAGATTCATGGTGGGCAAATACTTTCTCCTTTCTTAACCCCGCAAATTGGTTCAAAGGCATAGGGGATGGCTGACTGGGATAATACAAGCTGGCCTACAGGTTTTATTGATATGTCTTGCTATCTATTTACTTTTTAAAATTTGTTTGATGTGTATTAGACGATGTACTAAGACAAAGAGGAGATATGAAGATATGTATTGATCAAATGAAGGAACAAAAGGAGGGAATGTTAGAGTTAAATTCATGTGAATACTTTTCCATCCATTTATGATAAGGCTAGCAGAGTTAAATTCAGTATTTCTTCTCAAGGCCTTGGAAAGCTGAGGCATAGCAGAAGGGAAGATAAGAAAGGAATGTTCCTTCATTAATAAATACTCCTCCTGACATGAAGAGATACTCTGTACTAGGAGCGAAAATCAGGGGCTAAAGGCAAAGATGGAAAGTTTGGTTAGAAAACAGTATGTTACGTGCTTTAATGATAAGTTGTATTAACTGCCATATATGGTAATTCCGCTTCGTGCTTCAGGGGTGTATATAAGCCCCTTCATTAGCAATAAAGAGTAGAGTATATTGACGCACCCTTTGGTTTGTGTCTTATTCTCTCTGGTACCACATTCCGAGGAGGAAAGGGTTAACAAGATAACAGCGACGACAATGTATATGACCCAGCCACTCCTGTGATGTACATGCCGCCAGCCCCTCCTGTGTTGTATATGACCCCAGCCTCTGCTGTGATGTATATGCTGCCAGCCCCCCTCCTGTGATGTATATGCTCCCAGCCCCTCCTTTGATGTATATACCCCAGCGTCTAATGTGATGCATATGCTCTAGCGGCTACTGAATCTATAGAATACACATTCGTTTTGTGCATGGAAATAGGTGTGCTTCTGGGGTTCCACACTGAAGCAGGCTTACCTGTTCTTGAGCTGCAGGATCTACAGTGGAAAGTTTGAAGCTGGGATAAGTCCTGATCTTAGCCTGCTGGCGCACGAAGTCTATGAACAAGCAAAGTGGAGGGAACAGCATATTGTGCCGCTGTTTGAAATCTGAGCCTCATTTGACCCATTTCTCAAGGTTGCTTCTGCACTATGTACTTGATACGCCTGGCTGTGTCTAGGGATGTGAGGCCATGCAGGTCTCCTTCAGTCTTGGCGACTTGGAGTTCTAGCAAGAGGTCGCTCAATTCTCTTAATTTGTGAAAGTATTTGTTAGAGATTTTAGGAAAGTCCTCCAACCTTTTAAAGAGGGATTCTTCTATCATCTCTGAGAAGCAGTAGCACTCGTCAAGGCTCTCCCATAACACATGTACAAGCCTCTGTTCGGATAGTTGATATTGATATCTCTTATGCATTTTGCATGTTCTTCCAACTCATTTCCTAGCCATATGACCAACAGCTTGATTTCTTCAATGGCAGAGATGTCGGCCAACAGTGGTATTTCTGAAGGAAGCTCTCCACAATCTGTAACTTTTAGAACAGTCGTTAAATGTTGAGAGATCTTTGGTGAGTAAAGGCTGGGTCTCACATAGCGATACACCAGCGATCCCGACAACGATATGCACTTGTCAGGATCGCTGGTGTATCGCTATATTATCGCTGCTGAGCTGCCAAACAGGCAGCTCAGGGCAGCGATCAGCACAAGGACACTGCGGGTAACATCGCTTAGTTACCCGCAGTGTACCTTGGATACCAGCGCCCTGATGCAGGGAGCTGGTATCCAAGGTACACAGCGGGTTTCCAAGCGCTGCGCGGTGCCTGGAAACCCGCTGTGTACCTTGGATACCAGCTCCCTGCATCAGGGTGCTGGTATCCAAGGTACACAGCGGGTTTCTAGGCACAGCCCCGCGCCTGGAAACCCGCTGTGTACCTTGGTTACCAGCGGATCGCTGGTCTCCCGCCTGTCACACGCAGCGATGCGTGCCTGTCAGCGGGAGACCAGCGATCAAAAAAATGTCCAGACATTTCAGCGACGATCAGCGATACCCGGCAGGGGGGCTGATCGTCGCTGAATGTCACACACAGCGATATCGCTGGTGAGCTCGGTGCTGCGTCACAAAACTAGTGACTCAGCACCGATCTCGCTAGCAAGATCATTGTGTGAGACGGGCCCTTAACTCAAGGCGTGTGAAGAACTTTAGAAAAGCTGATAGTTCTTGATCTCTGAGAGGGTGATCTGGGTGCACGTCGCTGTGGTGGGGTCTCAGTGAGATATTGTTGTCGTAAAAAAGCATTATTGCAGTGATAGTCACCATCGGCGTGTTCTTTCTTGAAAGCGATCGCTGTATAGTAGTGTTCTACAGGCTTGGGTGTAGGTCGCACTGATGGTGGTAGGTAGAAAGATTTACTTTCATGCTTAATATGGGGTGATTAGTCAATGAGAGTCGATGACTGAATGGCTGGATTTTTTTGTGGGATTGACAATACAAAGGTGACAGCAATCCCACAAATATGAACCCCACTTGCCACCACTACAGGGCAAGTGGGAAGAGCTAGGCAAAGCACCAGAATTGGTGCATCTAATGCGCCTTTTCTGGGCGACTGCGGGCTGCTATTTTTAGACTGAGGGGGCAATATCCATGGCCCCTTACCAGCCTGAAAATACCAGCCCCCAGCTGTCTCCTTTAGCTTGGCAGGTTGTCAAAAATGGGGGGCCCTCACACCGGTTTTTTTATTATTAATTATTTAAATAATGAGAAAAATAGCGTGGGGACCCCTCTGTTTTTGATAACCAGCCATGCTAACACTGACAGCTGAATGCCAGCCCCAGTGTTAAGGTACTGCCACACTAAACAATCCCGCTAGCGATCACGATAACGACGCATACTAATGCGATCGCTAGCGGGATTGTTTCTATATCGCTAAGTGCGGCCACATTTAGCGATATAGTTAACGACGCTATCGCCGTTAGCGATCTTCTTAACGACTTTAGCGGTACAAAAGTACCGCTAAATCGCTAAGAAAAGGTGCCACACTAGCGATATATACTTACCCAGCGGGAGCGCCGACGAGAAAATAGGGTCCGGAACGATTCCAGCGACGAGCGAGATCACAGCAGGAAGCTCGTCGCTGGCAGCTGCCGCACTGAACAACATCGCTAACGGGATCGCTAAATAGTGACGTTTTTTAGCGATCCCGTTAGCGATATTGTTCAGTGTGGCATACCCTTCAGGAACAGCTGTGAAGCATGTGGGGCGGGGACTCGAGCATGTCACTCGAGCACTAGCGATATTTGGTGCATACCCGAACACCCGATGCAAACTGAAGTAGCGAGCATTTGTGCTCAACACTAATGATGACATATTCAATATGACGACATAATGTTATCAAATTCTGTGTCGTACCTGTGGGTTCAAAATGCTCACTGTACCCCTGGATACAATTCTTGAGAGGAGTGGTTTCCAAAATGGGGTTACTTGTGGGGGGTTTCCACTGTTGAGGCACATCAGGGGCACTCCAAACAAGACTTGGCGTCCGCTAATTGTTCCAGCAAATTTTGCATTCAAAAAGTCAAATGGCGCTCCTTCCAAGCCCTGCCGTGCGCCAAAACAGTGGTTTTCCCCCACATATAGGGTATCGGCATGCTCAAGAGAAATTGCACAAATAATTTTGGGGTCGATTTTTCATCCTGTTACCCTTGGTCTTAAGTAATTTTTTTGTGGAAAAAAAATGTTAATTTTTTATTTTATTTCAAAAATTCCTGTGAAGCACTTCAAGGTTAATAAACTTCTTGAATGTGGTTTTGAGCACCTTGAGGGGTGCAATTTTTAGAATGTTGTCACTTTTGGGTATTTTCTATCATATAGGCCCCTCAAAATTACTTCCAATATGAGGTAGTCCCTCAAAAAATTATTTTGCAAATGTTGCGGTAAAAATTAGAAATCACTGGTCAACTTTTAACCTTTATATCTTCCTAACAAAAAAAAAAACGCTTTCTATAGGCTATGTTCACACATTGCATTTTTGCTGCGTTTTTTTATGCCAAATTTAATCTCCTTACAAAAAGCAGGTTTTGTTCAGTTTTTTTTTTTTTAATTCGTTTATTAAACAGCAACAAAAAAAGTACACATTTTGTATATCACCAAAATAACGTATACACACTCATCATAATAATTATAAGAAAACAGAAAGTTTATATAATGACTTATTTGTACAAACTTCAATTCCACAAGTCCATACTCTTTTGCGAGGCTTATGGAACGATTGAGGAGTAATTAGAAGACTCATTATTCAAATTTATTTATGTTTGGTTATACATAACTCATAATGATACAATACATCCAACATATCTATCATATTCTTAAAGAAAGAAAACTAAAACTACCCTGCTGCCAAGAACAATTTCCACATTGTTAATAACATTATGACACTATAAAGTGTGAGTCAATGTATTCTTTACTACAGCTATTATAATGGTACCAGATTATTATCTACGTGTTGATATAGTAAGGTGAGATGAGTTACACATATCACAAATCTTATTGAATTTCCCCAAGTAGCCCCTATTCTGATACATTGTCTACTCATAAGGTATCATTGAATTTACCATCTCAATCCAAGCTCTAAAAAGATGGATGTAAATTACCCATCCAGCGTAAGGCCAATATTTTCCTATCTAAGAAAAGTCTCCTGCAGGAAAATTTTAACATGGTATCCCCATATCTCTTCTTCTAGCACACCAAATAAGCATACTAATGGATTAAGAGGAACAGCAGTATATATAAGGGAGGTTAACAACAAGGTTACCTCGTTCATAAAGGATAGGATAACTGGGCATCCCCACACCATATGTATAAAATCCACATCAATTGTATGACATCTTAAGCATTCTGAAGATTGAGACCATCCCATTCTGAATAACCGTAACGGGATCAGGTATGATTGGTGTACTATATATAATTGGGTCATTTTGTTATTAGCCGATGGAGACACCTTGGTTGGAGATTCAAGAATCTCCTCCCAATCTTCATCTTGGGTATCAGGAATGAAGAGTTTCCATTTTTCTCTTACTGTCTATAAAGTAGAATCAGTACCCACGGACAACAAGTATGTATATAAGGTGGAAATAAAACCTTGGGGACCCTGTGATTTGAGGATCCTTATTAAAGGGAAGAACGATATTGTTTGAGTTGTATTTATATTGCGTAAGTGTGATTGAATTGCTGATCTGAGCTGTAGGTAGAGAAAAAATTGGGGCCTTGGGATTCTGTATTTAGTTTGTACTTGTTCAAAGGACATTAGGACATTGTGATCATATAAATCTTTAACCGAGGAAACATTATGTGAGATCCAGAATTGAGTAGACGGGTGGTTTAATAGCACTGGGAAATAAGCATTATTCCATAATGGCATTTCAGCTATGGTGCCATCAAAGCGAATCACTTTTTTAATTTGTCTCCAGACTGATCGTGCCAATCGGAGTGGTAATAATCTAGGGGTATTAGGTTTATCTGTTTCTAAAAAAACCAGCAGGCAGTTGATCTTTGCAGCATGGGCCAAATGTCTCTCTGAATTAGGTAGGTAATTATTGGGCATCCACTTACTAAAAGCTTTGATTTGCTTTTTCCAAATAATACAAAAAGAAATCTGGCAGTGCTGCTCCTCCATTTGTTTAGACCTATGTAAGATGGACAATTTGAGTTTGGGTCTAGTCTTCCCCCATGTAGAGAACGAGATTAATGAATTTTAGGTTTGAGAAGAAAGATTTAGGAATCAATATAGCACAATGCTGGAGGGAATAACTGAACTTTGGAAGTAGAATAATTTTAATCAGGTTTATGCGTCCGGAGACAGATAATGGTAATTTACTCCAGATAGCAAATTTAAGCTTGGCAAGTTCTAACAACGGAAAAATATTAAATTGTAAATCAAGCCTGCTATGTTTTGGTATATCTATTCCTAGATATTTAAAATTAGATACAGTAGGATAACTTTCAAGGTGATCCATTGGATCATGGGAAAGAGGCTTTAAAGCAGATTTATCCCAATTTATGTATAATACTGAATATTTACTAAATGTGTCTATAGTGGTAATCACATGTAGTAATGTTTCTTCTGCTTTATCCATAAATATCACCATGTCGTCAGCATATAAGCCAATAGTGTCTAAACAATCTGCTATATTTATACCCTTAATGGCTGGAGTGGATCTTATACGTATTGCTAGTGCTTCGATTGCAAGAGCAAATAGGGCCGGGGAGAAGGGAGATCCTTGACGTGTTCTTCTTGCCAAAGAGAATGACCCCGCTATAGAATTGTTTATAATTATTCTGACTTTTTGTTTAATTTATATTGTGCAAATCCACTTCCAAAATTTAGAACCAAATTCATATTTTTGTAAACATGCAGATAAAAAGGACCACTAAAGGGAGTCCAAGCCTTTAGCCCCGTCTAGTGAGGCCAGGGCCCATTTATTATCTGGCACCTGAGAACTGTACTGGACCACTGACTGAACTCTCCTGATATTAATAGATGTACTCTTCCCAGGCATAAAACCGGTATGGTCTTGGTGTATTATTTCCAGTATCACCGAGTTTAGTCTAGTGGCCAGGATTTTAGGGAAAATTTTAAAGTCCACATTTACCAACGATATGGGGTGGACCGGTATGACCTACATTCGAGGGGATCTTTCCCTTCTTCCTTAAGTATTATTATATTTGCTTCATAAAAGGAGTCTGGTAAAGAACCTTCCTCCCAGGTCCACTGAAACACTTTTAGAAGGAGTGATGCCAAAATATCCTGATATTTCCTATACATTTCTATGGGAAATCCATCTGGCCCGGGTGCCTTCCCAGAGGCCATATCCACTATAGCTCTATTTATCTCCTCTATAGTAAAATCAGCGTCCAGATAGGCTTGTTGAGTGGGGCTTAACGTGGGAAACTTTGTCTGATAAATATTCAAGACATTCTAAGGTGTTGAAACCACCTTTGGAGCTATATAGTGTTTTATAGTAATCTTGAAATCATTGGAGTATGTCATCCTGTTGGGGTTACTATCGAGTTATTTGGTTTTCGAATTTGAAGTATGGTACTAGCTGTTATGCTGGCATATACTATAAATGCCGGTAGTTTGCTGGATTGGTTTCCTAATTCAAAATATATGACTGACCGGTAAATAATAATTACGCTTAGATTTGGTGTCCATATATTGGGTATATAACCTATAGGCATTCAACCACTCAATTCTATTTTCATTTGTTTGATTAGTTATATAAGTTGTTTCCTAATCCCTCAGTCGTTCTTCTATTTCATCATCCTCCTTTGATGTCACCTGTTTAATATATGATTTTGTAGAAGATAAGCATCCTCTTAAATACGCTTTAAGGGCGTCTCAGAACAAGGTAATATTTTGGGGTTCAGGGTGAGACGAAATGAAACAATCTAACTGGTCTAGAGTTATATCGTTGGGGCAATCAATTTCAGCCAGAATAGGTTTAGCTTCCGAAATAAATTCTGATTTGTTGGGCCAAACCTGAGGTAAGTATTATCGGACTATGGTCTGAAATACCCATTTCCACGTTCCACATCCGCCATCCACATTGCCAGGTTACTAGATCCAAATATATAGTCTATACAGGATAAAGTGCGTCTAGTGGGCGAGTGGCAGGTATATTCTCTCATCAGGATGACGTACCCTCGACAGATCCAACCAGCCACTGACTTCCATGAACATTGATAGCTGGGATGGAGAGGAGGTCCCCCCAGAGGCTCTGACGCCCAATCTGAGTCTTACATTATGACGTAATATCTTTCAAATTTACCGATGCATGTACAAAAATAAAGCGTCCATCAAGGTCTCTCCGAGCCTCCTTGACCTTCCATCTAATGTCTTTGTGTATTAACAAGGACACCCATCTAGAGTAACTAGTGTGAAATGCATGTATCGACCATTGCACCCATGGTTTCTGCACAAAGTGGGCCGAATCTCTGGTCAGGTGTGTTTCAACCAAAGCTACAATGTGAGGATGATGACGCTTAATCTGGGAAAAAAACATTAACTCTCTTTCGAGGAGATTTGAGACCCCTCAAATTTCAGGTCATGCATATAACTTCAGAACGCATGTTCCCTTATCCAGATATGATGTACATTGTCACACAGGTTAAATTACCCAAATAACGCATGCACTATCAGCCTTCCCGACTATGGCTCAGCTATCACTGAGGCCTAGTAACAGGTTACAGAGTAGTATACTCATCCACCAAATTCAAATTCAAATTCAAAGAAGCTTTATTGGCAGGACTAAATACACATTAGTTTTGCCAAAGCAAGTGTACAAAAGGGGGATAGGGATAGGGATGTTGAGTAGGGGCAGATCCAGGGTGGGGGCTATGGAAGTCCATGGCATAGGGAGGGGTGATGGGGGCGCAGGTCCAGGGTGGGGGCTATAAAAGTCCATGGCATAGGGAGGGGTGATGGGGCAGATCCGGGGTGGGAGCTATAGAAGTCCATGGCATATCATAGTTCTCTTTCTCGCAGTCTATGACATTCGCTCACATACCGCGCTGCTATCTCCGCTGCTCTCTCTTCTTCCCCCAGCAAGATATATGTTTTCTCTTCCTCCTTCATGGTGATGAAATCCGGGAAGAGATGTGAGAGTCTCCTGAAGTGAGTGTCCCTCACTGCTGAGTATTTGGAGCAGTGTAGCAGGAAGTGGGTTTCGTCCTCTATGGCCTCCTGGTCACAGTGTTGGCATAGTCTTTCCTCCCTGGGCTTGTAGCTCTGCCTGTGTCGGCCGGATTCGATGGCCAGACTGTGGGCGCTGAGTCTATACCGGCTCAGGATCTGGCGGTCTCTGGGGTCTGGGAGTTTCTCCAGGTATGGGGCCAGACTGTAGTCTCTCTGTAGACTCCGGTACATGGTCAGTTTCTGGGAGCTGATGATGTCGTTCTTCCAGTCACTGACATACCTCTCCTGGCCTTCGTCTACCAACTTCCTGATTTCGGCTTTTGTCAGGTTGTTGTGATTGGTGTTCTGGTCAGGTTGGGTTTGGGTGAGCTGTTCCGAGGGTCCTAGTTTTTCTGTTTCACCTACGTGTGTCAGGGCTTTATGGTGATGGGAGCTTGGATTGCTCCTACGTAGGTGAGCCCGGAATGACAGTGCCCTCTTTAGAACCGTTAGGTGTAGAGGGAATCTGCCCAGCTCGGCCCAGCAGGCACTGTTGGAGGTGCTCCGATGGACTTGGAGAAGGTGCTTGCAGAATTCCAGGTGGAATATTTCTGTTGGGCTGGAATCCCATCTTGACCAGTCTGGGTAGGTGTGAGGACCCCAGACTTCACTGCCATACAGGAGGATTGGGGCGATGACCGAGTCGAAGATTTTTAACCAGACCCTCACTGGTGGCTTCAGATGGTAAAGTTTCCTTCGGATGCCATAGAAGGTTTTACATGCCTTGTCTTTCAGGGTCTCTATGGCTTGTTTGAAGCTTCCTGACCGGTGAATCTCTAGGCCCAGGTAGGTATATTTGTCTGTTCCTGTAAGGGCGCAGTTGTTGAGGACAAATGAAGGGTGCTGGTCTAATTTTCTCTTTCTCCTCTGGAACACCATGATGTTGGTTTTCTTTAGGTTGACCGGTAGTGCCCAGGTGGAGCTGAATTTCTCTAAGATTTTCAGGTTGTCTTGGAGGCCTTTCTCGGTTGGTGACAGAAGCAGCAGGTCATCTGCATACAGCAGGAATTTCACCTGGGTGTCGTGGAGGGTGGGACCTGGTGCTGTGGAAGATTCCAGAGCGGTAGCCAGCTCGTTGATGTAAATGTTGAAGAGCGTTGGACTTAGGCTGCAGCCTTGTCTGACTCCACGGCTCTGCTGGAAATAAGCCGTTCTTTTACCGTTCACACTCACACTGCAGAGGTTCTCGGTGTAGGAGCTTTTGATAACATCGTAGGTCTTTCCTCCTATTCCGCTCTCCAGCAGTTTCAGGAATAAGCCCGGGTGCCACACCGAATCAAAGGCTTTTTTAAAGTCCACGAAACAGGCGTATATCTTCCCGTTCTTTGTATTGTGGACGTGTCTCTGAATGAGGCTGTGCAGGGTATAGATGTGGTCAGTGGTGCGGTGGTTTGGCATGAACCCTGCTTGGCTCTTGCTGAGGACGTTATGTTCGGTGAGGAAACTGAGGATCCTCTTGTTCAGGATGCTGTTGAACAGTTTCCCCAGGTTGCTGCTGACACATATGCCTCTGTAGTTGGCTGGGTCATACCTGTCCCCATTCTTGTGGATGGGTGTGATGAGGCCTTGGTTCCAGGTACGAGGGAAGTAGCCGGCACTTAGCACAATATTGAAGAGTTTAACCATTGCAGCCTGTATTTCTGGTGGGCTGTACTTCAGCATTTCTGGTAGGATTCCATCCAGGCCACCGGCTTTTCTACATCTTATGGAAGAGATTCTCTCTGATACTTCCTGTAATGTAATAGGTGTGTCCACTGGGTTTTGGAAATTTTTTACTTTTTCCTCCATTGCTTTTAGTTTTGCCATTATGTTTTCCTGTTCTTGGTTTAGTTCTTCCTTTGGGATGTCTTTATAGAGGTCTCTGAAGTACTGGAGCCAGATGTTGCCATTTTGGATATGGATGTTGTTTTTCTTGTCTTTTGTGCCCATGTGGTTCCATAGTTCCCAGAAGGAATTGTCTTGAAGAGCATCTTGGAGTTGGTTAAGCTTGGTAGAGATGTAACTCTGCTTCTTCCTCCTGAGGATGGTTTTGTACTGTCTTTGTATGGTTTCATAGGCTTCCCTCAGACCAGGGTGGTTGGGGTCTCTATGTTTCTTGTTTGAGGCTGTTCTCAGGGTCTTCCGTACGGCTTTACATTCTCTGTCAAACCAACCGTTGGTCTGTTTTTCTTTTGGTCTCATCATGTGAGTCCATGATCATCCCAAGAAGCAGAGAGTTAAAGAGAGCAGAGGCTGTCTTGTTTATTTGTCCGGGGGTGGGGGATGAGGTCATGAGTCTGTTGTCCACTAGAATACACCCCCTCAATAAACCTGTTTGACTAGCTAGCACATGGCAGACAGCAAGCTGGAGGAGGGGCTTTGCTTCATGTGGCATACATGTGGGGGAATTATAGATGTGTATATACACAAAATATTCACTATACACATCTCTATATAAAGATGTACATTTTGGGGCACTTCCCTTCTAGAGTCTCCATAGGTGCAAGGTTATCTTCCAGGTGGGACACTCTTGATTCGACTTCCGTGATGCGCCCCCTCATGGCTTGCATATCCTGTCGAAGACGGCCCACTTCAGAATGCACCTCCTCTATTTTTCCAGTTAGGGATGTCCTAGTTAGAGATACGGCTTGCATTAATTGTTCAAATGCCTGCCTTAGAGTTAGATCTTCTTGATCTCCACCCTCTTCACTGTCAGAAGCACGATTTTTATGTTGGTCTGCAGTTTTAACATTTGATGGGTTATTTCTGAGAGTCCGTGAGTTGTTGGGGGGGTCAGTTCTTGCAAACTCTTTTATCTTTTCAGCCACCGCCGAACTCTTTGAGTGGCTCAAAGTTAACGTTTATGAGATACAGCAAGCTGGTTAGGTATATTCTCTTCTTCCTTTGCTCCCAACTGTAGTAGTACTTTTTATGAGATGTAAGTACAGTTTTTCTGGTTTACTAATGTGAAGCAGTGCAGTCTTGAGCAGAGTAACAGAGCAACTTGAAAAATAAAAAAAAAACTGGCATGGATTTCAACAATGTAAAGAGAGTCAGTATGGTCTGCTTAGCGGGCTTTATGGCTAGCCCAGTCTGCTGTGCAGGTCTTTTGCAGATATGATATGTTGCACTGTCAGCAGGCTGCTGGGTCATCTATGGCTCCAGCCTCAGGGACTGGGGAAGTGAAAGTACAGAGACTCCAGCATGTAGTCTGATATACTGCTCTGCCAGCAAATTGTTATACCAACTTTGACCCCAGCTTCTGAGCAGTGAATGCTAGTCATAAGAGTCCTATAGCAGACCTCAGCGTGAGGTCTGGTGTACTGTGCTGTCAGCAGACTGCCGTAGCAACCGCGGCCCCAGTTCAGAGCAATGGAGGTAATAGTGAAAGCACTAATACAAATGTAATGGCGGGCGCTAGCAGGCGATCTATGTCATTAATGAGGGAGTTCGTGGCTCATTTCTCAGAGTTCACACCGCGTCTTCCTCCCTGTATATCTCCGAGAGTCAGGTGCGCCATCCAGCTAGTCACTCCTGAGGTGGATTCTTCCGTGCTGTGCCTCCAACTGCTGAAGCACGCAGCAGAAAATGGCTGCCATCCTCTGCTGGCTCTGTCTCCCGCCTGGGTTCTCCTGGATCTGATCCAACCAGAGCCGCACACCGTATCTCCTCAGGAGCCCAGGGATCCACGGTATCACCAGGTGAGTCCTTTTTGGATGATATAAATGCTGGATTTGAGTCAGGATTATGGGAGCTCTGCTTAGACGCATCCTCTCAGCTCCACTACATCGCCACGCCCCCAGGTTTTGTTTAGTTTTTGCTGCGTTTTTGGTGGGGAGTTTATTTACTGCGGTTTTGTCAGAGTACATTTGTCTTTTGTGCATGCTGATAAAGTTTAGTGCATAACATAATCTGATTAAACTTCATCAGGTTTTGGCACCAAAACACAGCAAAATCTGATACTTGCTTTTTTTGCTTTTTTTTTTTTTTTACGTTTTTGCACTAATCATTCCTTTCAACAGGTAAAAACGATGGAAAAACGCTGAAAGAATGACTGTCAAGGACACCGCACTGCACATGTTCACTGAGCCAGTGCACGTGTCCTAAGTAAACCAACTGTGCCCCAAGATACCTGTAAGCAGAGCTGCAGCAGGGAAGACGTGTGTTTCTGTGTAACAGGACCTTCCGCAGCATGTGACAGCCAACGGGCGGAGCCGGCCACACTTCTCTCAGAGGCAGCAGTAATGAATGATGTGTACTGCAGACTAACAGGACCTGCAGCACATGACTGCTGGGCGTGGCCTAAGCTCCAGAGATCTAGGAACTGCAGGAAAACTCCTAGCAGGGTAACTACGAGATAAAGTTACCAAGGGGCAAAGACAGGGACGAAAACCAGGACAGGCCGAGATCAGAGCACAAGATAGCACGACAGTACCAAAGGGTTAGACAGAACGGATAGTCAGGACGTAGCAATAGATCAGTAAACCAGAGCGGGCAATAGACAGTACAATAGGGACAAAACTGTAACGGAGTATCGATAGCCAAGCCAGGAGGTCAGAACCGGAGAAGACAATATAAGCAAAACGTGAGACAGAGAGCAGAGTGAGCAAACAGACCGGGTCATACACGGGAATCAAAACAAGCAGAGCAGTATACACACAAACCAGGGGAGTCAAATACACAGTCACAACGAAAGTATAGCTGACAGAGAATCTCCCTCTGGACTGGGTATAAATACCCTCCCAGATCCAAAGGGAGGCCAGCAAAAGTTAACCCTGAATGGACAGGCCATTAACCATGTCCTATACCATGACAGTACCCCCCCCCCCTTAATGGGGGGCCACTGGACCCCCAGGCCTCTCAGGATATCTGGCATGAAAAGCCTATACCAGTCGATCGGCATGTACCGAACTGGCCGGAACCCATGACCGATCTTCAATGGAGTATCCCTTCCAATGAATAAGGTACTGAAGTCTCCGGCACACCCACCGCGAATCAATGATGCGCCCTACCTCGTACACCAGTTGACCCTCTACCAATACTGGTGGAACCACGGATGAGGGATCTTCTCTAACCGTCCCCACAGGTTTTAATAGGGACCTGTGGAAGACGTTAGATATTTTGAAGGAGGTGGGCAACTGAAGCCTGTACACCACTGGATTGATCACCTCTACAATCTTGTATGGGCCAATAAATTTGGGGCCCAGCTTCATAGAGGGTATCTTAAGTTTGATGTTACGGGTGGACAACCAGACCTTTTTCCCCACTGTCAACACAGGACCCAACTGTCCGCAAAATGTTTGTACTTCTTCTGGGCTTTGGAGATGTTCCCTGCACCTCCCTCCAAAGGTTTTTTAACTGTTGAACCATCCCCTCGGCACCAGGACAACCAGAATCCATACGGGAAAATTCCCCAAACTGCGGAACAAATCCATAATTGACCTGAAAAGGAGACTTTCCGGTAGACTGATTGATACGACAGTTGAACGCAAATTCTGCCATGGGTAAAACCTCACACCAATCTTCCTGTCTGGAGGAGGCCAGGCATCTCAGAATCTGCTCCAACGACTGATTGGTGCGTTCAGTCTGTCCGTTGGATTGGATAGGTAAAGGAGAATGATAATGTGACCCCCAACTTCTTACAGAACGCTCTCCAAAACCTGGCCACAAACTGCACACCCCTGTCCGACACCACATTCACAGGCACTCCATGCAACCGAACTATGTGCTGTATAAACAAACGGGCCAAAGTTTCAGCAGACGGCAACGCGGGTAACGGCACAAAGTGGGCTTGCTTAGAAAATCTATCAACCACTACCCATACCACTGAATTGCCCTTGGATGAGGGAAGATTAGTGATAAAGTCCATGGACAGGTGTGTCCATGGTTTATCCGGAATTGGCAAAGGCACCAATTCCCCGGCCGGCCGGCCCTGAGAGCTTTTAGAGCGAGCGCACACCCCGCAAGTATTAACAAAATTTTTTATATCAGTACCCATAGAGGGCCACCACAAACCTCTAGCCACTGCCCCCCGGGTAGCTGCAATACCAGGGTGTGCGCTTAACACAGAATCATGAAATTCTTGCAGGAGTGTGAGACGGAGCTGTTCGGGTATGAACAATTTACCTGGGGGTTTATTCCTGGGAGCTTGTGCTTGTGCTTCCAGAATCTCTCTCTGTAACTCAGAGGAGACTTCGGCTACAACCACTCCCGGTTGAAGAATGGAGGAAGGAGGTTCTGGAGGGGACACAGAATCAAAACTTCTGGATAAGGCATCTGCCTTTACATTTTTAGACCCTGGTCGGAATGTGATGGTAAAATGAAAGCGAGAAAAAAAAAGTGCCCACCGAGCCTGTCTGGGGGTCAATCTCTTAGCGGACTCGATATAGGCCAGGTTCTTATGATCAGTGATGACCGTAATGGGATGAGCGGCCCCCTCCAAAAAATGCCTCCATTCTTCAAAGGCCAGTTTGACCGCTAACAATTCCCTGCTGCCGACATCATAGTTTCTCTCTGCCGAAGAGAACTTTTTAGAGAAAAAGGCACAGGGTTTAAGATTAGTCAGGGTAGAGGGGCCCTGGGACAACACTGCCCCCACCCCCACTTCCGAAGCGTCGACCTCCACGATAAAAGGTCTTGATGAATCGGGTTGTACCAACACAGGGGCTGAAGTAAAGCATTTCTTCAATGTAAGGAAGGAATTTTTTGCAGCCACGGACCAATTTTTTACCTCTGCCCCCTTAAGAGTGAGGTCCGTCAAAGGTTTCACTACCTGTGAAAACCCTTTAATGAACTTCCTATAATAGTTAGCGAAGCCCAAAAATCGTTGCAACCCCTTCAGATCATGAGGCTGCACCCAATCTGTAATGGCCTGAACCTTCCCTGGATCCATGCGGAATCCCTCTCCGGATACAATTACACCTAGAAAAGACAGTTCTTGCATAAAAAATAAACACTTCTCCAGCTTAGCATACAAATGGTTCTCCCGGAGTCTCATAAGAATCGCACGTAAATGATGCAAGTGTGACTGACTGTCTTCTGAGTATATCAGAATGTCATCCAGGTAAATGACTACATAACGTCCAATTAAATCAGAAAAAACAACATTGATGAAGTTCTGAAAAACAGCAGGGGCATTAGTGAGACCGAAGGGCATAACCAGGTTTTCAAATAGCCCCTCAGTTGTCAGGAATGCTGTTTTCCATTCGTCCCCCTCCCGGATCCTTATAAGGTTATAAGCTCCTCGTAGATCGAGCTTAGAAAACCATTTGGCCCCCGTGAGTTGATTGCATAGATCGGGAATCAATGGGAGAGGGTACGTGTTCTTAACGGTAATTTTGTTCAGTTCCCGAAAGTCGAGACACGGTCGCAACCCACCATCTTTTTTCTTTACAAAGAAAAACCCCGCTGCCACGGGTGACACCGAGGGCCGAATATGCCCTTTGCGAAGGCTTTCTTTGATGTACTCTTTCATGGCTTGGCGTTCAGGCCCGGACAAATTAAACAAACGAGCCTTGGGTAATTTGGCTCCAGGTAACAAATCAATGGCGCAATCATAGGGTCTATGTGGTGGGAGCGCCTCAGCCTCACTTTCGGAAAATACGTCTTCAAAGTCTTTCAGGTACTCCGGAATACCCTCCAGACTGACAGACGACACAGATACAGATTTTATAGGTTTGACAAGAGAAACGGAGTTACAACACAGACCATTATTATTACATCCCCATCGGGTGATCTCCCCTTTTGCCCAATCAATGAGAGGATTGTGGCGTTGCAGCCAGGGCATCCCCAATACCAGTCCTGCAGGCAGATTATTCAGAATAAAGCAACTTAATTTTTCCACGTGAGTGGAACCCACTTTCATAGAAAAAACTTCAGACATAAAACAAATTCCATCCCGGGCAAGAGGGGATGAATCCACCGCCACAATTTTAACAGGATCTTTCAACCTGACTGTCCCTATCTTATTAAGAGTCACAAATTGGGCATCAATCAGATTAATGGAGGAACCACAGTCAACAAAGGCGGTGGTCATAATAGAACCGCCAGCAAGTTCCAATTCAACCTGGAGCACCATTTTAGCAAGCGAAAAAAAATGTACCTGGGAGTCTGGGCAACCTCCACGATTGTTGCCCAGACTCATTCGTTTTCCTGATGATTTTACAGAAGAAGGGCAGGAAGAACAGTCCCTTTTCCAATGTCCAGAGGCTCCACAGTAAAAGCATAGACTGTTGTCTTTACGGTGTCTTCTCTCTCGTTCCTTTCTTGAGACAGCCTTCATCTCCATGGGCTCAGATGCGGGTGCGGTGTAACACAATTTGGAGTACAAGGGAGTCTCTTGTTGCATCATTCCCCTAGCACGGAGTCTCCGGTCCATACGGACCGCCTGCATCATGGTGTCCTCCAGAGTATCGGGAGGAGGATGTAATGCCAGAGCGTCCTGCAGACGGTCAGATAGGCCCCTGCGGAACAACCCCCTCAGGGCGGCATCATTCCAGGATACTTCCGCGGTCCAACGTCTGAACTCTGAGCAGAACCATTCAGCAGAGTTCCTCCCCTGTGTCACACTCATCACCATATCCTCAGCCAAACGCACTCTATCAGGCTCATCATAAATGTGCCCCAGAGCCTCAAAGAACAGGTTCACAGACATACGTTCAGGAGCAGAGGAAGAGAGAGAGAAAGCCCATGCTTGCGGAGCCCCCCTTAATAACGACATTATGATCCCCACCCTCTGCCTTTCATTTCCAGAGGTCCGGGGACGCAATTCAAAGAACAACTTGCATCCCTCCTTAAAAACCCTAAACAATTTTTTATCTCCAGAAAAATTGTCGGGTAATTTTACAGGGGGGTCGGGGTCCGCAAGAGATACATCAGTGGGGCCCCCCTCCTGGAACCCCAACGGAACAGACCCATTAGAGCGTCTGCCACATCTCTCTGTACCTGCTGATGCGACTGAACCAGATTTTGCTGCTCAATAGACAGCTTCTGCATAAGCTGGGAGAGCTCATTAACCTGCTCAGTGAGAGCCCGTACCGGATCCATAATGTGCTAACACCCCCACCACCAGGGAAAGACTGTAATGGTCAGCTATAATGTCAAGGACACCGCACTGCACATGCTCACTGAGCCAGTGCACGTGTCCTGAATGTACCAACTGTGCCCCAAGATACCTGTAAGCAGAGCCGCAGCAGAGAAGACGTGTGTTTCTGTGTAACAGGACCTTCCGCAGCATGTGACAGCCAAGGGGCGGAGCTGGCCACACATCTCTCAGAGGCAGCAGTAATGAATGATGTGTACTGCAGACTCACAGGACCTGTAGCACATGACTGCTGGGGCGTGGCCTAAGCTCCAGAGATCTAGGAACTGCAGGAAAACTCCTAGCAGGGTAACGACGAGATAAAGTTACCAAGGGGCAAAGACAGAGACGAAAACCAGGACAGGCCGAGATCAGAGCACAAGATAGCAAGACAGTACCAAAGGGTAAGACAGAACGGATAGTCAGGACGTAGCAATAGATCAGTAAACCAGAGCGGGCAATAGACAGTACAATAGGGACAAAACGGTAACAGAGTATTGATAGCCAAGCCAGGAGGTCAGAACCGGAGAAGACAATATAAGCAAAACGTGAGACAGAGAGCAGAGTGAGCAAACAGACCGGGTCATACACAGGAGTCAAACAAGCAGAGCAGTATACACGCAAACAGGGGGGTCAAATACACAGTCACAACGAAAGTATAGCTGACAGAGAATCTCCCTCTGGACTGGGTATAAATACCCTCCCAGATCCAAAGGGAGGCCAGCAAAAGTTAACCCTGAGTGGACAGGACATTAACCATGTCCTATACCATGACAATGACATTCTGCATTTTGTAAAAACCAAGCTCTTTGGCAAAACAGTCAGTAATATAAAACAATGTGTGTATGAGATTTGTGAAATTTCACTGACTTTGCTGGTACTTTGAAACGCAGCTGAAAATTTGCACAAAAAAACGTTAAAAATAAGCAAAAACGCAACTTATGAACATAGCCTTAGTCTCCCTACAGGATGTTATCTAGGTCACACCCACAAGAGTGACGCTGCACACGAGCCTCCCCCACACTGCTTCGTTGTTCAGTCACCTAGGTTACACCACATCATTTTCGGTGTGATGGTCCCTGATAACTTACTGACATCTGCACCTGTGTTTTCCGGACAAATAAATAGAAGCTGCTCCCTCACATCAGTCTCAAGGCTTATACCCTACTGGCCGCATTTCTTGATTCCTGGCTCCTGCTCCACACAGGTCATCAGCTGTCCAGCATGCCACGTCCTGCCACAGGCCGCAGATGCAGGCTGGGGAGGAATTCTATTAGGCAGCTGAGGCCGGCGAAGGTGGAGCCTAATCCTGCAACTATGTCATATCCAAAGAAGAATGAAGGTGGCACTCACCAGATGAATTTCATGCTTTATTAATCAAACTTACAAAAGTTCATCTTCAGCTGGAGGGAG
Organism: Oophaga sylvatica; assembly: GCA_033576555.1. Lineage (NCBI taxonomy): Eukaryota > Metazoa > Chordata > Amphibia > Anura > Dendrobatidae > Oophaga > Oophaga sylvatica. The sequence continues at coordinate 328,605,666 of JARQOD010000001.1, read as the reverse complement.
GGCAGTTTAGTGCGAGGACAACAGCCGTTTTGCGCAGATTAGCTTTTCTACGGGTCTAATTTGTGTGAAACGGCCGTTGTCCTCGCACTCCACTGCCCTCCCTCCAGCTGAAGATGAACTTTTGTAAGTTTGATTAATAAAGCATGAAATTCATCTGGTGAGTGCCACCTTCATTCTTTTTTGGATATGACATTATTGTTTTTTCTACGGTGAGCACCCAAAGATTTGAGTACTTTTGCCTGCGGTAGCTCTTGATCAGCATTGTATTTTCATTTCTGATGCGGCTGTGCTCTGCTCTTTTGAACTTTGTGCTATACCTGCAACTCACCACAGGACCAGGCTCCCAACTTCTACTGCTCCAGGCTTCAACAATATTGTGGTGAGGCCTTCCACGGAGGTGTCTATCGATGGGTCGGTTAGTTCATCACAGGATTCTTCTTCTGGGGGCCTGGCCCAGGAATGCTCGGGTCCTTTGTACCATTTGAGGGCTATCAATGGCGCAATGGATTATATGATGGAGTGCAGCAACCAGTCCGGTCATCGGTGGTCATTCCTGCAGGATGAGATCTGCCTGGTTGGGGAGGTGCGGTCAGGTAGCTGGCATGTCTACTCTGTGTTGCAATGATCGTGATCTTCGGGACTCAGGAGCTTCTGCTGGTGGGTTTCACTTGCCGATGCAGCCTGGTACGTATGCTTCTATGTGCTGTTCGTCTTTTCCTAGTGCAGCTATGACAGGGTGAGGGAGTAGTATCTTGTCAGGTCCATCACAGGGTAATTAGAATAGTGGGTCTGGGGGGTATATTAGATCCAGAAAGTGCAGGTATTGGGAACCTTGTTAGGGGGTGTTTGGGAATTGTTAGGCCAACTTGAAAGAGATAACAATGTTTTTTGGGGGGCCTGTTTCAGTATGAGCAGCCGGGGGTAGTGCAGCAGCTCAGGTAGTGGAGGTTGCTTCATGTCAAGCATCTATTGGGAATAGTACGTCAGTATTGGTTCAGTCTGTTAACCCCTTCACCCCCAAGGGTGGTTTGCACGTTAATGACTGGGCCAATTTTTACAATTCTGACCACTGTCTCTTTATGAGGTTATAACTCCGGAACGCTTCAACGGATCTTCGCAATTCTGAGTTTGTTTTCTCGTGACATATTGTACTTCATGTTAGTGGTAAAATTTCTTCGATATAACTTGCGTTTATTTTTAAAAAAAATGCAAATATGGCGAAAATTTTGAAAATTTAGCAATTTTCAAACTTTGAATTTTTTTTCCCATAAAACAGAGAGATATGTCACACAAAATAGTTAAGAAATAACATTTCCCACATGTCTACTTTACATCAGCACAATTTTGAAACCAAAATTTTTTTTTGTTAGGAAATTATAAGGGTTAAAAGTTGACCAGCGATTTCTCATTTTTACAACAAAATTTACAAAGCCATTTTTTTAGGGACCACCTCACGTTTGAAGTCACTTTGAGGGGTCTATATGGCAGAAAATACCCAAAAGTGACACCATTCTAAAAACTGCACCCCTCAAGGTACTCAAAACCACATTCAATAAGTTTATTAACCCTTCAGGTGCTTCACAGCAGCTGAAGCAACGTGGAAGGAAAAAATGAATATTTAACTTTTTAGCCACAAAAATGATCTTTTACAAACTTTTTTTTATTTTCACAAGGGTAAAAGGAGAAAATGGGCAGATAAAGTTGTTGTGCAATTTCTCCTGAGTACGCTAATACCCCATATGTGGGGGAAAACCACTGTTTGGGCACACGGCAGAGCTCGTAAGGGAAGCAGCGCCGTTTGACTTTTTCAAACTAAAATTGGCTGGAATTGAGATTGGACGCCATGTCGTGTTTGGAGAGCCCCTGATATGCCTAAACAGTGGAAACCCCCACAAGTGACACCATTTTGGAAACTAGACCCCCTAAGGAACTTATCTAGATCTGTTGTGAGCACTTTGAACCCCAAAGTGTTTCACAAAAGTTTATAATGCCTGGGTGTGAAAAAAAAAAACAATTTTACACAAAAATGATTTTTTAGTCCCAAATTTTTGATTTTTCCCAAGGAAATTGGACCCCAAAAGTTGTTGTCCAATTTGTCCTGAGTACGCTGATACCCCATATGTGGGGGGGGGGAAACTGTTTGGGCGCACGGCAGGGCTTGGAAAGGAAGCAGTAACGTTTTGGAATGCAAACATTGATGGGGGTCATGTTCCGTTTGTAGTGTCCCAGATGAGCCTAAACAGTGGAAACCCCCCACAAGTGACCCCATTTTGGAAGCTAGACCCCCTAAGAAACTTATCTAGATCTTTGGTGAGCACTTTGAACCCCCAAGTGCTTCACACAAGTTTATAATGCCCGGGCATGAAAATAAAAAATCCTATTTTTTTCCCACAAAAATTATCTCTTAGTCACTAATTTTTTATTTTCCCAAGGGTAACAGGAGAAATTGGACCACAAAATTTGTTGTCCAATTTGTCCTGAGTACGCTGATACCCCATATGTGGGGGGAACCACTGTTTGGGCGCATGGCAGAGCTCAGAATGGAAGGAGCACCATTTGACTTTTTCCAACCAAAATTGGCTGGAATTGAGATTGGACGCCATGTTGCATTTGGAGAGCCCCTGCTGTGCCTAAACAGTGGAAACCCCCCACTAGTGACCCCATTTGGGAAACTAGACCCCTAAGGAACTTATCTAGATCTTTGGTGAGCAATTTGAATCCCCAAGTGCTTCACACAAGTTTATAACGTAGAGCCGTAAAATTAAAAAATCTCTTTTTTTTTTACAAAAATTATTTTTTGCCCCCAAATATTTTATTTTCACAAGGGTAACAGGAGAAATTGGACCCCAAAAGTTGTTGTCCAATTTGTCCTGAGTACGCTGATACCCAATATGTGGGAGTAAACAACTGTATGGGGGCACGTCGGGGCTCGGAAGGGAAGTAGTGACGTTTTGGATTGCAGACTTTGATGGAATGGTCTGGGGAGTCATGTCGCATTTGGAGAGCCCCTGATGCGTCTAAACAGTGGAAACCCCCCACAAGTGACCCCATTTTGGAAAATAGACCCCTCAAGGAACTTATCTAGATGTGTGGTGAGCACTTTGAACCCCGAAGTGCTTCACAGAAGTTTATAACGTACAGCCATAAAAATAAAAAATCCTTTTATTTTTTACAAAATGATTTTTTCGCCCCCAATATTTTATTTTCACAAGGGTAACAGGAGAAATTGGACCCCAAAAGTTGTTGTCCAATTTGTCCTGAGTACGCTGATACCCAATATGTGGGAGTAAACTACTGTATGGGCGCACGTCGGGGCTCGGAAGGGAAGTAGTGACGTTTTGGATTGCAGACTTTGATGGAATGGTCTGGGGGAGTCATGTCGCATTTGGAGAGCCCCTGATGCGTCTAAAGAGTGGAAACCCCCCACAAGTGACCCCATTTTGGAAAATAGACCCCTCAAGGAACTTATCTAGATGTGTGGTGAGCACTTTGAACCCCGAAGTGCTTCACAGAAGTTTATAACGTACAGCCGTAAAAATAAAAAATCCTTTTTTTTTTAACAAAAATGATTTTTTTCGCCCCAATATTTTATTTTCACAAGGGTAAATAGAGAAATTGGACCCCAAAAGTTGTTTTCCAATTTGTCCTGAGTACGCTGATACCCAATATGTGGGAGTAAACTACTGTATGGGCGCTCGTCGGGGCTCGGAACGGAAGTAGTGACGTTTTGGATTGCAGAATTTGATGGAATGGTCTGGGGGCGTCATGTCGCATTTGGAGAGCCCCTGATGCGCCTAAACAGTGGAAACCCCCCACAAGTGACCCCATTTTGGAAAATAGACCCCTCAAGGAACTTATCTAGATGTGTGGTGAGCACTTTGAACCCCGAAGTGCTTCACAGAAGTTTATATCGTACAGCCGTAAAAAAAAAAATCCTTTTTTTTTTTTTTTACAAAAATGATTTTTTTGCCCCCAATATTTTATTTTCACAAGGGTAACAGGAGAAATTGGACCCCAAAAGTTGTTGTCCAATTTGTCCTGAGTACGCTGATACCCAATATGTGGGAGAAAACGACGGTATGGGTGCACGTCTGGGCTCGGAAGGGAAGTAGTGATGTTTTGGATTGCAGACTTTGATGGAATGGTCTGGGGGCGTCATGTCGCATTTGGAGAGCCCCTGATGCGCCTAAACAGTGGAAACCCCCCACAAGTGACCCCATTTTGGAAAATAGACCCCACAAGGAACTTATGTAGAAGTGTGGTGAGCGCTATGAAGCCCCAAGTGCTTCACAGAAGTTTTATAACATACAGCCGTATAAACAAAAAAATCATTTTTTTTTTACAAAAATGATTTTGTCGCCCCCAGTTTTTTATTTTCCCAAGGGTAACAGAAGAAATAGGACAAATTGCACAATAACTCTTGTGGTCCAGAGTACGCTGATATCCCATATGCGGGAGTAAACTACTGTTTGGGCGCATGGCAGAGCTCAGAAGTGAAGGAGCACCGTTTGACTTTTTCAACGCAGAATTGGCTGGAATTGAGATCAGACGCCATGTCACATTTGGAGAGCCCCTGATGTGCCTAAACAGCAGAAACCCTCCAATTCTAACTCCAACCCTAACCCCAACACACCCCTAACCCTAGTCCCAACCCTAACCACAAACCTAACCCTAACACACCCCTAACCGTAATCCCAACCCTAATCCTAATCCTAATGTTAGCGCCAACCCTAACCCTAACTTTAGCCGCAACCCTAACGGGAAAATGGAAATAAATACATTTTTTTAATTTTATTATTTTTCCCTAACTAAGGGGGTGATAAAGGGGGGTTTGATTTACTATTTATAGCGGGTTTTTGTGATTGGCAGCTGTCACGCTAAAAGACGCTTTTTATTGCAAAAAATAGTTTTTTGCATCACCACATTTTGAGAGCTATAATTTTTGCATATTTTGGCCCACAGAGTCATGTGAGGTCTTATTTTTTGCGGGATGAGGTGACGTTTTTATTGGTACCATTTTTGAGCACGTGACATTTTTTGATCGCTTTTTATTTCGATTTTTGGGAGGTTAGAATGAACAAAAATCAGCAATTCATGAATTTCTTTTGGGGGAGGTGTTTGTACCGTTCCGCGTGTGGTAAAATTGATAAAGCAGTTTTATTCTTCGGGTCAGTACGATTATGGCGATACCTCATTTATATCATTTTTTTATGTTTTGGCGCTTTTATAGAATAAAAACAATTTTATATAAATAATTATTATTTTTGCATCGCTTTATTCTGCGAGCTATAACTTTTTTATTTTTTCACTGATGATGCTGTATGATGGCTCGTTTTTTGCGGGACAAGATGACGTTTTCAGCGGTACCATGATTATTTATCTCGGTCTTTTTGATCGCGTGTTATTCCACTTTTTGTTCAGCGGTATGATGATAAAGCATTGATTTTTTGCTTCGTTTTCTTTTTTTTTTTAAGGGGTTCACTAAAGGGGTTAACTAGTGGGACAGTTTTATAGGGGGGGTCGTTACGGACGCGGCGATACCAAATATGTGTACTTTTATTGTTTTGTTTTTTTATTTACAGGAAAAAATGAATTTATTGGGGAATATTTTTTTTTTTTTTTATGATTTTTTTTACCACTTTTTATATTTATTTTTTTAACTTTTTTACTTTGTCCCAGGGTGGGACATCACTGTATTTTAGCAGATCGCTGGTGTGACAGTGTGCACAGCACTCTGTCACACCAGCGATCGCTCTGGCATCGCTGCAGGCTTCTCAGTGCCTGCTCTCAGCAGGCACTGAGGAAGCTGCCTCCCTGCAGGACCCCGGCACCATCTTGGATCCGGGGACCTGGAGGGAGGACGGACCCTCGGAACAGCGCGACACATCGCGCTGCTCTGAGGGTCTCAGGGGAGCGCGCAGGGAGCCCCCTGCCTGCGCGATCCTCCCCTGTGCCCCGGGTACACCGCGATCATGTTTGATCGCGGTGTGCCAAGGGTTAATGTGCCGGGAGCGGTCCGTGACCGATCCTGACACACAGTCACGGGTGTCAGCTGTGATAATCAGCTGACACCCGGCGGCGATCAGCTGCGCTCCCCCCGGGAGCGCTGCTGATCGCATATGACGTACTATTCCGTCCATGGGAATTAGGTCCAGGGTCACATGGACGGAATAGTACGTCTGATGGAATAAAGGGGTTAAAGAAAAAGAAGGTGATAAATGTTACTAGATAATAAGGTGAAAGGGGAGGTATACGTTTGCTTTGAAGACCCTTTGAGGGCTCATTTAAAGACAGAAGGAAAAAATTTGGGAGGACGAGTATATCGAGATATTCTCACTACTACTGTAAGAAAATTATAACTTGGATAAAGGGAAGAAGAAAAATGAGTAGAAAAAAAGAAGAGATAGAAAAGCGTAGCTGGCGGTCAATTCCACAGACTTTTGTGAGTTGGTTGCAGGCTTTTGTCATACTTGCAAGTGTAATGGGGGAAAAAGCTCCAGAGAATTGTTCTGGCATTTTTTGCTATTTAGACGCAATTGGGGAAGCGCATCGCACTTATGGGGGTCAGACGTGGTTGAGGTACGATAAATAGTTTAGTCAGGGAAAAGTGGTTCGGCCAAGTATACGCTGGGACCAAAAGGATATAGGCTTGTTAGTGAAGGTGATGGCTCCGTCACGTTTTGGTCAGTCCTTTCATGGGGGAATCGGTTCTTCTGGTCAGTTTCGAACGTTGGCGGTCTCAGCTCAGGCTGGGAACGTTGGGTCAAAACTTTGCTGGCAGTTTAATGAAGGCCAATGTAAGTTCGGGCTAATTGTAAATTTAAACACCAGTGCTCCTCATGTGCTGGGACGTCACACGTAGTAGCTCGTTGCTTTAGAAAAGGAAAGGGTAAGCCTGGGTGTGATGCTGGAAAAGGAGCAGTGTCACGGGTTTACCGCGACAAAGAGGGGCCAGAAGACAGCAACGTCTGATTTTTCCTCCTCCTGCACTGATTAGAAGCACTTCGCTTTCATATTAAACTGTGGAAATTTATTTTAGCAGTGCAGGGGTTAATCTGCTCAGTTGAGAGCTCCTGGAAGCTTTCCTACATTAAGGCTCTTTGCTGTGCAATGCTAGTCACTCTCATCTCCTGTATAAATTGGGTACTGGCTAGCACTCATTGTCAGAGTTAGCTTTTGCTGCATGGCTGGAGCTTGTTGGTGGTTGTTGGAGAAGGCATTTTGCGGATTTATCTGTGACTGTTGCTAGGTTTTGAGTGTGTGATAATACCCTTTCTTCTCCTACTTTGTTTTAAACCCATCCTCCACTCCCCGGTGTTTACCTCTGTTGTTTATGTGTGTATACATTTATGATTGATATTTTCCTTTATCCCTGTTCGTATTACCTTGTTAGTCTGGTTGGTGTATTACGGTACACTGCTGCTCCCCTCTGTCCTGAGTGAGGGAATGGTACAGACTGAGGGCGGATTCAGGAGCTAAAGCAAGGTACGTGGCCCCGGCATCTTTACAATCCAAAGCAATCTGGGGAACAGGGCGAGCTAGGGCGCCCCTAGTGTTAGTGTCAGGGAAGGAGCCCCTGGTCCTGAGTCAACCGACAACACAGTCGTAATATCAGACTCTGGTTAACCTTCACGAGATGGCCCCTTATCTAATTAAATATCCAAATCAGGCGATGGCTTTGTTGTTGGAAAATGGTTTTCAGTTTGGTTTTAGGATTCCTGTACCGACTCACGAGGTTCCATTTAAGCTTAAAAATTTGAGGTCTGCTTATCAGTATTCCTCAGTGGTAACTCAAAAACTTCAGTTTGAGTTTGATTGCGGTTGAATTGTGGGTTTTTTCATATCCCCTCCATTGTCTAATTTAATATTCTCCTTTGAAAGTAGTGCCTAAGAAGGAGCTGAATAAATTTCTGCTCATTCAGCATTTATCTTTCCCAAAAGGTGTTTTGGTGAATGATGGTATTGATCCTGAGCTTTGATCTATTATCTATATCTCGTTTGATTAGGCAGTGAAGTAGGTTAGGAGTCAGGGCCGCTATCAGGGAATTACTGCCCTTACTGCTGTATGGGGCATGGTGAGCAGCAGTACACAGGGGGGCCCCGCCTCTTGTGCGTCTGCTTATCGGGCCTCATCATGCACTAAAGTGCTGTGCACTGCGGGGTACACGTCAGCACTGGGGCCTGGGAGCTTTTTCGGAGCTCAACGGCCATCTAACCTAGAAGGCTGTGCAGCTTCTGCTTCCTTCCCTGGTTTTCTGGTCAGGTGTCGGCGCATACGCGATGTCATCGCGTATGTGCCGCGATGTACGAGGATGCCAAAGCAGAGCTGCACCTGCTGGGATCGCCTGTGAGGTAAGTATGAAAAAAGTTTTTTGTTTTCTTTACAAAATGAATTAAATGGGTGAAGGGTGCTGCAAATGATGGAGGGGGGCTGAAAATGATGAAGGGGCTGCAAATGATAAAGGGGGCTGCAAATGATGAAGGGGCTGCAAATGATGAAGGGGGCTTGAAATGATGAAGGGGGCTTGAAATGATGAAGGGGTTGCAAATGTTGAAGGGGGCTGCAAATGATGAATGGGGCTTGAAATGATGAAGGGGCAGAAAATGATGAAGGGGATGCAAATAATGAGGAGACACTGCAAATGATGGAGAAGGGCTGCAAATGATGAAGTGAGGGAGGGGATGGGGTACTGCACATGATGGAGGGGGCTGTAAATGATGAAGTGAGGAGAGAACGGGGAGCTGCAAATGATGAAGTGAGGGGGAAGAGGACAGCAAATGATGAAGTGAGGGGGATGGCAAATGATGAAGTGAGGTGGGATGGAGACTGCAAATGATGAATTAAGGGTGAGGGGCGGGGATTGCCATCTTCGCCAGAGACATAAAGAAACACCCCAATGTGCGAGAGTTCTGGGACCAAGGGAAACCTGGTCTGAGTCATCTGAGGACCCTATGCAGTTGGGTGGGGCAACTCGTTCTGGAAAGCAGTCTGTTCAGCGCAAAGGGGGAGTATGTTTTTACTTTGGTAGAAAGGGCTATTTCGTGGGCACGTGTCCTTCCCTATCTCACTGTAAACAGCCTAGGAGCACAGGTTGTGGGGAGGTTAGCAATCCGGGTGCACATATCTCCTCCATGGGTAGCACACAATTTTTTCTGCCTGCTGAAATCCATCTGGGCAAAAATAAGGTGGTTGTTTATGCCTTTCTGGACAGTGGGGCGGGGTTTAACTTGATCGATGCTAGGTTTATCAAGGTCCATGGCCTCAAACCACATACTGTCCAGACCTATACCCATAATCTCTATCAACTCTGTACCCTTGAAATGGGTATTTTACTCAAGTCGTCCGAGGGTTACATCTACAGGTAGGGGCAATGCACTCAGAAGGTATTGTTATGTGCTAGAGGTCCTTCTCTCTCCTGTGGTTCTTGGACTTCCTTGGCTCACTCTGCACAACCCTGTGGTAGATTAGCAGACTCGGGAGGTGGTAAAGTGGAGTAAGTATTGTCAAGGATACTGCTTAGGCACCCGGCTTGCAAGGGTGTATACCCAGTCTATGCCTAAATACCTGTCTGACTTTGGGGGGTGTTTTCGGAGCAGGGGTGCCAAGAACTTCCACCCCATCATCCTTATGACTGCGCCGTTAATCATATCCCTGGGGCCAAGCTGCCAAAGAGCAGACAATATAATATCTCTGTTCCAGAGAGGCAGGCAAAGAAGGACTATACAGTGTTAAGTTTGGCAAAAGGTCATATCAGACCATCCTCATCCCCCATTGCTGTGGGGTTTTCTTTGTAAACAAGAAAAACGGGGGCTTATGCCCTTGCCTAGATTTCCGCGAACTCAATCTGATCACGGTTCGGGATCCGTATCTGCTCTTTCTCATTCTGGACCTCTTTAATCAGATTGTAGAAGTAAAATATTTTTCTAAACTGGAACTCAGGGGACATATAATCTCATTCGTATTAAAGAGGGGGATGAGTGTAAAGCAGCTTTCAATACACCTGAGGGACTCTATGAGAACCTTGTGATGCCATTTGGGTTGACTAATGCTCCCACCATCTTTCAGCACTTTGTAAATGACATCTTTAATCACCTGGTAGGTAGATTTGTGGTAATCTATCTGGATGACATAATAATTTATTCACATGACCTTGAGTCACATCAGTTACATATCATGCAGGTCTTACAGATACTCAGAGACAATACATTATTTGTCAAACCAGAGAAATGTATGTTCTCAGTTGAGGAGATCCCTTTTCTAGGATATGTGTTATTGCCCACCGGTTTTCGCATGGATCTGGCAAAAGTCCGGGTGATACTGGATTGGGATCGTCCTGAGAATTTCAAGACGTTACAAAGGTTTTGGGGTTTCGCCCACTACTGTAAGTTAATCAAAATCTTTTTGGTAGTGGCCAAACCTCTGACCTCTTTCCAAGTGGTCCTGCCAGTGAGGCATTCGATACCTTTGAAGGAGTATTTTGTATCTGCGCTGATTCTCATACAGCCTGACGTTACTCTGCCTTTTATTGTATGAGTTGATGCATTTGAAGTGGGGCTGTATTGTCACAGGGTGCGTCTCTTGGTAAATTGAACTCTAACCAGCATGTCTATTTGTCTATTCTCCCTACAGGTACGTCACCCAGCTTTCTACACAGCTTTCTACACAGACTGTTCTTACCTCTGTTCCTAGTTAGTGATGAGCGAGTATACTCGTTGCTCGGGTTTCCCCGAGTATTTTGGAGCGCTTAGAGATTTAGTTTTCATCATCTCATCTGTATGATTTGCGGCTACTAGACAGGTTACATGTGTGGAATACCTGTTTGTTAGGGAATTCCCACATGTACTCAGCTTGTCTAGCAGTCCCAAATCATGCAGCTGAGACGACGAAAACTAAATCTCCGAGCACGCCAAAATACTCGGAGGACACCCAAGCATGCTCGGGGAGACCCGAGCAACGATGCTACTCGCCCACCACTACTCCTAGTATCCACATGGTACGTCACCCAGCTTTCTACACAGAATATTCTTACCTCTGCTCCTAGTATCCACATGGTATATCTTTCAACTAACCCATCCTTTACCCCAATGTTTTTTATGAGCTTGTTTACTTTGACTTGATCATATGCATCTGGTCCACTCTTAATTGTCTGACCAAGATGAGCACAGACCACTCCCCTCTGCTTCACACCTGACTGCACTTTGTAGCAAATATATTGCATAGCACAAGTCTGCCAAGACTTTAGTCTGCATTGTGTATCCTATAAGTGTGTATCTTACAAGTGTGAGATATGAATTAATCCAGAATTGAACCAGAAGGTAACTGGATACAGCCACTGTAAACAATATTTCTGTTTTCTCTCTGACCCCTATAATCCTTCACTTTCTGCTAACCCCCCTAATCCCTACATCAAGCAAGGAACTGTTCATCTCTTCTTCAATCCTCCCCATCCATCTCACCTCTTCCTCCGATCTTTCTCAACATACATTCCTCTGTCTCCAAACACAGAAAGCCCCCTCATGCCCTCTCCTTCTCCCACCTGCTAACACTTTCTCTGCTCCTTCTCACTGCTGGTGATATCTCTCCAAATCCTGGTCCTCCTCACCACATACCCACAGTCATTTCTACCTCCCATCCACACTCTCTCACAACTTTCTATAACCTCTCTAACCTTATACCCATTCACCCAGCCCCCGCTTCCCCAGTCCCACTAACAGGAGCTCTGTGGAACGCTCGCTCTGTCTGCCACAAACTTTCTTACATCCATGATCTTTTTATTACTAACAAACTTTCCTTCCTCGCCATCACCGAAACCTGGCTCACCCCCTCTGACACAGCCTCTCCTGCTGCACTTTCGTATGGTGGATTCCACTTTTCCCACACCCCCCACCCCAGCAGCAAGTTTGGTGGAGGAGTTGTTTTTTTTCCTGTCAAATAACTGATTCTTCACCCCCATCCCACTGTCACCCTCTGTTACTCTCCCTTCCTTTGAGGTGCACTCTTTGCGCATCTACTCCCCCTCCAACCGCCAACTAGTTGCATTTACCACCCCCCCCCCAGGGCCAGCCACCACCTTCTTTGACCACTTCACGACCTGGCTACTTCATTTCCTTTATGCTGACATCCCCACTATCATCATGGGTGACTTCAACATCCCTGTTGACACTTCCCTCTCAGCTGCCACTAAACTTCTATCTCTCACTTCCTCCTTTGGCCTCACTCAATGGTCTTCTGTAGCCACTCACAAAGATGGTCACACTCTGGACCTCATCTTCACCCGCCTCTGCTCCCTATCTAACCTCTCTAACTCACCTCTTTCTGACTACAACCCACTTACATTTTCTTCCCTCTCAACTCCTTGTCCACAATCCCCACCCCACAAACTTGCACACCCTCTCAGAAATCTTAAACACCTCAATCTACACTCACTGTCTGAATCCCTTCCCCCTCTTACAGACATAATTTCCCTACACAATGCGGATGCCGCTGCCACTCTATTTAGCACCACAATAGCTGTAGCTTTGGAATCAGTTGCCCCTCTCACACATACCAAAGCCCGCAAAATCAACAGACAGCCCTGGCACACCAGTCTGACCAAAGAACTGAGGCGAGCTTCCAGGGCTGCTGAGTGGAGATGGAAAAGATCCTACTCCAATGAGGACTTCATCGCATTCAAACAGTCCATCACTACTTTCAAGGCCATACTCGCCACAGCTAAACAAACCTACTTCTCATCTCTCATATTCTCCCTGTCTCACAACCCTAAACAGTTATTCAACACCTTCAATTCTCTCCTTCATCCCCCAGCACCTCCTCCCTCTCCACTCATCTCAGCTGAAGACTTTGCCTTATTTTTCAAGCAGAAGATTGATAACATCAGAGACAGTTTTGGTTGACAACTCCAGAGCCCTTCCCCCTAACTGCCCAGCCCTCCTCCTCCAAAACCAACTTCTCCACCATTACAAAAGATCGACTTTCCACTCTACTCTCAAGCTCACATCTCACCACCTGTGCACTTGACCCTATTCCATCACACTTCATCCCAAACCTCACCACAGTCTTCATCCCAACCCTAACCCATCTCTTCAACCTATCACTAACAACTAGCGTTTTCCCCTCAAGTTTTAAACATGCCTCAATCACACCTAACCTCAAAAAATCCCTCCTCTGTATCTAGCTATCGCCCTATATCACTTCTCCCCTATGCCTCAAAACTACTGGAACAACACGTCCATCTTGAACTGTCTTCCCACCTCTCTTCTTGCTCCCTTTTCGACCGCTTACAATCTGGCTTCCGGCCACACCACTCCACTGAAACTGCCCTAAGGTCACCAATGACCTATTAGCCGCCAAGGCCAGAACGGTAGCGTTACTACTAGTTGATACATGGGAAGCGATAATATATGTGGAAGATACATATATGAGGAGATTCCCAATTTAACATGGTAACTATTGGTAACAGTAAGTGAGGTGGTAAAATCGGTGTCAAACAATATACCAATAAGTAAAAGAGGTTTAGAGGTAAGAGATCCGGAAAGAAACAGGTACAATGTGATGGTGAGAGAGAGAGATATTTTATTACACTATATAGTACGTCCAAATAGATACTGTGAGGCAGCGGAAGTGGCAATAATTTCGACTTGGTGTAGTGATCTTAGGTGGATCCCAGGTGGAATTCCAAAGTGACAAAGAGATGGTGATTTGCAGTGACAGATCCACAGGATTTTAATATAAACGGCTCTAAAAAAGAAAAGGAGCATGTTATAATGATAGTAAATATAACAGAGTAAAGAAATAGCCTCGAATACAGTATTGAACTATGATAGCTAGTAATATAATCTCACTGTAAATTGTACCATTGACCCTTATTATATTATTTTATTTTTTTGACTTATTCCGTACCTATGTATATACTTTCTTTGTGATTATATTATATGCTAGGACTACTATGTTACAGTCCATATCTATAATGTTTTGAATAACATGTTATTTCATTTATGTAGTTACTGACGAAGGTCTTATTGACCGAAACGTTTTGGATACACTACCATTAAATATTTTCCTCATATCATAAGATGAGTGCTTAGTCTTTTTCTGTATAGATTTAATAAAATGTCACATTCTATTGCGTTACCCCCTTTACCCAACGCCAAGACCTTGGCGCAAATTTTCATCACTGAGATTGTAAAATTACATGGGATTCCTACCGATATTATTTCTGACTGAGGGGTGCAGTTTATTTCCAAATTTTGGAGGGCGTTTTGCACTCATTTGGGGATCCACCTATCGTTCTCTTCAGCATTTCACCTGCAGTCAAATGGGTAAACTGAATGGGTTAATCAGAATCTTGAGAATTATCTTAGGTGTATGAAAATCAGGAGGATTGGGTTTCCTACTTACCTTTAGCTGAATTTGCGGTAAATAATCATTGTCATGAGTCTACTGGTAAGTCCCCGTTTTTTAGGGGCATACAAGTTTCATTCTCAGTTCAGCTCATTTAATAGGAATCGTTCTTCTGGAATACATGAAGAAGAAGAATTTTCATCATCAATTACTGTATGTCTGTGTGACAAGGGGTTATTGATAAATTGAAGAAAAAAAGGTCCAAATATAAGAGTGTGGCTGATCGGAGATGTTTGGTGGGTCTAGACCTGTGTATTGGTGACTTGGTGTGGTTGTCCTCAAGGAACATTAAGTTGAAGATTCCCTCTTGGACACTGGATCCCAGGTTTATCGATCCTTATAAGATTGTGACCGTCGTCAATCCCGTAGCATTCCGCCTTGAAGCCCACTTTTAGGATCCATAATGTGTTTCATTGATCTCTACGCAAAAAATATGTTGCGTCCTCTGAACCATCACCGCTACCGCCATCTCCAGTCATTGTGGATGGAAATTTGGAATTTCAAATAGCCAAGATCGTTGATTCTCGCTTAGTTCGTCGGTCGCTGAAAAGGATACGGTCCAGAAGAGGAGATATGGGTACCAGTATCTGGCGTCCATACGGCCAGGCATATCCAGTCTTTTTGCGTGGCACACCCTGTTAAACCTGGTTCTCAGGTTCCAAAAGTCCCTCGTAGAAAGGGCTGCAGCTAGAAGACCACAGTGTCTGATTTCTCTTATTCTTGCAGAGGGGAGGATTTGTGTGAGGGCAGTGCATATATAGACGGGTTAGAGTTGGAGGTGGTAACACTGATGAAGGACAGAGTCCTTTGAAACGCCTCGGTTTTTGTCCCCTCGCACACCCATCGCTGACCTTTTTGGGTGATGTCACCCTGACCACACCCCCTACCAACCTCGAAGTGGCGCTTCCTGCTGGAGCACATCGCCGGTGTCTCGAGTCTCTCAGCAAGCGGGACGCATTGCTACGGGAGGACGCTCCCCAGGATTTCTACTCCCGCACAGAGCTCCCAGCCTGTTTTGGGCATACCACTTGGGTTCCGCAACCATCGCTATCCCAGTAAGTGATTCAGCTTTGTCCATAAGTCATAAATTGATTACAGGTCAAATCCACAATTCATGACATGGCAAAGTAATGTATTGTACTGCATGCCCTCTTATGAACCAGGGATTGCATTGATACACCGCCTGTTTTCACATAAAGGCACAAACCCAAGTGTATTTTCTCTACAATTACGGTCTGGTATTACTTTTATGCACACCCCAAGCTTGGTGTTCATTTACATAGTGATCATTCACATATAAATCACACACCCCACAGCGCGGTATCTTCTTACTGATATATTTTGCTTTCTATGCTTAATTGGCACAGAATCTGTCTAGGTGCCAGCTGCTGTAATACCACTGCATATCTGTGCTTTTCTTCACTAATTTAAATATTTATTAGGTTGGGGAAATTGGCTATTAATAGTTAGTGGGGCACAGTGGTGAATTACAATTTATATTTGGAATGGTGGGTTTCATAAAAACCAATTATATATTAATGGTGGGTGTACGTCTGTATTTAGATGTGTGGTGTAGAAGAAAGGGAAAAAGTGAGGAATGTGCTCTGGACGCGGGGCTCTAGGTAACTATCTGTTATTTTATGCAGAGACAAGTCCTGACTGGAAGATGTGATGGCGAACTGCGCTGCATGTAAAAAAGAAAAATGAGGATGAAGAACTTCAGCTAGAGACATCACTGGCAAGTCAGTGTGTTATCTGTACACTCACACTATATACCGAGCTCCTGTGTATAATGTAAATGGTGGTCACTGTGACACTGTATACTATGTACAGAGCTCCTGTGTAAAATGGCACTTAGTATTTTGTTTTTTTTATTAATGTCAGTATTGTAGTTTTCGGCCACTATGTGGAGGTAATATGTGGTCTAGTCATGGTGTGGTGTTTTTTGTTCCTTGTGTGTGCTATTATTTGGTCACTATGCCATGGTAATATGTGATCTGGTCATGTTGTCGCTGTATTTCTTCCTTTTACATGGTAGTATTTGGTCACTATGTAGTCTGGTCATGGTGTGGTGGTATTTCTCCCTGGCATGTGGTAGTATTAGGTCACTATGTGGTGGTAGTATATGGTCTGGTCATGATCTGACAGTATTTGTCCCTTGTATGTGGTATTAATGGTCAGTCTAAAAAATGTATGTGACTTATTCACTTAAAGAAAAATAAATAAAAATATACCTAGAAAGAGAATTGGATATTTTAAGCAATGTTTAATAGGTTAGAGTAGGGCCCGGGCAAAAGAGTCTACCTTGATGTGGTGGCAGCTTAAAAAATCTTTTGGCCAAAAGAAAAGCTGCTGGCTATGTGATATGGTGTTAGATGGGAACTATTAATATCTGATTGGTGAGGATGTGGTGCAGAAGTTGAGTTTTTCCAAGAGTGGGCGGTGGGACTGTGGAAGGTTCGAGGTGTGGAGGTGGAGCTGGGTGGAACCTGGGCAGTCTCCAAGTGGCCTGAAAATTTTGCAAGTATGGGGCCCTAAAGTTCCAGTGGCAGCCCTGTTAGGAGTTATGGAAGCAGTACACTATTAGCAAAAACGGATATTGAATCTGCTTTTCGCTTGCATCCTGATAGTTTACATTTGTTAGGTTGTTTTTGGGACGGCAGGTATTTTTTTGATACCTGTCTTTAAATGGGGGTGCTCATTGTCATGTGCATTGTTTGAAGCATTTATTTTATTTTTGGAGTGGGCAATATTTTATGTGGCAAGAGTTTCATAAGTTATTCATTACTTACACAACTTTTTATGTGTCGGTCCACCAGGTTCACCGGTTTTCCAATTGTTTTTGAGGTCGACGGAATGGGTGGTTTGTTTTGTTTCGGTAGCTGAGGAGTGCAGGTAAAAAAGGCAATACACCAGAGCAGTTGGAATCTATGAGATTGCAGTACCCTGACTAACCACCACAACTAGAGGCAGCCGTGGAGCGTTCCTACGTTGGTCCTAGACGCCTCGTCACAGCCTGAGAAACTAACTACACCTAAAGATAGAAAGAGGAAAGCTATCTGCCCGGAGCAGATCCCCAAAGAACATAGAAAGCCCCCAAACATGTAATGGCGGTTAGACAAGAAGAAATACTGACACAGACAGAAAATAGTATGAGCAAACGTTGGGGCCCAAACTACCTAAATAGAAAAGGATAGGAAGGGCACTTACTGCAATCCCAAAAAACCCTGAAAAGCACCAACTCTACTAATTTCAAAAACACCTGAGATCACACGACCTCTACCACCTAAATTAGTTCTCTGGTGTAACAAAATCAAAACAGCAGCCACTGAAAAAACTGGAAAAAGCAAATGTAGAAACATCAGTGGCTGAACTAAACTGAGAGGGCAAAAGCCCCCGAAGGGGACCCTGAAGGCCCCCACAGAAGTGCAGGACAAAATGCAAAAATCAAGCACAAAAACAAAAAGAAGAAAATGTCTTATCTGTTAGCAGGAGATGCAGACACGACACAGCAGGCTACAAAGGAAGCAGGAATCAAGGACTGAGACCAGAACAATTGATCACCGGCAACCCTGATGGGAAGGCGACTCCCTTATATAAGACCAGTCAGTAACACCTGATTCCCAATCCTCACAATCTTCACTGGACAGTCCAGTACCGCTTGTAACCACCAGAGGGAGCCTCTGCTCAGAACTCATTTCAAGTCCATTCACAACAGTACCCCCCCCCTTGAGGAGGGGTCACCGAACCCTCACTTGAGCAACCAGGTCGGTCAGGATGAGTTCTATGATACGCACGGATGAGTCTCCTAGCATGGATGTCCGAAGCAAACACCCAAGAATTGTCTTCCTGACCATAACCTCTCCACTTAACCAAATACTGGAGTTTCCGTCTAGAAAAACGAGAATTCAATATTTTCTCAACCACAAACTCCATATTGCCCTCAACCAGAACAGGGTCAGGAGGCAAAGCAGTAGGAACCACTGGCTCAACAAACCTCTTCAACAAGGACTTGTGGAACACGTTATGGATCTTAAATGTCCCTGGAAGAAGCAAACGAAAAGAAACAGGATTAAGAATCTCCATGATCTTATAAGGTCCAATGAACCTAGGTTTAAATTTAGGAGATGCCACTCTCATAGGAATATTTTTTGAGGACAACCAGACCAAGTCCCCCACTTTAAACCGAGGACCATCAGTCCTATGCCGGTTAGCAAACCGCTGGGCCCTCTCCTGAGAGAGGGACAACCTCTCCACTACCTGGTCCCAAATCTGTTGCATACGCTGCACAACAGAGTCAACACCTGGACAGACAGAAGCCTCCGTCTGTCCTGAAGAAAATCGAGGGTGAAACCCAGAATTACAGAAAAATGGAGACATCAAAGTGGCAGAGCTAGCCCTATTATTAAGAGCAAACTCAGCCAAAGGCAAAAAAGAGACCCAGTCATCCTGATCAGCAGACACAAAGCATCTTAGATAAGTCTCCAATGTCTGGTTTGTTCTCTCAGTTTGACCATTGGTCTGAGGATGAAACGCCGAGGAGAAAGACAATTGGACACCAAGTTTAGAACAAAAGGTCCTCCAAAATCTGGAAACAAACTGGACTCCTCTGTCAGACACAATGTTCTCAGGAATGCCGTGTAAACGAACCACGTGCTGAAGGAACAAAGGCACCAATTCAGAGGAGGAAGGCAACTTAGGTAATGGCACAAGATGTATCATCTTGGAAAACCTATCACAAATCACCCAGATGGCGGTCATTCTCTGAGAAACAGGGAGGTCGGAAATGAAATCCATAGAGATATGGGTCCATGGTCTCTTGGGCACAGGCAATGGCATCAACAAACCACTAGAGCGAGAGCAAGGCTTGGAGCGAAAGCAAGTCCCGCAGGACTGCACAAATTCCCTGACATCACGAGACAAGGTAGACCACCAAAAGGACCGACTAACCAAGTCTCTGGTACCAAAAATTCCGGGATGACCGGCCAAAGCGGAACAACGAATCTCAGACATCACACTCTTTTTCCACCTGTCTGGGACAAACAATTTCCCAACAGGGCAGCGCTCGGGCCTATCCTCCTGACACCCCTCCAGAGCCAGTCTCAAATTTGGCGAGATGGCGGAAAGAACTACCCCTTCTTTCAAAATAACAGAAGGATCAGATAACTCAGGAGAGTCCGCAAGGAAACTCCTCGAAAGGGCATCCGCCTTAACATTCTTAGTGCCAGGAAGAAAGGAAACCACAAAATTAAAACGTGTGAAAAACAAGGCCCACCTGGCCTGTCTAGGATTAAGTCGCTTGGCAGATTCCAGATAAACCAGATTCTTATGGTCAGTAAGGACCACCACCTGATGTTTGGCTCCCTCCAGCCAATGTCTCCACTCTTCAAAAGCCCACTTCATGGCCAATAACTCCCGATTACCCACGTCATAATTACGTTCAGTAGGAGAAAATTTTCGAGAGAAAAAGGCACAAGGGTTACTTTTAGAGGTCTCAGGATCTCTTTGGGACAAAACGGCACCTGCCCCAATTTCAGAGGCATCAACCTCCACCTGAAATGGCAGAGAAACATCAGGCTGCCGTAGAACAGGAGCAGAAGTGAATCTCTGCTTAAGTTCCTGAAATGCAGAGACTGCCTCAGGAGGCCAATTCACCACATCAGAACCCTTTTTGGTCAAATCAGTTAATGGTTTAACAATAACCGAGAAATTACCAATAAATTTACGATAAAAATTGGCAAAACCCAAAAATCTTTGAAGAGCCTTTAATGAAGTAGGTTGGACCCAATCACAGATGGCCTGAACCTTGACCGGGTCCATTTCAATAACAGATGGGGACAAAATGAATCCCAAAAATGAGATCCTCTGTACGCCAAAAAGACACTTTGATCCCTTCACATACAGAGCATTCTCTCTCAAAATCTGGAATACAGTTCGAACATGTTTCACATGAGAGTCCCAGTCATTGGAAAAAATCAAGATATCATCCAAATAAACAATCAGAAATTTATCCACAAAATCCCTGAAAATGTCATTCATGAAGGACTGGAAGACAGAAGGAGCATTAGTGAGCCCAAAGGGCATCACAAGGTACTCAAAATGCCCCTCAGGGGTGTTAAATGCCGTCTTCCATTCATCCCGGTGCTTAATGCGAATAAGGTTATATGCCCCCTGAGGTCAAGCTTGGTAAACCAAGTAGCGTTTTTCACCCTGGAAAACAGGTCGGAAATCAAGGGTAAAGGGTATTGATATTTCACAGTAATATTGTTCAAAAGACGATAATCAATACACGGCCTTAATGAACCATCCTTTTTGGCCACAAAGAAAAAACCGGCACCTAAGGGTGAAGAGGATGGTCTGATATGACCCTTCTCCAATGACTCATTGATATAAGACCGCATAGCGTCATGTTCAGGTACAGACAAGTTAAAAAGGCGACCTTTAGGGAATTTACTACCAGGCACTAATTCAATAGCGCAGTCATAGCTCCTATGGGGAGGCAAGGATGCAGATTTACTTTCGCTAAACACATCAGAAAAATCAATCAAAAAGTCAGGCACATCCTGAGCCTGGGGGAGGCAGAAAAAACAGGAGTGTTGGTATTAACACATTGGCAGCCCCAACTGGTTACAGACAAAGATTTCCAATCCAAAACAGGATTATGAGACTGTAACCAAGGGAAACCCAGCACGATAATGTCATGTAGATTATACAGAACCAAAAATTTGCAGCTCTCCTGATGATCAGGTTCAACCCTCATTATCACCTGAGTAGAGAACTGAGGTTTATTCTCAGCCAAAGGGGTAGAATCGATCCCCAGTAGGGGAATAGACTTCTGTAGGGGTATCAAGGGAAACCCACAACGTTTAGCAAAATCAAAATCCATCAGGTTAATAGCTGCTCCCGAATCAACGAAAGCCTGAGCAGAAAATGAGGACAGAGAGCATATCAGAGTAACAGTTAATAAAAACTTAGTCTGAACACTGCCCAAGACAACTGAGCGTGCAAAACGTCTTCCCCGCTTAGGGCAGACTGAAATAGCATGAGAGGCATCACCACAGTAGAAACATAACCCATTGCGCTTTCGAAACTCATGACGCTGTGCCCCAGAAACCACTCTATCACACTGCATGGATTCACAAGCAGGTTCACAAGGCAACACTATTCCACGCATACTTCTCCGCTCACGCAAACGTCTGTCAATTTGAATCGCTAATGACATAGAATCATTAAGACCAGAGGGGACAGGGAATCCCACCATAACACCTTTACATTATCTGACAGACCCTTCCGAAAAAGGGCTGCCAAAGCGTCGTCATTCCATTTGGTCAGGACTGCCCACCTACGGAATCTCTGACAGTATAACTCAGCGTCATCAAGCCCCTGATTTAATGCCAACAAAGCTTTTTCAGCTTGATCAGAGACATTAGGCTCATCGTACAATAACCCCAAGGCCTGAAAAAATGCATCAACATCACTCAAAACAGGATCCCCAGGTGTCAGGGAAAAAGCCCAATCCTGAGGATCGCCGCGCAGGAGAGAGATGACAATTTGAACCTGCTGCGCTGCGTTCCCTGAGGACTTAGATTTTAAGGCAAAAAACAATTTACAATTATTTTTGAAATTCAGAAACTTGGCTCGATCCCCCAAAAACAAATCTAGCAGGGGAATCCTAGGTTCCACAATAGGCAACCTAGCAAGATAGGTAGCAATACTCTGAACCTCAGTGGCAAGCTGATCCACACGGCCAGACAACTGTGCAAACTCCATTGAGAGAAAAAATCCTCCCCAGCACCCAGAGATACAGAGGGAAAAAAAAAAAATGCAACAAACCGAAAAATATCTCTGACAACTCTGACAACCTTTTTTCTTTTACAATATTTTTTCCCTTCTGTGAGTACCATACAATTTTCAATTTTTGGGCCGGTGATACTGTTATGTTTCGGTAGCTGAGGAGTGCAGGTAAAAAAGGTAATACACCAGAGCAGTTGGAATCTATGAGATTGCAGTACCCTGACTAACCACCACAACTAGAGGCAGCCGTGGAGCATTCCTACGTTGGTCCTAGACGCCTCGTCACAGCCTGAGAAACTAACTACACCTAAAGATAGAAAGAGGAAAGCTATCTGCCCCGGAGCAGATCCCCAAAGAACATAGAAAGACCCCAAA
This sequence comes from Oophaga sylvatica, assembly GCA_033576555.1. Lineage (NCBI taxonomy): Eukaryota > Metazoa > Chordata > Amphibia > Anura > Dendrobatidae > Oophaga > Oophaga sylvatica. The sequence goes on along the minus strand of JARQOD010000001.1, from coordinate 328,583,096 downwards.
CATGTAATGGCGGTTAGACAAGAAGAAATACTGACACAGACAGAAAATAGTATGAGCAAACGTTGGGGCCCAAACTACCTAAATAGAAAAAGATAGGAAGGGCACTTACTGCAATCCCAAAAAACCCTGAAAAGCACCAACTCTACTAATTTCAAAAAAACCTGAGATCACACGACCTCTACCACCTAAATTAGTTCTCTGGTGTAACAAAATCAAAAAAGCAGCCACTGAAAAAACTGGAAAAAGCAAATGTACAAACATCAGTGGCTGAACTAAACTGAGAGGGCAAAAGCCCCCGAAGGGGACCCTGAAGGCCCCCACAGAAGTGCAGGACAAAATGCAAAAATCAAGCACAAAAACAAAAAGAAGAAAATGTCTTATCTGTTAGCAGGAGATGCAGACACGACACAGCAGGCTACAAAGGAAGCAGGAATCAAGGATTGAGACCAGAACAATTGATCACCGGCAACCCTGATGGGAAGGCGACTCCCTTATATAAGACCAGTCAGTAACACCTGATTCCCAATCCTCACAATCTTCACTGGACAGTCCAGTACCGCTTGTAACCACCAGAGGGAGCCTCTGCTCAGAACTCATTTCAAGTCCATTCACAACAGTGGTTCAGCATAGCATTTTAAGGTTCAGGGGAAGAAAGAAAGCTCCACCATTTGTCTTAGTTTTCTTGGAATCACTATAAACACAGTTCGAATGGAGTGCAGGTAACCTGAAGAGAAAATTGCGGCACTGCAGGTGGAGGTTCATAGGACCACTCAGCTCAAAAAAGTTGGATTGAAGGAGTTTCAGTCGCTGCTGGGGAAACTTAATTTTGCCTGCTGGATTATGCCGATTGGTTGGGTTTTTTCCAGGCATTTGGCGGCAGCCATGGCCAGGCTTACTGCCCCTCATCCTTTCATTCACCTAACAAAGAATATCAGGGATGATTTGTTAGCATGGGAAGGGTTTCTGGAGAAGTTTAAATGTCGGTCACTAATGATTACTGAATCGGTCGAGAATTTCAATTGTGAGTTGTTTACTGGTGCAGTGATTAGTACTGGTTTTGGTGCTTATTTTAAAGGGTAATGCAGATTGCACATTTTCTGTTAGTACAATAAACCTCATTTCAAGACAGAAACATTACTGTGTCCAATAGTTATTAGATACATCAAACTGAAATAGCTGTTGCAAAAACACCAATTTTTATAAAACATTAAGCTTAAGATTAATAGGGGTGCCCAAACGTTTTTATATAACTGTATATTCAGCTAAGTGTAGTTTGTTTCCTCTGTGCCTTGAGTTCTGTATGATGATCTTTCATTGCCTGACCTTGGACCTTGTTCTGGCCATCCGTCTGTTTGACCCCTTCTGCTCTGATCCGTTCTCCTGGTAATCTGACCTCGGAACATTTCCTGACTACGCTTTTATCTGTTCCTTCTGTTTATGACATACCCTCCTGGCTTCTTTCCTTGGACTCCTTGACTATCTTGACTCACGGTGACTAGTGACTAGTCTCACAGGCTTCATTGGCAGATAATATGTGAGCTATGTATGAGGCAGCATGGAGGGACTGGGTAGGCAATGTCATATCTGAAGAGGATCAAGTAGGGGCTTTGTTGTCTTGGTTGGTTGATTGCATGAGTTAATAGATGGGTAGCTGGGATAGCCTTTAGCTATGAGTTTAGAGGAGTTAGGGATTTTACTAAGAATTTTTTGGTAGGCCGATTGTTAAAAGGTTTCCCGAAAAAGTTGTTTCATTTAAGTTGCTCGAGGAATTGGGTGCATCAAAAATGGACCAATCGCAAAGAGGAAAGAAAGTGGTTTTGGAGTCATTGGAGGATTCTAAGATGTGTCCTGTATGTTGTATTAAGTCATATTTTGGGCTGAAATAGACCATTTCGGGTCCTTTATTGCAACATGAAGATGGCTCGTTTTTAGAGCGTTATCAGTTCAGTGCAGTTTTCAAAAAGTGCGTAACAGAGTTGAGTTTAGAAGCAGATAGATTTGCTCCTCATTTGTTAAGAATTGGAGCAGCGAAAGAGGCAGAATCTAGGGTCTTCCTTCAGAGGTAGTACAAAAATAGGCAGGTGGGAATCGAACACATAAGCTGTATGTGCGCCCAAATTTGGTGCACTAGGTGGTTAAAAAAGTCTTATCTGTTTTATTTTGGTTGACACAAGATACATCTTGGTATTATCCATGTTAAAAAAAATAAATAGTAATAATTTAGTGGCCATTGTACTTACAATTTATTCTTTCCTTCCCTCCTCCTTTTTTCTTTGTATTGTTAGATAGTGCGTATTTAGTTTGGATTTTAGGGCATTCGGGATGGATGTGCGCAGAGAGGGGTGTCAGATGGTTTTGTCAAGGAATGAGGTAGTTAGGTGGCTGGGGTTCCGAGGCATGAGTTGGCAGCAGGTGTTACCAGAATTTCATCATTGCGCTCAGTTGGATCGTTATCCAGAGGTTTTGGTGTTGTATGTTGGGGGTAACTACTATGGTATTCACACATGCTGGGATTTGAACAGGGAAACACATCACAGTGTGCTGCGCCTATAGTTATCCTATGCAAAATTTAAGATCGTTTGGTCAGACATTGTTCCTAGACGAGTGTGGCACGCTGCCAGAGCCATTGAAAAGATTAATAAAATAGGAATTAAGGTAAATAGGCAAGTTGGAAATTTTATAGCAAGAAATGGTTGTGTAGTGAAAAAGGCATGCGGATTTCAAGGCAGAGGAGGGAAATTTTGGGCGCAACGATGGTGTGCATCTGAATGCAGTCGTTATTGACCTCTGGACCTTGAGGATTCAAGAGGGTATGGAGAGGGTGCTTCTATTAGTGGAGTAATTCGCATCATTGAGGAGTAGGGATGAGCTTTCCGATATTGCAAAATCGGAAATCAGCCCGATATTTGCTATATCGAAATTCCGATTTCCGATATTTTTTTCACATCGGAAATCGGAAATCCCATAATAATCCTTCAGCCTCTGAGCACTCCGTGGAGCCAATCAGGAGCTGGAGAATTGCTGACTAGATATATACACACAGAATACATATATATATATATATATATATATATATATATACATGTCATTGTGACATATATATATATATATATATATATATATATATATATATATATATATATATATATTCATTTATAGTTCATACACTTCTACATAGTAAAATAGCCGCTAATTCAATTGCCGGCTTTTGTGAAATTACAGAACCACCCGACATGAAATGACTCATGGTTTACATACAGTTAACCATGTCATTTCATGTAGTTTGATATATGGTTTTCACTAACAATTACATGAGTGTATGTGTGCAAAATTTCAGACATGTAGGGGTTAATTAAAGGTGTAAATTTGTTGAATTTTTTTTCAACGAATTTACACCTTTAATTAACCCCTACATGTGTGAAATTTTGCACACATACACTCATGTAATTGTTAGTGAAAACCATATATCAAACTACATGAAATTACATGGTTAACTGTATGTAAACCATGCGTCATTTCATGTCGGGTGGTTCTGTAATTTCACAAAAGCCGGCAATTGAATTAGAAGATGGTGACCAGTTTTCCTGCTACAGTTTTCACTCTGTGCATTTTTCTAGCGATTTTTTTGCTCCTCTGCCTCTGCAAACTCTTTCCCCATTATCCTGAGTTGTTTCCCCTCCATTTTATCCATTATATAGCACTGTAGTGGTCATTTTGTAATTCCGATTTTTTTTCCCATTGACTTGCATTGATATCGGAAATCGGAAATTCCGATATCCGATATTTTTCCAATATCGGAAATCAGAATTCCGATACGATTTCGGGCAATATCGCTCATCCCTATTGAGGAGTTAAGTGATGCTTGCTGTGGTGGTGTGAAGGGGTTCTTGGAGTTGGTGAAAAATTGTTGAGGGAGTTTGTACATCAAGTAGATGGCACCCTCCAATTGTGTTTTTGGGATTTGGGAATGGCCTGGTGGAGTTTTTGTGACTCTTTAAGGTGGGGTCCCTGGGGAGTTGGCAGCATGGTGAAGGTTTTCTGTCGATGAAGGTATCCTCGAGCTGGTGGTTGCAGCTAGGGGTATTGCCGGAAGATTTAAAAATATTTTGGGTAACATCAGACCTTTTGGAGCTCCAAGAACCTCCTTCAACCAAAAGTTATTATTAATGTTATGTTTGTTATGATAAAGACCGATTTTATCCAACACTTGGGTTTGTCGATATTTCATGAGGGTTAAAATATTGTTAGAGGAAAGACGGTGTGGAGGAAGGACAGCCTCTACAATACTCGAGTCAAGGAAAAACGGAACTCCAGCAAAGCTACGGGCAGAGTGACACATGAGGTGGCTTTGTAGGGCCAACAAGGGGTTAAATGCTCTGCGCATAGCTGGGGGAAGTGGGGTCAAAAGATTAAGGAAGAGGTATCTGGGGGGTGGTTATTTTTAAACGAGCAGATACATTTAAATAGGGTGGGTGGGGCTGTGGGGCATTCATCCTTACGGAGGTACCGCAGGAAAAGAATCCGCCCATCCTGTTTTTTTTCCCTTTATGTTAGTCCGGTAATGGATATAGTTAGGATAATCATTATGTCATTTTGGCTTGGTGGTGTGAAGAGGTTCTTGAAGTTGGTGGAAAATTGTGGTGGGGGTTTGTGCATCAAAAAGATGGCACCCTCCAATTGTGTTTGGGAATGGCCTGGCAGAGTTTTTGTGACTCTTCAGGATTGGGTCACTGAGGAGTGGGTGGCATGGTGAAGGTTTTCCGGCAGCAAAGGTGCCCTCGACCTGGTGGTCGCGGCTTGTGGTAATGTCTGAAGATTTAAAGGGAACCTGTCATCAGCTTTGGCCGATGTAAGATGCGGCCATCATCTTTCAGGGCTTATACACAGCATTCTATAATGCTGTAGATAAGCCCCCAACCTGAACTGGAAGAATTGAAAAATAAGTTTTATTATACTGACCTGCGGGGCGGTCCGGTCCGATGGATGTCGCTGGTCTTGGTACGGCGCCTCCCATCTTCTCGCGATGCCGCCCTCCTGCTTGCTTCTTGAGGATGACGAGACCCTGCGCCATCCACACAGACTCCTCAGAATCGCGCTTCTGCGCAGGCGTATTTCTTTGCTCTGTTGAGGCAGAGCAAAGTACTGCAGTACGCAGGTGCCGAAAATGTTCAAACAGCCCCGGCATCTCTTTGGTTGTTGTGCAGGTGCCTTGCATTTGGCATCTTTTTTTTTTAATGATAGATATAAACAAAAGCCACTGGAAGAATGGTCAGGTCACTTCCAAAGCCTGAAGTGGTTAAAAGAACACTTAACGTATGCACATCAAGTCGTTTTGATATAGTAATGCAAAGGTTAATTCTTTTTAGCATTTAGTACTTTTCAAGGTGGATTTCTGGTGAAAAATTCCTGAAAACGAAGTGTTGTGCACATACACTTATTTGGCACCCCAGCTAACAGAAATTTCTGGCATATGCTGCCATTATACCATAGATACATTGCATTTTAATCCTGCTACAGAGACCAGTCGGATGTAGAAGTGTGTACGTTTTTGAAATGCCAATATAGCATATTAGCATATTTTATTATACTTTTTTATAAATAGTAGCACCGCTGATCCAAGCTTTTCCTTATTGTTTTTGCTGACTGAAGTATTGACCCATTAAGACCATAAAGAGTAAACTGCAGCGGCTAGATAAATCCTTTATGATTATGTGATGTATTATTAACAGAAGTGTGCAAAATAGAAACTTTAAAATTAATATTGAAGGAGGTTACCCTATGAAGCCATCCGTTTCCTTATTTTTTAGATAATTAAAGGCAACCTGTTTCCATGTTTTTGCAATGTAATCTTAGGACAGCATAATGTAGGGGCAGACACCCTGATTCCAAAGTTGTATTACTAACTTTCAGATGATCTAGCAGTTCTCTGAATGCTGAGCTGTGTGTAACCCCGCCCACACCACTGATTGGCAGCTTTCTGTGTACACTGTGCATAGATGCAGAGCAGGAGGACTACATGGCACGAGAGAACCAGTCCTCTAGTAATAATCTCCTGTTGATATAACACTGATTTAATTGGAACTACAACAAGCAGCCCAGTAAGTGATACGTTGTTGGAATCAGGGGCTCTGCACTTACATCATGCAGCTGACAGATTCTATTTCACACTAATGAAATACATTTCTTTCATGGGAAAATTCATTTTAAATCAATATCCACTTTTTTTTACTTAAACATGTAAAAAATTAGTTTTTCTGCTTTAGTTCTCCAAATCCTCTGCATATACAGTGAAGGAAATAATTATTTGATTTTGTAAGTTTGCCCACTGAAAAAGACATGAACAGTCTATAATTTTAAGGGTAGGTTAATTTTAACATTGAGAGATAGAATGTCAAAAATAAAATCCAGAAAATCACATTCTATAAATTATATTAATTTATTTGCATTTTGCAGTGAGAAATAAGTATTTGATTCCCTACCAACCATAAAGAGTTCTGGATCCTACAGACCAGTTAGACGCTCCTAATCAACTCGTTACCTGCATTGAAGACAGCTGTCTTACATAGTCACCTTTATAAAAGACTCAATTAATCAGTCGGACTCTAACCTCTACAACATGGGCAAGACCAAAGAACTTTCTAAGGATGTCAGGGACAAGGTCATAGACCTGCACAAAGCTGGAATGAGCTACTAAACCATACGCAAGGCGCTGGGTGAGAAGGATACAAGTGTTGGTGCAATAGGAAGAAATACAAAATGACTGTCTATCGACATTGATCTGGGGCACCATGCAAAATTTCACCTCGTGGGGTATCTTTGATCATGAGGAAGGTGAGAGATCAGCCTAAAATGACACGGGGGAAATTTTTCATGATCTCAAGGGAGCTGGGACCACAGTCACCAAAAAAACAGTTGGTAACACATTATGCTGTAAAGGTCTAAAATCCTTCAGTGCTCGCAAGGTCCCCCTGCTCAAGAAGGCACATGTGCAGGCCCGTCTGAAGTTTGCCAATGAACATTTGGATGATTCTGTGAGTGATTGAGAAAAGGCGCTGTGGTCAGATGAGACAAAAATTGAGCTCTTTGGCATTAACTCAACTCACTGTGTTTGGAGGAAGAGAAATGCTGCCTATGACCCAAAGAGCAACGTCCCCACTGTCAAGCATGGAGGTGGAAACATTATGTTTTGGAGGTGTTTCTGGATGGAGCCATGAACCGTAAAATCCTGAGTGACAGTCTCCTTCCCTCCGCCAGGACATCAAAAAGGGGTCGTGGCTGGGTCTTCCAGCAAGACAATGACCTAAACATACAGTCAATGCAACAAAGGAGTGACTCAAAAAGAAGCGCATTAAGGTCATGGAGTGGCCTAGCCAGTCTCCAGACCTTAATCCCATAGAAAACTTATGGAGGGAATGGAAGCTCTGAGTTGCCAAGCGACAGCCTCAAAATCTTAATGATTTAGAGATGATCTGCAAAGAGGAGTGGAACAAAATTCCTCCTGACATGTGCGCAAAACTCCTCATCAGCTACAAAAAACGACTGACTCCTGTGCTTGCCAACAAGGGTTTTGCCACCAAGAATTAAGTCTTGTTTGCCAGAGGGATCAAATACTTATTTCTCACTGCAAAATACAAATAAATTTATATAATTCATACAATGTGATTTTCTGGATTTTTATTTTTGATATTCTATCTCTCAATGTTAAAATTAACCTACCCTTAAAATTATAGACTGTTCATGTCTTTGTCAGTGGGCAAGCTTACAAAATCAGCAAGGGATCAAATAATTATTTCCTTCACTGTATATATATAGTCAAATAATAAATATCTTGCTTCTTGATGCCACCACAATGTATTCTCTTTTATTATCAAGCTCACTGAATTAATAGAACATTATATGGTCACCTATTTGATAAATAAAGAGAATGACTTAACTAAATGAATGAAACATTTATCAGATTAGACCAACATTGGTTTGAATGAACAATCATACCAATAATCAAACAGACATTGTCTTTCTTCTTTGTATTTAATGGCTGTTATAATAAAATATTTTTACAGAGACCAAAATGTCCAAGTTAGTGCAAAACTTCTTCACATGCACCCAAGAGGAAGGTAAAGGAAAAGGAACTTTCTATACATTTGGGGCAGGTAAATAAGGACGTGGGATAACTGCGGCATCTCTCCCCAAAACAACATGCCACACTTTTTTTTTTTCCTTATGTTGGCGTTTTAGTCCTTGTGCAGTATTCATGTGAGGGAGGGGGTTAGGATGCTTTTGCTGTCCTGCCCTGAATGGAATTGGGGATTTGTAATCCCATCTTTGCTGGATAATTTAGGCAGTTTGAGGAAAGGACAGAAGTGCTAAGCAGCTGGCAGTGTCCTTTTTTTTTTGCTGCACCGTGCAAGTGGTTGACTGTCCAATTCAAGGCATTGCAACAGGCATGTGGTGACTGGCATATACTAAGAGGTTTGGGGTTAAGGGGGCTGTTTCTTGGAAAAATAATACCCATGCAGCACCATTGCACAGAATAAGACACTGGTACAGGAAGATCCTAGAAACACAGCAGTTGGGGTGCAGGCAACTTTAACAGACAGGTCAAAGGAGGGGATGTGTCCATTTTTTTAATTTGTAGGGAAACATGGTCTCTTAAACAGGTAATCCTCCAACTGCTAGGGTGCTATTAACCGCCCAGCAGTTTAATGCAGGACAATAGCAAAGACCCCCTAACAACTGTGCTTATGTGGTCCAGCAGGGAGAACATTAACACAATGGCACATATGAACGCAGCCCTTGGTGTGTGTTTTCATGTACACTTTACCCATGTCACTGTCAGCAAGGCACCAGCGAGCAATAAGCAGAACCTAGGGAGCACTGCTGGCAATAACATGGTGAAAAGTGGATTTCACAATGTATTCAAACTATTTACAGTCTGGGCCTGGGGTGCAAGGCAGTGACAAAGGGTCATCTTTTTATCCGTGTAATGGAGGTGTAAACAGGCCTGCACTCTAGCTGCCTTCTTCAGGAGAGCGAGTGTCAGATTTCAGTTTCACAAACTCTTTGGCGACCTCGTCATTGTTGCGCTGGGACAAGATCCTCAAAATGGTCAGTCCTGTTTCATCCATATGAATGCGCCGGCCAAGAGGCAACCAGCAGGCGCAACTGCCCCTCTGTGCCAGATCCTTTAGCTGCATAACAGCTGTGCCGACCGTCCGATCTTCTCGAGCAAAGCAGTAATCTTTCACACATACCTGCAGTTCATAGCACTCGGGGCCATTTTCATTGCCTAGCGTGCTAAAGAGATAAAAAAAAAACACAATATAATATTAGTTTATGATAATATACTTGAATAATAGGCTTCAATTCATTTGAATCTAGCCATTTTATTTAAGTCGTGTCCATCTCCTTGTACCGATTGGCAAAAGAAAGTTTTTGTAGAGAATCATCACCTGAATACAAAAAAAAGGTTTTATGTTTTTATTTTACAATTTTTTTTTTAATTTGGCGTTTTTTATTTTTTATGAAACTGACTACCCATTCCTAAAAATAGCCATCAGATCCACTGCACTGCTGGATGCCAAGAAAAGGCAGGAAAGCGACACAGACAACACTCTGTGTGCCGCCTTCCTGTCACGTCTTGGCCTCTGCAGTTCTCTGCCAATTTTATTCCATCTGTTGCACCCCAGATAATAGTTTTAGAATAGAAAAATAAATGTATACTAAATTAACAAAAAAATGTCTCTTCTATTTGAATCTAACCAATAAAAACAGAATTAAAACAAGGGGGTCTTCTTTTAATGCTTACTCATATTGAGTAAATAATTCTATCTGTTGCAATATACATTTATGCAGTAGAATTGCTCCAGACACTGTAGAAAGTGGGCGCCTACCTAAACACTATAGTAACGGGAACACCTCAAAGTATACATAGCATGGGTCACATCATTGGGTAGGTTCAGGAAGGTATGCATCAGCACTAAATAGTCTAAATTGGTGAAATGAAGTGAGAAATACCTAGGCAGAAATTAAATTTATATGGGATCAAATAACTAAAAATTGACATGTGCATATGTATTCACCCCTTTTACTATGAAGCCCCTAAAAATGTCTGCATAAGTCACACACTTAATGAAAAGAAGTCTACCTGTGTGCAATCTAAGTGTCACGTGGTCTGTCAGTATATACACTTTACCTTTTCTGAAAGGACATAGAGGCTGCAACACCATTAAAGGGGTACTCCATTGAGATAACACAATTTTGTACTGTTCCTGCACAGTGCACTTTAATTATCTTTATTACCCTTGTAATTCCATGTGAATAGAGGTGCTCCTTACTGCTCCCCCCTCCTGTCTGGGACATTACATCACACACCAGTGTGCAGCTTTCCGCTGCTAGGAACAGCCAGTTTCCCGATAATAGCTGGGGGCGTGGCCTGCGGCCAGGGTCGGCATTAGGGGCAAGCAGACTAGGCAGCTGCCTAGGGCCCCCACTCCGCCAAGGGCCCCAAGTCAGTGGCATGCTGTTAATAGCGGCACACTATGCGCCCTATGGGGCCCATGAGTCAGGGGGACCCGACACCAGCGCCGCCCCCGAGCACCACATTCAACTGTATTGGCATCATAGATGCCGATACAGTTGAAAGGAATATGGAGGAGAGTGTCAGATGACGCTCCCTCCCCATCATTTGCCTCTGACACTGTGGGTGCACTTCATTGCGCATCATGCTGTGTCCCAGACAGTGCAGCTGCTGAGACGCTCTGCAGTGCCTGGAGCAGTAGGGGGAACGAGGAGGAAAGGTGAGTTTTTTATTTGTTTGGTTTTTTTTACATATATCTCAGTGAGTGAGTGAGTATATGGTGGCCATAATACTGTAGAATTGCATTGTGCTCTAGACTCTATGAGGGGGCTGCATTATTCTATATGGGGGCTGCATTATATTAAATGGGTTCTGCATTATACTATATGAGAGGGGCTGCATTGTACCCTATGGAATGCTGCATGATACCATATGGGGGCTGCATTATATTCTATTGGGGGCTGCTACTATATGGGACCTGCATTACACTGTATCGAGAACTATGTGGAACGCATTATACTTTATGAAGAACTATGAAGTGAATTTGAGGAGTGTATTTTAATATATGGAGGACTATGGGGTGCATCATACTATGAGGAGTGCCTTGTCCTATATGGAGGACTATGGAGAGTGTATTATACTATATGGAGGATTATGGAGAGTGTATTATATTATATGGAGAACTATGGGGAGAATATTATACTATATGGAGGATTATGGTTTGTGTATTATACTATATGAAGGACTATGGAGAGTATTATACTATAATGAGGACAATGGGGAGAGTATTATACTATATAGAGGACTATGGGGCGTGTATTATACCATATGGAGGAATATGGGCAGTGAATTATACCATACGAAGGACTACCAGGAGTGTATTATACCATATGGAGGACTATGGGGAGTGTATTATACCATATGGAGGACTATGGATAGTGTATTATACCATATGGAAGACTATGAGGAGTGTATTATATTCTGTATTGCAGAAGCACTGGGAGCATAGCATAGATATCAGGGGACGGACAACTAGGAACAGCCCAACACATGGCATTAATCAGAGAGGCAGCATAGAGACCATAGAGACCAAAGGTAACCCTAAAGGAGCTGAAGAGTTCCCAATCAGAGACTGGAGTATCTGATTATACGACCACATTATGCCATACATTCCATAGAGATGGCCTTTATGGAAGAGTAAGCAGAAAAAAATTATGTTACCAATTGGAATGGATAAAAGAAAACAAATGGATTGTGTCTATATGTCATCCATTTTTTTAAGCACCTATTGAGTCTGCGTCTGATTTAAGAAACAAATCTAAGTCATGTATGCTAAAAAATTTTTTACACATAGACGATTGTATTGATGCTATCTACCTAATTTGACTGTTTGCATGCTATCTGTTAAGGTGATGGACATGACATAAAATATGCATGTCTAAATGAGCCCTAACATTAGAATGGATTATATGAACTTGTGTCTTTTCACCAGTACTATTTTATTAACCTTTGATTAACTACACACATACAAAAATATTTAGAGTTGAGAGTCCTCAGTGGTTGATACCTTTTATATTTTTCTATCTACTGGCTAACACGGTACGAAGATATACATCTTTACTGTATCTACACACATACAAATAATTACTTTCCTTTCAATTTATTACAGTTTTGTGTGCATACTCACAATTGGAAGCTCTCATTGTATTTTGGGGCCCAGCTATTGTTCTTGGATTTCGTTGTAAATTTTCTCTTCTTGTCACTCAGATTTGGACCAATCATATTAACCTCAATGAAGGGACGGAAAATTCCTGAGGTCTGCCACTTGAGATCATTTGCTGCCACAACTATACAAATAAAA
>JARQOD010000001.1:328528748-328570559 GCA_033576555.1 Oophaga sylvatica | reverse complement strand
AGGAGGCCCAATTTGCTAATCCAAATCGTTTGTGATTCGACTGTGTTTTAGTGAGAAATCAGAAAGCCAGATTTCCACTTAAAAATCGTTAGGCCTAATATTGGGGTACAGCCAGGAGGCCCAATTTGCTAATCCAAATAGTTTGTGATAAAACTGTTTCTTTGAGAAATCCGAAGGCCACATTTCCTTCCACAAAATCGTTAGATATAACAGTGTTGTTACGGCACACTATCAAAGAAAATAAATAGTGATTGTTCATTTAATGACAGGTGACTGACAGGTGTGGGCCTAAGGTTGTTAAACAGCAGGTTACAAGAGGGGAAGGGTACAGGCAACATGAGTGGGAAAAAAGCGAGGTCGTGGTGAAAGGGGGAATAGGCTTGGTGTTCGACGTGTATGTGGGTTGGGTGTTAATGATAATGAAAGCTCAACTAAACAAACAACGTCTCGTCCTATCCAAAGACCACTGACAACATCTGTTACTGGATGGGCTACTAAACTCCCTTTCTTAGGCAGCCGCACAGCAGTATGCCTTGTAGATGAGGCTCAGAAAGAGCATGTTCTCCAGTGGATGGCAAGTGCTGCAAGAAGTGGACTCTCCTCCTCTTCCTCCACCTTAACATCACATACAGTACAATCCTCAGAGGTGGTGCCCCTATCACCCTTGTTTCCCCCTCGCATCACAAATTTCACAGAATCCAGAGGAGGAAAGCATCTGCACTGATGATCCAAACTTTTTGCATTTTGGATCTGGGGCCGGACAAGTAGAATCCAAACCCTCGTCACCACATGATAACCACCGGGGGTGGAGGTGATCCTGTTGAGACTCAGATACCAAAGGCGCAAGTGGACTATATTGTGGTGTCAGGGCAAGAAGAGGAGGAGGGTGACTCTCAGGGTGAGGTGTGTGTGACTATGAGGTTGTAGATCCCACTTGGTGTGAACCCAGAAGTATGCAGCTGAGTAGCTCAGCAAAGGATGTGGAGAAGGAGGAAGATAAGGAGGTTACGTTGCGGCTTCCCACACAGGCATGCAGTGATGCAACCATGACAAGCACGGCATCCTCAGCCCCAACTCTGGCTGTGGCCATCACCAGTCACGAGTGTACAGTTCGCTAGGGTGGCAAGGGTTGCCTAGCCTTGGCCTTTTTTGAGAATGCAAAGCATAACCCAACACATGTTATTTACCAAATTTGCAAAAAAAAAACTCAGTAGAGGCAAGCATTGCAATAATTTGACAACTACATGCATGACACGGCACATTTGCGATCAACTTGCCTTAGTGTGGGAATCTCACTGTGCTAAAATGCTGACTAGTGGGCCTTGCCAACCACCGTCCGTCCTATCAACCACATTTGCTGCTTCATCCTCCTCCGTCACCGTGCCAAGTCTTCTCACACAGGTCTCCAGCCGCAGAAACTCCACTTGTTTACCCCCTACAGTCAGGGTGAGTGAGAGCCTGTCAGCTGTTACGGAAGTAAACAGGTCTGCTGTTTTTGTGTCACCTAGCACAATACATCATTCTCAATCCACCATAACATCTCCGCCTCCACCTCACTCCCAGTCCAGCAGTTTGTCCTGTTCTCCATACTTCACCCTCTAACATCACATCAGCCAGCCCCTGGCACTGCAGTTGTGGTCACGTAAAAAAATGTTACCTCCTACACATGCCAAAGCTAAGAGCTTGAATTCCACCATCTCCAATCTGCAGGCCATGGAAATGCTGCCTTTCAGCTTGGTGGATACAGATTGTTTCAGAATGTTGATGGTCATAGCAGTTCCCCAGTACTAGTTGGCCAGTAGCCATAACTTCTCTAAAAAAGATGTGCCTGCGCTACACCAGCATGTCGCAGACAACATCACCTGTTCCCTGAAAAAATCTATGTCTGTCAGGGTGCATGTCTGACACCTAGATGAGCAAACATGGGCAGGGTCGTTACAGCTCGCTGATTGGGCACTGGGTGGCTGTGGGGGCAGGCGGTCAAGTGGGTGCTCCACAAGTCTTTGAATCCCCAAGGCTTGCGGGACAAACCTCTGTATCTAACATATCCTCCACTGCTCCTGGCTCCTCCACCTCCTCTAGGGCCTCCACCTGTGCCCTCAACCTCACCCTTAATCAGAACACGCGTTCCAGAAGTTCAGATAGAATCCCCCCCCACCTCCGTACTGTGCAGCCATGGCTCACCGCAATCAGGCAGTGTTAAAATGAATATGCCTTGGAGATCGCAATTATGCAGCTCAAAAGTTATGGACAGCTATCCAGGCCGAGTTAGAGCAATGGCTGTATCCACTGAACCTGTAGCCAGGGAAGGCCATGTGCAATAATGGTGCAAACCTGGTGTTGGCCCTACACCTGGACAACCTCACACATGTGCCTTGCATGGCTCACATCCTCAACCCGGTGGTACAGCAATTTCTCTGCCACTATCACAGCCTGAATGCGCTGCTGCAGAAAGCACAGTCACTGTGTGCTCACTTCCGACGATTGCACCCCGCAGGTATTCAAATTGCATTGTTACAGAGGTCTTTCGGCTTACCGGTTAACCGTTTGATTTGCGATGTTCCAACACAGTGGAATTCCACTCTGCACATGTTACAGCGACTGTGGCAGCAGTGACGGACCCTGGTGAAATATGTCCTTTTGCATAGCCTGGGCCAACGCAGTATGGACAAGGTGCAAATCACACTTGCAGAGTGGGCACAGATGAAGGACTTCTGCACCCTTCTGCACAGTTTTGAAATAGCAACTAAGATGGTTAGCGCTGAAAAATGCCATCATCAGCATCACTATTCCAGTCATCTACATGCTGGAGCACACTTTGAATAGTTTGTGTGAGGAGGTGGTGGTCCCAGAGGAAGAGGTGGAAGCAGAGGAGGATGCAGACGGGATAACAATATCTCAAAGTTCCATCATCGCACAGGTGAGTGGCTATGGGAGAGTGACTTACAGCGATGGAGGGGGCTCATGGTACCAGTCAAACTGTTAGTAAAGGTACAGGAGCCGAGGAACTAATGGAGTAGGACAAGGAGGATGAGGTGATGGACATGCAACAGTCAGGAGATGAAGAAGATAATGATCACCTCTCTGTTGTCCGTGGTTGGATGGAGGGGATGAGAGAAGCAATCTTGAGTGTTACCCTGCGAACAACACATAACGGACTTGGGCCTCATGGCAGCGCCCGACATATGAGCGCTTTCTTGCACTACCTTCAACATGATGCCCGTATTCTTAGGATTAGAAATAGTGCTGACTGAATTGCCATTCTGTTAGATCCACAGTAAATTTAGCCAGATGCTTCCCCCAAGGAAAGAGACACTGGAGTATTGATACACACTTGTAGACAATCTTAAAAGTGGTTGTCCCCAAGACAGCAGTGAGGCACAAAGTGTGCATCGCAGTTCTAGATGTCTAACCCCAGGAACGTCAAGGCGTCATCGCCAAAACATTAGCAGCAGCAGTGTTAGTGGCATAAGCAATTTCTGTGAGTCGTTTCACACATTTTTTAGACCAGCCCGTGCATCAGCAGAACAGAGTACAAGTCTGACACTTGAACGACTGGAGAGGATGGTGCAGGAGTATCTGGAGCTCAATATTAATGCCATTAGGAAAGTTTGGACCCTTTTGCATTTTGGTCTTCAAAAATGGAAGAGTGGCCTGACCTTGCCTGTCACACCTTCGAAGTTTTGTCATGCCCGGCAGACAGCGTTCTCTCAGAACGTGTCTTCAGCGCTGCCGGTGGTGTCCTGACAGATAAGCGTACCCGGTTGTCATCTGCAAGTGTAGACCGCCTAACTTTCATCAAAATAAACAAGTCAAGGATCTCCAATGACTTTTGCATCCCAGTCGCAGACTGGGCATACTAGGCAATGGTGTCGTTTTTAATGTCATGCATTTATCTTACATTATTGCAGTCTGTGACACCTTTGTCATGGCTTCTGAGCCTGCTGTGGCTACTGCTGCTCATGTTACAATTTTTTGAAATTTGGAGACTCGAAGTTTGGTCTACATCTGGTGGGTTGCCTGTAGTAAAAGGTGTGTCAGAGGCCTATTATACTGTTTCTACCCTTTGTAAATTTATGCCACTTTAGTAGTGTGTGACAATAATTTTTTGAAATAAGGAGACTCTAAATTGGGTCTCCATCTGGTGGGTTGTCTGTGTGCTCCTAGACACGCAGGCCTGCACTTGCTTTCACTCTACTCCCTGTGTTGCTTTCCTTACATTATTCTACCAATAGTACTGTATGAAACTGATATTTGTGCTATTTGAGTGTGGCTGTAGAAAAAAAATTTGGAGGTGTTGCATGAGGTATCAGGACTTCCGGCTAAAAAGGCTTACACCGCTTCCTTAACCACCAGGTCCTCATTGAAACTTCAATTTAAAGCTGTAAATTCTGGCCCAGACCCTGATACCTTAGGCATGGCCCATGGCTGACTGCTTCTGTGCCATTATAAAACGTTCTACTATGGGTCAGTTGATCAGTCAACTACCTGTGTTACTTTCCTTACATTTTTCTACCAATAGTACTGTATGAAACTGAAGTTTGTGCCATCTGATTGTGGCTGGAAAAAAAAATCGGAGCTGTTGCATGAGGTATCAGGGCTCCCTGCTAAGAAGGCTTACATCTCTCCCTTAACCATCAGGTCCTCATTGAAGCTTCAATTCAAAGCTGTAAATGCAGGGTCAGACATTGATACCTGATGCATGGCCCATGGCTGACTGCTGCTGTGCAATTTGCTAATTTCTACTGTGGGTCAATTGATGCCACTTTTCATGGTGTCTGCCCCTAATTTTAGCTGTTTGGGAAGTTTTTTGTCACTTCTCATGGTGTTGTGTATACGTTTGGTTTGGCATCCCATTGAATTTAATGGGGTTCGGGTATGTTCTTCGAACTGTTTAGGGAACATGTTCGGCGAACGTCTAAATGTTTGGCGAATCGAACCGAACCTTAAAAGGTTCGCTCATCTCTAGTGATTAGCTATATTCAATGCCTGTAGATCATCGGTAGGACAGCTTTTCAGTTCTATCACATTTACCGGAACATGCTTTCAAAAGCATTAAATGGAAATGTCATGATTCTAGATGACTAAACTCCCTTTATAGTCATAAAACATGAATAAAATAAATACATTTTTACTTTATATATAAGGAATACAACAGGTAAAACGGATACTATTTGGCAGAAAATAGTGTATCAGTTTTTCTTTTAAGATTATGTGCACATGGAGTCTTTTTGCTTTGTTTTCAGAGCAGAAACTGAGTGGAAGCTCCAAGTTTTTGAGGAGCTTTGAGATTCTAATGATGATTTGGAGAGTTTCCACTCAGTTTCTACTGACTGCCTATGTGTACACAACGTCTTTTAAACTCAGGCAAACTCGACAAGTTTTTCAAGGAGAAGAAACTTTGCAGTTATTTTTCCAGAAAAATCTTTTGTGTCATTTTTTTGGCATTTTTTCCACTTCATTTAACAATGAAGAGATCGCTGGTGGTTTCTTAAACAAAAACAATGGCAAAACACTCCAAAATACATCCGTTTATCTTCTGGCATCTTTTGAAACACCCTTGGCATAATTTAGAGGCCTGAAATGGTTAAAATACGATCAAAAGCCTGAAGATAGAAATCAGCAACATCCCACCATTGACATCTTCCAGGAACCACTTAATACAGTGGCTTGCAAAAGTATTTAACCCCTTGGCTTTTTATCTATTTTGTTACATCACAACTTGTGTTTAAATATTTTTGCAATCCGATTTATGTGTGATGCATCAGCACTAAATAGTCTAAGTTGGTGAAGTAAGAAAAATATAGACTAAACTTTTATTTATGCGATAAACTAAATAAAAATTGGCATGTGCATATGTATTCAACCCCTTTGCAATGAAGCCCCTAAAAATGTCTGGTGCAAGCAATTACCTTCATAATTCACAAGCTTAGTGAAAGAAGTCCACCTGTGTGCAATCTAAGTGTCACATGGTCTATCAGTATATACACACCTTTTCTGAAAGCCCACATAGGCTCCAACACCATTAAAGAATAGGCATCACTAAGCAAACAACACCATGAAGACCAAGGAGATCTTCAAACATGTCAGGGACAAAGTTGTTGAAAAGTACAAGTCAGGGTTGGGTTATAAAAAATATCCCAGTCTCTGATGTTCCCCCGCAGCACCATCAAATCTGTTATCATCAAAAGGAAAGAACATGGTACCACAACAAACCTGCCAAGAGAGGCCCGCTCACGAAAACTCTCAGCCTGAGCACGCAGGACAATAATCAGAAAGGTAGCATAGAGACCAAAGGTAACCCTGAAGGAGCTGCAGAGTTCCCAAGCAGAGACGGGAGTATCTGTCCATACGACCATAATAAGCTGTACACTTCATAGAGATGGCCTTTAAGGAAGAATGGGCAGAAAAAAGCCTTTACTTACATACAAAAATTCTAAGACTCTTAAGAGTTTGCCAAAAGACAAGTGGGAGACTCGCCAAATATCTGGGTAAAGGTTCTGCGATCAGATGAGACCAAAATTGACCTTCTTGGCCAACACAGCTCATCAATCCAAGAACACCATCACCACAGTGAAACATGATGGTGTCAGCATCATGCTTGTGGGGGTGTTTTTCAGCAGCAAGGACAGGGAAAATGGTAAGTGTCGAGAGGAAGATGGATGGTGCGAAATACAGGGATATTCTTGAGCAAAACCTGTTTCAGTCTGTCAGTGATTTGAGACTGGGACGGATGTTCGCCTTCCAACAAGACAATGACCCAAAGCATACTGCTAAAGCAGCACTCAAATGATTTAAATAAAAATAAGTAAATATTTTGGAGTGGCCTAGTCAAAGCCCAGACCTTAATCTAATTGAGAATCTGTGGTCAGATTTGAAGATTGCTGTTTACCAGAGGAAACCATCTAACTTGAAGGAGCTGGAGCAGTTTTGTCTTGAGGAATATGCAAAAATCCCAGTGGCATGATGTGGAAAGCTTTGAGACTTATAAAAAGTGACTTGCAATTGTAATTGTTGCAAAAAAGAGGCTCTATAAAGTACTGACTTAGGGGGTGAATACTTATGCATACTGATGTTTTCAGTTATTTTGTTCTATTTGTTGTTTGCTTCACCATAAGAAGAAAAAGAAATGTTCACAATTGTTCTTTACATGAACTGATTCAAATCCTCAAAAATACATTGAAGTTCCAGGTTGTGAGGTAGCAAAACACAAAAAATGTCAAGGGGATGAATACTTTCGCAAGCCACTGTATGTCATATCGTCAACCCAGATCGATTCTTGACACATTAGTTAGAGCTGATAAAGGGGGGAAGAGGAACACACAGCTTTTTCTGTCCATGCCTAGATACTGGACCTTTCCATGTCTTTCTTGTTGCATTTTTAACAATGTGATTAAGAATGACACCTTTCAAGATTCTTATACTAGGAAGAAGTATGAAATTCACAATTATTACACATGCAATTCTGACTATGTAAAATACCTCTTAACATGCCAATGTGGATTACAATACATGTGCAAAACCACTCAGCCCATATAGGTCAGCATAAATCTATGATACGCTGAAAAAAGGTTGACCTAATACCAGTCCCCAAGCATTTTATTGAAGCGGGACTTAGCGTTTGACAGTTACGCTCTCAAGTGATTGATGGGGTAATGTAATTGATTGATATACTTTTGAGACTTAAAATGAAGGAGATGTTTTGATAAAGACATTGTGAATTTTGACTCCTATTTGGATGAATCTTGATTATAATTTATTGCTTTATTACCTTTAATTTTTTTCTTCAATCTTGTCTGTTTTTCTGATTTTAATTATAGTAATTGTGTCATTTATTTGATGCTTTCTGGGTGACAATGGAGATTGTGAGTATACCAGTGTCACAAAGAGTCAAAATGTTTTGTCTATTTATGTTTTTTTCTCTAAATACACCAGGACCTATCAACCTTACAGATTTTTTTTATATATTGTGGGATTTATGCTTTATCCCTTGATGTCTACATTCGTATGTTGATTTGTAGAAAATATTTTGTACTCCGTTAAATGCCCTATCCTTACCGCTTACCACTAAGTGATTTTAAGAATGGAATCAAAGTTGTTTTTTTTTCCATATATGAACTTTCTCTGGTACCTTGGACATTTTTTGAAATTTTGAAATTCTACAGAAATCAGCGAGTCGTTTTTATGTAGAAATTTCTACTTTTACTCTTTTGAACCATATATCCATATATTCGGCCTGAAAAGTATGTTGTGTGCACATAGCCAGTTTCTGCTCCAACCTCTGTTTGAAAAACCCAGTGTGCACATAGCCTAAAGGTGTTTCTAGTATCAGTAAAATATTGCTCAGTGATTGGCTGCAGTGCTGTTGACATGATTTGAGCGATACTGAAAAGCAACAGAGACCAGAGCAACGGTGGAGATACAGCGATGGACCTGGTAAGGGCAAACAGAGAACATTTTTTTACACTGAACTGCAGGGGTCAATAGTTTACTGAAACAAGAAAACCCCTCTAATTTAAAATGGTTAATCAGTATCAGATTTGTGGGTGTCTGACACCATGTACCCCTACTAATCACATATTTTTAGGTTTGGCAGATGCCAGATGTAAAGAATGAATGGAGCTGAACAGCACAGCCCTGTTCACTGTCTAGTAGTCATTCCCAGGTACTATAGCTCAAGTTAATACTAAAGTAACTAAACAGTCATGATCTGCAGTACCCAGAATGACCACTACAAGATGACCGCTAAAGAGATATAGGAAAGATGTGTATCTTCGTACCGTGTAAAGAGATGTGCTTTTCGGCTCTGTTCACTGTTTCCATCTGGGCTGCAGCCAGGGCTGAGAACAGCTGATCTGTGTAGTGCTGAGTGCTGGACCTCCACAGATCTTGTTATAGGTAACCCATACTGAGGATAGCTCATTATTATATTAAGCCTGGAAAACCATTTAGTACACTTTACTTACTAATAATGAATAGAAATAACTGCACTGAGCTCAGAAGTGTCGGAATACATAGTTCCCAAATTTTTCATTTTTGACAACTATGTATTATTAATGTACCCCATTTGTCAGCTTTGCTGTGTAGACTGAGACATGGGCAGCAGAGTGTTTAACAGCAGTCTCAATGTACTGCTGGAAGATAGAATAGTGCTCCATCACTTCCAGTAGGATATAACAGTCTGATATTTTTCTATCAATGAAGTCAGTACATTGCAGCTGCCTTATGGTACAAATACACGCACACACACACACACACACACACACACACACACACACACACACACACACACACACGCACACACACCATTTACTATAAAAAATAATTGAGTGCTTCTAATATGGCCATCCCAGGGTAGATTTTAACAGAATTTATAATATAATAAAAAAATATCTTTTATATCTCTTTTATATCTAAAAAGCTAAAATTAAATGATTTATCTACGTGTGATCATAGCTTCAAACACGAAGAACAACTGCCAAACTGATGGGAATAAAAGATCTCACCCTGAGCAGACTGTGTTTGGACAAAGGTTTTGATGAGTGTATCCGTAGCCTGTGTATAAAGAGACAGTGCATAGCGTAGAGACTGTAGGTCAGGACTTTTCTCCAAGAAAGTCTTTTTCAGACCAACACCTCCAGCATGGAAATATTGCTGTAAAGTAAGGCAAGAGAAATTAGAAATGTTTAGGGCACCACCCTCGTATCACTGTTAATATCTTACATCTATTAAGGCTAACATAATACATTTACAGCTCCTTATAATGTAAAAAAAAATGGACATAATGACTTAAAGGGGTTGGTCCACCAGTACATATGACATCTATTGCATAGGTCAGGGGTGGGCAATTGATTTTCCTAAATGGGCACATGAGAATCTGGTACAGTTGTGGACGGTATATACAGAAGATCTAGCTATAGAGGAATACCATTACCTTAATAGTATCCAGTGCGAGCTCCACTACAGCACATTGCTTTGGGGTCAAGCTCTTTGCTTCTTCCCTTACCATGTGATCCTAGAGATACAAGCACAAATAAAATGAACGTATGACTACATTTTATTATAAATAATGAGATAATATTAGTCGATTTGTTTGAAAAATGTGATTACTGAAAAATAAATTAAACTCTTGAAGCTGTACCTTGAGTTTGGAAAGCTGTCCCAACTCTTTAGCAGCATTAATGATGAGATGAGTCCCCTGTTGGGAAACAAGAACCACCGGAATGGTTACACAGAGACTACTAGAGGCTAACCAGTCAATGTTACCAGTGGGTACGCAGTAAGTGTTTCTATATAGAGCATTCTTAAAAGGCTCTGTTCCCCCTTTTCTTTCTGTTGTGTGTGGGGCTGGATTACCAAATGCTATACTATTTTTCCATGATGCCTATAAATCTCTGTAGATACTGTATGCATCTGGAAAGTCTGAAATTCAATGGAGATCCACTCAGATATTAGTTTCTACAGAACTATAAGAATAACATAGTGTAGAATTATATTTAATTCATTATCATTGACCCTTGGCCCCGATTCATCAAGACTGGAGTTTTGCATTTCTGAATTAATGAATGGTACATAGAATATGAAGCTAAAACTACAATTTCCCTAGGAGGTGTGCTTCCTAAATAAATTTAAAGCATCTTTCATTTGGTATGTGCCAGTATATAAAATGTAATCTATTAGCGGGCTAGAGTACATTTATATTGTAATCTACACAACTTTTGTGGAGTTAATTATTATGTATTTGTCAGTTGTCATTACTAAAACGCTTTCAAAAAGGTAGCGGAGCTGGCCTGGATTGGTGTAAAATGTTGGCGCAGTTATGAATTGCTCGAAAGCTTTGTGATATTTTAGACAGTTTTATGTCAAATTTTGGGAGAAAACTGAATCAAAGTCTTTAATAAAGCTATCATATATTGTAAAACATATTATGTAGAGCTGTGCACTTACAATTGCTCACTTTGCCTTTCTACCCAGTTAATTATTCACTTTTCTCTGCTCTGTGTAGAAACAGGCAGTCTCTTTTCCCTGCATGAGCCAGCGTTAAATCCTATGTCACTGAAAAGTCGCTGGCCAGACCAGCTCCATCTCCTCTACATCTCCCAACCAAGCTGCTCCACCCCCCTTGCTATTTTTTTTCCTTACTTCCTTTTGTCAGTGACATAGGATTGTAGCTCTAATGATGACTCATGAAGGGAAAAGAGACTTCCTGCTGCTTCACAGAGCTCAGAAGAATTCAGCTAGTCTGTTTTTAATCATATGATGTCATAGACCTACTGGAAAAGAGAAGAATTAGCTGGTTAGAAAGGCAAAACGAGCAATTGTAAGTATACAGTGCTATATATGATGACTGCAATATATTAATAGGATAAAAACTTTGATAGAGAGCTTCTTTATAGAGGACTTGTCAGTTCTTCTGACATTTCTTGTTTTTGTAAATACGTCTAAATAACTATTGTGAAGCAACTCCGCTTTCTATCGTCACCATGTTAATCCTCATGGAAATGAATAATTACATTTGTCGATGGGACACTTACTATTCAGCATTGATTGGGCAGAGTTCATAGGGATGCTTCTTTCTAATAAGAAGGGGTCATAATACCTAGTGATCAATGTATTAATACATTTTCAGGAAGAAAAAGAAAAACGCCAGCATTCTTATTTTATAGGGAATAACAGTATTTATTAAAATAGTCATGTCAGGGAAGAGTGATTTCATTTAAGCCCGCAAATTGTGAATTATCTGGAATTGCAAAAAATAATATTTTTTGTGCCCCAAGCTGATGTTTTTATTGATACCATTTTGGGGTACATACAAGGTTTTAATCTCCCGTTATTGCAATGATGGGGTAGCCCAAAAAAGTAATTCTGAACTCAGCGATACCAAATATGTGCATTTTTTTGTTTTTACTGGCTTCAATAGTCCCCTTAGGAGACTTGAAGCTGTGATCATCCAGTCGCCTGTGCAACACATTGCAGGGCTTCAGATCAGCTGTCAAGTGCGGGGGAAATATGCGGGCTCAGCGTCGGAACCTGCATCAAAGGCAGGGTCAGGACCTTTGATGTACCTATACGTCAAAGGTCGTGAAGAGGTTAAACTACTTTTCATCTCTCTGTTGGTGTCCACCAAAGTTCTGTCCTGGGACCTCTACTCTTCTCTAGGTATACTTTTGGACTGTGACAGCGTAGGGAATCCCACAGCATACTATGAAAATTTACCTCTCTAAGGTCCAAAATTTTAGAATACCTATCATACCTTTCTTCTTTCTTAGACTCAACATGGATAAAACTGAATTAATCTTTCCAACACCTCAATCAAATCCCCCACCAGACCTAACAACCACTATATCTGACTCCACAATTAACCCAGTCTCTCTTGGGGTAACCTCTCACTCAAACATCCTTCAAACATCACATGCATTGCAAACATATTATTAACTCCTGCCACCTCCAACTCAAAAACATTTCTCTAATTCACTAGTTTTTCAGCTTTGAATCAGCAAAAGTGTCACTATGTGCCCAACATCATCTCCCAACAAAATGCATGAAACATCCTTCTTTAATAAGACTCTTCCACTCCTTCAGTCCAGCCTTAACTCCACTGCCTTATTATTCCACTCCTCTTTGCTGTGCCACTAGAGTTGAGCGAAACAGGTCGGTCAGATTCAAAAGTCGCCAACTTTAGACAAAGTCGAGTTTCGTCAACCGAAACCCGACCATAGCGTGAAGTCGGCCATGCGGTCGTCAAAACGAGCGCCAAAGTCAGATTTCCCAGAATGCTTGCTGGTGCCTTTTTTCAGCCAATGAGCAAGGACATACACTGTGGGCAACTAGATGACATGTGCAGCGTCCACCACCATCGTAGAGAAGGGCATTGCAGTGATTGGCTTGCTTTGGGGGGCGTCATAGTGTCTATAAAAGCCCTGACCGCCGACCGCCATTTTACTTCTGGCGATCTTAGCAGTAGGGAGAGGTTGCTGTTTATCAGTTGGGAGAGAGTTAGGGCTGTAAAGATAGAAGTTCTTCTGTGCTTGTGCTGATAGCAATTGTGCTGTACAGTTAATGTGCAGTGACGGGGAGGATTTTCTTGTGTGCAGCAGCGCTGTTTATTAGGCTGCCTCATAGCTGTATTGCTGTGTGTACACTGCTGTGCACACTGCTTTTTACACAGCACTAATACTTTTATTCTTTTTTTCTGCACAGTTACTGAGCGTTCATTTTTTCCCACACCGTATAGAGCTGTACGCTCCTCACACACTACCGTGTACCGGCTGGTATCACGGACAAATACATGCTGACTATCTGTGTGTGACTGCGGAAATAAATAGGGAGATTTAAATTTTCCCCTATACCGTATACAGCTGTACGCTTCTCATACAGTACCGTATGTCTGCTGTTTGTATTACGGTGAAATCCATACTGAGAGAGCGTCTGTGTGTGACTCCGGAAATAAATACGGAGATTTAAATTTTCCCCTACACCGTATACAGCTGTACGCTTCTCATACAGTACCATATATCTGCTGGTATTTTTGGTACATTTTCCCAAACATGAGGAAGTATGGTGTAATAGGCCGCGGACGTGGGCGGGGGGGCCAGCTGGTACTGATGGCGGTGGTGGTGCATCTGCTGGTAGTGCCAAAAGCACAATAGCACCTAAGGCAGGAGGTGTTGAGCCTGCGTCATCGTCTGGCTCCAGAAGGCCTGGAAGGCTCCCTTTTCTTGGAGTAGGTAAACCGCTTTTAAAGCCGGAGCATCAGGAACAGGTTTTGGCTCACATTGCCAAAACAGCCTCCAGCTCTATCGCCTCCTCTTCTGAAGTTTCAAAAACTGCAAGCACTGAGTCGTCAGTGCAGGCTCCTGGTCAGGAACAACACCTTTCCTTGTGTCCTTCACCCCCACTAAAAGTAAAGGATGTGGCAGGCCACACTTCAGATTACTCCCTGGACCTCTTTTCACATACCATGCCTAATTTATCAAGTGAAATCCTGAATTCCCCAGTCCAAGATGAATATGACATGGAGTGCACTGATGCACAGCCAGTGCTATATGATTCTGATGGTGCATTCACCCAGAGCACTGCATTGCCCTCGCAGTCTACTGAGCCAGATTCTGACCCTGATGAAACTCAGATGCCTCTTCCCGCATACTATACCACCATACACGGTGACACAGAGGAAGGTGCAGATGAAATTGAAGAGGAGGTGATGGATGACCCAGTTGTTGACCCGAATTGGCATCCATTTGGGGGAAAAGGGTGCCACTGGCAATAGCTCAGAAGAGGAGGAGGATCCGCAGCAGGTATCGACATCACAGCTGGGGGTTATCTGGCAGGCCCGTAACAGTCCAAAAAGGTGTTAAAAAAACAAAAAGAGTTGCAGGACAGCTTGGCCAGACGGTCAAATTACCACAGCGCGCAAGCCCAGAAAATTTATACCATAGTAGAAAGAGTCCAGTGTGGCACTTTTTTGACCAAAATCCTATTGATGAGGCAAAGGTTATCTGTAAGAAGTGCGGAAGGACCTTTAGCCGAGGGAAAAATCTCGGACATTTGAACACCAGTTTCATGCTTAGACATGTAAACACCATGCACTTGCAAGCGTGGGAGGACTACAAAACCTCACGGGCTTCGAACGCCTACATTGCCAGACTGATCTCATTAGAGATGATGCCCTTCCGTTTGGTTGAAAGCGCAGCGTTCCAAGAGCTCATGGCCTACGCTGTACCACGCTATGACCTACCCAGTCGGCACTTCTCTTCTAGAAAAGCCATCCCTGCCCTCCACCTGCATGTGAAAGACCGCATTGTCCATGCACTCAAACAATCAGTGAGTGGAAAGGTGCACCTCACAACAGATGCATAGGCCAGTAGGCATGGCCAGGGCCGTTACATGTCCATCACTGCGCACTGGGTGAATGTGGTGGATGCAGGGTCCACAGGGGACAGCGGCGGTGGAACAGTGCTGCCTAGCCCACGTTATAGGCAACAGTTGGCTGTAGGCGTTCGACTCTCCTCCAGAAGTGAAAACTCGTCGACAGAGCGCAGTCGCACGAGCACTCCATCCGCAGCTACCAGTGTTGCACACGAGGTGTCCCACTATCGAACAGCTAGTGGTAAGCTTCAGCAGGCTGTTTTAAAGATGATGTCTTTGGGCGACAGCAGACACACCGCGGAGGTACTGGCCGACTACTTGCAGCGAGAAACTGAGTCATGGCTGGGCAGTCTACATCTTGAACCAGGCAAGGTAGTCAGTGAAATTGGGCGTAATTTTGTGGCGGCCATAGCCCTGGCAAAACTCAGACACATACCTTGCCTGGCTCACATCTTGAACCTGGTGGTGCAGTGCTTCATAAATAATTATCCGGAGTTACCAGCCCTGCTCCATAAGGTGCGAAGACTGTGCTCGCACTTCCGTCGCTCGCCCGTAGACTCCAGTCGTATACAGAGGCTGCATCGATCACTACACCTCCCCAAGCACCGCCTAATCATAGACGTTGCAACAAGGTGGAACTCCACCGTGCACATGGTTGAGAGGCTGTGCGAACAGAGGCAGGCTGTAATGCATTTGTGGGAGGATACACGGGCAGGCAGTTTGAGGGCAGTCATCGAGTTGTCGGGTGTGCAGTGGTCAAAGCTGAAAGACCTCGGTAAAGTCCTTCAGTGTTTTGAGGAAAGCTGGTAAGCGCAGACGACGCCATCATAAGCATGAGCATCCCACTTATGCATCTGCTCATAAAAACTTTGATGCATATTAAGGATCAGGCATCTGCAGCGGAGGAAGAGGAGGAAAGCCTTGATGACAGTCAGGCATTGTCTGCTCAGGGAACTGTCCTGGACAAGTTGGAGGAAGAAGAGGAAGAGGAGGATGAGGGGGATGATTATTTTGGGGAGGAGGATGCTTCTCAGGGGGCAAGAGAAAATGTTGGCTTGCCAAGGTCAGGTACAGGGTTTGTGCGTGACAGGAGAGATGTGCATTTGGCAGAAAGTGCTCCTCCACCCACCACTGGCAGTGCATCATTGACACCTGGAACATTGGCCCACATGTGTGATTATGTCTTGCGGATCCTAAAAAGGGACCCCCGCATTGCCAAAATTATGAAGGATGATGACTACTGGTTGGCCAGCATCCTCGATCCACGCTATAAAGGCAAATTACAGAACATCATGCCACAGGAGAACCTAGAGCTAATATTGGCGAACAAACAAGGAACTCTGGTAAACCGTTTGTTAGAGGCATTCCCAGCACACAGCAGCGGTGCAGGTTCTACCACGAGCCGTACTGGGCAACATGAAGAGGTGTTTGTGGTGCACACAGCCAAAGTGGCATTGGAGACAGGGGTTTCATGACCATGTTGTGGACTGATTTCTCGAGTACTGCTCACACGACGGGTAATACTGAATCGACTGCAACAGACAGGAGATAGTTGTCAACTATGGTTCAAAATTACCTCTCCTCCCCTATCGATGTTCTCCATCACAGTTCATTTCCCTTTGCCTACTGGGCCTGTAAACTGGACACCAGGCCTGAATTGGCACAATATGCCTTACAGGAGCTCACTTGCCCTGCTGGTAGTGTGCTATCAGAAAGAGTCTTCAGTGCTGCTGGATCAATCCTGACAGAAAGAAAGACCCGGCTGTCGACCCAAAATGTAGGTGATCTCACCTTTATTAAAATGAACCATGCCTGGGTTTCAAAGGATTTTGTACCACCTTCCCCTGATGACACATAGGTTGCCAGCAAAATGGCTCGCTTTGTCCTCCTCTTCCTCCGACTTCTCCAATTCCTCCATTTGCAGCTGCTGAACGTCCAGCCTACACCTCAACATATGCCAGTTTTTCCACCTTCCTAACTGGGCTGTACCCCCCCAACTTTAGCCAAATAACCCCCAGTTTTCAATGCGTTACTATTATAATTAAGTAAATTAAGGTTGACAAGTTTAAGTAATAAGAATTGATGTTGTTGGCATTGAAATGGGCACTGTAGGTGTGTTTACTGTCCTCCACTCCCTGGCAACTTTTATTCCCCATTGACTTGCATTGGGGTCGGGTCTCCGACTGTTGACGAAACCCGGCCGATACTCGGCCGACTTCGTTCGACTCGACTTTTGGAAAACCCGACTCGACCCTCCCGGAGGCAAAGTTGCTCATCTCTATGGGCCACCAATAACCTGTCCTCTCATATATGTCTGATCTAATCTCTTGTTTCCTACCCACACAATCTATGGTCTTTATAAGAACTCTTTGTTTGCTCTCCTCTTATCTGCTCCTGAAACAACTGTATCAAAAATGTCTTCTGTGCCTCCCAGAACTTGGTAAATCGCTACCTTCTCCCCAACTTTAAAGCTTTCAAACACAAGCTGAGAACCAACCCCTTGCAGAGCACATGCACCCTCCTTTTATATCAGCAGTTTCTACCCTCTCCTATTTTATGATATCCCCTTCCTTAGTAGACTGTTAGCCCTCGTGGGCAGGGTCCACACTGCCATTGCACCTGTCTGTCACTTAGCTGTGTTTAGTTCTTCCTGGGTTATGTATTGCTAAATAATTATGTGTTGATTTCACATGTATGGCACCAAAGAATTAAGGGGATAAAAAAGAAATAATAACAATAAGTGGCATTGGTTCTTGAAAGCGTTAAAACCACATTGCACTAATCTGCAGCTCGGGAAAATGAATTTTTGCTTATAGTGGAGAATAGGACAGCAGGACAATACACACTAAGCATCTTTTTCTACATATTTCTGTCATATTTCTGTCATTAGCCTTCCAAAGGAAAATCGTCCTTAATTTATAGTAAAGCTGGCTCTTTTTCCACTAAACTATCATAAAATACAGTTTGGCATACACAGCTTGACCGTACATTATAGACATCACAATTGCAGATAACACGTAAGAGGGGACAAGTTTAGGACACAGGTCACAGGGGCAGATTGTACAAAGACATATAGAGAAAAACAAAGAGTGCAGAAAGACAGACACACACACAGTGTCCTTACATCTGCATGGTACGGCAGCTTCACCCTGCTCTGGAGAGAGAAGTGTGAGATTAAGACATGAGTGTGGGTGTGAAAAAAAAGAACCAAATAACAACAGCCAATTTATGTCTAAACAAAGTGTACATATACAGCACAGCTACATACAGACTGCACAGACCCACACCAAATATGCATTTATTCGCTTCTGGATATATAATATTCAGCTTTACTAGGTAACATAGGTGGGAAATTAAGTGAACATCAAGTATAAGCAATACAACAGACCACAACTACACAAGTTCCTCCATATACAGTAGTTCACAGCAAACTCTCGACAAGTTTTAATGCTGATGAAGCATTTCTATTGCACAGAATTTGTAGGTTTATGGATTCTTGCTATGCTTGAAGGAAATCTGTCACCTTCAGAAATGTTATTTACCTGCAGATATAGTCATAATCTACCAATGAATTCACATCTGGATGCTCTCTACCAGTCATTGGGGCGGTGCAAGGGGCGGTTACAGTCACCACTTACTAAACTGTGAGCCTGGCTGTAATCACTCAATTGACAGCCTGCTCTGCACACGCGGGCTGAACACACATGCTACAGATCAACCTGTCAACCAATGTGTAGGCGAGTGATTACAGCGCACTTACTATATAGTGAATGATGACTGTAACCATTCCCTGTAACAGCCCAATAACTAAAAGTGGCAGCTGCAGGGTAAATATAACTTTTCTCCCTGTTGCTGCTGCTCCAGTAAGCCAGCCAAACATGATTTAATTGCTATTTACTTGCAGATTAACATTATATCTGCAGATAAAGAGCGTTTCTGGAGGTAACAGGTTCCCTTTAATTAACTATGTAAGCTTGCAATACACGAGACTTGAAGGGTCTGCATACTTGTTTACCTTCTCTAGCCCTTTGCCATGTTTTCTCAGCAACGTCCCCTGCAGAAACATGTCACAATCGGTCACTGCTTTGGAACAAGCATTTTTTTTTGGCAGTCAAGTGTTTGACTAAGTGATTGCATAAGCTGTTGTGCTGAGGTTTGTTACACTTAATTTGTATAATGTGCAATATATGGTGTGGGCAAGGGAATATGGTTGGTGAAAAGTAATTATGAGAATGTGTTAATAGCCAAGAGCAGAAAATGGCTCGTCAAGGTAGAGATAAATATAAATGACTGTGATACCTGTTTGTGATTACATGCCTCGATAAATTATTAAAATTCAGCGACATTCAATGTATAGACGCCACCTAATACATATAACACCACAATACAGTATAAACTGAGGGCAGGACACGCACAAAAAGGACAGTAAGGCACAAGCAAAAATAACATACAGTGATGCCAGAAAGGTAAGAGTCACGATGCATCAAAAAGACTCCAATTAGCATCTGCTGAACTAGGCTTTACCATAGGAAGTATATAATTCAATGTAAGCAATAGACAATATTGTTTTAGAACCACTGTCTCCAACCTTTGCTAGCAGTTTAACACTAACTGTAGTTTTCCAAAAACTGGAGAGCCATGGCCTTGCGACCACTGGTTTGTGCTAAAATTCAATTTTTCCATGATTGCCAAAATCATTTCTACAGACTATTAATATATTTTCATACACAAAAACTGCTAGTAATTTACAAGGTTCCAGTTGTGCTTACACTTTGCCCTTTACCTATTTTATCTTTTCTTTTTTCTCTTATTTTATTTCTTACTTTATGCTTTACATAAGTCTAGAACTATTAGACTCAGTTTAAAAATTATTTTGATAAAACTGAAGAAATTATATGTATATATGATATATATATATATATATATATATATATATATATATATATATATATATACTCAGTCATGGCCGAAAGTGTTGGCATCCTTGAAATTGTTCTTGAAAACTAAGTGTTTCTCCCAAAAATAAATTACACATGTTTTGTTATACATGTTTATTTCCTTTGTGTATATTAGAACAATACAAAAAAAAATAGAGAGAAAAAAGACAAATTGGACTTCACACAAAACCCTAAAAATGGGCCGGACAAATCTGTTGGCAGTTTTCCAAAATTGTGGGGAGACAACTTTGTTTCAACCATATGATTCTCGTTCAAACTCACCTGTGGCAAGTAACAGGTGTGGGCAATATGAAAAACACACCTGAAACCAGATAAAAAGGGGAGAAGTTTACTCAATCTTTGCATTGCGTGTCTTGGTGTGCCACACTAAGCATGGAGAACAGAAAGAGGAGAAGAGAACGGTCTGAGGATTTGATAACCAAAACTGTTAAACAATATCAACAATTTTAAGGTTACAAGTCCATCTCCAGAGATCTTGATGTTCTTTTGTCCATGGTGAACAACATAATCAAGAAGTTTACAACCCATGGCACTGTAGCTAATCTCCCTGGACATGAACAGCAGACAAAAATATATGAAAGGTTGCAATGCAGGGTAGTTTGGGTGGTGGACAAGCAGCCCCAATCAAGTTCCAAAGAAATTCAAGCTGCCTGGCAGGCCCAGGTTGCATCAGTGTCAGTGTAAACTATCCATCTACATTTGAATAAAATGAAAAAAAAAATATATTGTCATTATTTACATTTTAAAAATAAAAAAAGGAAAATGGGCTGATGCAAAAGTTTGGGCAACCTTGTAGATTTGTGTGCTCAGATAACTTTGACCAAGGTTTCAGACCGTAATTAGCAGGTTAGGGTTATGGCTTCTTCTCCATCATTAGGAAAGGCCAGGTGATGCCAAATTCCCAGCTTTATAAAAACTCAGCCTCCTTTAACCTTGTGCCAAAAAACAGCAGTCATGGGTTCTAAGCAGCTACTTAGCACACTGAAAATGAAATTGATGGAGGCCTACAAAGCAGGAATAGGCTATAAGAAGATACCAAAGCCTTTTCAAGTTGCCCTTTCCTCAGTTCGAAATGTAATTAAGAAATGGCAGTTAACGGAAATAGTGGAGGTCAAGATAAGGTCTGGAAGACCAAGTAAAATTTCAGTAAGAGCTGCTCGTAGGATTGCTAGAGAGGCAAATCAGAAGCCCCACTTGACTGCAAAAGACCTTCAGAAAGCTTTAGCAGACTCTGGAGTTGCGATATATTGTTTTACTGTTCAGAGATACATGAACAAATATGACCTTCATGGACGAGTCATGAGAAAAAAACCTCTCCTGAATCCACACCGTAAAATTCAGAAGTATGCAAAAGAACATCTAAACAAGCCTGATGCATTTTGGAAACAAATTTTGTGGACTGATGTGGCTAAAATAAATTTTTTTTTGCCACAATGATCAAAGGTTTGTGTAGAGAAAAAGGGCACAGAATTTCAGCAAAAGAAACCATTAAGCATGGGGGTGGATCAATTATGCTTTCGGGTTGTGTTACAGCCAATGGCACTGGAAACATTTCATGGGTAGAGGGAAGAATGGATTCAATGAAATTTCAACAAATTCTTGATGCAAACATAACACCATCTGCAAAAAAAGCTGAAGTTGAAAAGAGGATGGCTTCTACAAATTGAAAATGATTCTAAACACACACCAACAACCACAATAGACTATCTCAAATGGTGCAAGCTAAAGGTTTTACAGTAGTCCTCACAGCCCCTGATCTGAACATCATTGAAAATCTGTGGCCAGATGTCAAACTAGTAGGGCATGCAAGACGACCCAGGAATCTCACAGAACTGGAACAATTTTCCAAGGAAGAGTGAATAAAAAATCCCTCAAACAAGATTTGAAAGACTCTTGGCTGACTACTAAAAGTATTTACAAGCTGTGATACTTTCAAAAGGTGGTCCTACTAGTTACTAACCATGCGGGGTGCCCAAACTTTTGCATCAGCTCATCTTCCTTTTTGTAATTTTTAAAATGTAAAGCATGAAAATAAATGTTTATTTGCCTAAAATACAAAGGAAATGTGTCACCTTTAACATTATGCCTTTTAGAGATCATTTCATCTTTGACTAGCTTAACTGTTCACATAACAGTAATTTTGACCAGGGGTGCCCAAAATTTTACATGCCACTGTACAGTCAAATATGGTGGAGGTTCAAAGATGTTTTGGGGTTGTTTTTCTGACTCTAGACTACACTGGGTGCCTTGACTGTGTGCAAGTTATCATGAAATCTCAAGATTACCAAATGATTTTGCTTTGCAATGTAGAGCTGAATATTAGAAAGCTGGATTTCCATCCTAGGTCATGGGTCTTCCAGCAGGACCATGACCCCAACTATATTTCAAGAAGCACCAGAAATGGACAGAAACAAAGCACTGGAAAGTTCTGAAATGGCCAGAAATGAGTCTGGATCTAAATCCTATTGAATACTTGTTGCTGTTGGGAAAAAGCACCCTTCAAATATGACAGACCTGGAGCAGTTTTCAAAAGAAAAGTGGTCCAAAATTCTAGCTGAGAGGAGTAAGAAGCTTGTTGATGGTTATAGGAAGTGATTGATTGCAGTTGTTTATTCCGAATGGTGTGCAACCAAATATTAAATTGAGGGTGCCAACAATTTTGTCCGGCCCAATTTTGGGGTTTTGTGTGAAATTACATCCAATTTGTCTTTTTTTCTGCTTTTTTTTGTGTTGTTCCAAAACACACAAAGGAAATAAGCATGTGTATAACAAAACATGTGTAATTGCAATCATTTTCAGGGAGAAATACTTCATTTTCTGGAACAACTTCAAGGTTGACAACACTTTTAGCCATCATTGTATACAGTACTGCGCAAATGTTTTAGGCATGTGTGGACTAAATGCTGCAAAGTGGCAATGTTTTACAAAAAAAAAAAAAGTAAATTTTTTTTAATAACAAAATGCACAGTGAATGAATAAACAAAATAGTAATCTAAATCATAGCAATACTTGGTGTGACTATCCTTTGCAGGGATTTTGTTGGATTATATTCCAGTATATGAGTAACCAATTACGAACAGGTGATGATGATTATTTTTTTTATGTAGTATGAAACAGCCTTAAGGAGGCTTAAAAAATGGATGACCCAGCTACATACATCTAATGTTTGAAGAAATCTGGCCAGAAGAGCTCTTCATGGAACGATTGTGGCCAAAAAGTTATAACAACATGGAAACAAGACCAAGCTATTTAGCCATGCATGAAAACACAGGAACTGGGGTGCAGAAAAATGGCAGCAGGTGCTCTGGACTGATCAGTCAAAATATGAAATGTTTGGCTGTAACTGAAAGCTGTTTAGCAAAGTGGCTGGATAATGGTAGCAGGCAACAGCGAAGCATGGTGGAGATTCCTTGCAGGTTTGTGGCTGCATTTCAGCAAATGGAGTTGTGCATTTGGTCAAGAATAATAGTGTCCTCAATGCTGAGAAATATAGACTGATCATTTTCCATCATGCAATATCACCAATGAGGCATGCAAATGTATTTGCCACTTGACTAGAGAAACAACCCTAAACATGCAGCCAATGTTATTAAGAACTATCTTAGAGTTAAGAAGGACAAGGTGTCCTGGTCGTGATGATATGGCTCCCACAAAGCTGTGATCTCAACTTCCTTGAGTCTTTCTGGTATTAAATGAAGAGAAAGAAGAATTTGCATAAGTCTAAATCCGCAGAAGCTCTCCAAGATATTTGGAAAAGGCTTCTTGCTGAGCTTCTTCAAAAACTGTAAAAAAAAAGTGTACTTAAAATAATTTCTGCTTTGATGCTGTATAGAAGGCAGAGGGTGGATGAGCTGAAGGCTGCTATCAAAGCAACCTGGGCTTCCATAACACCTCAGCAGTGCCACAGGCTGATCGCCTCCATGCCACGCCACATTGATGCAGTAATTGATGTAAAAGGAGCCTGACCAAGTATTGAGTGCATTTACTGAATATACATTTCAGTAGGATAACATTTCGGATTTCAAATAATCTTCAAGCTGGTGAATAAAGTATTCTAATTTACTGAGATAATGACTTTTGGGTTTTTATTGGCTGTAAGCCATAATCATCAACATTAACAGATATAAACACTTGAACTAAATCACTGTTTGTAATGACTTTACATAATATATGAGTTAAAATTTTTGTATTGAAGAACTGAAGTAAATTAACTTTTTGATGATATTATAATTTTGTGAGAAGTACCTGTATAATCAAAAGGTATATGGCACATGACTGTTGCCACAGTCTGGAAAGATGATGTGTTTTAGGGAAACACTGCAAAATTATATGTACTGCACAGTATGCAATAATTTTATTTTGCCGTGCTTCCTATACAATAAAAAAAAAATACAAGGAATGCAACAAGCTGTTGTCTCTCATCTGGCAAATGGCAACCTATGCTGAAGTTAAAGTGTATGGTGTTAGCTCCAGGCAAGGGCTTACCATTGATGCAATCTGCACAGGGGCCCATGAAGTAAGGGGGCCCTTTTCCACCTCTAAAGCAGGTGGACTTGTACATTACGATGAGCTATTGGACTGGAAAGGACCCCTATACTGTTCTTGCACAGGGGCCCTTCTCAGTCTGTGCGTGTCTGACCCTGGCTTCAGACATAGGTGCTGATTCATTAAAACTGGCATTGTGCACGCTAGTCTTAATGAAAAGCTCTCTGGATTACGATGCACCAAACTGATTAAGAGGAGCACACCACAATGATTTTGACACATCTTCTCAGAGTTATTACCTCCGTGCTCCTCACCAGAAATGCTAGTGCACTTTTTCTGAATTTGTCAGGTGAGTGTGCAGCCACGCATCTTCCTGATTTGGCTGCTTCCCAGCTTTGCCCATAGCTTGAAAATACCAAAAGTGAAAAAAAGTGCTACTTTTCAAAGTATTTTATGACAGTATTCTAACGTAACAGTTTAGATGAATCACCCTCATAATCTTGTAACTAATTGCACAAAAGCAGTTTGCACTTCATGTGAGCTGCAACACCCCATTGGTAAAGATCATAAGAATTGGTGGATTAAAATAAAAAAGAAACGAATTATGGTAACCAAAAACTCAGAGGAGTAGCAGGAATATATTAAAAATGATGGATTTTATCACCCGTACTGTGACTTCAAGTCTATATTATTTGAGTGCTTAATTACGAGCCCACAGATCGGAACTAACAGAATCATCGATCCCTATGATATTTTTATTTTGGGTTGGGACTTGACACAGTTATACTGATGCTAAAAAGCACCCATAGTACAGTCTTTAGGGGCAAGTCAGATGGCCGTATTACTAGCTTGAGGCATCACAATCCTCAGACTGGCCGTTGCCTCTCCTGAGATTCATAAAAATACATGCTGTCAAGCTCAGATCAGGAGACCTGACGGCCAGTCCGAGAATTGCGATGTGATCCTCGCATGAGTAATATGGCTGCTTTCCTGCGTCCTTAGAATGAGTGTGTTATTTCAATTGGATTTTGGTTCAGCTACCATTTTTTGGAAAGATTAACAGATTCTTTAAAAAAAAAAAAGAGAACTGTCTAGAGCTACACGGCGACTTTGGTTCACTCAGTGCCACTGTAACATGGCAGCGCAATATGAGTGAATGGTGTTGCGATGTGATGTTGTGGCCAAAGATGCCAAGAAGCCTTAGTCTATAGGTGTTTTGTAACATTTATGTGCTGCTCAGCAATAATAAACTATAAAAGAGTGTGGCCATTTCTTATCCAGAAATGAGAGATTACAATACAAGTGCACGCAATATTTTGTGGTCGTCCCAGTGTTTATTGACCCTACTGATGAGGCATTTCTGGCTAATTCTACAAATATGCCATAACTGAATATGTTTGAACAAGAGTCTACGGGATTATAATAGCTGCAAAAAGCCAGCACATTAAAAACAGAAGTAAAATACACATGATATCATACTGCCTGCTTTATTTCGGAGTTTATGAAATAATTTTCACTGAATAAACCCAAATGAATATATTACAACAGTGCCAGGTGGTTAATATAACACAAAGTAATTCTCACTGCTCCAATCTTTCTTTCGTTACCGAAAAAAAACACTGCCTAAGTGCTCGCTCACACTGGCGTATAACTCGGACAAGTACAATCCAATAAAGAAAATTGGATTGTACTCAAATAGGTGATATTCAATGAGCCAGCGCAGGTCTGCATATTTTTTCTCAGCTGTATTTGGCATGAGAAAAAAAATTGATTGCAGCATACTACGATATGACTCCGAAATCTGATGGGTGTGAGATACTGACCATAAGAGTGACATCTGATATTTACGGCTACATTACAATTCTGTAAGATGGGAAATGCATACAGACTGCACACAGACAGCACACGGATGACAAGAGAGAAAAAAATCGTCCCATTTTCCTGGACGACAATGTGACCGATTTTTATACAATAGTGAGAGTGAACCCAATAACTGCAAATACCCCATCAAAAACAGTTGAGTAATCAAGAGAGCAGTCATCAAATGTATAGTGTTTATACAAAAATTATATTAAAGAAGATTTACTGAAAATAGGTGCAAGCAGAACAATAGAACTGGAAAACATGGAGTGTCCATATTTACTGTATTAAGGGTCTTTCTTTATCATCAAAACTGGCCAAAACTGGCACCTCTAAAAGGGATCCCAAAATGTTACAAATTTAACATACAATCTGTAAAGATGAACACGTGTATAAAACCTTTATTCACACCATCATTAACATGTATACACCTAAACGACAGGCATGAATAATTAAAACAGGATTTTTGGTTGCTTACCATAAAATCTGTTTCTTGGAGCCTTCATTGGAGGACACGGGAACCATGGGGTGTATGCTGCTGCCACTAGGAGGCTGACAATATGCACAAAAAAGTTAGCTCTTCCTCTGCAGTATACACCCCACCGACTGGCAATAGGCTAATCAGTTAGTGAGAAAGCAGCAGGAGAATCAACAATATAAAGAGAAAAACAAAACAGACTACTCAACTGTAACAGTAGAACGCAGAAAAGAAGAGCTGATAAATATGGGAGGGTGCTGTGTCCCAAATGAAGGCTCCGAGAAACAGATTTTACAGTAAGCAACCAAAAATTCTGTTTTCTCTGTCGCTTCATTGGGGGACACAGGAACCATGGGACGTCCCAAAGCAGTCCCTGGTGAAGGAACAGCAGAAAGTTCGTTCAGATCGGAGAACTCACCACTGCCGCCTCCAAGATCCTTCTGCTTAGGCTGGCATATGCTGAAGCGTAGGTATGAACCTTAGAAAATTTGGCGAACGTGTGCATGGAAAACCAAGTTGCTGCTTTGCAAAGTTGTAGGGCGGATACCCTATGGTGCACCGCCCAGGAGGCGCCCACTGCCCAGGTAGAGTGAGCCCTAATCCCGGGAGGAGGCACTCTGTTCTTGACCCGGTAAGCCTTCAAAATCGCCATTCTGATCCAGCGAGCAATAGTAGCCTTGGAGGCTGGCAGGCCTCTTCGCACACCATCAGGAATGACGAAAAGAGAGTCCGTCTTTCTAAAAGGGGCGGTCCTAGCCAGACAGACCCTCACTGCCCTGACCAGGTCTAGCCTGTTTAACGAACGCTCCAGAGGATGAGTCAGAGTAGGACAAAAGGAAGGGAGGGCAATATCCTCATTTAGGTGAAAGGCGGACACCACCTTGGGAAGGAAGGAAGGCAGAGGCCGCAAAACCACCTTATCCTGGTGAAGAACCAAGAAAGGAGGGTGACAGGAAAGGGCTGCCAACTCAGAAACGTGCCTTATGGAGGTAATGGCCACCAGAAACGCGACCTTCCAAGACAGAAAGGACACGGAAACCTCCCGGAGAGGTTCAAAGGGAGACCTCCTCAGGGCCTCTAGAACTAGAGGTCCCAGGGTTCCATGGAAGTCCGGTATGAAAAAAGGTTCTGACCTGCGAGCGGGAGGATAAACTCTTCTGGAAAAGAACGGAAAGTGCTGACACCTGACCCTTCAGTGAACTAAGGGCCAGACCAACATCAAGACCTGCCTGGAGAAACTCTAAAATAGAAGGGAGAGAAAACGACATAGGCAGGATGTGACTCACACCAGCTGAAAAAGGCTTTCCAGGTTTGAAAATAGACCCTGGAAGTTGACGGCTTCCTAGCCTGGATCATGGTGTGAATCACCCAATCTGAAAATCCGGACACTCTCAGCACCGCGGTTTCAACAGCCATGCCGTTAAATTGAGCAACCGAGAATTCTGGTGGCAGAATGGTCCTTGAGACAGAAGATCTGGTCTGTCTGGGAGCCTCCAGGGGGCGTTCATGAGAAGATTGATGTCTGCAAACCAAGACCTTCTGGGCCAATCCGGCGTTATCAGTATGACCGGCACCCCTTCCGCCTTGATCTTCTTCAACAGCCTGGGAAGAATGGGAGGAAACAGATAGGGAAGCAGAAACTGTGACCAGTGAATGGCCAGATCATAGGACCTGGAGACGACGTGGGACCTTCCTGTTTAGTCGGGACGCCATGAGGTCCACATCAGGAGTTCCCCAATGAAGGCAAATCTGATGGAAGACCTCCTGATGCAGGGACCACTCTCCTGCCATGAGACCCTCGCGGCTGAGAAAATTGGCGGTCCAGTTGTCCACGCCGGGGATATGCACTTCGGATATCGCCGGAAACATCGCCTCTGCCCAGAGGAAAATCTTGGATACCTCGGTCATCGCCAAGGGACTCCGAGTCCCTCCTTGGTGATTGACATATGCCACCGCCGTGGCATTGTCCGTCTGAACTCTGGTTGGCAGAACTCTGAGAAGTCTTTCCCAGTGACGGAGGGACAGAAGGATGGCCCTTATCTCGATAATGTTGATCGGCAGAGAGGATTCCTGTGCCAACCAAAGCCCCTGGACCGTCAGATGGCGAAATACCGCAAGCCAACCGAGAAGACTGGCGTCCGTCGTCACCACCTGCCAGTGAATGGGAAGAAAGGACCATCACTGGAGGATGAGAGGGGATGACTGCCACCAATTGAGAGACTGACTCAGAAAGAGAGCCGAATCGGATGATCCAGAGACAGAACAGACCTGACCCACTGCGAAAGGATGGCCTGCTGAAGTGGTCTTGAATGGAATTGCACAAAAGAGATCGCTTTCGACGCTGCCACCATCCTCCTCAGGACCTTCATTACTGAGTGGAAGGAAGGAAGCCGAGGGCCTTGCAGAGAGCGTACTCCCTGCTGGAGGATTGCTTTATTCTCTTCAGGAAGAAAAACCCTCATCTGCCGGGTGCTGAACAGCATGCTCAAGAAAATGAGGCACAGAGTCGAGACAAGGCAGGACTTTGTCCTTGTGACTAGCCACCCGAAACGGGACGTGGAGTTGAGGAAAATGCCATGGTCAGGCTCTCCTGGGCCTAAGAAAAGGACAGAGCCTTGATGAGGATGTCGTTGAGGTACAGAATGAGCACTAGGCCTCTGATCCTCAAAATGGCCATCAACGCCGCCATGATTTTTGTGAAAACCCTGGGAGCGGTTATGAGTCCGAATGGCAGGGCGACAAACTGGAAATGGTCCTGCTGTACTGCAAAACGCAGGAATCTCTGATGTCCTGGGAAAATCAGGACATGGAGATAGGCGTCTTGGATGTCTATTGAGCACAGGAATTCCTGCGCCTCCATGGAAGCAATTACTGAATGAAGGGACTCCATCCTGAAATGTCGCAGGTGGACCCTTTTGTTCAGTAACTTGAGATACAGGATTGGCCGAACCGCGCTGCCTTTCTTCAGCACCACAAACAGGTTTGAATAGAAACCTGTGAAGCGTTCCCGTTCTGGGACGGGAATAATTACCCCTGAACTGAGAAGAGAGGCGATGGATGCAAAGAAACCCAGAGCCAGAGAAGGATCTCTTGGAGGATGGGATTTGAAGAATCGATCTCGGGCTGCGAAGCAAACTCTATTTTGTATCCTGAGGATACCACCTCCCTGACCCATGCATCCTCCACCGAGAAGAGCCAAACATCCCTGAAAAACAGGAGACGACCGCCCAGCCTGGGGTGTTGATACGAGTCATGCTGAGGAAGATCTGTCACGTCTAGGCCTGGTGAATGTACCGTGGGTGTTACTAGAACGCCAGGAAGGGGTGGGTTTGAAGGAAGCCTTTTTTCCTATTTTGGCGAGCCTGCAGCCTCTGCTGGTGAGAAAAATCCTCCGTCGCCACAAAACGGCGAAAGGAGCGAAACTGTCGCTTCAGAGGAGGCCGACGAGGCTTGGACTGGGGAAGGAGAGAACTTGTGCCCCCAGTGGCCTCCTTAATAATTTGGTCCAACATGGAGCCAAACAGATGGGACCCCTGGAAAGGCAGGCTGGTAAGGGACTTCTTTGACGACAAGTCCGCCTGCCAGGCCTTAAGCCAAATAGTATCATGCTCCTGTCAGTGCCAGAGAACTGCCACGGCTGAGCAGGGTGACTCACCCACACTGTGGAAGGGCCCGGGGTCAAATGCCGCAGGGGAGGCTCAGGCAGAGGGGACCTGAACAGCGTGGTGAGAGGGGACACTGAAGATAGCAGTAAGTAAAAGGACCTGCGATCATGTGACCACAGGGGGCGGGGCTTAGCGTCCTGCTGCTAGAGATGAATGCAGGACTTTACAGGGACCCTGGATTAGTAAAGAGGGAAACTCAGGTCAGACAGACGGGGTTCATACACAGAGAGGACGGCGCAGTACAGAAGGGGCGAGCAGAGAATAGTCACAACATAAGCCAGGAGTCATACACGGAGATAGCAATGCAGTACAGGAGGGATAAGCAGAGAGTTGTCAGGACAAAGGCCAGGGGTCATACACAAGATAGCAACGCAGTACAGGAGGGGCAGGCAGAACTCGTAATGGGAACAGAACCAAGTCAAAACCAAGCAAGCATAAAGTAGCACAAGCAAAAAGCACAGGGTCACACACACTCGGCCAAGGGTCAAAGTATAAGCG
Source organism: Oophaga sylvatica (assembly GCA_033576555.1). NCBI lineage: Eukaryota > Metazoa > Chordata > Amphibia > Anura > Dendrobatidae > Oophaga > Oophaga sylvatica. The sequence goes on along the minus strand of JARQOD010000001.1, from coordinate 328,539,747 downwards.
ACAGGGAATGGCTCCACAATGAGGCTATAAGAAGCCTCCCAGAATCCCAAAATGAGGCCGTCCAGATTAACCTCTGAACTACCAAATCCCACAAACAAAGCAGCTCATGACAGTACCCCCCTCTCAACGGGGGGCCTCCGGACCCTCACTTAACAATCTCCCCAGATTCCCAGTCAATCACTGGGTTATGGCACCGAAGCCACGGCATTCCCAGTACCAGCCCTGAGGGTAATTTGTCCATGACAAAACATTCAATTTCTTCCATGTGGGAAGAACCAATTCTCAACATAAACTTTTCAGACACAGAAATGATCCCAGTTCGGGTAAGAGGAGATGAGTCAATGGCCACGACTTTAAGTGGTGTAGGAAGCCTGACTGTCCCTATCTGGTGTTGGGAAACGACATCAGAGCTGATCAGGTTAAGTGATGAACCACTGTCCACCAGTGCTGTAGAGAAAAAACGGACGTTGTCTACCAACAGTTCAACCCTTAAAAAAACTTTAGGACATGAAGAAGAAAGTACCTGAAGGTCTGGGCAGCCTCCTCGACCACTACCCAGACCTAGTCGTTTTCCCGTCGCTTTAGAGGACGATGGGCACGAGGGACAATCCTTTTTCCAATGACCAGCCTCCCCGCAATAAAAACAGAGCTGTTTTTCCCGGCGGCGTTTCCTCTCCATCTCCTTGACCGAAGTGACGCCAATCTCCATGGGTTCAGGAGCGACACCGATCTCTTTGCTGCTGGAGAATAGGGACATATCGGAATGCATGACACCCCTAGCCCGCAGCCTGCGGTCCATACGCACAGCCTGAGTAATGGCATCTTCCAAGGTGTCAGGTGGTGGATGGAGGGCCAGAGCATCTTGGAGGCGTTCGGATAGGCCTCTGCGGAATAAGCCCCGAAGGGCGGCATCACTCCATGAGACCTCCGCTGCCCAGCGTTGGAACTCCACACAAAACCACTCAGCCGAGCGTTTACCCTGGCACACACTCATGACCTTATCTTCAGCCATACGTACTCTGTCAGGCTCATCATATATGCGGCCCAGGGCCTCAAAGAAGGCATCGACTGTCATTCTCTCGGGGGCGGTGGAAGACAGAGAGAAAGCCCAAGCTTGAGGGGCACCACGCAGTAGAGAAATAACAACCCCCACCCTCTGAAATTCGTCCCCAGAGGAACAGGGCCTTAAAGAAGAAAAAAGCTTACATCCTTCCTTGAAGGACCTAAACTCCTCTTTATCCCCTGAAAAGAGATCAGGCAATTTGACCGGAGATTCAGGGGATATCACAGATATGTCCCAACTCCCGGAACCTGGAGACCCTGGATTAGTAAAGAGGGAAACTCAGGTCAGACAGACGGGGTTCATACACAGAGAGGACGGCGCAGTACAGAAGGGGCGAGCAGAGAATAGTCACAACATAAGCCAGGAGTCATACACGGAGATAGCAATGCAGTACAGGAGGGATAAGCAGAGAGTTGTCAGGACAAAGGCCAGGGGTCATACACAAGATAGCAACGCAGTACAGGAGGGGCAGGCAGAACTCGTAATGGGAACAGAACCAAGTCAAAACCAAGCAAGCATAAAGTAGCACAAGCACAAAGCACAGGGTCACACACACTCGGCCAAGGGTCAAAGTATAAGCGACAGGGAATGGCTCCACAATGAGGCTATAAGAAGCCTCCCAGAATCCCAAAATGAGGCCGTCCAGATTAACCTCTGAACTACCAAATCCCACAAACAAAGCAGCTCATGACAAATAGTCCATGGCCACCATATGGCTGGATGCCTGAGCTGCGCATGACGTGGCATCAAGAGAGGCAGATACCATATATTTCCCTGCATGAGAAATTTGGTCCACAAGGTCGGCCAACTCCTCCAGATGAGCTCCAGCAAGGATTCCCTGACTAAGTCATTTGGCCCATTTTGCTATGGACTTCGAGACCCAGGTAGAGGCAAAAACCGGGTATAATGTAGAAGCATCCGCTTCAAAGGCTGACTTTGCCAGCAATTCTATAATCCTATCATGGGAATCCTTGAAGGATGCTGGATTAGAAAGCAGGAGGACCGTGTTGGTGGACAGTCTGGAAACTGGTGGGTCCACGGCCGGGGAAGCTGTCAAGTTAGCGGTAAGCTCAGGAGAGAAGGGATATAGGATGACGAGGTGCTTCCCTCTTTGAAAGCATCTGGTAGGGTTCTCCCTTTCCCTGTCAAGTACCTCCACAAATTCTCTATGTGGGGCGAAGACCTTGGAAGGTGGTTTTGACCGTCTAAACAAAACCGCCTGATCTGCGGGTTTCGTAGAGGTATCCTTGATGCCAAAGGTCTGGTTGACCGCCACAATAAGGCTCTGGACCATATCTCTCATGTTAGAGGCTTGGTCTGAATCTAGGTCTGAATCATCCTCTGATAGTGTGTTCGAAAACGCCTTACCTGACTCGGAAGAGGAGGATCGAGAAGAGGCAGCCAGCCAGGAAAGACCAGGGGGCGAGATGGAGCGGGAAGAGGAACTAGAATGACGTTCCTGCCTGGATCTCTTGCGGCCTGTGTTGGAAGGCCCAGACGGTGAATCCTGTGACCCACTAGCAACTGTGGGATCCGGAAGAGTCAATCTGTCAAGCACGAACACCAGGGTCTGCGACACCTTGGTGAGATCCGCCACGGACTGTGACAGAGAAGAAGCCCACACTGGAATAGGGGCCTCGCTGTCACCTGGGCAGAAAGGGACTCCTGAGTGGTGGAAACAGTGGGGTTGCTGCAGTCCTAACAGAGGGGAGAGGACTGACCTGAAGGAAGCATGCATTTACATGAAGAGCACACAAAGTGTCTGACAAGAGCAGAACAAGAAGAAGAGGAGGCAGGAGGATGAGAATGCTCTCTTTTAGGATTAGGCATCAAGAGCAGACCCACTAACTGATGCCAGAACGTTAGGGGACAGGAAAGATACAGAGGAGAGTGTCAGTCTGCAGAGCAGAGCTACTCACAGTAAGTTCAGTGTCCTGTAGTCTGCTCCAAGGCTATAGAGGCTGCTGCAATGATAAGTAGAGGAGAAGCAGGTCCTGCCGGGTTAAAACGCCGTCTGGATCCACCAGCTGGAAAATGGCAACGGCAAGGAGGATGCAGGGGACCAGCCGGTAAAAGATTGCGCTGTAGAAAGGTCTCGCTCTCTAAGGCAGGAGGAGGGGTGGGGCTAACCGCCGGGTCCGTGGCGAGTGAGATGGTGGTGATCGCAGGCAGTCTGGAGAAGCTGGAAGTAGTGGGCGGAGCTATCCACCAGGTGCAGGAAGAGGAAGAAAAGGAGCGACGGGCGGGAGAAAAGCCCGCCCGAAGAGCTAAGATGAAGGGGGCGGGGCGAACGCTGCAACTAGGCCGGAGAGAAGCCGGGACCTAGATTACAGCTGGTGAACGCCGGAGCATGGGGGAGCAGCGTGGAGGGCCCTAAAACGCCACAAAGATATGCCTGGTGCCCCCAATTCAATCGGAATTACAGAGGAAAGACCCCTAATGCCCTCTGTTAAAATAAAGTAATTTTTTTTTAATCTTTCCTTTGATCTTCTTTCTTGATCTTCTTTTTGTATTCGGGTCTTCGTCGGCACCTGGGGGAGAGAGAAATGTACCCCCCCATCCAGGAAAGATCGGACGTCCGAAAATCCAGCGTTGAGGAACGTCCTCATCTCCTCAAACCGACAGGCTCTGGTGGGCGAGAGGGTGGGAGAAGGGGCTAGGACTGGGTCCGGATCACCTGAACACAGTTCTATGTTAGGGGTTGGGGTCCTGCTGGCTAGACGTATGAGAATACGGGGTGGCAGTACACGCTGTACTCATATTCTCTTTGTGGGAGCACAGAAGTAACTTCACACTGTATCTCTCCAGGAACCTGAAAAGAAACGACGCACACTGAGGTAGATATGGGTCTAATGAAAGACCCGTGTCCACCTCCTACTGACACTAAGCTAAAACTGATTAACCTAGTGCCAATCGGTGGGGTGTATACAGCAGAGGAGGAGCTAACTTTTTTTGTGCATAGTGTCAGCCTCTGTTGTGAATGGGTTTGAGATGAGTTCTGAGCAGAGGCTCCCTCTGGTGGTTACAAGCGGTACTAGTGAGGATTGGGAATCAGGTGTTACTGATTGGTCTTATTTAAGGGAATCATTTTCCCATCAGGGTTGCCGGTGATCAATTGTTCTGGTCTGAATCCTTCTTTCCAGTTTCCCTTGTAGCCTGCTGTGTCGTGTCTGCATCTCCTGCTATCAGATAAGACAATTTCTTATTTTGTGTTTTTGCTATATTTTTGCATTTTGTCCTGCACTTCTGTGGGGGCCTTCTGGGTCCCCTCCGGGGGCTTTTGCCCTCTCAGTTTAGTCCAGCCACTGTGTTTTGTACTTTTGCTTTTTGCAGTTTTTTCAGTGGCTGCTGTTTTTGTTACACCAGAGAACTAATTTAGGTGGTAGAGGTCGTGTGATCTCAGGTGATTTTGAAATTAGTAGAGTTGGTGTTTTTCAGGGTTTTCTGGGATTGCAGTAAGTACTCTTCCTGTCCTTTTCTATTTAGATAGTTTGGGCCCCAGCGTTTGCTCATACTATTTTCTTTCTGTGTCAGTATTTCCTCTTGTCTAACCGCCATTACATGTTTGGGGGTTTTCTATTATCTTTGGGGTTCTGCTCCGGGGCAGATAGCTTTCCTATTTCTATCTTTAGGTGTAGTTAGTTTCTCAGGCTGTGACGAGGCGTCTAGGACCATCGTAGGAACGCTCCACGGCTGCCTCTAGTTGCGGTGGTTAATCAGGGTACTGCAATCTCATAGATTCCAACTGCTCTGGTGTATTTCCTTTTTTACCTGCACTCCTCAGCTACCGTAACATAACAGTATCACCGGCCATAAAAATTGTATGGTACTCACAGAAGGGAAAAAATATTTTGAAGGAAGAAAAGTTGTCAGAGATATTTTTCTGTTTGTTGCATTTTTTTTTTTTTTTTTTTTTTTCCCTCTGTATCTCTGGGTGCTGGGGAGGATCTTTTCTCCCAATGGAGTTTGCACAGTTGTCTGGCCGTGTGGATCAGCTTGCCACTGAGGTTCGGAGTATTGCTGCATATCTTGCTAGGTTGCCTGTTGTGGAACCTAGGATCCCCATGCCAGATTTGTTTTCAGGGGATCGAGCTAAGTTTCAGAATTTCAAAAATAATTGTAAATTGTTTCTTGCCTTAAAATCCTCAGGAAACGCAGCGCAGCAGGTTCAAATTGTCATCTCTCTCCTGCGCGGCGATCCTCAGGATTGGGCTTTTTCCCTCACACCTGGGGATCCTGTTTTGAGTGATGTTGATGCATTTTTTCAGGCTTTGGGGTTATTGTACGATGAGCCTAATGTCACTGATCAAGCTGAAAAAGCCTTGTTGGCATTAAATCAGGGGCTTGATGACGCTGAGTTATACTGTCAGAGATTCCGTAGGTGGGCAGTCCTGACCAAATGGAATGACGACGCTTTGGCGGCCCTTTTCCGGAAGGGTCTGTCGGATAATGTAAAGGATGTTATGGTGGGATTCCCTGTCCCCTCTGGTCTCAATGATTCTATGTCATTAGCGATTCAAATTGACAGACGTTTGCGTGAGCGGAGAAGTATGCGTGGAGTGGTGTTGCCTTGTGAGCCAGCTGCTGAGCCCATGCAGTGTGATGGAGTGGTGTCTGGGGCACAGCGTCATGAGTTTCGAAAGCGCAATGGGTTATGTTTCTACTGTGGTGATGCCTCTCATGCTATTTCAGTCTGCCCTAAGCGGGGAAGACGTTTTGCACGCTCAGTTGTCTTGGGTAGTGTTCAGACTAAGTTTTTATTAACTGTCACTCTGATATGCTCTCTGTCCTCATTTTCTGCTCAGGCTTTCGTTGATTCTGGAGCAGCTATTAACCTGATGGATTATGATTTTGCTAAACGTTGTGGATTTCCCTTGATACCCCTACAGAAGTCTATTCCCCTACTGGGGATCGATTCTACCCCTTTGGCTGAGAATAAACCCCAGTTTTCTACTCAGGTGATAATGAGGGTTGAACCTGATCACCAGGAGTGCTGCAAATTTTTGGTTCTATATAATCTGCATGACATTATCGTGCTGGGTTTCCCTTGGTTACAGTCTCATAATCCTGTTTTGGATTGGAAATCTGTGTCTGTAACCAGTTGGGGCTGCCAATGTGTTAATACCAACACTCCTGTTTTTTCTGCCTCCCCCAGGCTCAGGATGTTCCTGACTTTTTGTTTGATTTTTCTGATGTGTTTAGCGAAAGTAAATCTGCATCCTTACCTCCCCATAGGAGCTATGACTGCGCTATTGAATTAGTGCCAGGTAGTAAATTCCCTAAGGGTCGCCTTTTTAACTTGTCTGTACCTGAACATGACGCTATGCGGTCTTATATCAAGGAATCATTGGAGAAGGGTCATATCAGACCATCCTCTTCACCCTTAGGTGCCGGTTTTTTCTTTGTGGCCAAAAAAGATGGTTCATTAAGGCCGTGTATTGATTATCGTCTCTTGAACAATATTACTGTGAAATATCAATACCCGTTACCCTTGATTTCTGACCTGTTTTCCAGGGTGAAAAGCGCTACTTGGTTTACCAAGCTTGACCTCAGGGGGGCGTATAACCTTATTCGCATTAAGCACGGGGATGAATGGAAGACGGCATTTAACACCCCTGAAGGGCATTTTGAGTACCTTGTGATGCCCTTTGGGCTCACTAATGCTCCTTCCGTCTTCCAGTCCTTCATGAATGACATTTTCAGGGATTTTGTGGACAAGTTTCTGATTGTTTATTTGGATGATATCTTGATTTTTTCTAATGACTGGGACTCTCATGTGAAACATGTTCGAACTGTATTCCAGATTTTGAGAGAGAATGCTCTGTATGTGAAGGGATCAAAGTGTCTTTTTGGCGTACAGAAGATCTCATTTCTGGGATTCATTTTGTCCCCATCTGTTATTGAAATGGACCCGGTCAAGGTTCAGGCCATCTGTGATTGGGTCCAACCTACTTCATTAAAGGCTCTTCAGAGATTTTTGGGTTTTGCCAATTTTTATCGTAAATTTATTGGTAATTTCTCTGTTATTGTTAAACCATTAACTGATTTGACCAGAAAGGGTTCTGATGTGGTGAATTGGCCTCCTGAGGCAGTCTCTGCGTTTCAGGAACTTAAGCAGAGATTCACTTCTGCTCCTGTTCTACGGCAGCCTGATGTTTCTCTGCCATTTCAGGTGGAGGTTGATGCCTCTGAAATTGGGGCAGGTGCCGTTTTGTCCCAAAAAGATCCAGAGACCTCTAAAAGTAACCCTTGTGCCTTTTTCTCTCGAAAATTTTCTCCTACTGAACGTAATTATGACGTGGGTAATCGGGAGTTATTGGCCATGAAGTGGGCTTTTGAAGAGTGGAGACATTGGCTGGAGGGAGCCAAACATCAGGTGGTGGTCCTTACGGACCATAAGAATCTGGTCTATCTGGAATCTGCCAAGCGACTCAATCCTAGACAGGCCAGGTGGGCCTTGTTTTTCACACGTTTTAATTTTGTGGTTTCCTTTCTTCCTGGCACTAAGAATGTTAAGGCGGATGCCCTCTCGAGGAGTTTCCTTGCGGACTCTCCTGAGCTATCTGATCCCTCTGTTATTTTGAAGGAGGGTGTAGTTCTTTCCGCCATCTCGCCTAATTTGAGACTTGCTCTGGAGGGGTGTCAGGAGGATAGGCCCGAGCGCTGCCCTGTTGGAAAATTGTTTGTCCCGGACCAATGGAAAAAGAGTGTGATGTCTGAGATTCATTGTTCCGCATTGGCTGGGCATCCCGGAATTTTTGGTACCAGAGACTTGGTTAGTCGGTCCTTTTGGTGGCCTACCTTGTCTCGCGATGTCAGGGAATTTGTGCAGTCCTGCGGGACTTGCTCTCGCTCCAAGCCTTGCTCTCGCTCTAGTGGTTTGTTGATGCCATTGCCTGTGCCCAAGAGACCATGGACCCATATCTCTATGGATTTCATTTCCGATCTTCCTGTTTCTCAGAGAATGACCACCATCTGGGTAATTTGTGATAGGTTTTCCAAAATGATACATCTTGTGCCATTACCTAAGTTGCCTTCCTCCTCTGAATTGGTGCCGTTGTTCCTTCAGCACGTGGTTCGTTTACACGGCATTCCTGAGAACATTGTGTCTGACAGAGGAGTCCAGTTTGTTTCCAGATTTTGGAGGACTTTTTGTTCTAAACTGGGTGTTCAATTGTCTTTCTCCTCGGCATTTCATCCTCAGACCAATGGTCAAACTGAGAGAACAAACCAGACATTGGAGACTTATCTAAGATGCTTTGTGTCTGCTGATCAGGATGACTGGGTCTCTTTTTTGCCTTTGGCTGAGTTTGCTCTTAATAATAGGGCTAGCTCTGCCACTTTGATGTCTCCATTTTTCTGTAATTCTGGGTTTCACCCTCGATTTTCTTCAGGACAGACGGAGGCTTCTGTCTGTCCAGGTGTTGACTCTGTTGTTGAGCGTATGCAGCAGATTTGGGACCAGGTAGTGGAGAGGTTGTCCCTCTCTCAGGAGAAGGCCCAGCGGTTTGCTAACCGGCATAGGACTGATGGTCCTCGGTTTAAAGTGGGGGACTTGGTCTGGTTGTCCTCAAAGAATATTCCTATGAGAGTAGCATCTCCTAAATTTAAGCCTAGGTTCATTGGACCTTATAAGATCATGGAGATTATTAATCCTGTTTCTTTTCGTTTGCTTCTTCCAGGGACATTTAAGATCCATAACGTGTTCCACAAGTCCTTGTTGAAGAGGTTTGTTGAGCCAGTGGTTCCTGCTGCTGTGCCTCCTGACCCTGTTTTGGTTGAGGGCAATCTGGAGTATGTGGTTGAGAAAATATTGGATTCTCGTTTTTCTAGACGAAGACTCCAGTATTTGGTTAAATGGAGAGGTTATGGTCAGGAAGATAATTCTTGGGTGTTTGCTTCGGACATCCATGCTAGGAGACTTATCCGTGCGTATCATAGAACTCATCCTGACCGACCTGGTTGCTCAAATGAGGGTTCGGTGACCCCTCCTCAAGGGGGGGGTACTGTTGTGAATGGGTTTGAGATGAGTTCTGAGCAGAGGCTCCCTCTGGTGGTTACAAGCGGTACTAGTGAGGATTGGGAATCAGGTGTTACTGATTGGTCTTATTTAAGGGAATCATTTTCCCATCAGGGTTGCCGGTGATCAATTGTTCTGGTCTGAATCCTTCTTTCCAGTTTCCCTTGTAGCCTGCTGTGTCGTGTCTGCATCTCCTGCTATCAGATAAGACAATTTCTTATTTTGTGTTTTTGCTATATTTTTGCATTTTGTCCTGCACTTCTGTGGGGGCCTTCTGGGTCCCCTCCGGGGGCTTTTGCCCTCTCAGTTTAGTCCAGCCACTGTGTTTTGTACTTTTGCTTTTTGCAGTTTTTTCAGTGGCTGCTGTTTTTGTTACACCAGAGAACTAATTTAGGTGGTAGAGGTCGTGTGATCTCAGGTGATTTTGAAATTAGTAGAGTTGGTGTTTTTCAGGGTTTTCTGGGATTGCAGTAAGTACTCTTCCTGTCCTTTTCTATTTAGATAGTTTGGGCCCCAGCGTTTGCTCATACTATTTTCTTTCTGTGTCAGTATTTCCTCTTGTCTAACCGCCATTACATGTTTGGGGGCTTTCTATTATCTTTGGGGTTCTGCTCCGGGGCAGATAGCTTTCCTATTTCTATCTTTAGGTGTAGTTAGTTTCTCAGGCTGTGACGAGGCGTCTAGGACCATCGTAGGAACGCTCCACGGCTGCCTCTAGTTGCGGTGGTTAATCAGGGTACTGCAATCTCATAGATTCCAACTGCTCTGGTGTATTTCCTTTTTTACCTGCACTCCTCAGCTACCGTAACATAACAAGCCTCCTAGTGGCATGGTTCCTGTGTCCCCAATGAATCGCTAGAGAAAACATTTTTATATGAGCTATTTTAGATAAATCTCGGTTTTGTTCTTAAAAATTGTGCAGGTCATACAAAATACTAGATGGCGACTTTATCTTTATTTTAAAAAATCTGGCATTCAAATGAAAATGGTGCAAAAATGACTGACTGTGGCACATTTTTTTTTATATTTTCTTCTTTTCTGACAGCATTTAATGTAAACGGCAAAAGTGATTTTTAGTGACAACAGATGAATAATGTAAACTAACCGTCACTATATCAGTGGTCGTGCCATGGATACCTAAGGTCTTGCAATGACTGCACATGAGGAAAGAGACATACTACATATTGGGATAGGATCTTGAAGATGGGAATACCCCTTTAAAGGGATGGTCCGAAACTAAATTTTATTTTACTCCTATGTAATGTCATAATCTAACCTTTTTTCTAATATACTTTAAAAATTCCCTATCCTTCCTTCACTACACTATCTAACTGCTTTATTTTCTACTACTTCCTTCTTGATGATGCTTCGTTTGAGAATCCCTAGTGCATGCTTGGATACTTAAATGAGTCATCATCGAAGGGAAGAATCTGCAATCACTGCTGCAGCCTTTGCCCCCTCTCTGAAACAAAGCATCTACTGAGCATGTGTCGAATGTCAATTCTGTAAGATCTTATCATTATGTACTGATCTTCTCAGTGCATAGTGAAAGTGCGCTCTCTCCCTCAAGTTAACAAAAATCACTGATGGCAAAGAAAACAACCAAAAAGACTCTAAGGGCTCATACTCGGACGAGTCTCGCACCGGCACGGTTCGGAGCATTCAGCTGCATGTATTTCTATGCAGCTGAACTCTCCGATCTGAGTGCCGGCAGCAGTGCCAGGTATTGACGTGCAAGACTCGTCCGTGTTTCTCGCATGTGAGTATGAGCCCTAAAAAAAATACTTCACAGAGAACACAGGAAGCATTTTCCTGAGGCACCTTCCTCTGGCAAAACTCAGTGTCTATAACATGCCGTGTGCACTATGAGTTTTTGGTGAATTTTTAGCACTGCATATTTTCATTGCATCAAAATT
>JARQOD010000001.1:328438642-328528648 GCA_033576555.1 Oophaga sylvatica | reverse complement strand
TCTCCAGTTGTACCAAGCTTAAGGAAGAGCAATATCACCAGCGGAGCAACATAACCCCTTCTGAAGGACTTCAGAGAATAAAACACAAAAATACAGGTTATGCATGCATGTAGGCAAAAACCACACAGTTCCAGGTACTACTCACTGGACCTGACCACTGCGATGAGCTGGCGATGCTGGAACAGAGCCTTAGCGCGTCGACCTCAGCCCAGATAATCGCTATCAGAGAAGGGTCACGCCGCATCTGAAAAACAACAACACACTTCTGCCATGGGAGGGATGTGTGTCTCCCTTCCTTCTTCGCTGAAAAGGATTTTACAGGTAAGTTCTTACCAAAATCCGTCTTTCAGCTGCAGATGAAGGAAGGGAGACACACTAGACATTACTAGTGGGACGTCCCAAAGCAGTCCAAAAATTAAGGGTGGGAAAAAAACAAAAGAGGCAGAATCCCAACAACCTTGATAAATGTGCAACAGGCGCCAAATACAAGTTAACTAAAACTTTAAATTACAGCCGCCTGCAGGACCCTACGTCCTAAGGCTGCATCAGCGGAAGCACTAACGTCCACCTTATAAAATCTTGTAAAGGTGTGGACGGAGCGCCAGGTCGCCGCCCAGCAAAGCTAAGTTGCCGAGGCCCCTTGATGGAAAACCCACGATGAGCCCACAGCTCTCGTGGAATGAGCTCGAACCTTAATCGGGCAAGGTTCGCCTTTAAGTCGGTAAGCCTCCAAAATGGCCGACCGGATCCAACGAGCTATAGAATCCTTGGAAGCCCGTTGACCACGTCGACGACCTGCTGGAATCACAAACAGGGAGTCCGACTTCCGAAAACTTTGGGTAACAGACAAATAGAACTTCAAAGCCCGCACCAAATCCAATGTGTGCAAGGCCCGTTCCTTCGCATTACTCGGCCCCGGACAAAGAGAGGGCAACACAATATCCTGGTTAAGATGAAATTGCGACACCACCTTAGGTAGAAAGTCGCCCCGTGTGCGAAGCACTACACGATCCGGGTGAAACTCCAGAAAAGGAGGCAAGTAAGAAAAGAGCCGCCAACTCAGAAATCCTTCTCAAAGAGGTGACCGCCACTAGGAAGGCAACCTTCCAAGAGAGCAAAGAAAGACTAACAGAGTCCATAGGCTCAAAAGGCCCGTGTTGAAGAGCCTCCAAAAACAAGATTGAGGCGCCAAGGAGACACAGGCGCCTTCTGCGGCGGAAACTGGCGGGTTACTCCGCGAAAAAAGGAACGTACGTCCCTACGTGAGGCGATAGCCTTTCGGAACAGCAAGGACAGAGCAGAAACCTGACCCCTCAGGGTGCTCACTGCCAAACCCTTTGTCCAACCCGAATTGCAGGAAAACCAACAAATTGGGAATGGAAAAAATCCTCGGGTTCCTTGAAAAACCCGAACACCACGAAAAGAAGGCTTCCCAAGTGGTAAATCCTAGTAGTAGCCGGACCTCTGGCAGCTCGCAAAGTGGCAATGACTTCGGCTGAAAAACCTTGACGGATCAATATTTCGGTCTCAAGAACCACGCCGTCAAACGCAGAGACTTCAGGTCCGGATGACCAACGGGCCCTTGGGTTAACAGGTCCGAGCGGAAAGGAAGTAGAAATGGTGGCGCTGCCAGGAGCGACCCCAGTGTCGAGAACCACGTCCTCCTTGGCCAATCTGGGGCTATCAACATAGCCGGGATTCTCTCTAGTCTGATCCGACGTAACACCAGGAGGAGTAAGGAAATCGGTGGAAAAAATAAATTAGCTCGAATTGGTCCCACGGAACCACTAGAGCAACCACCGCCACAGCCTTCGGATCCTTGTACCTGGACATGAAAGTCGGTAACTTGGCATTGAACCTGGATGCCATCAGATCCACTTGGGGAGTTCCCCAACGGGAGCACAGCAGTGCAAAAATTTCCGGATGAAGACTCCATTCTCCGGGATCCATCTTCTCGCGACTGAGAAAGTCCGCCGTGGTATTCTGAACTCCCGGAATGTGGATCGCAGAGATAGCTGGCACTCTGGTCTCTGCCCATACTAGGATACGAGATACCTCCACCATGAGCTTGGAACTCCCAGTCCCGCCTTGGTGGTTGATATATGCGACCGCGACCGCTTAAAGGGACCGTCCAGTGTTGGAGGCAAAGAAAAAAATCGCCCTCAATTCCAGGATGTTGATCGGCAAGACAGACTCTTCCGACGACCATACTCCCTGAGTCCAAAGATCGTTCCAGACACCCCCCCCAGCCCGTCAGGCTAGCATCGGTGGTTATGACCGACCACTTCGGAGGGAGGAAGGACTTTCCCAGGGATAACTCTTTTGGACGTATCCACCATCCTAGGGACTCTCGTACCCTGTGGGGGATGATGACACTGCAATCCAGTGAAAACCTGTGATCGATCCCAACGGCTCAGAATGAACCTTTGGAGAGCCCTGGCATGAAACCGGGCAAACGGAAGTGCTTCCATGGACGCCACCATCAACCCCAGAAGACGCATACAGCTTCGCAGGGACATTGCTGTCGAAGGCTTCATAACCCGTGCATGTCGAAGGAGACATGCTTGCTTGTCTGGAGGCAGGGACACCACTGCTCGCACCGTGTCGAAATGCATCCCCAAAAACAGGATTGACTGCGACCGTTCCAGAGATGACTTCTCCCAATTGACCAGCCACCCAAAATCCTCCAGGAGCTGAAGGGATAGATTGCGAGCAGTTACCGCCTCCTCCTTCGAAGACGCCACAATCAGAAGGTCGTCCAGGTAGGGAAGTATCGTAACCCCCTGCCTTCGAAGAATCGCCATGAGAGGCGCCAGAATTTTTGTAAAAACTCTGGGCGCTGAGGCCAACCCGAATGGCAGAGCCACAAACTGGTAATGGCCCTGACCTATGGCAAAATGAAGGAAGCGTTGGTGGGCCCTTCCGATTAGGAAGTGCAAATAAGCGTCGCGAATGTCGATTGACACCAAAAAAGCGTTCTGCGACAGGGCCGCCAAAACGGAGCGAAGCGACTCCATGCGGAATTTCCTGGCGTGGACATGCCGATTCAATTTTGTGAGATCCAGAATGGGCCGAAATTTGTCCTCTTTTTTGGGGACCACAAAGAGGTTAGAATAAAACCCTCTTCCCCGGCCCTCCGGCGGAACCGGTACCACCACACCTTTCTGCAGAAGGGAATCTACCTCCCACAGCAGAGCGGCAAAAAGCTCGGGCTCTGACGGAAAGCGAGGTTGACAAAAAAACTGTCTGGGGGTCGAAAAAGAGACTCTATGAAGTAGCCTGCCAACACAACCCGTGTCACCCAGGCGTCCGACATGCGGAAAGCCCAAGTCGGTTTGAACAGGAATAGACGACCCCCCATTCAAGAGCGCTCAAATGAGACCCAGGCGTCAGTCCGCCTTAGCGGGCTTTTTGCCAGCTTCCCGCTTGTCTTAAAGAAAGTTCTGTTTCCAGGGTATGCGGAATTTCTGAGAATTCCCCTTTTTTTTTTTTAAAAAGAGAGAGACGACCCGAACCCCAGAGGGCTGACTGAATCATCTCCTGGACCGAAAGGACCGCCGACAACTACCGGCACTAGTCCTGCCAGACGCAGAGGTCACAGCTCTGCGCTGCGGTAAAGCTGTTTCTTTTGCCTTTACCTTGGCAATCAGCTCCGTGAGGTCAGATCCAAATAGCTGACCACCTTGCAAGCTAGCAAACCCTGTTTGGAAACTGCGTCCACTGTCTAAGGCACAGTGCTCTTCTGACTGTGACTGCCGAGGATTGCGCCCTGGATAGCAGTGATGCAGTATCCTCCAAAAACTGGAAAAGCCCATCTACCTCTATAGAGGAGATCCACCCTGCCACGCCGTCCGTAGACGGTCCAACCGGCTCAGGGAAACTTTACAAGCACACATGGATTCTTAATACCGAATCCATGATCCACGGCCTCGCAGATGGATTTTTCTGCCATCTACGTTTTTTTTTTTTTGTCCAGCGGGTCCAGCAGACTCGCCTTCCCCTTAACAAGGAGGATTTTGCTAAGCTGGGATAAAGGGACATCCACTTCAGGAAAAGGATCCAATTATCATCAACTCCGTAGAACACGGATACGGTGTCTCAATTCTCTGGACACAGGCGTTCCTTCTCCACTGCCCCATTAAGCTCATCCAGTGATGGTAAAGAATGATCGAGATTGAAAACATCCGGGCCGACTTACCAGGACGTCCAGATACCTCCTTCGGTAACTGTAACGCCTCCAATAAAAACCTCTTTACGGCCCAAAAGGGAGGCAGAGTGTCCCTGCCGATCCTCCTTGTCCGAATCGGACATTTTCGTTATGCGGGAAGGAAGGCACCGGCTTGTGTCGCTGACATGAGAGGATCTAGCTGACACTCAATAATAGAAATCAGACAGGCCATCAATAGAAACTAGCGAGGGCCTCCATTCTGACACCACTGGAAACTCCAGGTCTGCGCGTCAGATACGCGAGACTGATCCTGTAGCGGATCTGGGAGACGGTTGCACAGTATATGGCAGGTTAAACCTGTCAGTAATTAGAAAGTGTGGTTTCTTAAAGAAAAAATGAAACGCTGAAGGGTTAAAGCTCTTAAGGAGAGAGCTACCCCAGCTGTCCCCATTAAGAGTTAACCGCCTAAGAAGGGGTTAAAGTCGCAGACTCCCCACAACCTTAATAATGAAAAGGGTGTACGAGCCCCAAGTGCCTCTTATAAGGCAGCAGCTATAGGACAGCTATGCGACACTTAACAAGAAGAAATGTTCACAATATCGCTAAAAAATTGCGCTGTTAGTAAATTGCAATGACCGCCAAAGTCATTAAGGGGATCGCTAACCGCCTATGCGTTGTTAATGAGATCGCCCAGATTGGCAGCTACTAGTGACATTAAAAATGATCACACAAACGATCGCATAGTATGCGTCGTCGTTAGCAGGAACGTATAGTGGCAGTATTACTGTCGCAGACTCCCCACAACCTCTTATATTGAAAAGGTGTGCGAGCTTTGAGATAACAGCTGCAGGCAGCGCAGTCTGCCACCCATTTGTGCCTCAGAAAGTCGCCCGCGCTGTGGGGGTGAAGGGGTTAAGCTTCTGCCCTAGACGGGTAGAAGCGACTCACCCAGCTGGTCGCGGTGCAGCGCTGTCGAGAGGGGAGGAGAGCGATGTCCGAGGGAGCTTTCAGCCTGTCAGCATTACTCGGCTAATGGCTGCCGCGCTGTGCCTCCATGTGCTTCATGAGGGAAGCCGGAAAAGGAGACTGCCGTAAAGCGCGCGCTCAGAGCGGCGCGAAATTCAAATAAAAAAGGCACGCAGCTTCTCTCTCCCCCGTTCCTATGTCCTGCAGGCATCCACCTGCGGACAAAAAACACACAGTCACCGCATGTATACTGTAACAGCGACTGCCGCAGCAGTCGCTGAAAACACTCAAACACATATTAAATGTGGAGTACTCACCAGCCGAAAGCGCCACAGGGACCCCCAGGGGTTTCTGGCGCGTGCCCATGCTTCCCCCCAGGGCGGGGATCGCAGTGACCCCTGCAGCGCGGTTTGCGTCCCTGCCAGGGAAGCCATCCTCATCCCCCGGGCCGGCAGGGTTCTGCAGGGACCACCATATAGGGTAATACAGATCCGCCAAGGGAGAGGTGGGGTCCAGCAGCGCTGAGACCCCTGAGACCTCTAGACCACATTTGTTGATCCAAGTCTCTTGTCCGATAAAAAATAATAAAATCTTCTGAGGAGCTGCTTCCAGCAGCGACTATCTTCTCTGACCTCAAATTGAAAACTGGAGAGCTGAGTAGGAGGAGCCCGAGCTGGAGGGGCCGGTCAACACTCTTTTTAATCTGAGGTGTCAATCCTATCTGGGGCTCCGCCTACCCACTAGTAATGTCTAGTGTGTCTCCCTTCCTTCATCTGCAGCTGAAATATGTGTTATTTTATGCAGAGAGACCCTAGGCTGCTGCAAACTTACTAGTTATCACTCTCTCACAGAGGGGCCAGTCAGCCAGGAGTATAGATTATGGAGCTTCTGCCCTTATAGCAGTGACCATTGGATGCCAGTCTTATACTGTATAAAAAAAGCTAACACAGCGGCCCAATGAGAGACAGAGAGGAGATTGAAGTGACAGCACAGGGAGAAATAAGATCAAGGTGACAACATAAAGTGAGAGAGATCTCCAGCGGAGAAACAGCAGTATGAATAGTTATGGTTACTTTCCCTGTCTGTATATGTTTGCCATTCTATATGTTAGTAGACAGGGAGTTGGTATAGGCCAGTGATGGCAAATACTGATGAGCGAGTATACTCATTGCTCGGGTGGTCTCCGAGTATTTGGAAGTGCTCGGTGAACGGTGATTAAGTTTCTGTTGCCACAGCTGCATGATTTGCAGCTATTTTACAGCCTGAGTACATGTGGGAATTCCCTAACAAACAGGCAATCCCCACATGTATTCAGGCTGTCATGTAGCCGCAAATCATGCAGCTGCGGCAACAGAAACTAAATCTCCGAGCACTTCCAAATACTCGTAGATCACGCGAGCATGGTCGGGAAAACCAGAGTAACGATACTACTCGCCTATCACTAATGGCGAACCTTTTAGAGACTGAGTGCCCAAATGGCAATACAAAACTCACTTATTTATCGCAAAGTGCCAACATGGCAATTTAATCTCAATACTGAAGTTTTAGTTTAGAAAAAACAAATCATGCAGAGAGCAGGCGGAGGTAGCAGAGAGCAGACGGGGGCAGCAGAGAGCAGACGGGGCAGCAGAGAGCAGCCATAGACAGGAGCAGAGGTACCAGACTGCAGATATAAAGGAATATGCTTCCTATCCTGGTATATGATCCCCATCCTTGTATATGCCATCACATCTTGATATATGCACCCTCATCCTGGTATATGCACTTCATCCTGGTATATGCTCCTCATCCTGGTATATGCCAACATATCCTGGTATATCCACCCTCTTCCTGCTATATGCACCCTTATCCTGGTATATGCACTTCATCCTGGTATAAGCTCCTCATCCTGGTATACGCTCCCCCATCCTGGTATATGCATCCTCATCCTGTATATGCACCCTCATCCTGGTATATGCACCCTCATCCTGGCATATGCACTTCACCCTGGTATACGCTCCCACCATCCTGGTATATGCACCCTCATCCTGGATATGCACCCTCATCCTGGTAACCATCATCCTGGTATATGCACTTCATCGTGGTATATGCTCATCATCCTGGTATACGCTCCCCCATCCTGGTATATGCACCCTCATCCTGGATATGCACCCTCATCCTGGTATATGCACCTTCATTCTTGTATATGCCACCACATCCTGGTATATGCACCTTCATCCTGGTATATGCACCCTCATCCTGGTATATGCATCCTCATCCTGGTATATGCACTTCATTCTGGTATATGCTCCTCATCCTGGTATATGCACCCTCATCCTGGTATACGCACCCTCATCCTGGTATATGCACTTCATCCTGGTATATGCTCCTCATCCTGGTATATGCACCCTCATCATGGTATATGCTCCATCATCATGGTATATGCACTTCATCCTTGTATATGCTCCCCCATCCTGGTATATGCTCCCCCATCCTGGTATATGTACCCTTATCCTGGTATATGCACCCACATCCTGATATATGCTCCCCAAGCCATGTATATGCTCCCCCATCCTTGTATATTCTCCTAATCCTTGTATATGCCCTTCATCCTGGTATATACTGTATGTTCCCCCATTGTTGTAAATGTCAGCCCATCATTGTATATGTGCCCCCATCCTGGTATATATCCCCCATCCTACTGGTATCACTGTTCAATGCATAGAAAGAAAAAAAACAATAAACACTGCTACTCACCTTACTTTGTTCCTCTTTCCCCATCATACCGTGCTGTCTTCTGAAGCTGGCAGCTGATTTCAGAGTCCAAGTGACAGGGTCACATGACATCACTGCCATTCGCCCAGTCGCGTGTACACCGAAGTCAGCTGCTGGCCTTTGATTGGCCGGCAGCGTGTATTGAGGAGCACGGACTCGGCAAGTTAGTGCGCTGCAATACACTTCAGCTGGATGTGTGTCCAAGGAAGGAAGGTAGGAAGGGAGGGAGGGAGGAAGGGAAGAAGGGAGGGAGTGAGGAAGGAATGAAGGAAGGAAGGGAGGGAGGAAGGAAGGAAGGAAGGAATTGAGACAAGAAGAACCAGCAGTTTAGAAAAAAAAGGCATTCAGAGGCACATTACGCTTATGTTGCTTATATAGCATCAATATAGCTGTATGAGGGGTCAGCCGATAATTTGGCTGTCGACTATCTCGGCTGTCTATCCTATACATAAGAGCGCTTGCTGAGTTCTCTGTGAGAGCCGCTGCAAGAGATGTCTGGGCTCACAATCTAAATTCCCTACCAGTATGTCTCTAGAACGTGGGAGAAAAGTTGCGCAAAGACAGGAGAAACTAACAATTCCCGTATACACAGCAGTTCTCCTTGGTCAGATCCAAAACCTCAGCCTTACAAAAGTGCAGTGCACATCACCGAGCCACTGCGCTGCTAATGGCTAATGACAGTGGTTTGCACTCTTACTTGCTTGGAACCAAAGGGTCCAATGAGCTCCACTGAACCAGAACTAAAGGAAACTGACTATAGCCTGCAGCTGTCTGCGTCCATAGAATTTTACAGTAACTCTGAAGCATTATGGAGTGTATATAAGATTTTATATACTATATGTATATATATATATATATTATGCATTTAACTCATCTATGTGTGGAAAACTACACAAGGGAACAAGAGTACTCCAAGCTGAATGTTAAACTTGGTGAGGACTAGAAGCTTCAAGTATAGTTTTTAAAAGATTCTTCAGTGTTTCCAAAATTGTTCTTCATTTATTTCAAAACATGTTCATCATTTGCCACAAACCAGTAGGACAACCATTAAGAGCAGAACTTCAGGGTAACTTAAGCTACATTTACACTGCAAGATTATTGTGAATGAACGTTCCCAGGACTGCTCATGTTACGATAATCTTGCAGTCTAAACAGACTGCCAATCACCCGATGATCGGACAAAACGCTGGCTTATTGGGTTCACTGTCAGTTCTAGGCAGTGCATCATCTAGTGTAAACAGGACTGGCACTGCCAAGAACAATGGCTGCCTATGTACACCGAACCATGTACTGACGATCATTCAGTACACATCAATAGGTGTGGTCTGCCAGTGTAAACCGGCAATTAAATCGAAGACGTTCAGTAAATAGTAATTAAGTAATGTAAACCCACCACACAACTCTGATCTGAGAGTTTTGAAATATGCCATCATAATGTGGACAGACAATTATTATATGTGGCTCTGTTTCAGGTGAGTTTTGATTGGATATGATTTTAAAATACAATCTTTTACTTCCGGGTTGTCCGTAACTAAAATATTGATGACCAATGGGCGCAGCCATAATTTTACTGTACATTGTTTAAATCTATCCATCGCTGGGGCAGATGACAGCTGATTATGGAGGTGTCGGGTGTCATCCCATACTACCTCATATTGAAGACCTATCCAATGAAAGTCATCAATATACTAGTCCCGGCCACCCTTTAACAGTTTATAAAGCCATTGAATCCACTGTTTAATCCAAATGAAATAAATTATTAAAGGGAATCTGTTACTAGGTTTTCGCTATCTAATCAGAGCAATTTGTCACTTATTGGGCTGCCGAGTGTAGTTTTTATAAAATCATTGGTTTTTTTTCAGCTGGAGGAAACTGTAACAACCATGGCCGGCAACCCCCATGGTTCCTCTCCTTCTTCCATGCAGCGACGCCGACATACTTACCGCTCCAGCCATGGCAGCGTCCCTGCACTTCTCTCCCTCCTTCCTCAGTGCACGCCACACTGTTTCCCGGCAGTGCACCTAGTGCATATGCTTCCCTGCTCTTAAAGGGGCAGCACATGTATATGGTAAATGCCCCTAGCTCACAGCTGGGAGGCATTTAATTAAAGTGAACACCTGCAAGATGTCTCTCAGCAAATATAAAAGGGACTCTGCCCAATAAGGATGTGCCTGAGCAACCCCTATAGTTTAGTCTTAGTGGTGTTTGTGTGTCCAACTGTATGTTGCCAGGTTCCGTGTCCTTAGTCTGTTAAAGTTATGCCCTTATCCTGTGTTTCCGTTAAATCTAATGTAGTTTGTCCGTGTTCCTGTGAACGCTTCGGCGGTATCCCAATCCTGAAACTGCATCGGCAATACCTGAGCCCGAATCCCTGGTCCCTGTGCGGCCAGTCCTGAGTCCGTAGTCTCTGGTCCTAATGCGGCCAACTCCAGAACTGTTTTCTGATAACTGCGTGTTTGAACAAGAACCTGTCTTGTAGATCCAAGCTCTCCATACAGTCCTTCTGTCTCCCTATCCTGCTCTGCAATGTCTCTGGTCACGTCTCCCTGTCCAGCGAACCCGACCACTTGGGATCGGCAGCTGGAGTATCGACGTCTGCCTGGGAGTAGTATCTGGCTGCTACCAGCAGCCCAGTCTGTCTCCACCATCAGGAGTTCCAGTGAATAACAGGTAGCCGCTTAGCTATGCCCATTCCCAGACAGATCAGGCCCTGTGGCACAGTGGGTCCACGAACCACATGCACCACCTGCGAGCGTGACATAAACTTGCTGCTATGTAGTCCAACCACACCCCCACTAATGTTTGGAAGCTTTCTGCCTATGCACAGTGTACACAGAAAGCTGCCAATCAGTGGTGGGGGTGCGATTGGACTACCTGGCAGCAGGTGATATACATTGTTGGATTCACGGTCTCTCCCCTTATATTATACTGTTCTCAGATGGACTGGCAGAAGCCTGGTGACTTAATCATTTTAAGATAATTCAATGAAAAAATGTGTTGATTGGCCATATGTAGTGAGCCAGGGCACTAGATACACGTCACAACTCATCAGATGCTTTCTTCTACTTTCATTCAGAAATCATGACTTGTGGTAACTAAATTAGGATCCATCTGATATAGACTTACCGTTTGGTCCGTCAGTGGTGGTAATACAATAGTTTTCTCCATAGTGTTCATTACTAGCTTCCATAGCTCCTTCAAAACACGTTTCAAAACAGTCTTCTCACAAATTTTAGCAAAAAGAGTAAGGCTGAGTAAGACAAAAAACAGAAGTATATTATAAGTACATTAACCCTTTCAGGACTCAAACATTTTCACTTTTACTCATTTTTTCTTCCTGTTCTTCCAATAGCCAGAACTTTTTTATTTTCCCACCGACACAGCCTATGAAGGCTTGTCTTTTTGTGGGACAAACTGTTGTTTTGAACTGCACTATTCTTGTTATTATATTATAAACTGATAAATGTTTTTGTGGCATTCATTGTGCTGTAAAAATGACCTGGTAATATGATTCTCCTGGTAAGTACAATGTTGGCGATACCAGGGGGTGGGATTCAGCCGGTTCTCCCCGATTCGATGGACCTGCTTGTTAAAAAAGCAGCCGGTTCCCTGAACCGAGAAGATTCAGAGGCGCGATCTGGCCCCACTGCCCCAGCACCTGCACTGATGCACAGCCTGGGCCTGTGCTGTACTGTGATGCGGCCGGCAGCAGACACAGCCGCCCGCGTCACACAGTATCGGACCAGGAGCTGTGCACGGCCATCACCTTGACGGCTGCGCAGCTCCTTCTTCCTCCCTCTTTACTTCCGGTGTCGGGCCTGCGCGATGACGTCATCGCGCAGGCCTGACATGTACCGGACGCAGACGCTGGAAGCAGAGAGGATCTGCAGGGGAGCAGCGGTGACTGAGTGACTTTGAGGTAAGTATGGAAATTTTTTTTTTGTTTATAAAATGAATTGAGCGGGGACTGTATGGTGGAGGGGGCTGAACTGCATGGTGGAGGGGGCTGTATGGTGGAGGGGCTGCGCAAGAGCTGTACATGGTGGCGGGGGGCTGTATGGTGGAGGGGGCTGTATGGTGGAGGGGGCTGCACTGCATGGTGGCGGGGGCTGTATGGTGGAGGGGCTGCGAAAGGGCTGTACATGGTGGCGAAGGGCTGTATGGTGGAGGGGGCTGCACTGCATGGTGGCGGGGGCTGCATGGTGGAGGGGCTGCGCAAGGGCTGTACATGGTGGCGGGGGGCTGTATGGTGGAGGGGGCTGCACTGCATGGTGGCGGGGGCTGTATGGTGGAGGGGCTGCGCAAGGGCTGTACATGGTGGCGGGGGGCTGTATGGTGGAGGGGGCTGTGTGGGGGCTGTACTGCATGGTGGCGGGGGCTGTATGGTGGAGGGGCTGCGCAAGGGCTGTACATGGTGTATTTTTTTTTCAAATGTTTGACTGCGCCCCTACTTGTATATGTTTGAGGAAAAGGTGTGTGTAAATGGGTGTGACTTAAAAAATGGGTGTGGCTTAAAATGGGTGTGGCTTAAAAATGGGTGTGTTTTTCTGACGCACAAACACAGAACCTATTGTTAAAAATTTGAATCCCACAACTGGGCGATACCAAACTTAAAGGGAACCTGTCACCAGGAATAACATTGTCAACCTGCAGATATGGGTTAATCTGCACTTAATAGCATTGTGATGCTGTCCGGTGCCTGCACACAGCCGAATATAGCGGAGAGAAAATTATCTTTATTCTCCCGGTCAGCATTCGGTATTCAGTCAAAGGGGCTGGGCGGCGCTGGTTCAGTCACCGCTCTGAGTAACTGCTCCCTGACACTGACTGACATCCGGCTACAATGTATAACCAGTGTCAGTCAGGGTCGGGGCCGCTGTTACAGAGGCCGCTCTGTATACTCAGAGCGGTGACTGAACCAGCCCGGCGCTGCCGAATGACTGAATACCGAATGCTGGGTTTCCGGTAACCTATTTACCTGCAGATTACCACTCTATCCGTGGGTAAATAGCGCTTTGGAGGTGACAGGTCTAATTTAAAGTAGTATTTAGTCTCCGAAATGAGGCTTGCATCCTAAATGTTGTAGCTGAAAATATAAAGCCAGGTCAATTTAGTTGTTGAGATCTGCTCTTCGTGACATCTTACTAAACAGTGTATTATGTTTTTCTTGTTTTCGCATTGTTGAATCATGCGTGATATACATCAGTTTTAAAGTAAAGTCATTCCTGAGTACTGTGTTTCATAAGATAAAGTGGATAATTCCAGCACCCACAATTGAAAAATGTAAACATATTTAATTGATCCCTCTCAACTTTCAAAGAAAAAAGATTAAAGGAAACACTTGGCCTACGCGTTTCAAGCCCATGCAGGGCCCTTAGTGGAATTATCCACTTTACCTTATTCACATCCTGTCCGGGAATCGGCCCACATTTTATCTGTACAAGGCACCCAACCTGCTACTATTGTTATCCTGAAGTGGTGACCTGATTTTTTTTAATGTTTTTCTATATTGTCCTGTGTTTCATACTTATAAAGCATGTTATATATTTAGAATTATTTTTCATGATAGGTTAAACTGTGTTTTTTAATGTCAGTAAGTAGATTTTGTCCCTTTTATATTAACAATAAATGTGAATTATTAGCTTAATCAATGTTTCTGGGAAACATCACTATATATAATGATTGTGATGTGTTACAATACGGATAATCAAATTAAGATATTAGTAATACAATCACATACAGAACAATCATTGATCCAACAGTTCCAAAAAAAATTCAAATACTCTTTATTTCCAAACTTATAGAAAAAGCCCACAAGTGATTTGCCAGCTATCTGTCATGGTTCACATAAGATGAGTTCCTACCAATATGTTTCGAACCTATATGTCAAGGTATTGATAATTTGAATCTTATGGATCAGTCTTTGATGTCATACAAGTGTATTATATAGAACAAATATGTTATATATTGATATATGTTATTTAAGTATATATTGTATGCCATCAGAGAATCCATGCACTTGAAAATTGATAACTTCAGAAGAGTATTTATACGGGAAATTAGAAAGCAGATTTTTTTTCCTCATTATAATATATAATGATCAACAATGAGTAATAAAAAATATGTAAAAAGTAAAGAAAAAATAGAAAAAGAAACTAAAAATCATATATTGTACACAGATAAGGTTTCTCATCACCTATAACCTGTATTCACGTGAAAAAAAATCAGCAAGTACAAAGTTCCTGTTAGTTTCTTAAAAATAAGTAAGTATACGATTACAGCTTGCCTCTTTTTGGCCAGCGTTGGGTGTTCCAGGAAAGATGGAACCTGTAATTCCATACTACCAAAATTTTTCATGTGTGGATTTTCCATCTGGGTTTTTAGAGAAATTTCAAAAAATATTGCTATAGCAGCTCAGCAATTCACACCATGTCATATTCTTTGTTGGGATGAATAGGCAAGTTGAAATCTCCACCAAACCCCAACGTCTGCAATTATTTCTGCAGAGCAGTGAAAAAATTAAGAATATACTCACGTTCGATGGCATTTTGGTGGCTTTCCTGCCCCACACTCTGCTGGTCTCCTTATATCCCAACCTCCTATTGTGATGTTTCATCCCATGTGACTGCTGCAGTCAATCAAAGTCTGCAGCAGTCACGTGAGATGTGATATTAATGCAGGAAGTTCAGTTGTGCACAGACAAGCAGAAAACGAGGCAAGGAACCCATTTGAGTGTTGGGAACATGAGTATACTGTTTTTTAATTTTGCTTTCCTCGCATCGGCAAATCCACAGACAAATCAGACATGAAAATCCACACATTTTGGTGCTGATATCCAGTTTGTCTCTGCAATTTATGGTGAAATTGTTGCAGAAATTTACAGAGCGGACATATACAGGCCCATTATTCCAGCACTAACTACATATTGATGGCAAATCCTTATAAGTATATAACATTCCCTTCTCACTTGCTGTCTAATGGATCCAGAATGGGCTGTAAGACATTGTCAGCATCTTGAGCCACACTGCTGCAGTTGCTGGCAGGAACATTTCCAGTCCCTTTGACCTGACTCAAGATGTCTCCCATTTGTTTCACACATTCCTCTATATGTGGTTGGAAACTAAAAGGAAAGAAAAAAACAATAGTTTTTTTTATTGTAGAAGAAACAAGCTTTATGTTACTTCTTAAAGAGGACCGATCTGTTATCAGAAAAAAATAAAGTGCAAGTAGATTAATTTATAAGACTTTTCTCAAATAAATGTTCTTAGCAAACAAGCAATTTTTCCCAGTTTTATAGGGATGCATGCTTTTCTTACACTTAACTAGAATGAGTGCTAAATCTACTGAGATTTCCTTATGTGGGAGGCAAAAACTTTAAGGGGGAGATTATTTTTTTTCCCAGCATATTAATGGCAAAGTGGTACCTTGGCCCAGATCTGACAGCATTTTGGCCCGTTTAACAATTTTGTTTTCTCTCATAAATTAACCAAAAGAAAATCACAAACATGGTAAATTCACCAATCTATGCGAAGGTGACGTGAATCAGTGAAACCAAATCAGGTGAAAATTTATCTCCTCTCTGTTAATGAGCCGGATTCGTATTTCATCCTGAATAGTGTTATCAGTCACGTCGCTATGTAATATGTCACCCACATAAAGGGGAGGATGTACCTGCTTATAAGGGGTTTAATAGTTTCATGGTTTTATGTCACGCGGTCTTATGATATGTGTACGATGTCAGTAAACTATTCTTAAAAGAACAACACTCTATACAACATATAGATTAGCAACATAAGCATGTAAATATAGAATAGATTTACCTGACACGATATCCGTTGAACTCAGGGTTAATCTTGAGGACTTGATACACTGTCACAGGAAAGAAGAGGACCGGGGGTCTAACCTGACCCTAAACTGGGGTCCTAACTAATCCCTCACCTTGGAGGTACTGATAATGGTTCAGAGGTCCAAGTCTCCAGCCTAACCCTGTCTCCTATCAGTCCCTGAACCCTGTAATCAGTCCTAAGAAGGATTCTGATTACCACCAAAGGGATATGGGCTGATCTCTGCTAAATACACAGATTAGAAATATAAGACAGACTGGAGAAAACACAGACTTGCATACACACTCAAACACAGAAGGAACATAAATGATCTGGGATATTAAACTCTAAGAAAGGTGAGCTTAAAACAACTAAGGAGCTCTTTAACTTTAAGTCTATACAGATACAATCCTATCTGTGGTCTGCATGAAGAATTTCACTGGCAACTCCCAAACAGACAACCAGAGATTTAAAGGAAACCAATCAACAAATAATTAATTGCAGCCGGGAGAGACTGCACCCATTCCCAGAACTGAGCACAGACAGAATTAACTCCCTAACTACCAAACACAAAGAAACAGCAACTCAGCTGTGAGAAGTCAGAATGTGCAACCGCGACGATCTTCGTGGCGATGCACACATGACAGTACCCCCCCTTCTACGAGGGGCCTCCGGACCCTCAGGGCCAGGTTTGCCCGGGTGAGTTCTGTGGAAGGTCCGCACCAAACGATCTGCGTTAATGTCAGACGCAGGAACCCACGTCCTCTCCTCTGGACCATACCCCTTCCAATGCACCAAGTACTGAAGGGACCGGCGATTCAGACGTGAGTCAATGATCTTTGACACTTGAAATTCCAAGTTACCATTGACCACCACTGGAGGAGGAGGTAGAGGTGATGGTATAACTGGTGCCACGTACCTCTTAAGTAATGACTTGTGGAACACATTATGAATTTTAAACGTAGGAGGGAGGTCCAGACGAAATGCCACAGGATTAATTATGGAACTGATCCTGTACGGCCCGATGAATCTGGGGCCCAGCTTCCAGGAGGGAACTTTAAGTTTTATATTCCTGGTAGACAACCATACCAGATCGTTCACATTAAGATCTGGACCAGAAACTCTCCTCCTATCAGCCATACGTTTATAACGGTTCCCCATAGCACTCAGATTATTCAATACACCTCTCCACACTGAAGCAAGTGACGACGAGAAACGCTCCTCCTCAGGAACCCCAGAAGGGCCCCCCCCATTGAAAGTACAAAACTGGGGATGAAAACCATATGCCCCAAAAAACGGGGATTTACCAGTGGACTCGCTCCGCCTGTTGTTAAGAGCGAACTCTGCCAGAGGCAAGAAAGAAGACCAGTCCTCCTGGTTCTCTGAGACAAAACACCGAAGATAAGTCTCTAGGCTTTGATTCAGACGCTCTGTCTGACCGTTGGTCTGCGGATGAAAAGCCGAGGAAAATGACAATTGCATCCCCCGACGTAAACAAAATGCCCTCCAAAACTTGGACACAAACTGAGACCCCCTATCTGACACCACATCAGAAGGCAACCCATGAAGTCTCACAATCTCCCCAATGAACACCTGCGCCAGAGTTTTAGCATTAGGGAGGGCAGGAAGAGCAATGAAATGTGCCATCTTACTGAACCTGTCAACAACCACCAGTATGACAGTCTTCCCTGACGACTGAGGAAGGTCCGTGATGAAGTCCATAGACAAATGAGTCCATGGACGCTCCGGAAGTTTCAAGGGTAAGAGGGTCCCAGACGGACGGGTATGAGGGGTCTTAGAATGAGCACAAACCCCACAGGACGCGACAAAAGTTAAAACATCTTTATTAACGTTAGGCCACTAAAACCGGCGAGAAAGGAGATCTAAAGTAGCCTTACTCCCTGGATGTCCTGCTAGAGCAGAATTATGATGTGCCTCAATAACCTTTTGTCTCAACTGATTTGGGACAAACAGTCTCCCTGGAGGTCCTGCAGGGGCGTCCCCTGAGCCTCTAACACCTCCTCCTCAAGCTCAGAACATACAGCCGACACTACCACCCCTCCTGAAGGATAGGAATCGGGTCATCCGTTTTCCCGGCCCTGGGAAACTGCGAGACAAGGCATCAGCCTTAACATTCTTAGATCCAGGGCGATAAGTGACAACAAAATTAAACCTGGTAAAAAACAACGACCATCGAGCTTGTCTGGAATTCAGACGCTTAGCAGATTCCAAATACAGCAGGTTCTTGTGATCAGTAATGACGGTGACCGGGTGGACTGCCCCCTCCAAAAAGTGACGCCATTCTTCAAAAGCCAACTTAATGGCCAAAAGTTCCCTATTGCCGATATCATAATTCCTTTCGGCGGACGACAATTTCTTAGAAAAGAAAGCGCACGGATGCCATTTACCAGGGGACGGACCCTGGGACAATATTGCACCCACCCCTACGTCAGACGCGTCCACCTCCACAACGAACGGCTGTGATGCATCTGGTTGGATGAGAACGGGTGCCGAAGCAAAACATTTTTTCAAAGAGGAAAAAGCTTGGCAAGCTTTGTCCGACCATTTAGAAAAATCCGTCCCTTTTCTTGTCATGTCAGTGAGAGGTTTGACAACAGATGAGAAATTACAAATAAATTTCCGGTAGTAGTTAGCAAACCCCAGAAAACGCTGCAGAGCCTTAAGATCCTCTGGCTGATCCCATTCAAGCACTGCTCTCACCTTTTCAGGGTCCATACGGAAACCGGAGGCTGACACCAAGAAACCCAAAAACTGAAGTTCCTGTACGGCGAATACACACTTTTCCAGTTTGGCGTATAGTTTATTGTCTCGCAAGATCTGCAATACCTGTCTCACATGCTCCTGGTGAGACACAAGATCTGGCGAGTAAATTAAAATGTCATCCAAATATACGACCACAAACAGCCCCACCAGATGACGAAAAATGTCATTAACAAAATGTTGGAATACTGCTGGTGCAGTAGTCAGACCAAAAGGCATGACAAGGTTCTCATAATGTCCCTCCGGCGTGTTAAACGCCGTTTTCCACTCATCCCCCTCTTTTATCCTAATCAGATTATACGCCCCCCTGAGATCCAATTTAGAGAACCATTTGGCGCCAACAATTTGATTGAAGAGATCAGGAATCAGAGGGAGTGGATACGGATCTCGAACAGTAATCCGATTAAGTTCGCGGAAATCCAAGCAAGGGCATAGGCCTCCATCTTTCTTCTTCACAAAGAAGAACCCGCGGCCACTGGGGAAGATGAAGGTCTAATATGCCCTTTAGCCAGACTTTCCGAAATATAATCTTTCATAGCCTGCCTCTCAGGACCAGAAAGGTTATATAACCTAGCTTTAGGTAACTTAGCATCAGGAAGTAAATTAATAGAGCAGTCATACACACGATGAGGAGGCAACTCCTGACACCCCTCCTCAGAGAACACATCCCCAAAGTCCTCCAAAAAAGGAGGCAAAGTACTAGGCACGACCGCACTGATGACTGTGTTCATGCAGTTACTTTTGCAAAACTCACCCCATTGGCTTATCTCTCTGGACTGCCAATTAATCACAGGGTTATGTTTAACCAACCAAGGAAGTCCCAACACAATAGGAGTAGGTAGACCCTCCAACACATAACAAGATAATAGTTCCCTATGTATTGCCCCTACCCGAAGGTCAATGTTATGAACCTCATGAACAAAGCTACCTTGGCCGAGAGGCCTGGCGTCAATGGAGAATATAGGGATCGGTTTGACCAATACACTCAGATGCATACCTTGAGCCTGAGCAAACTGAGCGTCAACCAGATTAGCCCCGGACCCACTATCAAGAAGAACAGAAAATCTCTCCACTCTCGTACCAACCACCACCTCCACTGGTACAAGGAACTGAGAAGAACTAGCGGACGAAATACATACTCCCAGGTTGTCGTCCACCACACAACCTGGGATTAACAGTTTTCCGGCGACTTCTTGCTCAACAAGGCACGGGACGGACATCCCCCAACAAAATGTCCCTCTTTCCCGCAGAAGAAACACCTTCTAGTCCTGCGGCGTACCGCCAATCCCCTCCTACGAAATGATGTCCCTCCCAACTGCATAGGCTCATCCGAACAGACAAGGGGAACCTCAACATAAGGGACTTTAGTGGTAGGTGGAGAAACAACAGGGAGTGGAGTTACCTCACCCCTCTCCCGAAGCCGTCTATCAGTACGGATAGCCAGGGCCATAGCAGCCTCCAGTGATGGAGGAGAATCATACTGAGCCAAAACGTCCTTTAATTTGTCAGAAAGCCCATGACAAAACTGGCTCCTAAGAGCTGGGTCATTCCACTGAGTATCTGTGGCCCATCTACGGAACTCAGAAGCAAATTCCTCCGCCGGACGATCTCCCTGCTGTATCTTACGTAATTTTGTCTCAGCAAGAGAGACCCAATCTGGGTCATCATATACCAAACCCAGGGCAGTAAAAAATCGATCTACTGACTGTAGAGCCGGGGATCCCGGAGGAAGGGAAAATGCCCAGGATTGAGGGTCCCCTTGTAGGAGCGCGATAACAATTCCCACTCTCTGCTCTTCACTCCCTGATAATCGAGGCCGAAGCCGAAAATACAATTTACATGCTTCCCTGAAGGTAAAAAATTTGTCTCGCCCACCAGTGAACCTGTCCGGGAGAGCAACCTTAGGTTCAACTCTGGTTTGCTCCAGGGGAGACAAAACTTTGGACTTAATGTCCGTCAGCTCCATGGATAATCCCTGCAACTGCAGAGCCAGCTGGGCTACTGGATCCATGGCAACTGGGAATAATTTTAATGGCCAGTGAAAATGTCACGCGGTCTTATGATATGTGTACGATGTCAGTAAACTATTCTTAAAAGAACAACACTCTATACAACATATAGATTAGCAACATAAGCATGTAAATATAGAATAGATTTACCTGACACGATATCCGTTGAACTCAGGGTTAATCTTGAGGACTTGATACACTGTCACAGGAAAGAAGAGGACCGGGGGTCTAACCTGACCCTAAACTGGGGTCCTAACTAATCCCTCACCTTGGAGGTACTGATAATGGTTCAGAGGTCCAAGTCTCCAGCCTAACCCTGTCTCCTATCAGTCCCTGAACCCTGTAATCAGTCCTAAGAAGGATTCTGATTACCACCAAAGGGATATGGGCTGATCTCTGCTAAATACACAGATTAGAAATATAAGACAGACTGGAGAAAACACAGACTTGCATACACACTCAAACACAGAAGGAACATAAATGATCTGGGATATTAAACTCTAAGAAAGGTGAGCTTAAAACAACTAAGGAGCTCTTTAACTTTAAGTCTATACAGATACAATCCTATCTGTGGTCTGCATGAAGAATTTCACTGGCAACTCCCAAACAGACAACCAGAGATTTAAAGGAAACCAATCAACAAATAATTAATTGCAGCCGGGAGAGACTGCACCCATTCCCAGAACTGAGCACAGACAGAATTAACTCCCTAACTGCCAAACACAAAGAAACAGCAACTCAGCTGTGAGAAGTCAGAATGTGCAACCGCGACGATCTTCGTGGCGATGCACACATGACATTTTATGGTTGAAAATAGACAACCTTAAAAGTCTATCGAGTTCAACCTACTAAGGAAAAATATTTTCTGACTGCTTATATGGCAATCAGATCAATGTCCTAATTCTAAAATGTAATTTGCATATACCGTAATATTATATTTTCAAAGAACTGCATCCAGGCTCTCCTTGAACTTGCTTAGTGAAATGACTATTACAACATGCTGTTGCAGAGTTTTCCATAACTGTAAAGATTCACCATAAACCTTCTTTCCTACAGATTGTGTAATAAAGATCATCAGAAAGTTTTCTATACTCTTAATCTACAAAAGGAGCACATAGGTGCTTGTGAGTAAGACATACCTGCTTAATTAATTTGTAAAGGAAGGAGTTCGCTCTCTGTAAAGGGTCAATCCTAGTCTTTCACTACATGCTGTAATCAGATAGGCACAGCTACAACCCACCAAAAAGGTTGGGACAGGATTTATCTCAGTTGCTGTTTCTAGTCTTGTCCATAATACACAGAAGTCTGTCTTCCATCTCTACATTCATCATGAAATAAGATAGTAGCACAGATCCCCTCGTGATCCCATGCTGCTCACTCCCAGGCTCCCATCATACAGTGGTATCTCTCAGCTCAAAGCAGAAAATCTCATATTAGTTGTCCCACTAGTTTTCTTTTTAGCTTTACTAATTATACACAGTACATTTGAGAAAGGTTTTATATATTGGTCTCATTTAAATAGTGATAAGCAAGCATGCTGGGATAAGGTGTTATCCTAGCATACTCGTGTGCTAACAGAGTCTCCTTGGTGTGCTCGAATAATATGTTCGAGTCCCTGCCGCTTCATGTCTAGCGGTTAACAAACAGGCAATCCCTTCAGATGTTGTGGCTGTCGAACAGTCGCAAGACATGCAGGCGCGGGGTCTCGAACATATTTTTCGAGCACGCCGAAGACACTCGGTTAGCACCCGAGTATGACCGTGTAACACCTTATCAGAGCACATTTGCTCACCACTATCAATAAAGTATAACAAGAGGTGAATAAGGTCATGAGTCTTCTTTAAGTAGTAAGTTAAAGTTTGGTATAGCTATATAAAAAAAAACATTAAAGGGAATCTGTCAACCCATTTTAGCCATATCAGCTAAAGATATGACTGAATTCACAGACGGCGATACGCAAGAGATGCAGAGGAGCAGGGGGGGGAGAGAGAGAAATTGCCGCCTTCCGGACCGGACCGCCCTGATTTACAGAAAAGAATCCCAACTTTACAAAGGTATTTTGCTATCAAAACGGGGGTATCTGGATATAAGCTACATACCAATAGCTTGCTTATGGGACGCACTATTCAGTCATATCTTTAGCTGATATGACTAAAATGAGGTGACAGATTCCCTTTAAATAATCTGCACAATGTATGTTTGCATTAAGAAACTTTATATTCACTTACCTTGTGGCAAACACTCGGCTGAGCTCATCCAGCACATTGTTGAGTTTCACCTGCAACTCCTTGAGTATGTCACTTGTTTCTGGATCCAACTAAAGATTCAATATGTTAACATATGAAGATACAATATAGACTAAGAAATGTGTATAGCTAGACTGGACTCAAATTGACCCAAATGCATAAAGCAAAGACATTATAATCATGAACTACAACCCTCAATCTTCATTTGTTCTGATTTAGTAGGGAGTTAGGGTTTTTCTATCTTATTTTTAAAGTGGATATGTCTCAAAATTGCACAATACAAATTGTACATTATTAAATAAGTAGGTCTTGATGAGGTTAGTGTATTTACTCTCATATCAGAATGATATTAACAATTTTATGAGTAAAACTATAGAATGAAATAGCTCATGAATTCACGTGTACTCAGTCTCCGCCCACCCAGCTTGACCGACAGCTGCTTCTGGTGATGAGCAGTGTGAGATCTCAGCAGCAGGAGGGACACAGATGAGTTGTCAATCAGACTTGGTGGGATAATGATTACATGGCTATTATGACATGGATTTTCAAAGTGAATATAGCATTCTTATCAGCTCTAAGAGATGCATTTAGCAATGTATTCATTTAGTATTGTGAAATCTGGTGACAGACTTGCTTTAACTGGGTTGTCCATTCTTGTAT
Source organism: Oophaga sylvatica (assembly GCA_033576555.1). Taxonomy (NCBI): domain Eukaryota; kingdom Metazoa; phylum Chordata; class Amphibia; order Anura; family Dendrobatidae; genus Oophaga; species Oophaga sylvatica. The sequence goes on along the minus strand of JARQOD010000001.1, from coordinate 328,505,241 downwards.
TTTAATTCGGCAGTCACTATGACTGTAGACTTGTAAATCCTTACAGCACTCACAGTTCGTACTGTCAAGATTCTCTGGTGCTGAGAGTGGGCCAAGTATGCGATACATGTCCAGCCACATTCTGACTAGACGTGTCCAACCTAACTCAATTCACTTGTATTGAGCGAGGCTGCGCACATCTCATACTTGCACTCAGGTGCCTGTCCGCACCCGGCACCGGAACTGGAGAATTCTGACAGCGCGTACTACATGTTGTGCGCGCTGTTAGGATTCACAAGCCTGCAGTCATATAAAGTGACTGTAGATTTGAAACCCAAGCCTAAGTTCACACAAGTATACTTTTGGTCTGTGTACTGTTGATATGCACAACAGATTGCACGTGGTTAATACACAGACCAGTGTTAGCCCATATGTTATTTTTTTATTTTTCAACATGGATTTCAGATGCACAAGGATAAAATCGCAGAATGCACTGTGCTAGTCAGCGCCATTTTATGGACAGGTCAAGTGTATGTAAATAGCAGGCTGCTCAAACGTTTGTCTGCTATGCAGTCTCATTGTATTTAGACAAATTGCACCATATACTGTATATGTATTTTTAACAATAGTAGTTATTGTAGATAAAATGTCATGTAATAGACTTACTTCTTTGCCACCCATTGCTTCAAACATTTTCTCTAGCTGGACCCGAAGTTGCTGAATGTTATTCATTAATATACATGGCTGTAAGGAGACAAATAAATACTGATTGAAATACATTCAAATTAATTTTAGAAAGGTTGACTAGTATCAATGTTTTTTTACCAGCTAACTTGGGTACAATTATCATTGCATTAAAATTGCTAAAGATAACTGGGTCACCAAAATGAAAGCTAGGTCTATTATTCTTCTAGCTTTATCACAGAAAGTAGCTTTAATCTGGCATTTACTCACTACTTACTCTTGTCTTACATCAAACGGTGCATCTCCGTCTCACTATGTTATAATATAAGATGTATGCAATATAGGGGCTGGTTGACTGCAGTTCCCATTTTTATCATAGCTCATGCATACACAGAGAAAGAGGTTGTGTTATATACGCAGGTGGCGCACGTGGTTCGTGGACCCACTGTGCCATGGGCCCGGCTTACCTAGGAGGGGCCTAGCTAAGCGGCTAGCAGGTGCTCAGTGGAGCTCCTGATGTGGAGTCAGGCTTGGCTGCAGGTAGCCGCCAGGTACCACTCCTAGGAAATCCCCGATACTGCAGCTGCTGACCCCAGGGGTCAAGTATGCAGACATGGGTAGGACTATGGCTCCATTCAGACTGCTAAGTTCTGGATACTCTTTAGAACGGAACGATTACTGACATGGACACGGACTCAAGATCTGTTTAGACTGCTAGGTTCAGAATCCTCTGCAGAAAGGTTACTGAAACGAAGTCTCAGATACTGCTGATTCAGAGACTAGTTGTAGCAGTCTGGATAGACAGGGTAATCGGATAGGCACATATTCAGGCACATAAGTCACGGACACTGCACATGGACTGTGGAAACAGGGCCTTCAGATTCAGAACTGGCCGCACAAGGACCAGGACCTTCGGATTCAGGACTGGACCACACAGGACCAGGGGACCTCACATCTTCACTAGGAGACCACCTCACTCACTAATGATTCACTGTGTTGCCTGACACCTCCCTATTGAGGAGGGTGTCTTTAAGCAAGATGCCTCCCAGCTATTGACTGAGAGCCATCTTGCAGGTGCACTGTAATTGACTGGGGGCATTTAACTCTGTGTGCGTACAGGCCCTTCAAGAGCGGTGCGCAGACAGATGGAGACAGGGAGTCCCCCGGGTACCGCGCTGTGCAGCCAGGGCGGTGAGTATGTCAGCATCCCTGCACAGAGTGTGGACCATGCAGGGGTGCCGGCAATTAGCATTACATGATGGATTTGAAATGAGCCCCCTGCAAGCATGTCACCCCCCCCATACACACACACGCAGAGTGGAGGGAAACGATTTTTTGTTTAGAAACCCAATGGAGGTGGCCTACCCTGAAACTGATACAGAAAGCTAAGACCAAGCGCACATTTTATCAATAAAGTATATTAGTATGTGAAAACATTTTAAATTTAAAGAAGTATTCTCAAGTTTGGAATTTATCCCCTATTCTTCGAATAGGGAATATTTTTGCTATAGCTGAGGGTTCAACCCCTGGGATCTCTCTTACCGAGAACAGAGATTGCGTGAATGAAGCGGTGGTCAGTCATGCGCATTGCCGCTCTATTCATTCTTAACAGTAGTGTAGAAGACCAGTCATGCCCAGTATTTGGCTATTTCGAGTGGTCCCATTAAGAATGAATGGAGAGGCAGTGTGCATTGACCACAGCTGAATTCACACAAACCTGGTTCTTGGGATCATTGAGGGTCTCAGAAATTGGGAAGTTATGGCTTATCCAAATAATGAATAACTTCTAAACTTGAGACTATCCCTTTAATACACAGTAGTATATATATTTTTCTGCTGAACAATTCCTTTAACAAATATTAGCATATATTGTGTATTGATATGGACACATTACCACTTTCTCTTCTTTCTTCTCTTTGGAGCAATGTGAAGCAAAATCTTTGGAGATTATCTCTGCATACTGAAGTAGCACGTTACTGATTGTCTGGACAGAGAACAAGAAAAGATTAGGGTTCACATAAGCGTGATAAAAAAGTTATGGCAAATCAGAGGACAGAAGAAAGACATCCACAACCAGAATGTGTAGCATTTCTTCAGAGCTACTGTATATAAGATTTAGAAGAAAACTATTATAGATCTTTTCTATTATTATTCCGTGTAAACGTAAAATCATATGTAAAAATAAAAACCTAAATGAATGCAAATTAGACTAGTGAAAACTTCGTAATTTATGAGTGAAAAAATTATGATTTGGAAAATCACAGCAAATTCTGTAAATTTCGTAATTTACATGTAAATTTACAACAAATAACTAAAAATTAAAATTCATCTACGGTATATGAAAACACATAGCTAAAGGCTTAAATAATTAACTCATAGATATGTGATACCAAACAACATATGAAAAAGGCGTGTGCATACCTTGGCAAATCTGCGCATATAATGGCCAACAATTTGAGGATCTGGACATTCCAATTTCTTAATTATCTCAAAACTCTGGTTAAGTTGTGAGAAAACATCAACCACGGAGCAAGAAAAGAGAGCATGTTCTGACGTCTGCTGAAACTGTAATGCAAGTGAAGACAATACCCAAAAATGTGAAATAGGGGCTTAAGAACACCAGGAGTGCAGTGAAAAAGAGAAGTATTAATCTTTCCATTATATTTTCTTTTCCTTTAGTCTTTGTTTTGGGTGAAAAATAATGATCAATTGTGAACTGTGGAGAGTGGATTTAGTGAGACATCTTCCAAATGTGTGTACCCCCTTCACAAGAATGTGGCAACACAGGCGCCTGAATCACCATTGAAGGGTGCAGGATGGCAGTTCAAGCCATTTATGCTAAATTGTACAGATTTTTTAATAGCATTGGTACTGATACCAGAGATATTTTTACGGGGGAGTGGCCCTCTTGAGCTAAATTTTTACGATACTACACCGTCAATTTAATGTATGCACCTCAATAGTTTTCAGTCAGCTCCAACAGTGTATTAAATATATCCATAGGACCCCTATGACCTGACAGAGGTCAATAGAGTCATTTTGGCCTTCATCAGACTGGCAAATATATTTAAACTACAATCAAAAATTGGGTTCCTTCTAGTCTTCATTTGTTGATCTCCCAAAGAAGACTCAACATGGGTTCTGTCTAGTCCATCATCTTTAACCTACCATACACATTGAATTAATGTAGGCTGTACCTGCCGATATTGACGGGTTCAGTTGACACTAAAAATGTGTATGGGGTGTCCGTGCATTCGGACTGCTGATCACTTTGTTCTCCTGGAGATAAGCCACCGGCAGAGATATTCTCTTAGAGAACAAGGTGGGATTGGCGGAATGAGTGCTCCTGTAAATGGCAGAGAGAGCCAAGTTGACTGTTGGCCAAACAATTGACCAAAGCATTGTCTAATACCTATGGGGGTCTTTAGAATACATAATTTACAAATCACTACTACTTTTTAAAAGCTGACTATCTCTGTGATTTGTCAAAACTCTTTAGTGTAGCTGGATAGAGTTGGCTGATAGCTGCAAGAGGGAACAAACAAGTTCATTATGATGAAAGAAACAGGAACATCTACTTCCATTGTCCTACACAAACTTGGAACCCCAGACAGTGACCGGCACGAAGCAGACATATTACACGTCTAATAGTGCTAAATTCCAAGTATGTACAGAACATAATTAATCATAATTACAAGTTATACTATATCACCACCTTTAGGTACAAATAATACTAGTTCTATTAAATTCCAAATATAGGCACCCATACACATTAGACTAAAGTAATCAGAATCCACCGATATCAGCGTGATCGGCTGACAGCCTATTGTGTATGGGGTATTTCCTGACTCTCCCTTTACAGATATCAAGGAAGATATGGGTCCAGCAGTTTGATTTTTATAGATCCTTTTGTTATTTAGAAGATAAGCTGCTACTAGAGATGTCTGGCAGCAGCTTTCTTGTCTTCCCCTATGAAAACACATCCAAGAAGAGCTCCCATGTGAATGGGGGGAATCAGTCGCACATCTGTATTGGGGACTCTATTGGCTTAATTTAAACTGACAGTCTGTTGGAACTCTTATGAGCATTCCTGTTTCAAAATGGAAGCCGAGGGTCACATTGACGTATATGGGGGTCTATTTGGCTTCCATTTATTGGTCATCTTTTGAGTGGAAGGAAAAGTTCTGCATGCAGGAAACCAAAAGGACCCTATATAAATCAATGGGGACCCTCTGCTTCCTTGTTAAACACTAATGAATGATAAGTATCTGTTCTAACGGTAACAGAAAAAATGGAAATAATAAATGGACAAGTGAATTGAGCCTTATGTTTATTGCTAGCTTAAGATAAGAGAACATTGATATATCTGGTCTGCCTGCTGTGTTTCCATCAATACCAAATTTAGTAAAGATTTAGTAAATATTTTACTAATATTTTTGGATGCAATGTCTAATTTGAACATACTATTTAAAATAATATACACTTTTGTGAGCATAAAGACACAATAAAATATGCAAAATACAAAATGGCTTAGTTTGGTAGCTGTGTTATTTCAGGCATATGCCACTATACAGTAAGTAAACGTAATAAATTCTCTCATCAAAATAGCTGTTTAGGCCTATAGTTCAATAAAACAGCACTAACCCCATCTTTTTTGTCTCTTTCCAAGGCTCCATGAAGAAAATCCCTTGAAACTTCTTCATTTTCATCCAACCACTGGATGACGAATGGCTCAAACCAACTGTAGAAACATTAGGAATAATGTGTAATTGAAAACTGTATTTTCTTAAGCCATACCTTTTTTAATAATGAAAAAATGGTGTGCACACGGACAGAGGATCGAGGTGCAAGTGCAACGGTACTGAACCTGACATAAAGTAATATAATGCACTGCACACTCTGTAGGAATTCTATGCAAAATTACAGAAATTTATTAACACAACCAATTAGAAGAGGCATACAATGAATATAAGTGACAAGTAAATCATTTGACGTTTCGACCCTCCTGAGTCTTAATCATAAGTCACTGATATTAAGTGAGTTATAACTAGAGAAATATCTTTTAGGACAAAGCTGAAGAATTATATATGTGGCGCCACCACAGAGCAAGGCGCGGGAGCGCCGCTCAGAACACCCCTCCTCCACTAGGTCTATCATTTAATGGGCGCTCTTTTTCATTACCCCGTACTCACAACAACAACCAACGAGGTCTAAAACCTTTTGCATACATTAAATATATGGCCATAACCTCTTATATAATTCTTCAGCTTTGTCCTAAAAGATATTTCTCTAGTTATGACTCACTTAATATCAGTGACTTATGATTAAGACTCAGGAGAGTCGAAACGTCAAATGATTTACTTGTCACTTATATTCATTGTATGCCTCTTCTAATTGGTTGTGTTAATAAATTTCTGTAATTTTGCATAGAATTCCTACAGAGTGTGCAGTGCATTATATTACTTTATACCTTTTTTTAAGTTAGGCCAGATTAATCTGCAAAATTCTCAGAACGAAAAGATCCAATATGTGAATTATACTTACGCTGGGTATTCAGGAACCTTGCTCCTAAAAAATGGAAGATCTGTCACATATTCATTGTATAGCCATTTCACCTTAAAGTGTAAGTTCATATAGTCGGCACTCTTACACAAGCGGTGCTTGTCATGCTCTGAAAATATAGCAAAAAACACAGTAGGTAAGCTCCTCTGGATATATATGAAATGTAAACTACCATATCTGGCACTATTTCTACCTTTCCCAAGACTTACAGAGATTGAAGTGGTTTTTCCATCTATTGGCATACCTAAAAAATGGAGGGCACACAACAGTTGTACCACACTGGACAGAATGGTCTGAAGTGTACTTCACGTGCACATGATATCCATGACCCTTGGGACAATTTTCCAACTCTAAAGGCCCTGTAAACGCAACATGATCTGCCCTTACAGTATAAAAGCCTTTATTCCCATCTTAAACATTTATGGCATATCCACAGCTTATCTATTGGTACATATGTGTTTGTTCTATTCATATACTGTATATTCAGGACATGTCCAGAAGATATATCATAAAGGTCTGATGGGTCCCACCTATTGGACTCCAACTTTTTTTTAAATAACCAGTGGCACACATTTTGTAGAATTGACTCACATTGGTATAATCAGACGTATAGGCACAACTGTTAGTCTTCCTGGATATTTGGTATGCCACAGATGGATGAAAATCTCATACAATTACCATATGCATGAAATTTAGTGTATTCCTCTGAACTGCTGTCATACTGCAAAGCCTTTGTATATCAGCAGTCAACAGGCTCCCTACAGTTATACATCCAAACAAACTCTGGAAACATCCCTCAACTCCTGTCTGGCATGTAGTGAATAAATAAAATATTGAGAACAGAACACAATACATACAGGAATTGTTATGATGTAATAGTAAGACTAGCTCTGTGATCTTCATATATGGGAAAGAAGTTACCTTCCATAGCGTATCTCATATCCTGAGCAAAGAGACTCCACATAACTTCGGCACTAATTTTACCAACATTAAGCTCCTGGGGGAACCTAAGTAGATACAGAGAATTAGTCAGAGAAGGGTATTTCCATTATATAGTTGCCATTGGGAAGGGAGAAGGGAGGAATAGAATGTGGAATAAAATATAACCTTTATTGGTAAATTCTAAAATAGTGTGATTAAAAACAAAATAACTACAGTGGCACTATATGTTCAAATGGAGAACATATATATTGGACTACTATTGTGTATCATAGGTACTGTAAGTATTAGTGATGAGCGAACGTGCTCAGAAAAGGTGTTATCTGAGAATGCTCAGGTGCTAACCGAGTGACTTTGGCGTGCTTGAAAAAATTTGTTCCAGTCCTCGCGGCTGCGTGGTCAAATACAGTCCCAATGTATAGTGACAGGAGATTGTAATTTATTTTTGTCTAAATATGGTTTTGGCCAATGTCCCTTAATTAAATGGCAATTAATTCCATATGGACAATCAGCCCACTGTAATGGATTTGTAGGTCAAATATATATGGTGATCTAACATGACCAATATGTCATATGACAGGACCAGCTAGTACGGAATAATATTTTATATAGTGGGAAATTGTATGTACTGTGATGCGTATGCAATCAGTGCTTGATGTAATATTGTTCCTAAATTAATATAACCAATGTTAAGCACAGTAATCAATTGTGGGTCTCATATATTTAGGACAACGATCCAAAATACAAGGCCAAGTTGACCTGTCATTGGCTACAGCAGAACAAAGTGAAGGTTCTGGAGTGGCTATCTCAGTCTCCTGACCTCAATATCATTGAGCCACTCTGGGGAGATCTCAAGCGAGCAGCTCATGGTACACAGCCCAGGAATTTACAGGAACTGGAGGCTTTTTGCCAAGAAGAGTGGGCAGCTTTACCATCTGAGAAAATAAAGAACCTCATCCACAACTACCACAAAAGACTTCAACCATTGATCTATCAATTGTCATTGACGATAGAGGGGGCAATACATGATATTAAGAAATGGGGTATGTAAACTTTTGATCAGGGTCATTTGGATGTTTTGGGTTGTCATTATAATTTAAACTTGCACAGTTTCAGGCGCTCCCTCAAAACACATTTGTTCAGAGCGGCCTATCACATTCCCTAATCAAAATCATTTTATGTGTAAGTGTGCGTGTGTAGCCCATTCACTATCTCTATCTATCCCCACCCCCTCAAGATGGCTGGACCATCATTGTAAATACACACCTGTACTTTGTATTCCCCCACCTCATTGTAGATTGTACGCTCTCACGAGCAGGATCGCTTTATTTTGTTTTATTTTGCATTAATTATTGTATTATTGTTATAGGAAAGATGTGTATCTTCGTACCGTCTTAGCCAGTAGATAGAAAATATTTAGACTTGAGAGTCCTCAGTGGTTGATACCTTTTAATGGCTAACTGAAAAGATGGTAACAAATTGCAAGCTTTCGAGACTACTCCGGTCTCTTCATCAGGCAAAGACTAAAACAAAAACTGAAGAATCACATATATATATATACACAAGAGGACACAGGAATAGTGCAATAGGTAAGACAAGTGACGTGAAGCAGAACTGTCATTATGGCAGAGGAATGAACATAAATATTGGAACAGATCATAGATAAGGAGAGAGTTTTATTACCCTCTGATTGGGGTCTGGTGTTGTGTTTTGATGCCCCTAGAAGGTCAGAGACGCAGATTCCTTAATTGATATAGAATGACATGAATCCATGTGACACGTTCATTCCAGCACTAAGAGTGTCAAAGGTCATCATAAGTTTGTATTCCCAAACCTTTCTATCTTTCTCAGATTTGAAGTTAGATTTTAATACCAGTAATTCCATATCCATTATGCTATGACCGGGCATACAAAAGTGTTTTGCCACAGGTAAATCCATTCTTTTTTCTCTTATCGTGTGGCGATGAGAATTCATCCTTGTTCTCAGTTTTTGCCCGGTCTCCCCCACATACAGACCCCCAGTTGGACATTTAGTACATATAATTAGGTACACCACATTAGATGTGATGCAGCTGAAAGTACCTGGGATCTTGTAGTCCTGATGGGAGGGAGTTGGGTATCTTTATCTTGTCCGTGGTCATTATAGATGCACATGTTTTACACTTCTTCTGTTTGCAAGGAAAGGTTCCTGCAGCTGTTGGGGAGGACAGGGAGCTTCTGACAATGATGCTTCTTAGATTTGGGGGCTGCCTAAAACATAGTAGTGGGGGGTCTGGAAATATGGATTGTAATCGGGCATCTTTTTGTAGTAAAGGTTGTAGTTTCCGTGCAGCTCCCCTTAGCATCTCCAGATTTGGATTGTAGGTGACCACTAGAGGCACCCGGTTATTTTCTTCTTTAGTTTTGTAATGTAGCAGGTGATTCCTTGATATTCTGGTGGCTCTTGTAATTTGGTTTTCAATTGTTCTTGGATGGTAGCCCTGGTTCAAAAAAGTCTTTCTGAGGCGACCAAGGTGTTCATCTCTATCCATGGGGTTGGAACATATACGGTTGTATCTGATGGCTTGGCTGTAGACTATAGAGTTTTTTTATGTGTTTTGGATGGAAACTGTCCCATTTAAGGTATGTTGGACGGTCGATTGGCTTCGGATACAGGGATGTCTCTATTTCATTGTTCTTTAGCTTAATGGTGGTGTCTAAAAAGTTAATTTCAGTGCTGGAGTAGTTGAGTGTTAAGTTGATGGTTGGATGAAATTGGTTGAACTGTTCATGGAACGTCTTTAGCTGTTGTTCAGACTCCGTCCAGATGATTAAAATGTCATCAATGTAGCGGTAGTAGGCCCGAGGCCTGATGGGACATGAGGACAAAAAGTCGCTTTCAAGCTTGGCCATGAAAAGATTTGCATACTGTGGAGCCATTTTACTTCCCATAGCTGTGCCAGTCTCCTGAAGATAGATCTTGTTGTCAAATTCAAAGTAATTGTGGGTGAGGATAAATTTTGTGAGTTTCACCACAGAATCAGCATCATTCCCGGTGTTTCCCATGAAGACTTTGCAGGCATTTAATCCATCCTGGTGTGGGATATTAGAGTACAAAGATTCCACGTCCATGGTGGCCAGGATGGTTCCTTCTGGTAGGGGACCTATTGCTGCTAGTTTATTCAGTAGGTCAGTTGTGTCCTGAATGTAGCTGGGTGTATCCTTTACCAGGGGTTTAAGAATGCCCTCTACCCATCCAGATACCTGCTCAGTAAGGGTGTCCACACATGAAATAATCGGCCTCCCTGGATTCCCAGCTTTGTGGATTTTGGGAAGCATGTAAAATGTCCCTGTTCTTGGACTTTCTGGTATCAGGTCATCAGCTCTTATGGATTTGTCAGACAGACAAGATACCAACTTGCTTAGTTCCTTGTAATAGTCCTGTGTAGGGTCCGACTCCAGTTTTCTGTAGTAGCATGTGTCCGTAAGTTGTCTGTTTGCTTCCTTAATATAGTCTGATGTGTTCATCATGACTATTGCACCTCCCTTGTCAGCAGGTTTAATGATGATTTCTTTGTTGGTTTTCAGAGACTGTATGGCCTTTCTCTCCTGGGCACTGATGTTGGATGCTTGTCTCTTGTTGGTGGCTATGATGGTGGATTTTATCAAATGTCTGAATGAGTCTATATATTTATCCAAATGGGGGTTACAATTGAAAACCAAATTACAAGAGCCACCAGAATATCAAGGAATCACCTGCTACATTACAAAACTAAAGAAGAAAATAACCGGGTGCCTCTAGTGGTCACCTACAATCCAAATCTGGAGATGCTAAGGGGAGCTGCACGGAAACTACAACCTTTACTACAAAAAGATGCCCGATTACAATCCATATTTCCAGACCCCCCACTACTATGTTTTAGGCAGCCCCCAAATCTAAGAAGCATCATTGTCAGAAGCTCCCTGTCCTCCCCAACAGCTGCAGGAACCTTTCCTTGCAAACAGAAGAAGTGTAAAACATGTGCATCTATAATGACCACGGACAAGATAAAGATACCCAACTCCCTCCCATCAGGACTACAAGATCCCAGGTACTTTCAGCTGCATCACATCTAATGTGGTGTACCTAATTATATGTACTAAATGTCCAACTGGGGGTCTGTATGTGGGGAGACCGGGCAAAAACTGAGAACAAGGATGAATTCTCATCGCCACACGATAAGAGAAAAAAGAATGGATTTACCTGTGGCAAAACACTTTTGTATGCCCGGTCATAGCATAATGGATATGGAATTACTGGTATTAAAATCTAACTTCAAATCTGAGAAAGATAGAAAGGTTTGGGAATACAAACTTATGATGACCTTTGACACTCTTAGTGCTGGAATGAACGTGTCACATGGATTCATGTCATTCTATATCAATTAAGGAATCTGCGTCTCTGACCTTCTAGGGGCATCAAAACACAACACCAGACCCCAATCAGAGGGTAATAAAACTCTCTCCTTATCTATGATCTGTTCCAATATTTATGTTCATTCCTCTGCCATAATGACAGTTCTGCTTCACGTCACTTGTCTTACCTATTGCACTATTCCTGTGTCCTCTTGTGTATATATATATATGTGATTCTTCAGTTTTTGTTTTAGTCTTTGCCTGATGAAGAGACCGGAGTAGTCTCGAAAGCTTGCAATTTGTTACCATCTTTTCAGTTAGCCATTAAAAGGTATCAACCACTGAGGACTCTCAAGTCTAAATATTTTTGTATTATTGTTAAAGTTTTTACATATTACTGCTGTGTTTAAAACTGTTAAACTGTAAAGCACTGTGGAATATGTTGGCACTATATAAATAAAGATAATTATTATTATTATTAAAAAGAGAAAACACAGTAGTTTGACTATAAATGGCTTCACCCAACAAATAACTATGAGTGGAGAAGAAGTTTTGGTGTTATCATTCATATTCTCTGAAAAAGGCCAAGAAAGCAAACATTTTGCCGGGGTATGTAAACCTTTGAGCACAACTGTAGATAGTGGACGTCATGTCAAATTTGAAGAGTCCACGACATGCCAAAACAGAATAAATCTCATCAAGTGATCCCATTTTGGAAACTACACCTCTCAAGGAATTCATCTAGGGTTATAGTGAGCATTTTTCACCCTCAGACGATTCACAGAATTGTATAACATTGGGCTGAGTAAATGGTAAACTACCATTTTTTCCATGAGAAAAGTTGTTTTCACCTCAAGTTTTTAATTTTCAAAGCTCAGAAGGGAAAAATCAATGAAAAAAATGGTTTGAGGGTGCCATGTCACCGGAAGTGCCAGAACAGCAGAACCCCTCCATGAGTGACCTCATTTTACAAACTACACCCCCAATGAATTCATCTAGGGGTACAGTGAACATATTGACATCACATGCACCTCACAGAATTTTATATACCATTGCGCAGTGAAGAAAGAATAATTACATTTTTACCACTAAAATGCTGTTTTAGCCCCAAGTTTTAAATTTTTAAAAGGCTAATAGGAAAAAATAGGCCAAAACCCTACATGTAGTTGGGAAAAACTTTTCAGGTACAGTGGAAACTTCAGAAGGGAAGCAGCACCATATTATAGTACAGATTTTGTTGTTATGGTTTGCGTGTTCTATGACCCACTGAAAGAGCCTCTGAGGTGCCAGAACTCCAGAATCCCCCAAAACATGACCTCATCATTATACAAACTACCTCTCAAGGAATTCATCTAGGGGTGCAGTGCTCAAATTGACACCACAAGTGTGTCACGAAATATTATGCCATTGGGAAGTGAAGAAAAAATAATTACATTTTTACCACCAAAATTTTGTTTTAGCCCCAGATTTTACATTTTCATACTGGGAAATGAGTAAACATGGCGCCAAAATTTGTCACACAATGTCTAGTGAACGTGGCAATACCCAATATGTGGCTGTACAATACTGCTTTGCCACGTGGTCATAGAATAGTTTGCAGACTCCATATACAGAGTCCCTAACAGCCAGAAGAGCAGAATCCCCCCTCAAGTGACCCCATTTTGGAAATTACACCCTTTTGGGAATTTATCTGGAGGTGTAGTGATTATCTTGACTCAAAAGGAGAAGCAGCAGTGGATGTTGCTAAAAGAGAATAGCAAATCTTCCATTGTAGTACCCAGTACATAGTAGTGCTCAGTACATTGTAGTGCCCAGTATGGTGTAGTGCCTGTATACTGCAGTGCTCAGTACATAGTAGTGCCCGTAAATTGTGCCTAACTCGTGCTTTTGGAGACACGCACCCACAATAATAATAATAATAATTTTATTTCTATAGCGCTAACATATTCCCCAGCACTTTACATTTTAGAGGGTACTTGTACAGACAATAAAATACATTACAGAATAACAATAATCACATAAATCAACAGATACCAAGAGAAGTGAGGGCCCTACTCGCAAGCTTACAATTTATGAGGAAATAGGGGAGACACCAAAAGTGGATGGTAACTATTGCTTTCATTGTACGGTCCAGTGATCAATGTATTAAACAGGGTGTTCATGTAATGCTGCATGAACCGGTAACCAACTAGTATGTGTAAAAGTACAGACACAGAGGGCTATCAAATGCATAAAGGGTGTGAGAACAGATGATACAAGGTCCTGGTTCCTGGTTATGAAGAAAATTTTGAATGGGCAACACAGGGATAATTAGATAAATATGTTGAGGTTTTAAGCCAGTCTGAAGAAATGCGTTTTTAAAACTGTGGGTATTGGGGATTTATCAAATTATCACTTGTTGGCACAGCATGCGAGAAGTCTTGGAGACGGGAGTGGGAGGTTTGGATTATTGAGGATGTTAATCTTAGATCATTAGCTTAATTGATTGCTTCCAAGGCTAATCAGTTCACTGCAGGTCAGCCGGGACTCCCTCTGACATCACTGATGCTGTGCGGTGTCCCCGGCTGACCTGAACTGATTAGCCTGGGAAGCAATCAATTAAGCTTCCCACATTAATCACTTCCTCTCCTGTCGACCGGGAGAGGAACTCCTTCATTTGGGGGCTTACAGCTGAGCTGCCAGCATTAGCTGTGCTGCCAGCTGTAAGCCAGTTAACCCTTTGTGAAGGATTACAGCATGGGACCTGACAGAGCACCGGATAGGTAAGAATAATGTTGCTTTATTATTTTATTTTTATTACATGAGAACAAGGGCTTCGCACGGATTACCTGTAAAATAAAAGATGGTCTGTTGTGAATGTGTTAGAAATGAATTCTGAGCAGAAGCTCCCTCTGGTGGTTACAAACAGTACTGAACAATTCAATGAGGATTGGCAATCAGGAATCACGGACTGGCTGGATATAAGGGAGGTTCCCTCCCATGATGGTTGCCGGTGATCAATTGTTCTTGTCTCAACATTGTTTCCTGGTTCACTTGGAAGCTTGCTGAGTCTTGCCTTTTCTCCTGCTCTCAGATAAGATATTTTCTGTTTTTTGTTTTTGTGCTTACCATTTGCATATTTCTCTGCATTTCTGTGAGGTTAGCCAGGTTTTCCCCCCCCCCAGGGGGCTTGGGCTCCTCTCAGTTCCTCTGGAGCCACTGTTATTTGTTCATTTGCCTTTTCCAGTTTTTTCAGTGGCTGCGACTTAGTTTTGTTACACCAGAGAACTAATTTAGGTGGTAGAGGTCGTGTGATCTCAGGTGTTTTTGCAATTAGTAGCATTGGTATTTTTTAGGGTTTTTTGGATTGCAGTAAGTATCCTTCCTATCCTTTTCTGTCTAGGCAGATTGGGCCCCAGCGTTTGCTCATACTATTTTCTGTCTGTGTCTGTATTCCCTCTTGTCTAACCGCCATTACATGTTTGGGAGCTTCCTATGTTCTTTGGGGATCTGCTCCGGGGCAGATAGCTTTCCTCTTTCTATCTTTAGGTGTAGTTAATCTCTCAGGCTGTGACGAGGCGTCTAGGACCAACGTAGCAACGCTCCATGGCTGCCTTTAGTTGTGGTGCTGCAAACCAGTAGATTCCAACCTCTCTGGTGTATTGCCGTTTTTGCCTGCTCTCCTCAGCTACCAAATCATAACAGTATCACCGGCCATAACTGAAAATTATATGGTACTCACAGAAGGGAAAAATAGTGTGGAAAGAAAAAAAAAGTTGTCAGAGTTGTCAGAGATTTTTTTTTTTCTGTCTGTTGCATTTTTTCCCTCTTTTTCTCTGGGTGCTGAGGAGGATTTTTTTTTCTCTCAATGGAGTTTGCACAGTTGTTGGCCATGTGGATCAGCTTGCCACTGAGGTTCAGAGTATTGCTACCTATCTTGCTGGGTTGCCGGTTGTGGAACCTAGGATTCCCATGCCAGATTTATTTTTTGGGGGATCGAGCTAAATTTCTGAATTTCAAAAATAACTGTAAGTTGTTTTTTTCCTTGAAACCTAAGTCCTCAGGGAACGCAGCACAGCAGGTTCAAATTGTCATCTCTCTCCTGCGCGGCGATCCTCAAGATTGGGCTTTTTCCCTGACACCTGGGGACCCTGTTTTGAGTAATGTTGATGCATTTTTTCTGGCTCTGGGGTTATTGTACGATGAACCTAATGTCACTGATCAAGCTGAAAAAACCTTGTTGGCATTAAATCAGGGCTTGAGGACGCTGAGTTGTACTGTCAGAAATTCCGAAAGTGGGAAGTCCTGACCAAATGGAATGATGATGCTTTGGCAGCCCTTTTTCGGAAGGGTCTGTCAGAGAATATAAAAGATGTTATGGTGGGTTTCCCTGCTCCCTCTGGTCTCAGTGATTCTATGTCATTAGCGATTCAAATTGACAGACGTTTGCTTGAGCGTAGAGGTATGCGTGGAATAGTGTTGCCTTGTGAACCAGCTTCTGAACCCATGCAGTGTGATAGAGTGGCTTCTGGGGCACAGCGTCATGAGTTTCGAAAATGCAATGGGTTATGTTTCTACTGTGGTGATGCCTCTCATGCTATTTCAGTCTGCCCTAAGCGGGGAAGACGTTTTGCACGCTCAGTTGTCTTGGGTAGTGTTCAGACTAAATTTCTGTTGACTGTTACCCTGATTTGCTCCCTGTCCACATTTTCTGCTCAGGCTTTTGTTGATTCGGGAGCAGCTATTAACCTGATGGATTTTGATTTTGCTAAACGTTGTGGGTTTCCCATGATACCCCTACGGAAGTCTATTCCCCTACTGGGGATTGATTCTACCCCTTTGGCTGAGAATAAACCCCAGTTCTCTACTCAGGTGATAATGAGGGTTGAACCTGATCATCAGGAGAGTTGCAAATTTTTGGTGCTGTATAATCTGCATGACATTATTGTACTAGGTTTCCCTTGGTTACACAGTCTCATAATCCTGTTTTGGATTGGAAATCTGTGTCTGTAACCAGTTGGGGCTGCCAATGTGTTAATGCCAACACTCCTGTTTTTTCTGCCTCTCCCCAGGCTCAGGATTTTCCTGACTTTTTGACTGATTTTTCTGATGTGTTTAGCGAAAGTAAATCTGCATCCTTGCCCCCCCATAGGAGCTATGACTGCGCTATTGAATTAGTACCTGGTAGTAAATTCCCTAAAGGTCGCCTGTTTAACTTGTCTGTACCTGAACATGACGCTATGCGGTCTTATATCAAGGAGTCATTGGAGAAGGGTCATATCAGACCATCCTCTTCACCCTTGGGTGCCGGTTTTTTCTTTGTGGCCAAAAAGGATGGTTCATTAAGGCCGTGTATTGATTATCGTCTCTTGAACAATATCACTGTGAAATATCAATATCCGTTACCCTTGATTTCTGACCTGTTTTCCAGGGTGAAAAGTGCTACTTGGTTTACCAAGCTTGACCTCAGGGGGCGTATAACCTTATTCGCATTAAGCACGGGGATGAATGGAAGACGGCGTTTAATACCCCAGAGGAGCATTTTGAGTACCTAGTGATGCCCTTTGGGCTCACTAATGCTCCTTCTGCCTTCCAGTCCTTCATGAATGACATTTTCAGGGATTTTGTGAATAAATTTTGATTGTTTATTTGGATGATATCTTGATTTTTTCCAATGACTGGGACTCTCATGTGAAACATGTTCGGACTGTGTTCCAGATTTTGAGAGAGAATGCTCTGTATGTGAAGGGATCAAAGTGTCTTTTTGGCGTACAGAGGATCTCATTTCTGGGATTCATTTTGTCCCCATCTGTTATTGAAATGGACCCGGTCAAGGTTCAGGCCATCTGTGATTGGGTCCAACCTACTTCATTAAAGGCTCTTCAGAGATTCTTGGGTTTTGCCAATTTTTATCGTAAATTATTGGTAATTTCTCTGTTATTGTTAAACCATTGACTGATTTGACCAAAAAGGGTTCTGATGTGGTGAATTGGACTCCTGAGGCAGTCTCTGCGTTTCAGGAACTTAAGCAGAGATTCACTTCTGCTCCTGTTCTACGGCAGCCTGATGTTTCTCTGCCATTTCAGGTGGAGTTTGATGCCTCTGAAATTGGGGAAGGTGCCGTTTTGTCCCAAAGAGATCCTGAGACCTCTAAAAGTAACCCTTGTGCCTTTTTCTCTCGAAAATTTTCTCCAACTGAACGTAATTATGACGTGGGTAATCGGGAGTTATTGGCCATGAAGTGGGCTTTTGAAGAGTGGAGACATTGACTGGAGGGAGCCAAACATCAGGTGGTGGTCCTCACGGACCATAAGAATCTGGTTTATCTGGAATCAGTCAAGCGACTTAATCCTAGACAGGCCAGGTGGGCCTTGTTTTTCACACGTTTTAATTTTGTGGTTTCCTTCCTTCCTGGCACTAAGAATGTTAAGGCGGATGCCCTCTTGAGGAGTTTCCTTGCGGACTCTCCTGAGTTATCTGATCCTGCTGTTATTTTGAAAGAGGGTGTAGTTCTTTCCGCCATCTTGCCCAATTTGAGACTGGCTCTGGAAGGGTGTCAGGAGGATAAACCCGAGCGCTGCCCTATTGGGAAATTGTTTGTCCCAGACCGGTGGAAAAAGAGTGTGATGTCTGAGATTCATTGTTCCACGTTGGCCGGTCATCCCGGAATTTTTGGTACCAGAGACTTGGTTAGTCGGTCCTTTTGGTGGCCTAACTTTGTCTCGTGACGTCAGGGAATTTGTGCAGTCCTGCGGGACTTGCTCTCGCTCCAAGCCTTGCTCTCGCTCTAGTGGTTTGTTGATGCCATTGCCTGTGCCCAAGAGACCATGGACCCATATCTCTATGGATTTTATTTCCGACCTCCCTGTTTCTCAGAGAATGACCGTTATCTGGGTGATTTCTGATAGGTTTTCCAAAATGACACATCTTGTGCCATTACCTAAGTTGCCTTCCTCCTCCGAATTGGTGCCTTTGTTCCTTCAGCACATGGTTCGGTTACACGGCATTCCTGAGAACATTGTGTCTGACAGAGGAGTCCAGTTTGTTTCCAGATTTTGGAGGACTTTTTGTTCTAAACTTGGTGTTCAATTGTCTTTCTCCTCGGCTTTTCATCCTCAGACCGATGGACAAACAGAGAGAACAAACCAGACATTGGAGACTTATCTGAGATGCTTTGTGTCTGCTGATCAAGATGACTGGGTCTCTTTTTTGCCTTTGGCTGAGTTTGCTCTTAATAATAGGGCTAGCTCTGCCACTTTGATGTCTCCATTTTTCTGCAATTTTGGGTTTCACCCTCGATTTTCTTCGGGACAGACGGAGGCTTCTGTCTGTCCAGGTGTTGACTCTGTTGTGGAGCGTATGCAGCAGATTTGGGACCAAGTAGTGGAGAGGTTGTCCCTCTCTCAGGAGAGGGCCCAGCGGTTTGCCAACCGGCATAGGACTGATGGTCCTCGGTTTGAAGTGGGGGACTTGGTCTGGTTGTCCTCAAGAAATATCCCTATGAGAGTTGCATCTCCTAAGTTTAAGCCTAGGTTCATTGGACCTTATAAGATCATGGAGATTCTTAATCCTGTTTCCTTTCGTTTACTTCTTCCAGGGACATTTAAGATCCATAACGTGTTCCACAAGTCCTTATTGAAGAGGTTTGTCGAGCCAGTGGTTCCTATGGCTGCGCCTCCTGACCCTGTTTTGGTTGAGGGCAATCTGGAGTATGTGGTTGAGAAAATATTGGATTCTCGTTTTTCTAGACGGAAACTCCAGTATTTGGTTAAGTGGAGAGGTTATGGTCAGGAGGACAATTCTTGGGTGTTTGCTTCGGACATCCATGCTAGGAGACTGATCCGTGCATATCACAGAGCTCATCCTGACCGACCTGGTTGCACAAATGAGGGTTCGGTGACCCTCCTCAACCATTTGCATATTTCTCTGCATTTCTGTGAGGTTAGCCAGGTTTCCCCCCCCAGGGGGCTTGGGCTCCTCTCAGTTCCTCTGAAGCCACTGTTTTTTTGATTTTTTCTAATGACTGAGACTCTCATGTGAAACATGTTCGGACTGTGTTCCAGATTTTGAGAGAGAATGCTCTGTATGTGAAGGGATCAAAGTGTCTTTTTGGCGTACAGAGGATCTCATTTCTGGGATTCATTTTGTCCCCATCTGTCATTGAAATGGACCCGGTCAAGGTTCAGGCCATCTGTGATTGGGTCCAACCTACTTCATTAAAGGCTCTTCAGAGATTCTTGGGTTTTGCCAATTTTTATCATAAATTTATTGGTAATTTCTCTGTTATTGTTAAACCATTGACTGATTTGACCAAAAAGGGTTCTGATGTGGTGAATTGGCCTCCTGAGGCAGTCTCTGCGTTTCAGGAACTTAAGCAGAGATTCACTTCTGCTCCTGTTCTACGGCAGCCTGATGTTTCTATGCCATTTCAGGTGGAGGTTGATGCCTCTGAAATTGGGGAAGGTGCCGTTTTGTCCCAAAGAGATCCTGAGACCTCTAAAAGTAACCCTTGTGCCTTTTTCTCTCGAAAATTTTTTCCAACTGAACGTAATTATGACGTGGGTAATCGGGAGTTATTGGCCATGAAGTGGGCTTTTGAAGAGTGGAGACATTGGCTGGAGGAAGCCAAACATCAGGTGGTGGTCCTCACGGACCATAAGAATCTGGTTTATCTGGAATCAGTCAAGCGATTTAATCCTAGACAGGCCAGGTGGGCCTTGTTTTTCACAAGTTTTAATTTTGTGGTTTCCTTCCTTCCTGGTACTAAGAATGTTAAGGCGGATGCCCTCTTGAGGAGTTTCCTTGAGGACTCTCCTGAGTTATCTGATCCTGCTGTTATTTTGAAAGAGGGTGTAGTTCTTTCCGCCATCTTGCCCAATTTGAGACTGGCTCTGGAAGGGTGTCAGGAGGATAAACCCGAGCGCTGCCCTATTGGGAAATTGTTTGTCCCAGACCGGTGGAAAAAGAGTGTGATGTCTGAGAATCATTGTTCCACGTTGGCCGGTCATCCCGGAATTTTTGGTACCAGAGACTTGGTTAGTCGGTCCTTTTGGTGGCCTACTTTGTCTCGTGACGTCAGGGAATTTGTGCAGTCCTGCGGGACTTGCTCTCGCTCCAAGCCTTGCTCTCGCTCTAGTGGTTTGTTGATGCCATTGCCTGTGCCCAAGAAACCATGGACCCATATCTCTATGGATTTTATTTCCGACCTCCCTGTTTCTCAGAGAATGACCGTTATCTGGGTGATTTCTGATAGGTTTTCCAAAATGATACATCTTGTGCCATTACCTAAGTTGCCTTCCTCCTCCGAATTGGTGCCTTTGTTCCTTCAGCACGTGGTTCGGTTACACGGCATTCCTGAGAACATTGTGTCTGACAGAGGAGTCCAGTTTGTTTCCAGATTTTGGAGGACTTTTTGTTCTAAACTTGGTGTTCAATTGTCTTTCTCCTCGGCTTTTCATCCTCAGACCAATGGACAAACTGAGAGAACAAACCAGACATTGGAGACTTATCTGAGATGCTTTGTGTCTGCTGATCAAGATGACTGGGTCTCTTTTTTGCCTTTGGCTGAGTTTGCTCTTAATAATAGGGATAGCTCTGCCACTTTGATGTCTCCATTTTTCTGCAATTTTGGGTTTCACCCTCGATTTTCTTCGGGACAGACGGAGGCTTCTGTCTGTCCAGGTGTTGACTCTGTTGTGGAGCGTATGCAGCAGATTTGGGACCAAGTAGTGGAGAGGTTGTCCCTCTCTCAGGAGAGGGCCCAGCGGTTTGCCAACCGGCATAGGACTGATGGTCCTCGGTTTGAAGTGGGGGACTTGGTCTGGTTGTCCTCAAGAAATATCCCTATGAGAGTTGCATCTCCTAAGTTTAAGCCTAGGTTCATTGGACCTTATAAGATCATGGAGATTCTTAATCCTGTTTCCTTTCGTTTACTTCTTCCAGGGACATTTAAGATCCATAACGTGTTCCACAAGTCCTTATTGAAGAGGTTTGTCGAGCCAGTGGTTCCTATGGCTGCGCCTCCTGACCCTGTTTTGGTTGAGGGCAATCTGGAGTATGTGGTTGAGAAAATATTGGATTCTCGTTTTTCTAGACGGAAACTCCAGTATTTGGTTAAGTGGAGAGGTTATGGTCAGGAGGACAATTATTGGGTGTTTGCTTCGGACATCCATGCTAGGAGACTGATCCGTGTATATCACAGAGCTCATCCTGACCGACCTGGTTGCACAAATGAGGGTTCGGTGACCCCTCCTCAACCATTTGCATATTTCTCTGCATTTCTGTGAGGTTAGCCAGGTTTCCCCCCCCCAGGGGGCTTGGGCTCCTCTCAGTTCCTCTGGAGCCACTGTTTTTTTGATTTTTTCCAATGACTGGGACTCTCATGTGAAACATGTTCGGACTGTGTTCCAGATTTTGAGAGAGAATGCTCTGCATGTGAAGGGATCAAAGTGTCTTTTTGGCGTACAGAGGATCTCATTTCTGGGATTCATTTTGTCCCCATCTGTCATTGAAATGGACCCGGTCAAGGTTCAGGCCATCTGTGATTGGGTCCAACCTACTTCATTAAAGGCTCTTCAGAGATTCTTGGGTTTTGCCAATTTTTATCGTAAATTTATTGGTAATTTCTCTGTTATTGTTAAACCATTGACTGATTTCACCAAAAAGGGTTCTGATGTGGTGAATTGGCCTCCTGAGGCAGTCTCTGCGTTTCAGGAACTTAAGCAGAGATTCACTTCTGCTCCTGTTCTACGGCAGCCTGATGTTTCTCTGCCATTTCAGGTGGAAGTTGATGCCTCTGAAATTGGGGAAGGTGCCGTTTTGTCCCAAAGAGATCCTGAGACCTCTAAAAGTAACCCTTGTGCCTTTTTCTCTCGAAAATTTTCTCCAACTGAACGTAATTATGACGTGGGTAATCGGGAGTTATTGGCCATGAAGTGGGCTTTTGAAGAGTGGAGACATTGGCTGGAGGGAGCCAAACATCAGGTGGTGGTCCTCACGGACCATAAGAATCTGGTTTATCTGGAATCAGTCAAGCGACTTAATCCTAGACAGGCCAGGTGGGCCTTGTTTTTCACAAGTTTTAATTTTGTGGTTTCCTTCCTTCCTGGCACTAAGAATGTTAAGGCGGATGCCCTCTTGAGGAGTTTCCTTGAGGACTCTCCTGAGTTATCTGATCCTGCTGTTATTTTGAAAGAGGGTGTAGTTCTTTCCGCCATCTTGCCCAATTGAGACTGGCTCTGGAAGGGTGTCAGGAGGATAAACCCGAGCGCTGCCCTATTGGGAAATTGTTTGTCCCAGACCGGTGGAAAAAGAGTGTGATGTCTGAGATTCATTGTTCCACGTTGGCCGGTCATCCCGGAATTTTTGGTACCAGAGACTTGGTTAGTCGGTTCTTTTGGTGGCCTACTTTGTCTCGTGACGTCAGGGAATTTGTGCAGTCCTGCGGGACTTGCTCTCGCTCCAAGCCTTGCTCTCGCTCTAGTGGTTTGTTGATGCCATTGCCTGTGCCCAAGAAACCATGGACCCATATCTCTATGGATTTTATTTCCGACCTCCCTGTTTCTCAGAGAATGACCGTTATCTGGGTGATTTCTGATAGGTTTTCCAAAATGATACATCTTGTGCCATTACCTAAGTTGCCTTCCTCCTCCGAATTGGTGCCTTTGTTCCTTCAGCACGTGGTTCGGTTACACGGCATTCCTGAGAACATTGTGTCTGACAGAGGAGTCCAGTTTGTTTCCAGATTTTGGAGGACTTTTTGTTCTAAACTTGGTGTTCAATTGTCTTTCTCCTCGGCTTTTCATCCTCAGACCAATGGACAAACTGAGAGAACAAACCAGACATTGGAGACTTATCTGAGATGCTTTGTGTCTGCTGATCAAGATGACTGGGTCTCTTTTTTGCCTTTGGCTGAGTTTGCTCTTAATAATAGGGCTAGCTCTGCCACTTTGATGTCTCCATTTTTCTGCAATTTTGGGTTTCACCCTCGATTTTCTTCGGGACAGACGGAGGCTTCTGTCTGTCCAGGTGTTGACTCTGTTGTGGAGCGTATGCAGCAGATTTGGGACCAAGTAGTGGAGAGGTTGTCCCTCTCTCAGGAGAGGGCCCAGCGGTTTGCCAACCGGCATAGGACTGATGGTCCTCGGTTTGAAGTGGGGGACTTGGTCTGGTTGTCCTCAAGAAATATCCCTATGAGAGTTGCATCTCCTAAGTTTAAGCCTAGGTTCATTGGACCTTATAAGATCATGGAGATTCTTAATCCTGTTTCCTTTCATTTACTTCTTCCAGGGACATTTAAGATCCATAACGTGTTCCACAAGTCCTTATTGAAGAGGTTTGTCGAGCCAGTGGTTCCTATGGCTGCGCCTCCTGACCCTGTTTTGGTTGAGGGCAATCTGGAGTATGTGGTTGAGAAAATATTGGATTCTCGTTTTTCTAGACGGAAACTCCAGTATTTGGTTAAGTGGAGAGGTTATGGTCAGGAGGACAATTCTTGGGTGTTTGCTTCGGACATCCATGCTAGGAGACTGATCCGTGCATATCACAGAGCTCATCCTGACTGACCTGGTTGCACAAATGAAGGTTCGGTGACCCCTCCTCAACCATTTGCATATTTCTCTGCATTTCTGTGAGGTTAGCCAGGTTTCCCCCCCAGGGGGCTTTGGCTCCTCTCAGTTCCTCTGAAGCCACTGTTTTTTTGATTTTTTCCAATGACTGGGACTCTCATGTGAAACATGTTCGGACTGTGTTCCAGATTTTGAGAGAGAATGCTCTGTATGTGAAGGGATCAAAGTGTCTTTTTGGCGTACGGAGGATCTCATTTCTGGGATTCATTTTGTCCCCATCTGTTATTGAAATGGACCCGGTCAAGGTTCAGGCCATCTGTGATTGGGTCCAACCTACTTCATTAAAGGCTCTTCAGAGATTCTTGGGTTTTGCCAATTTTTATCGTAAATTTATTGGTAATTTCTCTGTTATTGTTAAACCATTGACTGATTTGACCAAAAAGGGTTCTGATGTGGTGAATTGGCCTCCTGAGGCAGTCTCTGCGTTTCAGGAACTTAAGCAGAGATTCACTTCTGCTCCTGTTCTACGGCAGCCTGATGTTTCTCTGCCATTTCAGGTGGAGGTTGATGCCTCTGAAATTGGGGAAGGTGCCGTTTTGTCCAAAGAGATCCTGAGACCTCTAAAAGTAACCCTTGTGCCTTTTTCTCTCGAAATTTTTCTCCAACTGAACGTAATTATGACGTGGGTAATCGGGAGTTATTGGCCATGAAGTGGGCTTTTGAAGAGTGGAGACATTGGCTGGAGGGAGCCAAACATCAGGTGGTGGTCCTCACGGACCATAAGAATCTGGTTTATCTGGAATCAGTCAAGCGACTTAATCCTAGACAGGCCAGGTGGGCCTTGTTTTTCACAAGTTTTAATTTTGTGGTTTCCTTCCTTCCTGGCACTAAGAATGTTAAGGCGGATGCCCTCTTGAGGAGTTTCCTTGAGGACTCTCCTGAGTTATCTGATCCTGCTGTTATTTTGAAAGAGGGTGTAGTTCTTTCCGCCATCTTGCCCAATTTGAGACTGGCTCTGGAAGGGTGTCAGGAGGATAAACCCGAGCGCTGCCCTATTGGGAAATTGTTTGTCCCAGACCGGTGGAAAAAGAGTGTGATGTCTGAGATTCATTGTTCCACGTTGGCCGGTCATCCCGGAATTTTTGGTACCAGAGACTTGGTTAGTCGGTCCTTTTGGTGGCCTACTTTGTCTCGTGACGTCAGGGAATTTGTGCAGTCCTGCGGGACTTGCTCTCGCTCCAAGCCTTGCTCTCGCTCTAGTGGTTTGTTGATGCCATTGCCTGTGCCCAAGAAACCATGGACCCATATCTCTATGGATTTTATTTCCGACCTCCCTGTTTCTCAGAGAATGACCGTTATCTGGGTGATTTCTGATAGGTTTTCCAAAATGATACATCTTGTGCCATTACCTAAGTTGCCTTCCTCCTCCGAATTGGTGCCTTTGTTCCTTCAGCACGTGGTTCGGTTACACGGCATTCCTGAGAACATTGTGTCTGACAGAGGAGTCCAGTTTGTTTCCAGATTTTGGAGGACTTTTTGTTCTAAACTTGGTGTTCAATTGTCTTTCTCCTCGGCTTTTCATCCTCAGACCAATGGACAAACTGAGAGAACAAACCAGACATTGGAGACTTATCTGAGATGCTTTGTGTCTGCTGATCAAGATGACTGGGTCTCTTTTTTGCCTTTGGCTGAGTTTGCTCTTAATAATAGGGCTAGCTCTGCCACTTTGATGTCTCCATTTTTCTGCAATTTTGGGTTTCACCCTCGATTTTCTTCGGGACAGACGGAGGCTTCTGTCTGTCCAGGTGTTGACTCTGTTGTGGAGCGTATGCAGCAGATTTGGGACCAAGTAGTGGAGAGGTTGTCCCTCTCTCAGGAGAGGGCCCAGCGGTTTGCCAACCGGCATAGGACTGATGGTCCTCGGTTTGAAGTGGGGGACTTGGTCTGGTTGTCCTCAAGAAATATCCCTATGAGAGTTGCATCTCCTAAGTTTAAGCCTAGGTTCATTGGACCTTATAAGATCATGGAGATTCTTAATCCTGTTTCCTTTCATTTACTTCTTCCAGGGACATTTAAGATCCATAACGTGTTCCACAAGTCCTTATTGAAGAGGTTTGTCGAGCCAGTGGTTCCTATGGCTGCGCCTCCTGACCCTGTTTTGGTTGAGGGCAATCTGGAGTATGTGGTTGAGAAAATATTGGATTCTCGTTTTTCTAGACGGAAACTCCAGTATTTGGTTAAGTGGAGAGGTTATGGTCAGGAGGACAATTCTTGGGTGTTTGCTTCGGACATCCATGCTAGGAGACTGATCCGTGCATATCACAGAGCTCATCCTGACTGACCTGGTTGCACAAATGAAGGTTCGGTGACCCCTCCTCAACCATTTGCATATTTCTCTGCATTTCTGTGAGGTTAGCCAGGTTTCCCCCCCAGGGGGCTTTGGCTCCTCTCAGTTCCTCTGAAGCCACTGTTTTTTTGATTTTTTCCAATGACTGGGACTCTCATGTGAAACATGTTCGGACTGTGTTCCAGATTTTGAGAGAGAATGCTCTGTATGTGAAGGGATCAAAGTGTCTTTTTGGCGTACGGAGGATCTCATTTCTGGGATTCATTTTGTCCCCATCTGTTATTGAAATGGACCCGGTCAAGGTTCAGGCCATCTGTGATTGGGTCCAACCTACTTCATTAAAGGCTCTTCAGAGATTCTTGGGTTTTGCCAATTTTTATTGTAAATTTATTGGTAATTTCTCTGTTATTGTTAAACCATTGACTGATTTGACCAAAAAGGGTTCTGATGTGGTGAATTGGCCTCCTGAGGCAGTCTCTGCGTTTCAGGAACTTAAGCAGAGATTCACTTCTGCTCCTGTTCTACGGCAGCCTGATGTTTCTCTGCCATTTCAGGTGGAGGTTGATGCCTCTGAAATTGGGGAAGGTGCCGTTTTGTCCCAAAGAGATCCTGAGACCTCTAAAAGTAACCCTTGTGCCTTTTTCTCTCGAAATTTTTCTCCAACTGAACGTAATTATGACGTGGGTAATCGGGAGTTATTGGCCATGAAGTGGGCTTTTGAAGAGTGGAGACATTGGCTGGAGGGAGCCAAACATCAGGTGGTGGTCCTCACGGACCATAAGAATCTGGTTTATCTGGAATCAGTCAAGCGACTTAATCCTAGACAGGCCAGGTGGGCCTTGTTTTTCACAAGTTTTAATTTTGTGGTTTCCTTCCTTCCTGGCACTAAGAATGTTAAGGCGGATGCCCTCTTGAGGAGTTTCCTTGAGGACTCTCCTGAGTTATCTGATCCTGCTGTTATTTTGAAAGAGGGTGTAGTTCTTTCCGCCATCTTGCCCAATTTGAGACTGGCTCTGGAAGGGTGTCAGGAGGATAAACCCGAGCGCTGCCCTATTGGGAAATTGTTTGTCCCAGACCGGTGGAAAAAGAGTGTGATGTCTGAGATTCATTGTTCCACGTTGGCCGGTCATCCCGGAATTTTTGGTACCAGAGACTTGGTTAGTCGGTCCTTTTGGTGGCCTACTTTGTCTCGTGACGTCAGGGAATTTGTGCAGTCCTGCGGGACTTGCTCTCGCTCCAAGCCTTGCTCTCGCTCTAGTGGTTTGTTGATGCCATTGCCTGTGCCCAAGAAACCATGGACCCATATCTCTATGGATTTTATTTCCGACCTCCCTGTTTCTCAGAGAATGACCGTTATCTGGGTGATTTCTGATAGGTTTTCCAAAATTATACATCTTGTGCCATTACCTAAGTTGCCTTCCTCCTCCGAATTGGTGCCTTTGTTCCTTCAGCACGTGGTTCGGTTACACGGCATTCCTGAGAACATTGTGTCTGACAGAGGAGTCCAGTTTGTTTCCAGATTTTGGAGGACTTTTTGTTCTAAACTTGGTGTTCAATTGTCTTTCTCCTCGGCTTTTCATCCTCAGACCAATGGACAAACTGAGAGAACAAACCAGACATTGGAGACTTATCTGAGATGCTTTGTGTCTGCTGATCAAGATGACTGGGTCTCTTTTTTGCCTTTGGCTGAGTTTGCTCTTAATAATAGGGCTAGCTCTGCCACTTTGATGTCTCCATTTTTCTGCAATTTTGGGTTTCACCCTCGATTTTCTTCGGGACAGACGGAGGCTTCTGTCTGTCCAGGTGTTGACTCTGTTGTGGAGCGTATGCAGCAGATTTGGGACCAAGTAGTGGAGAGGTTGTCCCTCTCTCAGGAGAGGGCCCAGCGGTTTGTCAACCGGCATAGGACTGATGGTCCTCGGTTTGAAGTGGGGGACTTGGTCTGGTTGTCCTCAAGAAATATCCCTATGAGAGTTGCATCTCCTAAGTTTAAGCCTAGGTTCATTGGACCTTATAAGATCATGGAGATTCTTAATCCTGTTTCCTTTCGTTTACTTCTTCCAGGGACATTTAAGATCCATAACGTGTTCCACAAGTCCTTATTGAAGAGGTTTGTCGAGCCAGTGGTTCCTATGGCTGCGCCTCCTGACCCTGTTTTGGTTGAGGGCAATCTGGAGTATGTGGTTGAGAAAATATTGGATTCTCATTTTTCTAGACGGAAACTCCAGTATTTGGTTAAGTGGAGAGGTTATGGTCAGGAGGACAATTCTTGGGTGTTTGCTTCGGACATCCATGCTAGGAGACTGATCCGTGTATATCACAGAGCTCATCCTGACCGACCTGGTTGCACAAATGAGGGTTCGGTGACCCCTCCTCAACCATTTGCATATTTCTCTGCATTTCTGTGAGGTTAGCCAGGTTTCCCCCCCAGGGGGCTTGGGCTCCTCTCAGTTCCTCTGGAGCCACTGTTTTTTTGATTTTTTCCAATGACTGGGACTCTCATGTGAAACATGTTCGGACTGTGTTTCAGATTTTGAGAGAGAATGCTCTGTATGTGAAGGGATCAAAGTGTCTTTTTGGCGTACAGAGGATCTCATTTCTGGGATTCATTTTGTCCCCATCTGTCATTGAAATGGACCCGGTCAAGGTTCAGGCCATCTGTGATTGGGTCCAACCTACTTCATTAAAGGCTCTTCAGAGATTCTTGGGTTTTGCCAATTTTTATCGTAAATTTATTGGTAATTTCTCTGTTATTGTTAAACCATTGACTGATTTGACCAAAAAGGGTTCTGATGTGGTGAATTGGCCTCCTGAGGCAGTCTCTGCGTTTCAGGAACTTAAGCAGAGATTCACTTCTGCTCCTGTTCTACAGCAGCCTGATGTTTCTCTGCCATTTCAGGTGGAGGTTGATGCCTCTGAAATTGGGGAAGGTGCCGTTTTGTCCCAAAGAGATCCTGAGACCTCTAAAAGTAACCCTTGTGCCTTTTTCTCTCGAAATTTTTCTCCAACTGAACGTAATTATGACGTGGGTAATCGGGAGTTATTGGCCATGAAGTGGGCTTTTGAAGAGTGGAGACATTGGCTGGAGGGAGCCAAACATCAGGTGGTGGTCCTCACGGACCATAAGAATCTGGTTTATCTGGAATCAGTCAAGCGACTTAATCCTAGACAGGCCAGGTGGGCCTTGTTTTTCACAAGTTTTAATTTTGTGGTTTCCTTCCTTCCTGGCACTAAGAATGTTAAGGCGGATGCCCTCTTGAGGAGTTTCCTTGAGGACTCTCCTGAGTTATCTGATCCTGCTGTTATTTTGAAAGAGGGTGTAGTTCTTTCCGCCATCTTGCCCAATTTGAGACTGGCTCTGGAAGGGTGTCAGGAGGATAAACCCGAGCGCTGCCCTATTGGGAAATTGTTTGTCCCAGACCGGTGGAAAAAGAGTGTGATGTCTGAGATTCATTGTTCCACGTTGGCCGGTCATCCCGGAATTTTTGGTACCAGAGACTTGGTTAGTCGGTCCTTTTGGTGGCCTACTTTGTCTCGTGACGTCAGGGAATTTGTGCAGTCCTGCGGGACTTGCTCTCGCTCCAAGCCTTGCTCTCGCTCTAGTGGTTTGTTGATGCCATTGCCTGTGCCCAAGAAACCATGGACCCATATCTCTATGGATTTTATTTCCGACCTCCCTGTTTCT
The DNA here is from genome assembly GCA_033576555.1 of Oophaga sylvatica. Taxonomy (NCBI): domain Eukaryota; kingdom Metazoa; phylum Chordata; class Amphibia; order Anura; family Dendrobatidae; genus Oophaga; species Oophaga sylvatica. Next base: position 328,475,126 of record JARQOD010000001.1, on the reverse strand, counting down.
CAGAGAATGACCGTTATCTGGGTGATTTCTGATAGGTTTTCCAAAATGATACATCTTGTGCCATTACCTAAGTTGCCTTCCTCCTCCGAATTGGTGCCTTTGTTCCTTCAGCACGTGGTTCGGTTACACGGCATTCCTGAGAACATTGTGTCTGACAGAGGAGTCCAGTTTGTTTCCAGATTTTGGAGGACCTTTTGTTCTAAACTTGGTGTTCAATTATCTTTCTCCTCGGCTTTTCATCCTCAGACCAATGGACAAACTGAGAGAACAAACCAGACATTGGAGACTTATCTGAGATGCTTTGTGTCTGCTGATCAAGATGACTGGGTCTCTTTTTTGCCTTTGGCTGAGTTTGCTCTTAATAATAGGGCTAGCTCTGCCACTTTGATGTCTCCATTTTTCTGCAATTTTGGGTTTCACCCTCGATTTTCTTCGGGACAGACGGAGGCTTCTGTCTGTCCAGGTGTTGACTCTGTTGTGGAGCGTATGCAGCAGATTTGGGACCAAGTAGTGGAGAGGTTGTCCCTCTCTCAGGAGAGGGCCCAGCGGTTTGCCAACCGGCATAGGACTGATGGTCCTCGGTTTGAAGTGGGGGACTTGGTCTGGTTGTCCTCAAGAAATATCCCTATGAGAGTTGCATCTCCTAAGTTTAAGCCTAGGTTCATTGGACCTTATAAGATCATGGAGATTCTTAATCCTGTTTCCTTTCATTTACTTCTTCCAGGGACATTTAAGATCCATAACGTGTTCCACAAGTCCTTATTGAAGAGGTTTGTCGAGCCAGTGGTTCCTATGGCTGCGCCTCCTGACCCTGTTTTGGTTGAGGGCAATCTGGAGTATGTGGTTGAGAAAATATTGGATTCTCGTTTTTCTAGACGGAAACTCCAGTATTTGGTTAAGTGGAGAGGTTATGGTCAGGAGGACAATTCTTGGGTGTTTGCTTCGGACATCCATGCTAGGAGACTGATCCGTGCATATCACAGAGCTCATCCTGACTGACCTGGTTGCACAAATGAAGGTTCGGTGACCCCTCCTCAACCATTTGCATATTTCTCTGCATTTTTGTGAGGTTAGCCAGGTTTCCCCCCCAGGGGGCTTGGGCTCCTCTCAGTTCCTCTGAAGCCACTGTTTTTTTGATTTTTTCCAATGACTGGGACTCTCATGTGAAACATGTTCGGACTGTGTTCCAGATTTTGAGAGAGAATGCTCTGTATGTGAAGGGATCAAAGTGTCTTTTTGGCGTACGGAGGATCTCATTTCTGGGATTCATTTTGTCCCCATCTGTTATTGAAATGGACCCGGTCAAGGTTCAGGCCATCTGTGATTGGGTCCAACCTACTTCATTAAAGGCTCTTCAGAGATTCTTGGGTTTTGCCAATTTTTATTGTAAATTTATTGGTAATTTCTCTGTTATTGTTAAACCATTGACTGATTTGACCAAAAAGGGTTCTGATGTGGTGAATTGGCCTCCTGAGGCAGTCTCTGCGTTTCAGGAACTTAAGCAGAGATTCACTTCTGCTCCTGTTCTACGGCAGCCTGATGTTTCTCTGCCATTTCAGGTGGAGGTTGATGCCTCTGAAATTGGGGAAGGTGCCGTTTTGTCCCAAAGAGATCCTGAGACCTCTAAAAGTAACCCTTGTGCCTTTTTCTCTCGAAATTTTTCTCCAACTGAACGTAATTATGACGTGGGTAATCGGGAGTTATTGGCCATGAAGTGGGCTTTTGAAGAGTGGAGACATTGGCTGGAGGGAGCCAAACATCAGGTGGTGGTCCTCACGGACCATAAGAATCTGGTTTATCTGGAATCAGTCAAGCGACTTAATCCTAGACAGGCCAGGTGGGCCTTGTTTTTCACAAGTTTTAATTTTGTGGTTTCCTTCCTTCCTGGCACTAAGAATGTTAAGGCGGATGCCCTCTTGAGGAGTTTCCTTGAGGACTCTCCTGAGTTATCTGATCCTGCTGTTATTTTGAAAGAGGGTGTAGTTCTTTCCGCCATCTTGCCCAATTTGAGACTGGCTCTGGAAGGGTGTCAGGAGGATAAACCCGAGCGCTGCCCTATTGGGAAATTGTTTGTCCCAGACCGGTGGAAAAAGAGTGTGATGTCTGAGATTCATTGTTCCACGTTGGCCGGTCATCCCGGAATTTTTGGTACCAGAGACTTGGTTAGTCGGTCCTTTTGGTGGCCTACTTTGTCTCGTGACGTCAGGGAATTTGTGCAGTCCTGCGGGACTTGCTCTCGCTCCAAGCCTTGCTCTCGCTCTAGTGGTTTGTTGATGCCATTGCCTGTGCCCAAGAAACCATGGACCCATATCTCTATGGATTTTATTTCCGACCTCCCTGTTTCTCAGAGAATGACCGTTATCTGGGTGATTTCTGATAGGTTTTCCAAAATTATACATCTTGTGCCATTACCTAAGTTGCCTTCCTCCTCCGAATTGGTGCCTTTGTTCCTTCAGCACGTGGTTCGGTTACACGGCATTCCTGAGAACATTGTGTCTGACAGAGGAGTCCAGTTTGTTTCCAGATTTTGGAGGACTTTTTGTTCTAAACTTGGTGTTCAATTGTCTTTCTCCTCGGCTTTTCATCCTCAGACCAATGGACAAACTGAGAGAACAAACCAGACATTGGAGACTTATCTGAGATGCTTTGTGTCTGCTGATCAAGATGACTGGGTCTCTTTTTTGCCTTTGGCTGAGTTTGCTCTTAATAATAGGGCTAGCTCTGCCACTTTGATGTCTCCATTTTTCTGCAATTTTGGGTTTCACCCTCGATTTTCTTCGGGACAGACGGAGGCTTCTGTCTGTCCAGGTGTTGACTCTGTTGTGGAGCGTATGCAGCAGATTTGGGACCAAGTAGTGGAGAGGTTGTCCCTCTCTCAGGAGAGGGCCCAGCGGTTTGTCAACCGGCATAGGACTGATGGTCCTCGGTTTGAAGTGGGGGACTTGGTCTGGTTGTCCTCAAGAAATATCCCTATGAGAGTTGCATCTCCTAAGTTTAAGCCTAGGTTCATTGGACCTTATAAGATCATGGAGATTCTTAATCCTGTTTCCTTTCGTTTACTTCTTCCAGGGACATTTAAGATCCATAACGTGTTCCACAAGTCCTTATTGAAGAGGTTTGTCGAGCCAGTGGTTCCTATGGCTGCGCCTCCTGACCCTGTTTTGGTTGAGGGCAATCTGGAGTATGTGGTTGAGAAAATATTGGATTCTCGTTTTTCTAGACGGAAACTCCAGTATTTGGTTAAGTGGAGAGGTTATGGTCAGGAGGACAATTCTTGGGTGTTTGCTTCGGACATCCATGCTAGGAGACTGATCCGTGTATATCACAGAGCTCATCCTGACCGACCTGGTTGCACAAATGAGGGTTCGGTGACCCCTCCTCAACCATTTGCATATTTCTCTGCATTTCTGTGAGGTTAGCCAGGTTCCCCCCCCAGGGGGCTTGGGCTCCTCTCAGTTCCTCTGGAGCCACTGTTTTTTTGATTTTTTCCAATGACTGGGACTCTCATGTGAAACATGTTCGGACTGTGTTCCAGATTTTGAGAGAGAATGCTCTGTATGTGAAGGGATCAAAGTGTCTTTTTGGCGTACAGAGGATCTCATTTCTGGGATTCATTTTGTCCCCATCTGTCATTGAAATGGACCCGGTCAAGGTTCAGGCCATCTGTGATTGGGTTCAACCTACTTCATTAAAGGCTCTTCAGAGATTCTTGGGTTTTGCCAATTTTTATCGTAAATTTATTGGTAATTTCTCTGTTATTGTTAAACCATTGACTGATTTGACCAAAAAGGGTTCTGATGTGGTGAATTGGCCTCCTGAGGCAGTCTCTGCGTTTCAGGAACTTAAGCAGAGATTCACTTCTGCTCCTGTTCTACGGCAGCCTGATGTTTCTCTGCCATTTCAGGTGGAGGTTGATGCCTCTGAAATTGGGGAAGGTGCCGTTTTGTCCCAAAGAGATCCTGAGACCTCTAAAAGTAACCCTTGTGCCTTTTTCTCTCTAAATTTTTCTCAACTGAACGTAATTATGACGTGGGTAATCGGGAGTTATTGGCCATGAAGTGGGCTTTTGAAGAGTGGAGACATTGGCTGGAGGGAGCCAAACATCAGGTGGTGGTCCTCACGGACCATAAGAATCTGGTTTATCTGGAATCAGTCAAGCGACTTAATCCTAGACAGGCCAGGTGGGCCTTGTTTTTCACAAGTTTTAATTTTGTGGTTTCCTTCCTTCCTGGCACTAAGAATGTTAAGGCGGATGCCCTCTTGAGGAGTTTCCTTGAGGACTCTCCTGAGTTATCTGATCCTGCTGTTATTTTGAAAGAGGGTGTAGTTCTTTCCGCCATCTTGCCCAATTTGAGACTGGCTCTGGAAGGGTGTCAGGAGGATAAACCCGAGCGCTGCCCTATTGGGAAATTGTTTGTCCCAGACCGGTGGAAAAAGAGTGTGATGTCTGAGATTCATTGTTCCACGTTGGCCGGTCATCCCGGAATTTTTGGTACCAGAGACTTGGTTAGTCGGTCCTTTTGGTGGCCTACTTTGTCTCGTGACGTCAGGGAATTTGTGCAGTCCTGCGGGACTTGCTCTCGCTCCAAGCCTTGCTCTCGCTCTAGTGGTTTGTTGATGCCATTGCCTGTGCCCAAGAAACCATGGACCCATATCTCTATGGATTTTATTTCCGACCTCCCTGTTTCTCAGAGAATGACCGTTATCTGGGTGATTTCTGATAGGTTTTCCAAAATGATACATCTTGTGCCATTACCTAAGTTGCCTTCCTCCTCCGAATTGGTGCCTTTGTTCCTTCAGCACGTGGTTCGGTTACACGGCATTCCTGAGAACATTGTGTCTGACAGAGGAGTCCAGTTTGTTTCCAGATTTTGGAGGACCTTTTGTTCTAAACTTGGTGTTCAATTATCTTTCTCCTCGGCTTTTCATCCTCAGACCAATGGACAAACTGAGAGAACAAACCAGACATTGGAGACTTATCTGAGATGCTTTGTGTCTGCTGATCAAGATGACTGGGTCTCTTTTTTGCCTTTGGCTGAGTTTGCTCTTAATAATAGGGCTAGCTCTGCCACTTTGATGTCTCCATTTTTCTGCAATTTTGGGTTTCACCCTCGATTTTCTTCGGGACAGACGGAGGCTTCTGTCTGTCCAGGTGTTGACTCTGTTGTGGAGCGTATGCAGCAGATTTGGGACCAAGTAGTGGAGAGGTTGTCCCTCTCTCAGAGAGGGCCCAGCGGTTTGCCAACCGGCATAGGACTGATGGTCCTCGGTTTGAAGTGGGGGACTTGGTCTGGTTGTCCTCAAGAAATATCCCTATGAGAGTTGCATCTCCTAAGTTTAAGCCTAGGTTCATTGGACCTTATAAGATCATGGAGATTCTTAATCCTGTTTCCTTTTTCGTTTACTTCTTCCAGGGACATTTAAGATCCATAACGTGTTCCACAAGTCCTTATTGAAGAGGTTTGTCGAGCCAGTGGTTCCTATGGCTGCGCCTCCTGACCCTGTTTTGGTTGAGGGCAATCTGGAGTATGTGGTTGAGAAAATATTGGATTCTCATTTTTCTAGACGGAAACTCCAGTATTTGGTTAAGTGGAGAGGTTATGGTCAGGAGGACAATTCTTGGGTGTTTGCTTCGGACATCCATGCTAGGAGACTGATCCGTGCATATCACAGAGCTCATCCTGACCGACCTGGTTGCACAAATGAGGGTTCGGTGACCCCTCCTCAACCATTTGCATATTTCTCTGCATTTCTGTGAGGTTAGCCAGGTTTCCCCCCCAGGGGGCTTGGGCTCCTCTCAGTTCCTCTGAAGCCACTGTTTTTTTGATTTTTTCCAATGACTGGGACTCTCATGTGAAACATGTTCGGACTGTGTTCCAGATTTTGAGAGAGAATGCTCTGTATGTGAAGGGATCAAAGTGTCTTTTTGGCATACAGAGGATCTCATTTCTGGGATTCATTTTGTCCCCATCTGTCATTGAAATGGACCCGGTCAAGGTTCAGGCCATCTGTGATTGGGTCCAACCTACTTCATTAAAGGCTCTTCAGAGATTCTTGGGTTTTGCCAATTTTTATCGTAAATTTATTGGTAATTTCTCTGTTATTGTTAAACCATTGACTGATTTCACCAAAAAGGGTTCTGATGTGGTGAATTGGCCTCCTGAGGCAGTCTCTGCGTTTCAGGAACTTAAGCAGAGATTCACTTCTGCTCCTGTTCTACGGCAGCCTGATGTTTCTCTGCCATTTCAGGTGGAGGTTGATGCCTCTGAAATTGGGGAAGGTGCCGTTTTGTCCCAAAGAGATCCTGAGACCTCTAAAAGTAACCCTTGTGCCTTTTTCTCTCGAAAATTTTCTCCAACTGAACGTAATTATGACGTGGGTAATCGGGAGTTATTGGCCATGAAGTGGGCTTTTGAAGAGTGGAGACATTGGCTGGAGGGAGCCAAACATCAGGTGGTGGTCCTCACGGACCATAAGAATCTGGTTTATCTGGAATCAGTCAAGCGACTTAATCCTAGACAGGCCAGGTGGGCCTTGTTTTTCACAAGTTTTAATTTTGTGGTTTCCTTCCTTCCTGGCACTAAGAATGTTAAGGCGGATGCCCTCTTGAGGAGTTTCCTTGAGGACTCTCCTGAGTTATCTGATCCTGCTGTTATTTTGAAAGAGGGTGTAGTTCTTTCCGCCATCTTGCCCAATTTGAGACTGGCTCTGGAAGGGTGTCAGGAGGATAAACCCGAGCGCTGCCCTATTGGGAAATTGTTTGTCCCAGACCGGTGGAAAAAGAGTGTGATGTCTGAGATTCATTGTTCCACGTTGGCCGGTCATCCCGGAATTTTTGGTACCAGAGACTTGGTTAGTCGGTCCTTTTGGTGGCCTACTTTGTCTCGTGACGTCAGGGAATTTGTGCAGTCCTGCGGGACTTGCTCTCGCTCCAAGCCTTGCTCTCGCTCTAGTGGTTTGTTGATGCCATTGCCTGTGCCCAAGAAACCATGGACCCATATCTCTATGGATTTTATTTCCGACCTCCCTGTTTCTCAGAGAATGACCGTTATCTGGGTGATTTCTGATAGGTTTTCCAAAATGATACATCTTGTGCCATTACCTAAGTTGCCTTCCTCCTCCGAATTGGTGCCTTTGTTCCTTCAGCACGTGGTTCGGTTACACGGCATTCCTGAGAACATTGTGTCTGACAGAGGAGTCCAGTTTGTTTCCAGATTTTGGAGGACTTTTTGTTCTAAACTTGGTGTTCAATTGTCTTTCTCCTCGGCTTTTCATCCTCAGACCAATGGACAAACTGAGAGAACAAACCAGACATTGGAGACTTATCTGAGATGCTTTGTGTCTGCTGATCAAGATGACTGGGTCTCTTTTTTGCCTTTGGCTGAGTTTGCTCTTAATAATAGGGCTAGCTCTGCCACTTTGATGTCTCCATTTTTCTGCAATTTTGGGTTTCACCCTCGATTTTCTTCGGGACAGACGGAGGCTTCTGTCTGTCCAGGTGTTGACTCTGTTGTGGAGCGTATGCAGCAGATTTGGGACCAAGTAGTGGAGAGGTTGTCCCTCTCTCAGGAGAGGGCCCAGCGGTTTGCCAACCGGCATAGGACTGATGGTCCTCGGTTTGAAGTGGGGGACTTGGTCTGGTTGTCCTCAAGAAATATCCCTATGAGAGTTGCATCTCCTAAGTTTAAGCCTAGGTTCATTGGACCTTATAAGATCATGGAGATTCTTAATCCTGTTTCCTTTCGTTTACTTCTTCCAGGGACATTTAAGATCCATAACGTGTTCCACAAGTCCTTATTGAAGAGGTTTGTCGAGCCAGTGGTTCCTATGGCTGCGCCTCCTGACCCTGTTTTGGTTGAGGGCAATCTGGAGTATGTGGTTGAGAAAATATTGGATTCTCGTTTTTCTAGACGGAAACTCCAGTATTTGGTTAAGTGGAGAGGTTATGGTCAGGAGGACAATTCTTGGGTGTTTGCTTCGGACATCCATGCTAGGAGACTGATCCGTGTATATCACAGAGCTCATCCTGACCGACCTGGTTGCACAAATGAGGGTTCGGTGACCCCTCCTCAACCATTTGCATATTTCTCTGCATTTCTGTGAGGTTAGCCAGGTTTCCCCCCCCAGGGGGCTTGGGCTCCTCTCAGTTCCTCTGGAGCCACTGTTGTTTGTTCATTTGCCTTTTCCAGTTTTTTCAGTGGCTGCGGCTTAGTTTTGTTACACCAGAGAACTAATTTAGGTGGTAGAGGTCGTGTGATCTCAGGTGTTTTTGCAATTAGTAGCGTTGGTATTTTTTAGGGTTTTTTTGGATTGCAGTAAGTATCCTTCCTATCCTTTTCTGTCTAGGCAGATTGGGCCCCAGCGTTTGCTCATACTATTTTCTGTCTGTGTCTGTATTTCCTCTTGTCTAACCGCCATTACATGTTTGGGGGCTTCCTATGTTCTTTGGGGATCTGCTCCAGGGCAGATAGCTTTCCTCTTTCTATCTTTAGGTGTAGTTAACCTCTCAGGCTGTGACGAGGCGTCTAGGACCAACGTAGGAACGCTCCACGGCTGCCTTTAGTTGTGGTGCTGCAATCCAGTAGATTCCAACCTCTCTGGTGTATTGCCGTTTTTGCCTGCTCTCCTCAGCTACCAAATCATAACAATGGTCAAAAACTGTGTGATTATTTCATTAAAATGATTTTTAATTAAAGTGTGTGTGTTTTATTTTTATTTCATAAAATAGGATTAATAATTGAGAGTTGTCTAATTGACAACTCTCAATTATTAACCTGGCTTAAAGTCACCTTCCAATAGCAAGGTGGCTTTAACCCATTATTAACCCATTCGCCACCGCTACAGGGCAATGGGAATAGACGGGCTAAGTGCCAGAAAGGGCGCATCTAATTATAGATTTGCCTTTTCTGGGGTGGCTAGGGGCAGATGTTAGTAGACAGGGGGGGCACTAAATAAATGCACCCTCCCTAGGCTAATATTATCTGCTCCTACTCGCTGGCTTTGTCTGGTTGAGAAAATAGCGCGGAAGCCCACGCATTTTTTTCAACGAACTTACACCTTTAATTAACCCCTACATGTATGAAATTTTGCACACATACACTCATGTAATTGTTAGTGAAAACCATATATCAAACGACGTGAAATGACATGGTTAACTGTATGTAAACCATGTGTCATTTCATGTCGGGTGGTTCTGTAATTTCACAAAAGCCTGCAATTGAATTAGCGGCTATTATACTATGTAGAAATGTATGAACTATAAATATATATATATATGACACAATGACATATATGAAATCTATGTGTATATATCTAGTGTTTACAAGGAAAGAAAGGGTTTATTTTAATTCCGATATTTCTGTCCCATTGACTTGCATTGGTTTCCGGTATCGGAATCGGCGATATCCGATACTTTTTGGGTATCGGTCCGATCCAATCCGATCCGATATTTCTTGATATCAGAAAGTATCGCTCAACACTAGTGATAAGTTTATATTGAACTCTGGAGGGGATGGTTAACCAGGGCAATGATTGGCACAGGGTAGAGGCATCGGTGTAACGGTTGGTGAGGAATATGATCCTGGCTGCAGCATTCAAGGCAGATTGGAGAGAGGAGAGTTTAGTAAGAGGGAGACTTATTAGTAGAGAGTTACAGTAGTCCAGACGAAAATGAACAAAAGCTACAGTAAGAGTTTTTGCAGAGTCAAAAGTAAGAAAAGGTCAAATTCTATAAATGTTTTTGAGGTGTAGATGACAAAAGCGAGCCAGTGATCAGATGTGGGTGGTGAATGAAAGACCTGAATCAAGTATGACCCCATGGCAGTGGGCATGTTGCTGGGGAATAATGGTAGAACCACGCACAGAAATGGCAATGTTGGGCATAGGTAGGTTAGTAGAGGGAGGAAACACAGGGAGTTCAGTTTTTGACAGGTTCAGTTTCAGATAGAGGGAGGACATAATGTTGGAGACAGTGGCAAGACAATCACTGGTGTTTTGTAATAATGAAGGTGTAAGGTGGCTATAGCTAGATTATTATATATTGCGCAAAAACTGATCGCAAGATACTGGATAAATGAAGACCCGCCGACATTGAGGGAATTTTTCAGACAGTCTGACTATATTGTGAATATGGAAAAAGACATTTACGCTAAGACAAAAAGCATAAGAACATTTGATACACCGTGGACACCCTGGGTGGAGAGAAGATGATCCTGAACTTATGTTACACCATGCATTATTTGCTGCTCTTGTATGCAATGGGGGGGAGGGGAGGGAAGGGGAGGGAAGGAATTTCTGAAACTAATGACCATTGTTAATTGTTTTCATTGCGATTTTTGTTCTATTGTTTTGTACCTTGAATTTGGTTAAATAAAAATGTATCTGATTTAAAAAAAAAAAAAATAATGAAGGTGTGATGGCAGGAGTAGAGGTGTATAATTGGGTGCTATCAGCATGGAGATGGTACTAGAAACCAAATCTACTGATTGCTTGTCCTATAGGGGCAGTATACAAGGAGAAGAGGAGGGGGCCTAGGACTGATCCTTGAGAAACCCCAACAGTAAGTGGAAAAGCAGAGGAGGGGGAGGAGCCAGCAAAAGATACAGTGAAGGACCAGTCAGAGAGGTAGGAGGAGAACCAGGAGAGAACAGTGTCCTTGAGGCCGATAGAAAGGAGCATAGTAAGGAGGAGCTGATGATCCACAGTGTCGAATGCTGCAGAGAGATCCAGAAGAATCAGCAAAGAGTACTGACCATTAGATTTAGCTGTTAGTAGATCATTAGAGACTTTAGTGAGGGTAGTTTCAGTAGAGTGTAAAGAGCAGAAACCGGATTGTAGAGGGTCAAGAAGAGAGTGATCTGAAAGACAGTAGCAAGGATTGGATCAAGTGTTCAAGGAGTTTAGAGATTTAGGGAAGATGAGAGACAGGTCTATAGTTAGCAGCATAGTTTCGGTCAAAGGATTTTTTTAAAGAAATGAATGTATGCTGGTGTGTTTAAATGAGGAGTAAAAGATACCGGAAGAGAGAGAGAGGTTGAATATTTATGTTAGGTGAGTGGTGACAGCTGGAGAAATGGACTGAAGGAGATGTGAGGGAATAGGTTTACTGGTGCAAGTAGTAGGGCGAGAAGATGCAAGGAGCCTGATCACTTCTTCTTCCGTGACTGGTTCAAAGACAATGAGTGAGCTAGATGCAGTGGAGGAGGGAAAACAGTGCATGGTATGAGGGGATTTGGAGAAAATTTCCTGTTGGATATGGTCAATTTTTTCTTTGAAATAATTGGCAGATCATCAGCGCTGAGATCCGTGGTTTGAGCTTGCACTCTTGGATTGAGGAGGGAATGAAAAGTGTCAAATAGATGTTTAGGATTGTTGGATAGTGAGGTGATGAGGGTGTTGAAGTATGTTTGTTTGGAGAGGTGAAGGGCAGAGTTGTATGTTTTAAGTATAAACTTATAATTGATGAAATCTTCAGCCAGCCATAAATTAAGCAGGCTCTCATTGCTATAGAAATACCAAACATGTGGACGCTAAATGTGGTTTAGGCACACTGAGGCTCAGAAGGGAGAGGAGCATTTGGATATAAGAGCACAGAAATCCCCCTCCAAATGACCCCATTTTGGAAATTATACCCCTTTAGGAATTATTCTACCGGTGAAGTGATGATTTAGGCTCCATGTAAGTTTTCCAAAATCAAGCAGCAGTGGAAGTTGCTGAGTGAAAATTGCAAACTGCTATTGTAGTGCCGAGTACATTTTAGTCACCATTACGTTGTAGTGCCCAGAATTTGGTAGTGCCTAGCTCAAACTTCTGAAGACATATAAATGCCAAACATGCGTCCGCTAAATGTAGTTTAGGCACACTGTGGGGCTCAGAAGCAAGAGGGACATTCGGATTTGGGAGCTCAGAATTCTCTAGATTTCTTTTGTGTGGTGAGGGGCCATAGTGCTTTTTGAGAGACTTTGTGCTACCAGTAACGTGGAAGCCCTCTATATTTCTATTGACAGATAATGGATTGGAGTGGGGATTTGCTTTTTTTGTCATTTTCCCTGCGCTCTACGCTGATCACTTGCATCAGGGTTTCCATCTAAATCTGCGAATGACATGATTTAGATAAAATCTCTGATATATCTATTCACTATATTGAGGCAGCAGCGTTACTCTGGGCTCCATCTGGCCTCCGTTCAGCAGTGTCCTTCTTTTCAGATGTGCACTAAACAGTGGTTGACAGCGCTTTTACCATGCTTAAAAGCACGGACACCACCAGATCATAGGCCATTCAGCGTCCACAGTGTCTCATTTGACCTTGGGTTGCCATGACAACGATCGGGGCCTCGCAATAATGTAGAGAGAGGCCGAGCGGACAGTAGAGAGCCCCCTCTCTCTTCTAGCCTTCTAAATGCTGCAATCACTATAGAGGGTTAAACAACCGGGGGCGGTGGTGCAGATACCGCCCCTGGCTGTGACAGGTTGGGCTTGGCTATCACTTAAGCCGAGCTCCCGGTGGTGATTGGGTGAGCAGCACTCCTGTGCCCACCCGGTAGCCAGGATGTATCGGTAGGTCCATTTGTGGGACCACACTGCAAAATAGGATATGCTGATTCGTCCAATGTCGGGAAGGGGTTAATAAAGCTGTGACCGACCCCCATCCAACAAATATTATTGTGCCTATATATAATTTATAAGTCAATAAGGTGTCTTATGGTGGTATTGGGCGGTAGTTCAGCCCTCCCAGCAGTATTTGATTTCTTGTGAGAAGTACACTTACTGGTTCAGACACGGTGTGTATGAATTTTTATCCTCTTCTATTATGGACACTATTAAAGTAATTAGTTTTGACCAAAAATCTAGATTCTTGATACTTGGGCCCTGCTCCTCAGGTGGTACCTCCCCCTTCTTAGCCTGTGATGGATAAAAAAGGATGAAAATAGTTATATGTGAAAATGTTATTCACTTTTTTCAAAATGTGTTTAGAGATACACCTCCAAATGGTAAGGTTGCATTCACACATCCGTGTCTATTTCTACATCTGGGTAAAACAGATTATGTGCTATCCGTTTTGTCTCCATTTTGCACCCGTGTTGCATCTGTTTATTTCTCATCCCCTTTTTGCACTGAAGCAGGTAGACTGTCTGAACATTTTATTTTTTTTGACAATAAATCAATTAAAACAGATGAAACTGAAATGGAACAATAAAGTACAAACTACAGTGTATATCGGCTGTGTTTCATCCATTTTACAAAGATCCCTGTAGACTTTAATGACTGAGTCTGATCTGCAAAATGTATGAGAGGGGAGTTTGTGACCCCAATAGATCGGAGACTCGGACACGTTTTTAAAATTGATGTGTGTATGGACCAATGTAACTGTATGGGTAATTTTGCTGTCCCAGAAAAAAATGGACAGCATACGGATGTGTACAACGGATGTGTGAATGTAGTCTAACACTCAGGGCCCAGTTCATTAAGACTGGCATTTTGTTCTTGAGTGAAATACATTTCTGCTACTGGAGTACATTTCTGGCCTAAGATACACCACTATGAAGAATTTGTTGGGCGGTCCTTGCCATGTCCTGTTCCACCCATACTTTGGTGAATCAAGCCAGGACTGGTGTGAAAACTTTTAGTTCCACTAAAAATCTGAGGAATGATACAAAGCAGAAAAGATGCTCCAGATTTTTTATACTAAAGGGAATACAAACAGGGAATACAAACATTTTATAAGACAGGCTGGTCAGGAAAGATGACAATCTTTATATTCTGATTAGACACCCCCTTCCACTCCAGTTTGGCTTCAGCTACCACTGGAAAGCATTTGATTTTGATGGGGAAAGGCCACAGCCACCTCTGCATTGCAGTCTATTGGAAAGACTACTTCTGCGAACAGGTGAACAGAGGGTGGCAGGACCCCATTTTTCTAATAATGAAAACCCTAAAAGTGAGATCCACTCCTATCAAACATGTGGGGTTTATCATATACATTACATTAGTAACCCTACTATACAAATTACCGGGTCACTTTGATATTCACGACTGTACAGTTCATGACAGTTGTTGAAGATGTATTCATAAGTGGAATTGAGACAGGCCTTCACACAATCTTTAACAACTTGGCTTGCCCTAGGTGGACTCTGAAGCTCTTGCACCTGAAAAAAATTATAAGAAAAATCTTTTTAAATAGTTAATGAATTCATAAGTATCAAAGGTAAGACAAAGTAATACCGTTCACATCTCTAATGTGAGCACCATTTTTCTGGTATCTTCTTCCACTTTCATGCTTAATACATTCTTAATGCCTTACATTGGCATTTTCTTTATATATGTGTCATGGGGTTACCGCAACATAGAGGAGCCAGAAGACCACAGCGTCTGATTGCTCCTACTCCTGCGCTGAAAAGAAGCACTTCACCTTTTTTAAATGGTGTTAATTTCTTTTTGTAGAAGAATTAATTGGCCATGTTGGGAGCTCTGGGAGTCTGACCTCTCAGCTAAGCTTGGTTAGCCATCCTATCCCTTTTATAATCTGGGTCCTGATTGAAACACATCGTCAGAGCTTGCTTGTGCTGCATGGCTTGGAGAAGAGGTGTTTTTGTGGTTATATGAGAAGGAGTTTGGAGGAGTTATCTGTGACTGTTGCGTGGGTTTGTAAGTGTGATAATTCCCTTCACTCCTCTTACTTTGGTTTTTCCCCGTCCTCCACTCACCGATACATTCCTCTGTTATATGTGAGCGTATGCCTGGTATTTTCAGTTACCCTTGTTCATGATGCCTTGTTCGTCAGGTTGGTGTACTGCGGGGCATGGCAGCTTCCCTCTTCCCTGAGTTGGGAAGAGAACAGACGGAGGGCTGACTCAGGAGATAAGGCAAGGGTGGAGGCCCATGCATCTTCTCCTTCATAAGTATCCTGGGGAATAGGGCGAGCTAGGGTGCGCCCTAGTGTTAGAGACAGAGAAATAACAGGGCCCCATTGGAAAACTCAATATTTGTATTTAATTAACAAATGCATTTCTCAAATAGGAAACTATAGAATTTTCTACAGTAGACTGATTTCTCTGTAGTCTTGAGCTGGCCATACACATTAGATGGCTGTCGGTAGAACAATGCTCCAGCCGATCATTTTGCCAACAGCCATATTAGCTAACTCTTCCATAAATTGGGGATCTTATTTGTCTGACAGCCCCTGTGGTCTCTATGAGAAAGCCGGTGGCTGACACATTGACTAGCAGCTTATCTCCAAGAGAACAATGCGATTGGCAGTCCAAAATTGTACATTCGGGATCATCATCTCGTCCTACACTTCAGACTAAGTATCGGTGGGTTACACTAGTCTAATGTGTATAACTGGTAACACCCACTTTTATTTAACCTCTTCCCGACATTCGCAATATATGTACGGCGTTGCGGAAGCTACTTTCCTGCAAACCACCATAAATATACTACCTGACTATCGCGCATGCTAATGCTGAGAGCTGGCGTGATCAAAAGCGGGTATTAGCTCTATATGAGAACTGACACCCTGCAGCAATGCCCATGATTGTTTAACCCTCTGATGCCACTGTTAATAGTGACAGCGACATCGATGACATCGAGAGTGAGGGAGCTCTGTAGCTTCTTTACTGCCAAGAGATCAGGTTTTGCAGCAGAAAAAAAACGTTGAAAAAATGCGTGAACTTACCTACTTACTTAGTGAACTTAGTGTCACACTAGTTCACTAGTGTGAACTTACTGTGTGACAGTAGCCAAACATAAAAAAATTATATAAATCTGGTAACGCAGTGATCGTAGCGACCCGAAGAATAAAGTTGCCTAATCACTTATACCGCACGAGGAACAGCGTACAAAATAAATAAAACCAGTTCTTCACCAGCTGTTGATTATTTCATTCTGCCTCTCAAAGTCTGCAGTAAGGCTTGGCGCACAATTATCCTGCGCTCTGTGCTGAGCGCTTACACCAGGGTTTCCATGTAAATATCTGAAATAAGTTATTGAAGGAACCCCTTGTGGAAGATTCCCTATAATGAGGCAGATGGAGGCACTGTGGACACTGTCCAGCCTATGATCCGTGTTTTTAAGCATGCATAAAAGCGCAGTCGACCACAGTTGTGCACATCTGATAAGGACACCGCTGAACAGAGGCCAGATGGAGTCCAGAGTAACACTGCTGTCTCATTATAGTGAATGGATTCCTCAGGGGTTTTACCTAAATCACATCATTTGGAGATTTTTATGGAAACCAGATGTACATGTGCTTTTCACAAACTTAGAATATCACCAAAATGCTAATTTATTTCAGTTCTTCAATGCAAAAAGTGAAACTCATATATTATATAGAGTCATCAGGGCCGGCTCCAGGTTTTTATGGGCCCCGGGCGAAAGAGCCTCAGTGGGCCCCTTTAACACAGACCACGATTCATGATGCACAGATACTGCAGAGAAATATGGGTACAGTACAGTGCCAAACACTTCACTTCTTCCATTACATGACTGATGCCTATTGTAAATTGTACAATAGCTCAAAAACCGCCAAATCCTCACAGCGCACAGAACAGACTGGACAGTACAGTCCTCCATACAATATTATGGGCACCACAGTCTCCCCCTCATCACCCATATAATACCCCATGCAGGATGTCAGCCCCCATATAATGCTCCATACAGAATACTGGACCCAAAATAATGCTCCATACAGAATACTGGACCCAATATAATGCTCCATACAGGATACTGGTCCCCATATAATGCTCCATACAGGATACTGGTCCCCATATAATGCTCCATACAAAATATGGAGCTCTCCTCTGCGCTGTACTGCGTTCTGCACTGTTACGGCTCAGGAAAGGGCGCTGTGGAAAGACTCCCCATTATCATCATGATTTCCTCCTCATCATCATCATTGTCTCCTTATCATCATCATTGTCTCCCCATCATCATCATGGCCTCCCCATTATCATCAATGCCTGCCCATCATCATCATCTCCTCCCCATCATCATCAATGCCTGCCCATAATCATCATCTCCTCCCCATCATCAATGCCTGCCCATTATCATCATGGCCTCCCCATCATCATCATGGCCTCCCCATTATCATCAATGCCTGCCCATCATCATCTTCTCCCCATCATCAATGCCTGCCCATTATCATCATCTTCTCCCCATCATCATCAATGCCTCCCCATTATCAGCAATGCCTGCCCATCATCACACACAGACAGCACACAAGCACTCTCTCACATACATACACACACACATACACACACACACACACACACACAAAGCACCGCACTACATACACACAGACACACACACAGAGACACACACACACACGTCTCACCCGTCCAGCGTCCGCGCTCTCTGCCACAGCGGGCCGCTGAATGATGACGTCATTCAGCGGCGCTGCTGTGAGAGGAAGCGCCGGCGCCCCCTGGAGCCCGGAGCTGCGGAGGCACGGGAGAGGCAAGTATTGTGCCAGCTGATGCCGGGGCCCTGAGCAAGCGGGGGGGAGGCCCAGTGGCGGCGCTGACACCGCTCTCCTCCGCTAACGGGCGCGGGGGTGCCAGACGGCGAGTGGGCCCCCCCCGCCTGCTCAGGGCCCCGGCACTTGCCCGGGTGTGCCGGGTGCTGACGCCGGCCCTGAGAGTCATTACAGAGTGATCTATTTCAAGTGTTTATTTCTGTTAATGTTGATGATTATGGCTTACAGCCAATGAAAACCCAAAAGTCATTATCTCACTAAATTAGAATAATTAACAAAAAACATCTGCAAAGGCTTTGTAAGGTTCCTTAAGGTACTGCCACACTTAGCGATCTCGTTAGCGATCACGATAACGACGCAAGCTAACGAGATTGTTGGTGTGATCGCTTTTAGGTCGCTAGTAGCTGCCAAACAGGAGATCTCATAAACGATCAGCGGTCAGCGATCTCTTTAACGACTTTGGCGGTCGTTAGGATCTGTCATTAGCATGTACTGAGCGCTTCTAAGGCTGTGGTTCCACGGTCCAGAACCACAGCGCTTTGGACGGAGCGGAAATTCCGCTCCGTCTAAGCCCCGCCCCCTTTATGACGCGCGATCTTTCCGGAGGTGTTCAGGACACCTCCGGAACACCTCCGGAAAGAGCGCAGGGCTACATAGCCCTGTGTTAATTCTGTTGCGGCGACGCACCGTCGCCGCAATACGCGAGGACATGCTGCGGTCTAAAAAGACGCGCCGCATGTCCGTTTACGCAGGTTTGCCACCTGCGTATTGTTACGCATAGTGGAGACGGGATTTCTTGAAATCCCCTCCACTATGCTGTAACATCTGGACGCTGCATGTTTGGCGCTGCGCCAGCGCACAGCGCCAAACACGCAGCGTATCCTGACCGTGGAAACTCACCCTAAATCATAGGAATTTCCAGCATCGCTCCTGCTCTCTGTGTCCTGCTAGCCTGCTTTGCAACTTCTGCGATCCTCTCTGTGACGCAAAAGAGAACCTACAGATATTGCGATCCACTCCGTGACGCTAAAAACCCTAGTCCCGCCTGCGCCGCTGTCATATGCGTCACAAACGAGGTCGCTCGTCGATCGCAAAAGGTGCCAAACACAGCGATATAGGCTCACCAGCGGGACGCCAACGATCAAAAAATGGTCCAGAACGCTAGTGAACGATCAGCGACATCACAGCAGGGGCCACTTCGTTGCTGCATGCCACACACAACGAGGTCGCTAACGAGATCACTAAACAGTGACGTTTTAGCGATCTCGTTAGCGATCTCGTTTAGTGTGGCATACCCTTTAGTCTGTTTTACTAGGCTCCACAAGCATGGGGAAGACTGCTGACTTGACGGATGTCCAGAAGGCAGTCATTGACACACTCCACAAGGAAAGTGAATTTTGCATTTCATTTGGAAATCAAGGTCCCAGAGTCTGGAGGAAGAGTGGAAAAGCACACAATCCAAGCTGCTTGGAAGTCAGTCCAGCCGTCATCCAGGAAATTTCAGAGCACTTCCTTCTGCCGAAAAGCTTTTTGGAGATGGAAATGTCATTCTCCAGCAGGATTTGGCACCTGTCCACACTGCCAAAAGTATCAATACCTGGTTTAAAAACAACAGTATCACTGTGCTTGATTGGCCAGCAAACTCGTCTGACCTTAACCCCATAGAGAATCTATGGGGTATTGTCAAGAGGAACAAGAGAGACACCAGATCCAACAATGCAGACAAGCTGAAGGCTGCTATCAAAGCAACCTAGGCTTCCATAACACCTCAGCAGGGCCAAAGGCTGATCGCCTCTATGCCACGCCACATTGATGCAGTTTTGATGCAAAAGAGCCTCAATCAAGTTTTGAGTGCATTTACTGAACATAAATTTCAGTAGGCCAACATTTCGGATTTTAAAATCATTTTTCAAGCTCGTGTTATAAAGTATTCTAATTTACTGAGATAATGACTTTTGGGTTTTCATTGGCTGTAAGCCATAATCATCAACATTAACAGAAATAGACACTTGAAATAGATCACTCTGTTTGTAATGACTCTATATGATATATGAGCTTCATTTTTTGTATTGAAGAACTAAAATAAATTAACTTTTTGATGATATTCTAATTTTGTGAGAAGCACCTGTAAGTTCTCAGCATAGAGCGCAGGAAAAATGTGACCCAAAATGTTATGTAAAATCTCAATCGACAAAAAAAACAAGTTCACTCTCAGATCGTTTATCAGTCAGTAGAAATATAAAGGGCTTCCACATTAATGATAGCACAAAGTCTCTCAAAAAAGCGCTTTGGCCCCTCGCCCCACAAAAGAAATCTAGCGAATTCTGAGCTCCCAAATCCGAATGTCCCCTTTGTTTCTGAGCCCCACAGTGTGCCTAAACTACATTTAGCGGACACATGTTTGGCATTTCTGTGTCTCCAGAAGTTTGAGCAAGGCACAACCACATTCTGGGCACTACAACGTAATGGTGACTAAAATGTACTACAATGGCAGTTTGCAATTCTCACTCAGCAACTTTCACTGCTGCTTGATTCTGGAAAACACACATGGAGTCTAAATCATCAGTACACCGGTAGATAAATTCCTAAAAGGGTATAATTTCCAAAATGGCGTCATTTGCGCGGGGGGGGGGTATTCTGCTCGTCTACCACTTAGGAGCTCTGTACATAGAGTCCATAAACTATTCTAGGAAAATCAGTGCTCCAAGAGGCAAATAGCATTCTGTCCGACCGTCCCTCCCTAGCCACATATAAGGTACTAGCTATGAACCCGTTCTACGCCCGGGTGGCAAGCATTTTTATTGGCATATGGTCTCCCATCCTGGTATGTGCTGCCCCCCTCCTATCCTGATATGCATGGCACCCCTCATCCCTATCCTGGTATGCATGGTACCCCTCATCCCTATCCTGGTATGTATGGTCCCCTCACCCCCACCCAAATCTGGTATGCATGGCACCCCATTCCTCATCCTGGTATGCATGGTCCCCTCATCCCCCAATCCTGGTATGCATGGTACCCCCCTCATCCCTATCCTGGTATTCATGGTTCCCTCACCCCCAAATCCTGGTATGCATGGTCCCCTCACCCCCCAATCCCGGTATGCATGGTCCCCTCACCCCCCAATCTTGGTATGCATGGTCCCCTGCCACCCAATCCTGGAATGCATGGTCCCCTCACCCCCCAATTCTGGTATGAATGGTCCCCTCACCCCCAATTCTGGTATGCATGGTCCCCCCTCATCCCTATCGTAGGATGTATGGTACTCTTCACCCCCAATCATGGTATGCATGGTCCCTCATCCCCAATCCTGGTATACATGGCACCCCTTACCTCCCAATTCTGGTAGGCATGGTCCCCTCACCCCCAATCCTGGTATGCATGGTCTCATCACCCCCAATCCTTGTATGCATGGTCCCCTCACCACCCAATCTTGGAATGCATGGTCCTCTCACTCCCCAATCCTGATGTGCATGGTCCCCTCACCCCCCAATCCTGGTATGCATGGCCCCATCACCCCCCAATCCTGGTATGCATGGTCCTCTCACCCCTCATCCTGGTATGCATGGTCCCCTCGCCCCCTTCCTGATATGCATGGTCCCCTCACCCCCAATCCTGATATGCATGGTCCCCTCACCTCCCTATCCTGGTATGCATGGTTCTCTCACCCCCCCTATCTTGGAATGCATGGTCCCCCCCAAATCCTGGAATGCATGGTCCCCTCACCCCCCAATCCTGGTATGCATGGTCCCCTCACCCCCCAATCCTGGTATGCATTGTCCCCTCACCCCCCAATCCTGGTATGCATGGTCCCCTCATCCCCCAATCTTGGAATGCATGGTCCCCTCACCCTCCAATCCTAGAATGCATGGTCCCCTCACCCCCCAATCCTGGTATGCATGGTCCCCTCACCCCCCAATCCTGGTATGCATGGTCCCCCCTCATCCTTATCGTAGGAAGTATGGTTACCCCTCAGCCCCCAATCCTGATATGTATGGTCCCCTCACCCTCCAATCCTGATTATGCATGGTCCCCTCACCCCCAATCCTGTTATGCATGGTCCCCTCACCCCCAATCTTGATATGCATGGTCCCCTCACTCCCCAATCCTGATGTGCATGGTCCCCTCACCCCCCAATCCTGATGTGCATGGTCCCCTCATCCCCCAATCCTGATGTGCATGGTCCCCTCACCCCCCTATCCTGATGTGCATGGTCCCCTCACCCCCCAGTCCTGATGTGCATGGTCCCCTCACCCCCAATCCTGATGTGCATGGTCCCCTCACCCCCAATCCTGGTATGCATGGTCCCATCACCCCCAATCCTGGTATGCATGGTCCCCTCACCCCCCAATCTTGGAATGCATGGTCCTCTCACCCCTCAATCCTGATGTGCATGGTCCCCTCACCCCCCAATCCTGGTATGCATGGTCCCATCACCCCCCAATCCTGGTATGCATGGTCCCCTCACCCCCCAATCTTGGAATGCATGGTCCTCTCACCCCCCAATCCTGATGTGCATGGTCCCCTCACCCCTCCAATCCTGATGTGCATGGTCCCCTCACCCCCCCAATCCTGATGTGCATGGTCCCTCACCCCCCAATCCTGGTATGCATGGTCCCATCACCCCCAATCCTGGTATGCATGGTCCCCTCACCCCAATCTTGGAATGCATGGTCCTCTCACCCCCAAATCCTGATGTGCATGGTCCCCTCACCCCCCAATCCTGATGTGCATGGTCCTCTCACCCCCCAATTCTGATGTGCATGGTCCCCTCACCCCCCAATCCTGATGTGCATGGTCCCCTCACCCCCAATCCTATATGCATGGTCCCCTCACCCCCAATCCTGATGTGCATGGTCCACTCACCCCCAATCCTGATGTGCATGGTCCCCTAACCCCCCAATCCTGATGTGCATGGTCCCTCACCCCCCAATCCTGATGTGCATGGTTCCCTCACCCCCTATCCTGATATGCATGGTCCCCTCACCGCTATTACACACATACCCCCCAAAAACAAACATTTATACTCACATTTCTACCCTGTGCTCCAGCGCTGTTCTGTTCTGCTGGACGCCAGGGGAGGAGAGCGGCGCCAGAGTACGCGCATGCCCATACCGTGCGGTCCGGCGCCATATTGCTGAAGACACACTGTAAATGTGTCTTCAGCAAAATGGCGCCGGATAGCGCTATGCGCATGCGCGATTCCGACGCGCACTCCTGGTCTCCTGCCCCGGGAGAAGAGAAGCGCCGCGGCAACGCTCCTCCCAGTCAGGTAAGTATGTGAGTATGGCGCCGAAGTATGCATACCGCGATCTTCGGCGCCATACAGAGTACTCACCGCTGGATGCCTCACTCTGTCTGGAGCCAGACTGCGCAGGCGTGTCGTGCTTGCGCAGTCTATAAAGGCTTCGGACAGAGGGACGCTTACAGCGTTATATTATAGATATCTACAAGAAATTGTGGGCCAAATTTTGGGAACATTTTTACCCATTTCGCAGTATAAAAATGTAAAATCTGGGGCTGAAACAAAATTTTGTTGGTAAAAATGTAATTATCTTTTCTTCACTGCCCAATGGTATAAAATTCTGTGACTTAACTGTGGTGTCAATATGATCACTGCATCCCTAGATGAATTAATTGAGAGGTGAGGCTTGTAAAATGGGGTTCTGCTGTTTTGGCACCTCAAGGGCTTTGCCACTGTGACATGGCACACTCAAACCAGTCCAATAAAATCTGAACTTCAATATTGCGCTTTTTCCCTTTGGAGCTTTGCACTGTGCCTCAAAAGTTGTTTTTGACCACATATGGGGTTTAGGCGTACTCAGGAGAATTTGAACAACAAATTTTAGCGTCCATTTGCTCCTACTATCCTTGTGAAAATAAAAAAAATTGGGGCTAAAACAACATTTTGTGGGAATTTTTTTTTTTCATTTCCACAGATCAACATTGTAATATTCTGTGAAGCATCAGTAGGACCGTTGGTCCGCTCGGTTTTTTGGCTAATTCAAGTGCGCTGGTGGAGGTTAGGGAGGACGCGGCATTATTGCTTAGTTTATGCGATACACAGCAGAATGTTGCTGAACTTGTTGGTGTGGGTAGTACATCTTGTGACCCTTTTATGGGTGGTGTGAAATCTTCATATATGCCTCCGGTTTCACCAGGGAATGCCATTGATCTTTTTGAGACTCAGGTTTTGAGGGATATGGAAGCCTTAATCTACAAAAAAGCCCCCTCCAATCTATATGCTGAGGAGAGATCTGCTCTCTCTGATATAAGGAGTTGGTCAGATGTGGTAGTGAGAACTGCCGACAAGGGCGGCAACACCGTTTTGCTGCCCGAATCCTTATATCTGACAGAGGCTAATAGGCAGCTTTCGGATTCCCGTACTTATATGAAATTGAGCTGTGATCCCACTAATAAGTTTAAGGGTAACCTTCGTTCTTTATTGAGGAAGTATGTAGAGGTTGGCATTATCTCCAGAAAATTGGCTGAGAGGTTGCTGCCGGAGTTCCCTAGGAAGCCCCACTGGTACTGCATCCCCAAAATCCACAAATCCAGTTCTTGCCCTAACGGCCGGCCCATTGTTTCTGGGGTGGGGTCCCTTACGGAGCCCCTCTCCCAGTACATGGATTGGCTGTTGCGTCCTCTCTTGAAGGACATTCCCTCATACATAAAAAACACAAACGATTTTTTTAAGTGTCATCAATGGCTTCACTTGGCAGACGGGTTTTTCCTTGGCCTCCATTGATGTGGAGAGTTTATACACTAGAATCCCTCAGGGTTTGGATGCCATTAGGGAGATATTAGTCACCACGGACAAGGACATTGATTTTGTTAATTTTGTCTGTGAAGGTATCCATTTTATTTTGAGTCACAATGCTTTTAGATTTCAGGATACCTGGTTCTTACAACAGGTTGGGACTGCCATGGGGACTCCGGTGGGTTGTACTTTCGCCAATCTGTTTTTTGCTTTGTTTGAGAACAAGTTTGTGTACTCTAATGTCAATGTATTTTCCCAGCATATTAAACTCTATGTACGTTATGTGGACGATATTCTGATCATTTGGGACGGCACTCGGGATTCTTTCGATAATTTTGTCGGCTACCTCAATAAGTGTAATGACATGAATATGTCATTTACGGCTAACTTTGGTGGTAATTCTTTGGATTTTCTAGATGTCTCTTTGGAAATCGATGATGGGCTTATTCGTAGCACGATTTTTTGCAAGCCTACCTCCACGAATGCTATGTTACACTACAAAATTTATCATCCTCCGTACTTGAAGCGTTCGCTTCCGTATAGCCAGTATCTTCGCCTTAAACGGATTAACAAAACTGTTTCGGGTTATGAAAGACAATCCGCTGATCTGGATAGGCGGTTTAGAGAAAGAGGCTACCCTGCCGGTATACTCGAGGCTACAAAGATCAGGGCTGACAATGCCTCTCTGCTGGGTCATGATGGTGGCGGCTGCATTAAAAAAGAAAAAAGATTTGTTTTCAGTTTTGAGTATGGTCCTATGGACAACTGTATTAGGTCAGTGATTCGTAATAACTGGCATATTCTTGAACATGACGCCGATTTATCAGATGTTGTGAGGAAAGCTCATCTTTTTGCATGTAGAAAAAGTACTAGTTTGAAGGCCATTCTGGTTCATGGTCGCATGCGCAGTACGCACAGTAATTGGTTAAATAGTAATACTCCCAAAAGAAATTTCAGGTGTGGACATTGTCCCTTTTGTAAGTATCATGTTACTGACCGCTGTCTCCACATTGGGGCCATCAGACACTGTGTCACTGATTTTATCTCATGTAAGTCCATTTTTTTTTACATTGGCAAAACCATTCGTCCGCTCTATGTTAGGTTCAGACAGCACTTCAATTCTATTTTGTCAGGAAAAGGTGTTCCAAAATTGATTAATCATATTAAAGAGGCTCATGGGGGCAGACCTGGGTCTCTGTGCTTTGCAGGAATTGAGAAGGTAACTTTGCCTCCACAGGGGGGCGATCTGCATAGGAATTTGCTTAGGAGAGAAGTGAGGTGGATTATGAACACAGGAGCTTTGGGCTCCATTGGTTTAAATGAGCGGCTAGATATGTCTATTTTTTTGTAATATGTTGATTTTTTGCTCATTACAAAGTGTTTATAATTTTGCACACATATATATACATATCATGGTTTTAAAGTTTGTATGTGTATTATTCTTGTTGCTTGTTGCATTTATGCAGCTTTGAGGTCGGTGGGAGTGGTTTACCTGGGTGCAGGTACTTCTCCTTCTGTCTCCTCCTTGCTGCTTTGTGACCTGTGGAAGCGCAGTGTGCGCGAAACGATCGTCGTCACGTTGCTGTCACGTTGTTACTCCCCAGCTCCCGTTCTCGCGCCGCACATGTCTGAATAAAGGCTTGAATTTTACCCGGTGAGTGCTTTCTATATTTCTCATTTTGGGCTGCAGCTGTATATATATAGCCTTACTTTCAGGGAGGTTAGCAAAAGGTCATTAAAACTGAAATGTTTAAACAGATGGCTCATTGAACCAAGGAACGTAAATTACCCGGTCATTTACACTTATCTTCTAACAAAAGGACCTTTGACAATCAAACCTTTTTCCCAGAGAAATCATCTTGCTAATTATATGTGAGAATGAGACAGTTTAAGTCTCCAGTACACATACCTTGGGACATCAAAGCTTTTAGAGAAGTTTCAATGTACAGTTTTAACATACAAAAAGGGGACTGAACTCTTAAGGGTATGCCACACTAAACAGCGTCGCTAACGAGATCGCTAAAAAACGTCACTATTTAGCGATCTCGTTAGTGACGTTGTTGTGTGTGGCATGTACTAACGACGTGGCCCCTGCTGTGATCCTGCTGTGATCTCGTTCATCGTTCTCATCGTTCCGGACCCTATTTTTATCGTTGGCGTCCCGCTGGTGAGTATATATCGCTGAGTGTGGCACCTTTTTGTTAGCGATGTGCGGTGTTTTTGTACTACCAAAGTCGTTAAGGAGATCGCTAACCGCGATAGCGTCCTTAACGACATCGCTAAATTAGTGATTACTAGCGATATTAAAACGATCCCGCTGGCGATCGCATTAGTATGCGTCGTTACCGTGATCGCTTAGCGGGAGCGTTTAGTGTGGCAGTACCTTTAGATTGAGTTACAGAAAGGGAGCAGAGATTGGAGATGTGACATTCAGGGATTCTGAGGGAGAGAGAGGGATGGACACAGATTGATGGACTTCTACCTTGAGGAATGTACTGTAATGTATGAATAATGCTTATTTTGATGCACATATATTTATTTTACTTTATTGCTTATACTGTTTATTGTTTAGTGTTATCATTTCTTAAGTAAATTCAATTTAGTTTTCTCAATTCTCGTGTGAGCATTTCTTATTCATTACAATTACTTGAATCCGTTACAAAACACACCCGCAGACCATTCCATCAAAGTCTGTGTTTCAAAACATCTGTCCTTCCTTTCTGAGCCTTGCTGTGTGCCCAAACAGTAGTTTTCCAACACATATGGGGTATCTGTGTACTCAGGAGAAATTGTGCAACAAATTTTGGTGTCCATTTTCTCCTGTTACGCTTATGAAAGTAAAAAAAATTAGGTCTAAAAACATTTTTGTGGGAAAAATATTTTTTATTTTCACGGCTCAACGTTATAAACTTCTGTGAAGCACCTGGAGGTTCAAGGTGTTCACCACTCATCTAGATACGTACCTTGAGGAGTTTAGTTTCCAAAATGAGTTTCCACTATTTAGGCACATCAGGTGCTCTCCAAACGTGACCTGACGTCCGCTAATTATTCCAGCAAATTTTGCATTCAAAAAATAAAATGGCGCTCCTTCCCTTCTGATCCCTGCCCTGTACCCAAACTGTTGCTTTCCTCCAAATAACAACAACAAATTTTATGGTGCAATTTCTCCCATTACCATTGTGGAAATTTTAAATTTTTGGCTAAAATAACATTTTTGTGGCTAAAATTGATTTTTTATTTTCACGGCTCTACGCTGTAAACTTCTGTGAAGCATTTGGGGGTTCAGGGTGTTCACCACACATCTAGAAAAGCTCTTTGAGAGGTTTTGCTTCCAAAATGGGGTCACTTGTGGGTGGTTTCCACTGTTTAGGCACATCTCCAAACGTGACATGGCGTCCGCTAATTATTCCAGAAAATTTTCCATTGAAAAAGTCAAATGGCGCTCCTTCTCTTCTGAGCCCTGCCGTGCGTCCAAACAAAAGTTTTTCCCCATATATGGGGTATCAGCAATCTCAGGAGAAATTGCACAACAAATTTTTATGTCTATTTTCTCCTGATACCCTTATGAAAATAAAAAAAAATGGGGTCTAAATTAAAATTTTTGTGAAAATAATTTAAATGTACATTTTATCCTTCCATATTGCTTTAGTTCATAAAGGGTTAATAAACTTCTTGAATATGGTTTTGAGCACCTTGAGGGGAGAAGTTTTTAGAATTGTGTCACTTTTGGATATTCTCTGTCATATAAATCTCTCAAAGTCACTTCAAATGTGATGTGGTCCATAAAAAAAATGTTTTTGTAAATTTTGTTGTAAAAATGAGAAATCACTTGTCAAATTTTAACCCCTCTAACTTCTTAAGAAAAAAAATTATGTTTCAAAAATTGTGCTGATACAAAGTAGACATGTGGGAAATTTTATTAACTATTTCATGTGACATAACTCTGATTTAAGGGCATAAAAATTAAAAGTTTTAAAATTGCTAAATTTTCAAATTTTTCGCCATATTGTCAATTTTTTCACTAATAAACGAAAGTCATATCAAACAAATTTTACCACTATCATGAAGCACAATATGTTACGAAAAAACATTCTCAGAAACAGTGGGATCCGTTGTTGTGTTCCAGAATTATTAACACATAAACTGAAATGGCCAGAGTCGCAAAATTTGGCCTGGTCATGAGTAAGCTGTATATCCTCGAACAGCTTATTTACATATACAGTACAGACCAAAAGTTTGGACACACCTTCTCATTCAACGATTTTTCTGTATTTTCATGACTGTGAAAATTGTAGAATCACACTGAAGGCATCAAAACTATGAATTAACACATGTGGAATTATACATTACACTTTACAAAAAAGTGTGAAACAACTGAAAATATGTCTTATATTCTAGATTCTTCAAAGTAGCCACCTTTTGCTTTGATTACTGCTTTGCACGCAGAAAAGGTGAACAGATGGACTCTACATGCCTGGTTCCTACCGTGAAGCATGGAGGAGGAGGTGTGATGGTGTGGGGGTCCGTTTTTTTCTCACTGACTTATATTAGCGCCGGATCGCGCCGCATGGCCTCCCATTTCTTCCGTTTTTTTCCGGATCCGGCAAATATTTTAATTCTGGCCTTCTGGAAAAAACATCGCTAGCAACGTTTTTTGTATCCGGCAAAAAAACGGTCAGCGCTACCGGCTCTTTGCTACAATGCAAGTCTATGTGCGAGAGAGATTTCTTCTTTCCAGGCACGCGCACAGGAAGAAAACGCAGTCCGAAGGTCGGATCAGTCTATTGCCTGATCCGGCACCCATAGACTTCTGTTGTACCAAGTAGCCTGATGCGCCGCTACAGGCGCTGTCCAGTTTTTGCGCCGTAAACAAAAAACGTTCCTCTGGCCGTTTTGTCCGGCCGCCGGAATTGAGATTTATGCCGGATTCGAAAAAAACGGATGAAACGCAAGGACATGCGGCACGATCCGGCGCTAATGAATGTCAATGAGAAAAAAATGCATCCGGCGGTATTAAAAAACGGATCCGTTTTTTTTTTTTAAAAAGTCGGATCGCGCCTGACGGCAAGAAACTAATGTGTGAAAGTAGCCTTAGCCAGCAAATAGAAAAATATTAAGAATTGAGAGTCC
Source organism: Oophaga sylvatica (assembly GCA_033576555.1). NCBI lineage: Eukaryota > Metazoa > Chordata > Amphibia > Anura > Dendrobatidae > Oophaga > Oophaga sylvatica. The sequence goes on along the minus strand of JARQOD010000001.1, from coordinate 328,445,768 downwards.
AGTGGTCATGAAACAACATTTGTGATACCAGTGATACCAGTGGTTTATGCAAGCACTGAAGAGCGCATGAGCAAACCTCAAGGATGTTTTTTTCAAAATTATTCTTCTTACCTTCATTCTGAAGAATGTGATACTGGTAAGTAAATCAACAGTAGATTTAAGGTCTTGAAGTCTTTCTGGGCTGCTTGCTGGAAAATTATTCTGTGAGAAGGCAAAAAAGAAATTGGTGCAAGAAAGTAATTAAACAGTGACTTTCAATACATCCTTAGTTAGGTATACATTAAGTATGTGACCACTGTAGTCAAATGTGTTCAGGAGTAGTGATGGGCAAACCTCCTGATGCTCGGGATCGGCGAGTTCGCCCGGGATTTTTGGAAAGTTCGAGTTTGGGGCCGAAGATGACGTGAACTTGCATCCGAACCCCGAACTTGAACTTTACAGATATGGGCCATTATAATTATACTTACCTGTCCAGCAATGCGTCCTCCCGTCCTGCGATGCATCTTCCCGTCCCGCTGTCTCCCGGCTGCATCTGCTTCCAGGACCACTCATTAACTGCCGGCAGTATTCACTGCACACGGCAGGCTTCGGCTTTTTCACCGCACGAACACTGCCGGAAAAAGCTGAAGACTGCCGAGTGCAGTGAATACTGCTGGCAGTTAATGAGCAGCCCCGTAAGCAGATGCGGCCGGGAGACAGCGGGACGGGAGGACTCGTCACTGGACAGGTAAGTATAATTAGAATGGCCCTGGACCCAAACTGGACCCGAACTTCAACACGGGTTTCCAGTGGAAACCCGTGTTCGGGACCTTGTGACCAAACACTATGTGTTTGGTACAGTCCCGAACTTTACAGTTCGGGTTCGCCCATCCCTACTCAGGAGTTATGTGCCCGACAGTGGCCATAGTCAGGGTGTATGCGAAAAAATTCTTTTAACATAAGTAAAAGAAAAGAAATAATAGGTTACATGGTATTTATTTCTAAGCAGAGGCCATATGTATAAGAAAACACACTCTGCTGCGCTTTTAAAACAATCGGTATGCAAGATCATACCTGGGAGACAGAAGCTCCTGGTTATCTGTAGGTGAAGTGCACAGACATAGTGTGCACCTAGCATTAAAACAAGTTACTATAGGTGAAGAGCATAGACATAGTGTGCACCTAGCCTTAAAACAGGTTACTATAGGCAACTATTGAACACCTGGGCAATGGACAAGCCACGTGTAATTTTGAATATTTACAAATTTTTGAGCTGCTGTTTTCAATTTACAGTGTATTCTCCAAAACTAGTTCTAGCTCTAGTTTTAGTAACTTATTATCAATTATTTATTCTTTTTGGCTGACGTGTCACCTTTTAACACTTTGTTTATTTTTCTCCTTCAGCCTCCCTTTTTATTACAACCTTCGGGAATCATGAATAAGTTCCATATAACTATTTATTTACAGCTCATTGTTTTGGTATATTTAGGCAATGATATAACAGGAGTAGTTGCTGGTAAATTAAAAAAACGTGCTGACTTTTTTTGGAGCAAAGAGCTGCACATAATACATTAAAGTATTCTTATAGTTTTGGCAGGAATAAAACAGTTGTGACAAAAAAAGATTAAATGCCTTCTTACCCGGTACATTGAAAGGTCAATACGCAGCGAGTTGTGCAGTTGATCAAGAAGCTTCACAAATCTCTCCTTCTGTATAAGTTAATAAAAATAATATGCTTTATTTTTCAAGCTCATTAAAACTTTATTGTATTACATAAATTAATAATTTACGTAGATTTTCAAATTTAATATTCCCAAACATATAGCCAATGTTACTAGGAAATATCTTCAGCGTAAAGAAGAATAGAGTCTTGGAAGTGATTATATGGTCCCTGCAGAGCCCTGATTTCTACATCATCCAGTCTGTCTGGGATTACATGAAGTGATAGAAAAATTTGAGCAGATCTGTTGTTGGTTCTCCAAGATGCTTGGAACAGTCTCTCTGCCAAGTTCCTTCCAAACCTGTGTGCAGGTGTGCCTAGAAGAGTTAATGCTTTCATGCCGTTTTGAAGGCAAAGTGTGATCACACCGAATATTGATTTTATTTAGATTTCTCTTTTGTTCATTCTCTTTTTTTGGTAACACTATTATTTTTTAAAACATTCTTACTTTGCAGCATTTTTTCCACACCTGCTTAAATCTTTTGCACAAAGCTGTAAATTTTACTTTTATTAAGAAAACCACAAAATAGTTATAGATTGGCTATCAATCTCTTAAAATGAAAGTCTACACTTGAACATGTAATGTTGTAATTTTGTGTGTCAAATTTGGTTCAAAATTCCTTGCAAAATTTTGTTATCAAATATGTTTTTATTCCAGAGTAGTGATGAAGCAAGTATACTTGTTGCTCGGGTTTTCCCGAGCATGCTCGGGTGTTCTCCGAGTATTTAGGTGTGCTTGGAGATTTAATGTTTGTCCACGCAGCTGCATGAATTCCTAACAAACAAGCAATCCCCACATATATTCAGACTGTCTAGCAGCCGCAAATCATGCAGCTGCATGGACAAACACTAAATCTCCGAGCACGCCAAAATACTCGGAGATCACCCGAGCATACTCGGGAAAACCGGAGCAACGAGTATACTTGCTCATCACTATTCCAGAGTTAAAGGGCATGAAAATATATCAATATATGCAGTGCAAGCCTTTTTACCCTTAATTTAGGACATTAGGAGATTGTTGGGCTGTGCCAATATATATTAGATTTTGGAAGGAGCATATCAATAGAATCAAGATCCACTAATAAAGTCTTGATAATCATGTCCACTTTTAAAAAGTTGCCTTTCTTTTTACATATCAGTAGGTAGTATAATTAGTTTTTATGTGCCATTTGTTTGCAATTTGTAGCAGAAAATCTAAAATAGGTGTTAAAACACTGATGTCACAGCTTTTTTTAATTCTTTTACGAATGACATAGTGAAAAATTAACTTACACCAAAATTTGAGGCAGAAAATCGATCTGAGGCAGATACATTATTAGTTGATGCGGTGGTATGAGCATAGTAAGCATTAATATTGGCAAGAAGGGTGCTCATAACAGCTGGTACACCTGGGCACATGTACTTAGAAGAAAGGCAGGCAAAATGACTGAAAAATGAAAAGCAAAACAAGAAGGTTGAAAAATTATAATGTAACAACAGCACAACATTCCACACAATATGACTCGAATTGATTAAATCTTTTGAAATTCGAATTCATCACTGGTATTCCAATTTTCCTGAAAAGATGTGTGTAGCACTCTGATGCCTCCTAGGACTGAATCCACCCATTTCAATCTCTTTAAGACAAAACCAGGCTATTTAACCTGCAGTAAAAAAGCATTTTTGATGGCAATTGTTTATCATATTTTTTATTTTATAAATCATGTGGTTCTAAAAGGATTCATCAAATCACATGATCTGCATGACTTGATGTGTCAAAAATGCAATCACAAAAATAGAGATATTAAAACACAAGAATTGCTGAAAAATTGCAATAAAAACACATGTAAATTTGGCCAAATAAGAAGTGTGTGAAAGTTACCTTTTTTTAGGAAACTCCCCAAATCCTCCTAAAAACTCAGAACTGCTCAAAAACTGCTTGGCTTCTCCTCCAATAAATTAGCAAACAGAACACATGCTAAGGCTATCTTTACACAGAGAATTTTGAGGCATTCAAACCAATGAGTTTTTTTTTATATGGAAGTAGCTTCAGGAAATGCTCATTATTTGGGGGTGTTTTTCTTTCATGAAGAATTTCTGAAGAAATTCTGAACAGTTTGAAAGCTTTCAGAAAGTGTTCTTCATAGCCTTCTGATTGGACCGTGCTTGGTTTTCAGCATATTCCTTTAGGATCTACTTCAAAGAAGTGATGCACTTTTTTTTCCACCAGGCATTTTTCAAAACATCTTCAAGTAAAAAAAAATGCTCATAAAACTCCTCATATGAACAGTAAACTTGATTTCTTAAGTCTTAGGCTATGCTCACATGTTGCGTTTTTGCAGCTTTTTTTAATTCAAATTTTAAGCTACGAGATTTCAGAAATCTAATGCACATGCATAGTTTTTTTTTTTATTTGGAAAACTGCAGCATGCCACTTCTTTCAACAAACCCAGTGACGTCAGAAGCCAACGAAGGCCACCAAAACAACCTAGTAATGGCTTTATGTGTGGCTGAGATCCCAGGATGCCCACTAAGAGCTGAGTCATGGAACTCCCGAAGCACCCTTAACCGATACTGAACAGGTACAAAGAGCTTATTATCAGGTATAGATGAAGGATCAAGAGATTGGGCCTCACGAATCTCTCGTTCCAATGCCGAGGACACCACAGCCACCACCACTCTGCGCTGAAGAATGGAGGAAGGAGGTTCAGGAGGTGAAACGGGATCCAGGCTACGAGAAAAAGCATCAGCCTTCACATTCTTGGATCCTGGTCTGAAAGTAATAGAAAACTGAAATCGGGAAAAAAAAGTGACTACCTTGCCTGTCTCAGAGTCAGACGTTTGGCGGACTCGATATAAGACAGGTTCTTGTGATCTGTAATGATGTGATGTGATACGATGGACAGCCCCCTCCAAAAAATGCCTACATTCTTCAAACACCAATTTAATGGACAATAGCTCCCCGTTACCCACATCCTAATTCCTCTCAGCAGAGGAAAATTTTCTCGAAAAGAAGGCACAGCGCCTTAAGTTAGTCAACGTGGTGGGCCCTTGGGACAATATCGCCCCCACTCCCACCTCTGAGGCATCCACCTCTGCGATAAATGGTTTAGACAAATCAAGTTGAACCAGTACAGGGGCGGTCATGAAACAATTTTTTAAAGAAGAAAACGCCGCCATAGCTGGAGCTAACCAGTTTTTGAGATCAGCCCCCTTACGAGTTAAATCCGTGAGGGGTTTGACAATCTGAAAAAAACAGTTAATGAATTTTCTATAATAATTGGTGAAACACAGAAAACGCTGAAGACCTTTGAGATCTCTGGGTTGCACCCAATCCACAATAGCCTGTACATTCCTATGGTCCATACGAAACCCTCAGCAGACAAAATGACCCCTAGGAAGGACAATTCCTGAGCAAAGAATGAACACTTCTCTGGCTTAGCAAATAGGGAGTTCCCCCTAAGCCTCTGAAGAACCGCACGGAGGTGGCCCATGTGACTCAGCTTGTCAGAAGAATATATAAGAATGTCATCCAAATAAATTACCATCAAACGCCCAATAAAATCTGAGAAAACATGATTCATGAAATTCTGAAATACTGCTGGCGCGTTAGTCAGGCCAAAGGGCATAACCAAATTCTCAAACAGACCCTCAGAGGTGAGAAATGCAGTTTTCCACTCATCCCCCTCCTGCATACGGATGAGATTGTATGCCTCCCTGAGATCCAACTTAGAGAAACACTTGGCCTTCGACAATTGATTGTACAAATTGGGTATAAGTGGAAGGGGATGTGTTTCTTATAGTGATTTTATTAAGTTCTCGAAAATCGAGGCATGGGTGTAAACCACCATCCTTTTTCTTCACGAAAAAGAACCCTGCCACCACAGGAGAGACAGATGGCCGAATGTGGCCCTTACAGAGGCTATCAGAGACATACTCCTTTAAAGCGGCCTGCTCAGGGGTGGAGAGATTGTATAGACGGGCTTTGGGCAATTTGACACCGGGAACAAGATCAACAGCACAATCGAATGGGCAGTGTAGTGGTAGAACCTCAGCCTCCTTTTCAGAGAACACATCCTCAAAGTCCTTCAAGTACTCCGGAATACCCTCCAAACTGACGGATACAGAACACAGATACAGAAACAAGACATTTCTTAGAACAATTGGGACCCCATTTAATAATGTCCCGAGATTCCCAATTAATCACAGGATTATGTAATTGCAACCAGAGGAACCCCAACACCAGTCCCGCAGGCAGATTACCCATAACAAAGCATGAAATAGGTTCCTGGTGCAAGGAACTAACTTTAAGGAGAAACTCCTCTGAAACAAATCTGATGCCATTATTAGCCAGTGGTGTTTTGTCAATGGCAACAACATGGATAGGAGTCTCCAGCCTGACTGTCCCTAACTTACACCGGACCAGCAAGTCAGAGGTAATAAAGTTCATGGAAGACCCGCAATCCACGAAGGCAGAAGTGGACGTGGAGCCACTCCCACAACAAAGTTCCACTTGCAACAAAATTTTTGAAAATGGAGAAAGGTACAAGAGAGTCTGGGTGATATCCACGACAATCACCCAGACTCAGCCGCTTGTTGGTCGGTGGACAGGAGGAGCAGTCCTTTTTCCAATGTCCGGGATCTCCACAAAAAAAAACACAATTCGCATTCACGCCGCTGTCTCTTCTCCTTCTCCTCACGCAGACTCCAATCCATGTGGATAGCCTGAGTCATAGCTTCCTCCAATGAGCTGAGATGTGGATGGAGAGCTAGAGCATCCTTCAGATTATCCGCCAGTTCATACCTGAACAGACCTCTCAGCGCGGAGTCACCCCAGGACACTTCAGTGGACCATCGGTGGAACTCGTAGCTGTACCACTCGGCTGAGCGCTTTCCCTGAACCAGACCCATAATAGTGTCCTCTGCCACCCTGACATGGTCCGGTTCATCATAGATAAGTCCTAGGGCCTCAAAGAACCTGTCTACCGACATCTATTCAGGGGCAGAAGGGGGCAGCGAGAAAGCCCAAGACTGGGGACCCTAAGTAAGGAGATAATAATCCCTACCCGCTGAGTCTCAACCCCAGACGATCGAGATCTCAAAAAAAAAATTATTTGCAACTCTCCCTGAAAGTATGAAATGTATCTTTTATGCCAGCAAAGGTATCAGGAAGTTTAACCGGGGGTTTGGGAGAGTGCACAACAACATCTACTGAATCCCCAGGTCGACTAACAGCATGATGTGTGGTTTGCTGCACAGTCAGAACAGTCTCAGTCAGTTTTTTCTGTAAAAGAGTATGAGACGTGACAAGGGCCTGATGTTCCACTAAAAAAAACTGCATCTTCTGTGTCAACCTGGAAACTTGATCCGCTAAGTTACCAAGTGGATCCATGACCAGAGAAAAAAAAATGCAAAATCCACTTTAAATATGTGGTCAGCTATAATGTA
>JARQOD010000001.1:328400458-328438542 GCA_033576555.1 Oophaga sylvatica | reverse complement strand
GAACGAACCCCAGGGGGCCTAACAGGCGCCGGGTACGGGCCAGCTATACTTATCATGTCCATAGCTGGGGCTGCTGAGGAGACCACTGAGGGAGGCTGGGGAGATTTACGGCGTGGGCACTTTTGCAGAGGCCTGGATGTGGGAGGCTGAAGGCTCCGAGGGTCTCACAGGTTCCTGACACTCTGGGGAGTAGGGGTCGCACCTGGTAACATTTAGGGCGTACCATCCATTGTAACCCCAGTGTCGGGTGTAAGTCACCAAGTCTCCTGGCAACAGGTCCCTCCCCGGGTGTCCTTCTGGGAGGTGAGCCTCCACGTCCCGCCGGTTCACAAAAACTTCTAAATAAAGTCCAGGCTCCTGGATGAAGCCCCAACCACCTTTCAATTTAAAGCTCCGTACTGCACCCTTACGCCGCGGCTCCCACAGGGTTCCTTTATCTTTTCTCATCCGGTCCTTATCTGCCCGGTCCTTCTCCAGCTGACGTTGGCAAAGCTTTTGGGTTTCTCGCTGCTCCCTTTGTCGCTCTGCTTCCCGCTCCCAACGTCTCCACTCTTCCTCCTGACGCCGGTTGAAATTCTCCTCCACCAGCAGCTCCATGTCTCCACCATCAAACTGCAGCTTACAGTGTCCGGTTTGCGGCAGCTCTCCTGGCGCCCCCCAGTCCTGGCGGCGCTCACCTGCGGAGGAAGCAGCCGGCTCTGGAACAGATGACAGTCGGGGCTCCTGTACAGGCAGGTAGACCTCTGGTGCCTGCGCGGCCTCCTCCATGAGGACGGGTGTCGCTTCTTCTGTCTCAGCGACGGGGGCAGACAGCGGGATCTGGGGTGCTGCCGGTGCAGAGTTTTTTGCAGGAACGGGCGCCTCCACTGCGACAACGTCAACCGGATCACATTGCAAGGGCTCCTCTACTAGAACGGGTGCCTCACCTTCCGGTACAGACACTTCAGGTAAGAGGGATTGGCGCCGCTCCAAGTTTATTTTTAGGGCACGCCAGCTGGCTTCCATCCTGGCGACCTCCTCCCGGTGCCGGGCCAGGCCTCTTAGGGTATCCTCCGCTTCTTGCAGCGTAGGAGGGTTTCCAGGCCGGGTGCCCAACGGTGGTTCCGTGGCGATCGGGTCGCTTCCGTGGGGGGAGAGCTCTGACTGCTCCATCCCTTCACACTTCTGCTCGTGTCCATTAGCCATCTCTGCCAAGTCACATGTGTCATTAGCATCTGGAGAGGGCCCCTCTTTTGTAGGGAGGCGGGACCTTCGTGTTAGTTTCCGCACAGTGAGGAGGATGAGGAGGCGGAACTGAAGAGCTGTGGGGCACGATCTTACATTGCAGTACCATTTACAGTGGTCGGCCATCGTTTTTGCGCCACTGAGTGACACCCACGAAGAGCACGCCCTTCTTCTTCACCAGTGCCTCGTCGTGACGCAGATATGGCGGAAAAATGGCAAATACATTCTCTGATGATTTTAGCAATTCTCAAGCACAAAACCGGTTCAATTCAGGCACACAGGACTCGCTTATAGCGAGCTACAGAATCCTGTTCGTGACGCCCAAGTTGAGTCGCACAGAGCCAGAGGTTTTGGGGGTACTCGGCACCGAGCCCGTCGACTTCTATGGGGTATGTCACGGCTTTACCCGGCAATTGAATCAGAGTCTATTTTACTATGTAGAAGTGTATAAACTATAAATATATGTATATATATATGTCACAATGACATGTATATATATATATATGTATTCTATGTGTGTATATTTTGTGTTTACAACGAAAGAAAGGGTTTTTTTTGTTGCGATAATTTGTTCCCATAGACTTACATGGGACTTCCGGTATCAGAATCGGATATCGACGATATTTAGTGATATCGGCGATACCATTTCGATACGATATTTTTAGATATCGAGCAGTATCGCTCAACACTAGTCAGCAGTTTTTGCTATGTAATCTGAGGACAGCACAAAAAATCATATGAGAGAAAAGTGTACTAAAGAAACACATTTATAAAAAATAGTATCCAATTTTTTTGAACAATAGAAAATTGACAAAACCAGTTTAAAAACATGTAAAAGAAGTGGAAAACCACTAGGTGGCACCACAACCTCACATACAGGAATCATTTAACAAGTAGGTATAAACATACTATCAATTGAAATGCCTAATTATAGCTACTAATGACAAATAAGCGCCATTCATAGATTTATTAAACAATAGTGTAGTGTATCATGATACCAGTGCAAAACTGTGGTGCCAGTCCCAGGAAAAACACCCTGACGTACGATTCTGCGTCTTGCCTTCTTCTAGGGGTCAAGCATAATGTAGAGGCTAAAGGTACTGCCACACTGAGCTATCCCGCTAGCGATCTCGTTAGCGTTGCATACTAATGAGATCGCTAGCGGGATTGTTTCTATATCGCTAAATGCTGCCGCATTTAGCGATATAGTTAACGACGCTATCGCCGTTAGCGATCTTCTTAACGACTTTAGCGGTACAAAAGTACCGCTAAATCGCTAAGAAAAGGTGCCACACAGCGATTAGATACTTACCCAGCGGGAGCGCCGACGAGAAAATAGGGTCCGGAGCGATTCCAGCGACGAGCGAGATCACAGCAGGAAGCTCGTCGCTGGCAGCTGCCGCACTGAACAACATCGCTAACGGGATCGCTAAATAGTGACGTTTTTTAGCGATCCCGTTAGCGATATTGTTTAGTGTGGCATACCCTTAAGACACAGATTTTAGCGATGTGTCACTTATTAGGCTGTGTGATGTTTACATACAATGCAGGTTTTATTACTAGGACATTATCACTGCCCAGATTAGCTCCCTCCTGTCAAGTGGTCTGACCACACCCCCCCTCTGATAAGCAGCTTACAGTCAATAAGCAATGTAAATATTAACCCCTTCACCCCCAAGGGTGGTTTGCACGTTAATGACCGGGCCAATTTTTACAATTCTGACCACTGTCTCTTTATGAGGTTATAACTCTGGAACGCTTCAACGGATCTTCGCGATTCTGAGACTGTTTTCTCGTGACATATTGTACTTCACGTTAGTGGTAAAATTTCTTCGATATACCTTGCGTTTATTTTTGAAAAAAAACGCAAATATGGCGAAAATTTTGAAAATTTTGCAATTTTCAAACTTTGAATTTTTTTTCCCTTAAACACGAGAGATATGTCACACAAAATAGTTAATAAATAACATTTCCCACATGTCTACTTTACATCAGCACAATTTTAGAACCAAAATTTTTTTTGTTAGGAAATTATAAGGGTTAAAAGTTGACCAGTGATTTCTCATTTTTACAACAAAATTTACAAAGCCATTTTTTTAGAGACCACCTCACATTTGAAGTCACTTTGAGGGGTCTATATGGCAGAAAATACCCAAAAGTGACACCATTCTAAAAACTGCACCCCTCAAGGTACTCAAAACCACATTCAAGAAGTTTAATAACCCTTCAGGTACTTCACAGGAGCTGAAGCAATGTGGAAGGAAAAAATTAATATTTAACTTTTTAGCCACAAAAATGATCTTTTACAAACGTTTTTTTATTTTCACAAGGGTAAAAGGAGAAAATGGGCAGATAAAGTTGTTGTGCAATTTCTCCTGAGTACGCCAATACCCTATATGTGGGGGAAAACCACTGTTTGGGCACACGGCAGAGCTCGTAAGGGAAGGAGCGCCGTTTGACTTTTTCAAACTAAAATTGGCTGGAATTGAGATTAGACGCCATGTCGCGTTTGGAGAGCCCCTGATATGCCTAAACAGTGGAAACCCCCCACAAGTGACACCATTTTGGAAACTAGACCCCTAAGGAACTTATCTAGATCTGTTGTGAGCACTTTGAACCCAAAGTGTTTCACAAAAGTTTATAATGCCTGGGTGTGAAAAAAAACAAAAAACAATTTTCCACAAAAATGATTTTTTAGTCCTAAATTTTTGATTTTTCCCAAGGAAATTGGACCCCAAAAGTTGTTTTCCAATTTGTCCTGAGTACGCTGATACCCCATATGTGGGGGGGAAACTGTTTGGGCGCACGGCAGGGCTTGGAAAGGAAGCAGTAACGTTTTGGAATGCAAACATTGATGGGGGTCATGTTCCATTTGTAGTGCCCCAGATGAGCCTAAACAGTGGAAACCCCCCATAAGTGACCCCATTTTGCAAGCTAGACCCCCTAAGGAACTTATCTAGATCTTTGGTGAGCACTTTGAACCCCCAAGTGCTTCACACAAGTTTATAATGCCCGAGCATGAAAATAAAAAATCCTATTTTTTTCCCACAAAAATTATCTCTTAGTCACTAATTTTTTATTTTCCCAAGGGTAACAGGAGAAATTGGACCACAAAATTTGTTGTCCAATTTGTCCTGAGTACGCTGATACCCCATATGTGGGAGGGAACCACTGTTTGGGCGCATGGCAGAGCTCGGAATGGAAGGACCACCATTTGACTTTTTCCAACCACAATTGGCTGGAATTGAGATTGGACGCCATGTTGCATTTGGAGAGCCCCTGCTGTGCCTAAACAGTGGAAACCCCCCACAAGTGCCCCATTTGGGAAACTAGACCCCCTAAGGAACTTATGTAGATCTTTGGTGAGCAATTTGAACCCCCAAGTGCTTCACACAAGTTTATAACGTAGAGCCGTAAAATTAAAAAATCATATTTTTTCCACAAAATTGATTTTTTCACCCCAATTTTTATTTTCCCAAGGGTAACAAGACTCCAAAAGTTATTGTGCAATTTGTCCTGAGTGCGCTGATACCCCATATGTGGGAGTAAACCACTGTTTGGGTGCATGGCAGAGTTTGGAAGGGAAGGAGCGCCGTTTGACTTTTTCAACGCAGAATTGGCTGGATGCCATGTCGTGTTTGGAGAGCTCCTGATATGCCTAAACAGTGGAAACCCCCCACAAATGACACCATTTTGGAAACTAGACCCCCTAAGGAACTTATCTAGATGTGTGGTGAGCACTTTGAACCCAAAGTGCTTCACAGAAGTTTATAACGTACAGCCGTAAAATAAAAAATCCTTTTTTTTTTTTACAAAAATGATTTTTTCGCCCTCAATATTTTATTTTCACAATGGTAACAGGAGAAATTGGACCCCAAAAGTTGTTGTCCAATTTGTCCTGAGTACGCTGATACCCAATATGTGGGAGTAAACTACTATATGGGCGCACGTCGGGGCTCGGAAGGGAAGTAGTGACGTTTTGGATTGCAGACTTTGATGGAATGGTCTGGGGGAGTCATGTCGCATTTGGAGAGCCCCTGATGCGTCTAAACAGTGGAAACCCCCCACAAGTGACCCCAGTTTGGAAAATAGACCCCACAAGGAACTTATCTAGATGTGTGGTGAGCACTTTGAACCCCAAAGTGCTTCACAGAAGTTTATAACGTACAGCCGTAAAAATAAAAAATCCTTTTTTTTTTTTTACAAAAATGATTTTTTCGCCCCCAATATTTTATTTTCACAAGGGTAACAGGAGAAATTGAACCTCAAAAGTTGTTGTCCAATTTGTCCTGAGTATGCTGATACCCAATATGTGGGAGTAAACTACTGTATGGGCGCACGTCGGGGCTCGGAAGGGAAGTAGTGACGTTTTGGATTGCAGACTTTGATGGAATGGTCTGGGGGCGTCATGTCGCATTTGGAGAGCCCCTGATGCGCCTAAACAGTGGAAACCCCCCACAAGTGACCCCATTTTGGAAAATAGACCCCACAAGGAACTTATCTAGAAGTGTGGTGAGCGCTATGAAGCTCCAAGTGCTTCACAGAAGTTTTATAACATACAGCCGTAAAAACAAAAAAATCATTTTTTTTTTACAAAAATGATTTTGTCGCCCCCAGTTTTTTATTTTCCCAAGGGTAACAGTAGAAATAGAACAAATTGCACAATAACTCTTGTGGTCCAGAGTACGCTGATACCCCATATGCGGGAGTAAACTACTGTTTGGGCGCATGGCAGAGCTCAGAAGTGAAGGAGCACCGTTTGACTTTTTCAACGCAGAATTGGCTGGAATTGAGATCAGACGCCATGTCACATTTGGAGAGCCCCTGATGTGCCTAAACAGCGGAAACCCCCCAATTCTAACTCCAACCCTAACCCCAACACACCCCTAACCCTAGTCCCAACCCTAACCACAAACCTAACCCTAACACACCCCTAACCGTAATCCCAACCCTAATCCTAATCCTAACGTTAGCGCCAACCCTAACCCTAACTTTAGCCGCAACCCTAACCCTAATGGGAAAATGGAAATAAATACATTTTTTTTAATTTTATTATTTTTCCCTAACTAAGGGGGTGATAAAGGGGGGTTTGATTTACTATTTATAGCGGGTTTTTGTGATTGGCAGCTGTCATGCTAAAATACGCTTTTTATTGCAAAAAATAGTTTTTTGCATCACCACATTTTGAGAGCTATAATTTTTGCATATTTTGGCCCACAGAGTCATGTGAGGTCTTATTTTTTGCGGGACGAGGTGACGTTTTCATTGGTACCATTTTTGAGCACGTGACATTTTTTGATCGCTTTTTATTTCGATTTTTGGGAGGTTAGAATGAACAAAAATCAGCAATTCATGAATTTCTTTTGGGGGAGGCGTTTATACCGTTCCGTGTGTGGTAAAATTGATAAAGCAGTTTTATTCTTCGGGTCAGTACGATTACGGCGATACCTCATTTATATCATTTTTTTTATGTTTTGGCGCTTTTATAGAATGAAAACAATTTTATATAAAAAATTATTATTTTTGCATCGCTTTATTCTGCGAGCTATAACTTTTTTATTTTTTTGCTGATGATGCTGTATGACAGCTCGTTTTTTGCGGGACAAGATGACGTTTTCAGCGGTACCATGTTTATTTATATCGGTCTTTTTGATCGCGTGTTATTCCACTTTTTGTTCGGCAGTATGATGATAAAGCATTGATTTTTTGCTTCGTTTTCTTTTTTTTTTTTTTAAGGGGTTCATTAAAGGGGTTAACTAGTGGGACAGTTTTATAGGGGGGGTCGTTACGGATGCGGCGATACCAAATATGTGTACTTTTATTGTTTTGGTTTTTTTATTTACAGGAAAGAATGAATTTATTGGGGAATATTTTTTTTTTTTTTATGATTTTTTTTTACCACTTTTTATTTTTATTTTTTTTACTTTTATACTTTGTCCCAGGGTGGGACATCACAGTATTTTAGCAGATCGCTGGTGTGACAGTGTGCACAGCACTCTGTCACACCAGCGATCGCTCTGGCACTGCTGCAGGCTTCCCCAGCGCCTGCTCTCAGCAGGCAATGAGGAAGCCGCCTCCCTGCAGGACCCCGGTGCCATCTTGGATCCGGGGACCTGGAGGGAGGACGGACCCTCGGAACAGCGCGACACATCGCGCTGCTCTGAGGGTCTCAGGGGAGCGCGCAGGGAGCCCCTGCCTGCGCGATCCTCCCCTGTGCCCCGGGCACACCGCGATCATGTTTGATCGCGGTGTGCCAGGGGTTAATGTGCCGGGAGCGGTCCGTGACCGCTCCTGACACACAGTCACGGGTGTCAGCTGTGATAATCAGCTGACACCCGGCGGCGATCAGCTGCGCTCCCCCCGGGAGCGCAGCTGATCACCCATGACGTACTATTCCGCCCATGGGAATAAGGTCCAGGGTCACATGGACGGAATAGTACGTCTGATGGCAGAGAGGGGTTAAGCTGTGGTGGGGGCGGGGTCAGATTTCTGAGCTCCGCTAAATCTAGAAATTCTGATTATGTCACAACTGCTGCACCCAATAAACTGAGTGATACATCGTTGGAATTAGGCTCTCTTTTCCTACATTATGCCGCTCTTAGATGAAGTAGCAAAAATCTGCTGACAGACTCCCTTTAAGGCCGAGTGGGTGTTATCAGATAGCAACTCATTCAGAGACAAGAAGTACACTCCCCTAGCAAAAAGTATCTAATAACATCCACTTGGACCTTAACTAAAGGTAACTCATTAAGTGCTAAATATTTTGATTGCTAATATCTCCACAATGGTTAGGGTAAATAAAAAAAGAAAAAGGCTGTATTCCGCTCTGCAGCCACTATTACATCTTGTGTCCAGTAAAACATGAATGAAAAGTTTGGTGAAAAGTCCTCTTTAAAAAGGCAAATTCTCTTTCTCTACTGTTGGCGAAATTATTTTCCACTTTGGTAGGAATTGAGTTAGCAGTTTTTATTTTTGTAAAGTGTGTGCTTATACTATGAAATAAAGTAGCCCCTTTCATGAAGCACACATGGAATAATACTCCTTACCCGAGAACTTTAAGAAAAAATATATACAAAAGAATTTAGGAGTGACTTCAATATGTTTTATACTAAGTTCACAGTGGTCATGACTTTTAGAATTCCTCCGTTACTGGAGCGCTGATACTTTGTATGGAAAGATCTACAGGAGGGTAACATTCAGGGCTTTCTTTAGGCTATTTTTGTATAAATAAAAAAAGCTCAACCATTTATTCAGCTCCCACCGACTCGAATTACTATTTAAGTGTACGAAAGCAGGAATGGAGTGACAGATCTATTTCAGCTCATTTGCGCAATTGCTGACTTTTTGTAGCATATAAAAACATGAATAAAGTAAAGAAGAAAAAAGAATGCACATAAAGTACATACACCAATTATCTATTTTGTAGTGGTTGGCACAGGAAGACATATCTACAATGACTTGCCTCCTAATAAGCTGTTGGCTTGCCAATTACAGAGCTGTGCAGGAACATAGATGTGACACTTTTGCATCTTGGCAACAGTAAGGAAGGGATGCAAGGTAGCACAGCTGTGTATACAGCACAAATTTGAAGAAATATATCTCCATTATTTTAATGTATTTTAGCCTTAATATTTTCTGTATAAAAGTCTTAAAGGGAATTTGTCACCAGATTTTTGCTACTCTATCTGAAAGATCCCAATTCCAGTGACGTGTCACTTACTGGGCTGCTTACTGCAATTATGATTAAAAACTGCTTCAGCTGCTGCAGATCTTCTAGATCTCTAAATTTTGAGCTCTGAATAAAAACACACACACAATTAGTTGGCAGCTTTCCATGTCCAATGTGCATAGACAGGAAGATGACAATGAGTTGTGGGTGGGAGTTATAAACTGCTCATGAATATGGAGGTATATATGGCAGCAGGTTTACTGGTGCTTTAGTGGTAAGTAATCTCTTGCTGATAAAATAGAGATTTCATCAAAACTACAGCAAGCAGTCCAGTAAGTGATACATTGCTGGGATCAGGGTCTCTGTCACTACTTTATGCTGCTCGAAGAAGCAGAGTGAAACACGCGTCGGGGCAGAGGGACGCCCGGGACATCCACGTGCACATTGCTACAGGTATTATATGCTGCAACATGTTTAGAAATTGACATATATCTAGTGTCACAGCAGCGCTATGGGTACCACATAAGTAGTTGACATATAGAGCTCTCAGCAGCCTTAGTGGTCACCTTGCCATTTCAGTCGTATATGCACATTTTTGCAGTCATTACATTTGTACTATTTTTGAGATTTATTTTGTCACACTTGATTTTTTTTATTTTTTAATTTTTTTTATTATAATTTGGCTTTTTCTAATATGTCACTTAGTGATCACCACTTATTGATCCACTAAGATATTTGTCTACATATCCCTTAGCATTTTGGGGATTTCCCAGGTTGGACCCCTCCCCACCCCCACAATGTTGCTCAATTAGTGTTCAATCAATGTCAAATATCATCTTTGGTTATGCCATATAAATTACTTTTTTGTCACAAGATTTTTCATAATATTAAGTCCCTCTTTTTTAATGTATCTAGCACCTTTCTTCTTAATGTACTTTTTAGACATTTTTGTATTTGTATATCAATAAAATATTACTTTTTATATTTAAGTACTTCCTTTTTACAGCAGGATTAATTTACTTCTGGTAATATATTTTGTGGTTACTTATGATATATTGAAGTACAAAACCCAACTATCGTATGATTGTAATAATTAAGGACCTTAACGCGTTATAATGCTCTCAGATCAGCTGGCAAAACCCAGTGACAGTTTCCCTTTAAATATGGGCTAGTTCTGACAACTGTATATGCAACAACTCTCATCAACCCATCCATCCTGAGTGACCGTTTCTCACGTCATTGCTTGGTATATTGACTCCACACCATATCTCATTGCAAACTCATCCACTATTTCCTGTGCAGTCTCATCAAAGTAAACCTTCCAGGCATCATCCCCTTTGGCATCAGGAATTTTTACAACCCCATTGTTCTGTACATCTGTAAGGAAATGGAACAGGTTCTAAAAGAAAAGAAAACGTGAATTACTGATGACGTCCCGATGTTGTTGTTCACTGAAACCAAATACAAAGTGGTAAAAGCCACAGGCATATTCTCTCATGCAACAGGTGAATGATGATCGGTGTGGAAAGCAGGCGCCTGTTTACAAACCTCATGTAGACAGGTGTACTGTACATGATATGGAGCCACCTTCTCCTCCCCTTTAATCTCCACGCTAATGTGCAGCCTGATAGCACCAGATACTGCGGATTTGTCTGTGCGCTTATCTGGGAAAAAAACAAACAGAACAAAACTTTTTTGATACAAATGATAACAAAAAAACTAGACAAAACCTTATTAACAGGGAGGATCTCTGTATTCTAGAGAGGACTCATGTATCCTTTACTCTATAAGGATACGTTCACACAAACGTTTTATTTGGTCCGTGTGCTATGCATGTGTGCAATGGACCGCATGCAGACAGCACACCGACCAATTGTTACATATGTGCTAATGCTTATGGGAGATTTTCTTTGTAGACCCCTGTACCTGTGGGAAAAACTGGACCATGCTCTTGTCTGGTCAGTGTTATCATGCTGCGTGCGGACAAAACAAACTCACTTACATAGCACCAGAAGATAGCAAGGTGTTTTCAAGTTGTACTTTCCTCAGTTTGAAATGTAATTAAGAAATGCCAGTTAACAGGAATGGTGGAGGTCAAGATAAGGTCTAGAAGACCAAGCAAAACGAGAGCTGCTTGTTGGTTTTCTAGAAAGGCAAATCAGAACCCCCGCTTGACTGCAAAAGACCTTCAGAAAGATTAAGCAGACTCTGGAGTTGTGGTACTTTGTTCTACTGTTTAGAGATACCTGCACAAATATGGCCTTCATGGAGGAGTCATCAGAAGAAAACCTCTCCTGTGTCCTCACCATAAAATTAAGGGTCAGAAGTATGCAAAAGAACATCTAAACACTTTACTATCTTCTTATAGTCTTCTCCTGCTTTGTGGGCCTCCAACATTTTCATTTTCAGAGTGTCAGGCAGCTGCTTAGAAGAACCCTTGGCTGCAGTTTTTTGGCTAGAGGATGCTGTGTTTTTACAAAGCTGGGATATTTCCTAACGATGACAGTGAACAAGCCATAGCCCTACAGTCTAATAAAGGTGTGAAACTTTCTTCAAAGTTATCTGAGCACACAAATCTCCAAGGGTGCCCAAACTTTTCCATCTTACTTTAGTAATTTTCAAAATGTAAAAGATGACTACATGTATATATATATATATATATACATATATATATATATGTATATATATATATATAAAAAGAAAGTTTAAAAAAAATTAAGAACATATAGAAAATCAAATCACTTCCCTTTTCACGCGTTAAAAATATAGATATTAAAAAATACACATATGTAGTAACACTGCATCAATAACAGTTCAATCTATTAAAATAAAATTAATCAATCCGTTCGGTAAACACTGTTTTTTTTTTGGGTCACTGCAATGCCACAAAAAATGCATAAAAAAGTCATTAAAATGTAATTTATATCCAAACATATGTCATATAATGTTGCCTTGTCCCGAAAAAAATAAGGTCTTACAAGGCCTAAAATGTTACTAGTTTGAGAAAATGATAACACAACACTTTTTTTTCTTTTTTTCTACAAACTTCCAATTTTGCACATTTTTTTCACTACTAAAATAATATAAAAACTTAACAAGTTTAGTAAGGCCGTAATCGTGATGACAAGGAAACTCATGATGTCAGGTCTTTTTTTACCACACAATGTATGTTGCAAAAACAATTCCCAAAAACAATGTCAGAATTGCGGTGGGGGAGAATTGGGTTCAGAAAAAGACAAATGAGAAGAAAAAATTAAAATAAAGAATCAGGCATTAGCCTTGTTGGGAAGGGGTTCAGGGGTTCATGCTTGGAAGATCATTACCCAACTTTTAAAGTATTGGAATTTGGCTTATTGATTGCCTATTCTTGCTCAAAGGTTAATTTCATAATCCATAAGTATAGTAATAATTAGCAGACTCTATTTATTTGCATTAATTTAATGGTTTATAATCTCTAGATCATTTCTGGAGTCTGAAACTCCTCAAACTGAATTACTCTTGGAACCAGACTTCTGGTAAATTGTTACAGACGTGGTCAAAATTGTTGGTACCCCTCGTTTAATGACAGAAAAACCCACAATGGTGACAGAAATAACTCGAATCTGACAAAAGTAATAATAAATCAACAATCTATGAAAAGAACAAATGAAAGTCAGACATTACTTTTCAACCATGCTTCCACAGATTTTTTTAAAAATAAAACTCATGAAATAGGCCTAGAAAGAAATAATGGCACCACTGAAAATAATGTGACAAAAGGGACATGTTAAATCGCGGTGTGTCCACTAATTAGCATCACAGGTGTCTATAATCTTGGAATCAGTGAGTGGGCCTGTATAGAGGGCTACAGATACTCACTGTGCTATTTGGTGACATGGTGTGTATCACACTCAACATGAACCAGAGGAAGCGAAGGAAAGAGTTGTCTCAGGAGATTAGAAAGAAAATTATAGATAAACATGTTAAAGGTAAAAGTTATAAGACCATCTCCAAGCCGCTTGATGTTCCTGTGACTACAGTTGCACATATTATTCAGAAATTTAAGCTCCATGGGACTGTAGCCAACCTCCCTGGACGTGGCCGCAGGAGGAAAATTGATGACAAATCAAAGAGACGGATAATACGAATGGTAACAAAAGAGCCCAGAAAACTTCTAAACAGATTAAAGGTGAACTTCAAGGTCAAGGAACATCAGTGTCAGATCGCACCATCTTGTATGAGCCAAAGTGGACTTCATGGGAGACGACCAAGGAGGACACCATTGTTGAAAAAAAATCCTAAAAAAGCCAGACAGGAATTTGCCAAACTACATGTTGACAATCCACAAAGCTTCTGGGAGAATGCTCGATGGACAGATGAGACAAAAATGGAACTTTTTGGCAAGGCACATCAGCCCTATGTTCACAGATGGAAAAATGAAGCATATCAAGAAAAGAACACTGTCCCTACTGTGAAGCATGGATGAGGCTCTGTTATGTTCTGGGGCTGCTTTGCTGTATCTGGCACAGGGTGTCTAAAATCTGTGCAGGGTACAATGAAATCTCAAGACTATCAAGGGATTCTAGAGAGAAATGTGCTGCTCATTGTCAGAAAGCTTGGTCTCAGTCACAGGTCATGGGTCTTGCAACAGGATAATGACCCAAAACACACAGCTAAAAACACCAAAGAATGGCTAAGAGGAAAACATTTGACTATTCTGAAGTGGCCTTCTATGAGTCCTGACCTAAATCCTATTGAGCATCTTTGGAAAGAACTGAAACATGCCGTCTGGAAAAGGCAACCTTCACACAAGAGACAACTGGAGCAGTTTGCTCTTGAGGAGTGGGCCAAAATACCTGTCGAGAGGTGCAGAAGTCTCACTGATAGTTACAGGAATCGTTTGATTGCAGTGATTGCCTCAAAAGGTTGTGCAAAATATTAAGTTAAGGGTACCATAATTTCTGTCCAGGCCTATTTCATGAGGTGTATTTTTTTTAAAATTCTGTGGTAGCATGGTTGAAAAGCAATGTCTGACTTTCATTTCTTCATTTTCATAGATTTTTTATTTATTATTACTTTTGTCAGATTCAAGTTATTTCTGTCACCATTGTGGGTTTTTCTGTTATTAAACGAGTGGTACCAATAATTTTGACCACGTGCGTATGTATTATAACTAGTGATGAGCGAATCTTTTTAAAAACTTATATTTGCAGTCAATCAAAAGCATTCCAAAGCCTCCAATTGCCGCGAAAAGACTTGTATTACACTTTGAGAAGGAAGGGCCCAAGATGTGGGAACATTATTAAAGTAATTGCCCACAATGGGGGATATTATTATAGAATGGGGCCCAGGATTAGGGACAATATTAAATAAATGAGGACATTATTATAGGAAGGGCCCAGGATGGGGAACATTATTATAGGAAGGGCACAGGATGGGGGTCATTATTATACACTGTGTTCCAAATTATTATGCAAATAATATTTTCTCAGATTTTCCCAAATTACCTATATGAATTGCAGTCATTGTAATTTTCCAGTGAAATAACTATTAGAGTACAATTGAAAAGTTTTTGTACAAACTGCCTATGATAACAGAATATTTTTTAAAAAATAAAACACTCAAACTGCACTCAAAATGCATGTTCCAAATTATTATGCACAGCAGAGTTTTCAACCTTTTCATTTTAATAAAGAAAAAAATGGTCATTTTTGAAATTATAAGCATTAGCAGGTTATTACAAACTGAAATCAAACAGTTTTCAACTCAAAACTTTATTCTAGGTGATGTTACATTTGCACATAGGACCCCTTGTTCGAAAGGAGCTTCTGAACTCTCTCGTCCATTGAATTTGTCAGGTTTTGGATGGTTTCTGCTTCAATTGTTTTGCATGAGGACAGAATACCCTCCCAGAGCTCAATGGGGTTGAGGTCAGGGGAGCATGGGGGCCACACCATAAGTTTGTCCCCTTTTATGCCCATAGCAGCCAGAGATGCAGATGTGTTATGTGCAGCATGAGACGGTGCATTATCATGCATGAAAATGATCTTGCTGCGGAATGCACGGTTCTTCTTCTTGAACCATGGCAGGAAGTGCTGTTTGAGAAACTCAACATACACTATGGAGTTCATCTTTACCCCTTCAGGGATCCTAAAGGGGCCGACAATCTCTCTCCCCATGATTCCAGCCCAAAACATTACTCCACCTCCTCCTTGTTGGCGCCGTAGCCGTGTTTGCATGGAGTGTCCATCAACCAGCCATCCTCCACTCCATCCATCTGGACCATTGAGCATTGCACAGCACTCATCGGTGAACAAAACAGTTTTGAAGTCAGTCTTCATGTATTGTTTGGCCCACTGGAGCCGTTTCTGCTTGTGTGCAGTGGATAGAGGAGGTCGACAGGATGGCTTACGCACAGCTGCAAACCTCTGAAGGACCCTGCATCTTGTTGTTCGGGGGATGTTGGAGGCACCAGCAGCTTCAAAAACTTGTCTGCTGCTGTGACAAGGCTTTTTTGCCGCTGCTCTTTTAACCTGACGTAATTGCCTGTAGGAAAGAGTCCTCAATTTTCCCTTATCAGCACGCACACGTGTGTACTGTGAATCAGCTACATACTTCTTGATTGTGCGATGATCACGATGAAGTGTCTTGGCAATGTTGATTGTAGTCATGCCTTGACCTAAACACTCCACAATTTGTTGCTCCTCAGCAGCCGACACATCCTTTTTCTTTCCCATTTTGGCAGAAAATATAGGCTGCTTAATAATGTGGGACAGCCTTCTTTTTTTTTTTTCCAACATGTTTTATTGATTTAAAGAGTATTACAATACAATGTAATCATACAAATCTTGAAGTAGCAAGCTTATTTAACAGACGTAAAACTCAAAATAATGATTTAAGGAACAAAGCTAAGAAGCAAGTCATACAGGTTTGAAAGTATTAAGCTTAATTAACGCTTATTTGATAGGTATAATACTCATGAATGTCCCCCCACCACCCTCAACCCTCCCATCCCCCCAACATATAAATCCCTAAAACATCCCTGCATTCGATTAACAATCAACAAGTTAAGGAATAGGATTATGTCCGCTAATTTTCTGAAGAAGATACCACTAGGTGTTTTCAAAATGTGTCCTTAATTTGTCTCTGGTGTCTTGAGATAGAGATGGGATGAATAATGACCATGTGCTTAGAAATTTCCCGGTCAATTTCTCTTTATTTGTCAGGGTATCTAGCCAGTCCATTCGAAAATGTACATTATTTTGGAGTATATGAGAGATTTGGGTGGTGGCAAAGGATCCAGCCAGTGCTGCAAGATACTTTTCCTGGGAGCTGAGGCCCATATTATCAACATGGCCTTAACATGTTTGGGGAATTTGTGTTGAGAACTGTCTAAAATATTAAATGTTGCCCATTGCGGTGTCAAAGGAAACAATATCCCACCAAGATTCTGTAGTTCTGCGTGCATAGACTGCCACAATTTTTGCACTTTGGGGCATCCCCACATGTGATGAAGTAAGTCTGTGTTTCCTGTCCCGCATTTGGAACAGGTAAATGTGCCCTCTGGAGACATCCTAGACTTAATGTGTGGGGTAATATAAGCTCTATGAAGGAGTAATAAAGACATGTCTGCATAACTGCTGGAGGGGATCACCTTCCGTTGCAACAATGTGGCATCTAAGATTTCCCCGACTGTGATGTTCTGTATATCATTAACCCATCGTGCTGGACCTGTCTTTTTGCCCTCCCAAGACCAATGCTTACGCAACAGTGTGTAAATGGTGCTTGTCGAGGCTATCTGCACCCTGGTAGTCCTAAGGAAGCCATCCAAAGCGTTCCTCCCTCCTTCTCCACCCCCAGCAGCTATGCCTTTCAAAGTTAAGCTCCTTGCTTGAAGAAAAAGGAAGGGCTTATTTACAAATGTTGGGAAACGTTGTGCTGCTATGTCAAATGTAAGCATGGAGAATCTATCATCTAATAGGTCAGCTGCCAAGATGCAACCCTGCCCAGCTAGCTCAATGTAAGGTAAGGGTGGTTTACCTCCCATAAAGCCCGGGTTACCCAGAAAGGGCACAAAAGGAGAGACATTGCTTCTCAAATGACATAGTCTCCTACACTTCCTCCACGTCTGTATCGTTTGCCATAAGGTGGGATGGATTCTTATGTCCGCAATAAGGTCCTCGTTGGTCATATGTAGTAAAGCTGGTAAGGAGACATGGGGACTTAATTGTTGGTCTAAAAGTATGTTTGCAAAATGTGAGTTGCCTCTCAACCAATCAATGATATATCTGAGATTTGCTGCTAGATTGTACTTTGCAATGTCTGGGAAATTGATGCCACCCTCCTCCTTTGGGGCTTGTAGTTTGATTAGACCTATTCTTGTACGCTTTTTGTCTCCCCAAATGAAATTCCTAAAAGCAGTGTTTAGAGTTTTAACATCAGTACGTGTCAACAAAATAGGTAATGTTTGGAAAATATACAATAGTTTTGGAAATATTATCATCTTAATTAAATGACATTTTCCGGAAAAAGATAAAGTAAAGTGTTTCCAGGAGTTTAGAAGGTGAAGTATGGACGTAATTAGGGGTCTAATATTAATGTGGTATAAGGACGTCAAGTCTGCCGGGAGATGGACACCCAAATATTTGATAGATGATGTGCTCCATTGGAAAGGAAGTGTCGAGTTATTTAATTTTCCTTGCTTAAACAGAGCCAGGGCCTCTGATTTGTTATAATTTATTTTAAAGCCTGAGCATTTGCCAAAGTGATTTAGGGCCTCCATGATAACTGGTATTGCCGCATTGGGATTGGAGATAAATAGGAGTATATCGTCGGCAAATGCCGCGATTTTAAGTGATGTGGAGCCTACCTCTATGCCCCTATATATTGAAGAATTTTGGAGGGTTCTAAGTAAAGGATCTAAAGCAAGGTTAAAAAGCAAAGGCGACAAGGGGCAGCCCTGACGCGTTCCTCTCTGGATTTCAAATTTGGAAGAGAGTATACCATTTATGGCCAGCCTGGACACCGGGCTTTTATATAACAACTTTATCGCCTCACAGAACCATGGACCAAAGTTTCTAAACTCCAGGATATCGAGGAGGTAATCCCATGCAACCCTATCAAACGCTTTGTCGGCATCCAGGCTGACCACAATAGACTCTAAACAGCCATGAGATTTTCCGTAAGAGATAGCTCCCAAAGCCGTCCGTATGTTGTATGTTATGGATTTACCGTGGACAAACCCAATTTGTTGTGGCAGTATCAGATTAGGGATTATTTTTTGCACTCTATTTGCTAGTATTTTAGTGAAAATTTTAAAGTCAGAGTTTAAAAGTGAGATTGGTCTATATCCTTCCTTTAGTGAAGGATCTTTGCCCGGCTTGGGGAGCACTATTATGTCTGCTTCATTGAAACAGTCCGGGAGCTGCCCGGAACGAACCACCTGATTAAAGACTTCACAAAGATGTGTCCCTATACTGCCTCCCAATATTTTGTAAAATTCATTACTATACACATCAGGGCCAGGAGATTTAGAGAGCTTCAAGGAGCTGATAGTTTGGATGACTTCTGAAGGGGATATAGGAGCATTAAGGATTTCCCTGTGTTCCTCTGTTAGTAAAGGTGCCACCTCTGTTTGCATAAAATTTAGAATATCGTCCCCCTCTCTCTTCTCCGCTTTGAACAGGGAACCAGAAAATGATCTAAATTCCTCTACAATCTCCTCATTCTCTGTCAACACTCTGCCCTCTTTGGTCCGAATTTTGTGAATCCTTGTGGCCTTTCTGTATGGTCTGGTAAGAGATGCAAGTAATTTACCAGGTCTGTTGCCCCATTTAAAAAATTTATGTTTTTGAAGATCAATACTATAAGTGGCCCATTCATGAGCTAGTGCATCCGCCGATTCCTTTGCCTCGATATATTGTTTTTTCGTGAGGGGTGAATTATTAAGTTTAAAATTTTTATATGCTAGGGTTAAAGCCCTCTGCGTTGCCAAGGTCCGCTCCTGCAACTGTTTTTTTTTATGACATATATACGCAATTATTTGCCCTCCCAACACTGCTTTAGAGGTATCCCAGAAAAGAATTGCCGTTTCACAATGTATTTGGTTGTCTGATTTGTACGTGTCCCATGAGAATTGTATGAATTTTTTTAAATCATCTGAGTGATATAGGTATGACGGGAACCTCCATTTTCTATGAGAATAGATTGGTTTAGTTAGTTTTAGGCTGAACGTTATCGGTGCATGATCTGAGATGTGCACGTCCAGAATTTTGGTATGTGTGATTCTTGGCATGAGTGAGGGACTCAACAACCAGTAGTCAATTCTAGCATGGGAATTATGAACATGTGAATAGTGAGAGTAATCTCTCTCAACAGGGTGTTGCACTCTCCAGACATCCAACAATCCCAAGTGATCTAAAAAAGATTGTATTAGTTTCCCCTGCGTAGGTATAAGAGGAGATTGAGAGTTAGATCTATCCATTTCGATGTCATGTACCTCATTAAAATCGCCACCCACAATCATATGGGAGGTGTCCCATCCTGCGATTTGTTTTAGCACATTAGCCCGAAAAAGCGGATCCGACGAATTTGGCGCATAGATATTAATTACACTGTAGGTTGTCCCCTCTATAACCAGCTTAACGCAGACAAACCTCCCTGAAGGATCTTCTAACACATCCACTATCTCATGGTCAATATTCCTGTTTATCATAATAGCAACACCCCTCTGTTTTTTAGTAAAAGAAGCTTCTGCACATAACACAAATTTTTTGCTAGAAAACCCCGGATGGTTGCCCTTTTTTTGATGTAAATAATTTAAAAATTTTTTCCTCTTGACCGGGGAATTCATGCCATTGACATTCCAAGAACACCAAAGGAGAGATGTTATAGCGGACATTTTTTGCCTGTTGATATCTACCATTAACCCACTCCAGTGCGGGAAATATGATAAGATATAACCGTTACATAATAATAGGATCCCTGCCCATCCCAGCGAGTAGGCATTAGAATCCCTGGAATATTGATTACCTGAAATCGAATGTTAAGATTCCCTCCCCAAAAAACCTCCCCCTCCCACAAAACCCGTAACTGTGTGTCAAATTCAACATTTCCCCCGATCCTGCATCCCAACGCTAGACGCTGAGATAAAAATACAGCAAAGAACAACAACATAACCAACAGATGTCAGTTGACATCACCTTATGTGATTCATGGTATTGTCACTGAGTAAGCCACTCTATATCTTGCTCATGGTGGTTGGGAAATATCCCGGACAACCTCCAGAGCCTTCACCGGGTCGTCGATAGCCCAGTTTTTCCCAGATAGATTGAAGTGCAGTATCGCTGGATATTGTAGGCCAAACCTAATGTTTTTTCTCAGCCAGCAACTTACACACCGGGTTGAAGGCCCTACCTCTGGTTGTCACCATGGCCGAATAGTCCTGAAACATCAGAACTTTGTGCCCTTCGTAGGATAGGTGCGCTTTCTTCCTGTAAGCAGTGAGTAGACGAATTTTGTCTTGAAAGTCAAGGACCTTGAATATCACCGGTCTGGGTCTGTCATTGTCTTTTCCCCTCTGCGGGCCTATTCTGTGAGCTCTCTCGACCGCCATTGATCCGGATGTTAGTTGGATGTCCAAGGCTCCCGGCAGCCACTCAGATGTTAATTTTAGCAATTCAGAGGGAAGAATGGACTCAGGTAGTCCTATCAGTTTCAAGTTATTGCGTCTAGATCGGTTTTCTAAGTCGTCCACTTTGGATTGAAGCTCTGTGACGACTTTCTCTTTTCCCTCTAGACGTTCTACCATTTCCTTGGTAACCTCCTCCAGATCAGAGATACGTTGTTCAGCCTCATCCAGGCGAGTGCCCTGACTATTAACTTGTGATATTATTGAGTCTATTGAAGTTTGAAGAGTGGCGAATCTAGAGTCTATTTCGGGCATAAGGCGGTCCATGATAGCATCCACTATTGAATGAGAAGTCTCGCTACTGGTATCAGAGGTAGATTTAGGTGAGGATGAGCCTTGTTGGTTTCGGGTAAAGGCACGGCCTCCTTTAGATTGTTTGCCCACAAATGTATCCATACTCAGCGACATTGGTGAGAAGATAGAAGGCGGTGATGTCTCAGTTAAGAAACGTTACATTAGAATCTGCTATGCAGCATGTATCTCCTGTGTAGAGCGTATAGCACAGCTGGCCCGCGGCCCGTACCGCGCTGTACGGCGTCCCCCGCTCCCGGTGCCTCCCGAGGAGCCTGGAGAGGCAGGCACGATAGACAAGCCCCCCGTCCAGGTATTCCCCCCGCTGATTAAAGCTATATCTCCTCTCACAAATTGAGGGATAGCCACAGATGATAGTAGGCCAGCAAGGAGTTCCGTTAAAAAGCGGCCAATCCTTGGCTCCGCCTCCCGGAAGTCTCTACTTAGTACTTTTGAGAAAGTGTGGGGGGTAGACCGTCCAGTCTAACAGACCAGGCTCATCATCTGCAGGCCCCCACCAGTCCGGGCGTCTATGAAGTAAAACAGCCTGGGGGAAACGTCCACCCCGTCCAGAGAATCGCTTTTATAAATTATCGCAACTAAAAACAGCACTCCTGAAGTAGTATAAGCAATAATAAAGATTATAGCTGCGTAGCGAAGTTCTGTGATTGCTGCAGCCAAGTCTGAGTGGAGGGACCCAGGTCGTGCAGGTAACAAAGGGATCTCCTGGCGAGATTGAGTGCTAGGTAGAAGGCCGTGATACAGCGCAAGCAATGCTAGTGGAGTGATGACAGTCAGGTCTCCGTAGCTATATAGCAAGGCTGTGTGTCGCGGCTATGGAGTGAGGAGACAGCGGCATCCGCCGGGAGCGATCAGCCATAGGTGAGCGACCGCCGCCCAGTTGTTTATTTTTACACTTGGTTGCTCTGTGCTGCTGCTATGCTAGTGGAAACACTCATTACCTCAGATGGTTTAACACTTCCCAGCAGCCCTGCGTCTGTGCTCCAATCAATATGGCATCGGCTAATGGCGGGAGAACGCCAGACTTCCACACCACTGCTTCGAGTCCGACCCTCAGCCCCAGCTTCTGGTGACAGGTGGAGAGCAGACTAGGAAGGAGTCTCCGTGCTTCCCAAAGGTGAGCACAGGCTGCACATTAGTATACCCCTCCCGTTTGTGCTAGAGAGCTGAGGAGACAGGTGCAAGCCTCAGCGTCGGGGGCTGGTGGGGAAGCAGCGTGTCATGTATAGTGTACAGTTCCTATAGCGTCTTGTGCTTGGGTGCGAGGAAAACACAGGAGACATAGGTTGAAATGAAATGACTTG
Source organism: Oophaga sylvatica (assembly GCA_033576555.1). Taxonomy (NCBI): domain Eukaryota; kingdom Metazoa; phylum Chordata; class Amphibia; order Anura; family Dendrobatidae; genus Oophaga; species Oophaga sylvatica. The sequence goes on along the minus strand of JARQOD010000001.1, from coordinate 328,416,365 downwards.
TATTACTTCATACAAGCATGCTGAAAAGTTCACACAGTTTGCAGGAACAGCGACAGGAGACACAGCAGGCCAGAGTAACTTCAAGCACTACAATAAATCTCCAAAGCAGGTTCAGGATCTCTTCTCTGTACCGTAATTCCTCTGCAAACATGGATTCACCAAACAGCAGGTTTCCAGAGCCCAAAAGTGTTCCAAGGTTCCTCAGTAGGGAATAGCTGGAGTACAAGTCCAAGGCTTCCAGGAGTCAGGTCACAGACTGACTGAGGCTTGATTCAGGAGCACTGATTGTTCAGCTGAGGCTGCTTAAGAAGCAAGAGGGAAGAATCAGGGCGGGAACATGAAAGCTGGAAACTCCATATTAACTGAGGGCAAGAGCTGCAGAAAGACAGAAAGCAAAATGGCCGACGGAAAACTGAGTTTCAAGGAACATGTCAACAGAGACAAAGAACCTTACACAGCGGGTGTTACACTAGTCAGTGCGGGCACCAGGAGGAGGTAGGGGTCTCAAAGGGCCTTACAGACAGTACCTCCGCAGCAGGATTCACCAGCCCACGGCTGCTATTCTTTTTGCTGTGCAGGCGTCCGTCTCCCCTCAGTTGATTTATAGCAGCCAATTCACTGCTCGGCCAGGGGTGACCAGGAGTCACTCTGCAGTCCTGATTTCGGTCTCAATAGGTGCAGGGCAAGATTTAACAGCTTCCAAGGTTCAGTTTTCGTTGGAGGGTTCACTTTCTCCTTAGTTTTAAACTGTTTTTTTTTCCAGGAGCTCTTGCTAGACGCGTCTTGCTCCCTGCACAGTCAGGCCATGCCCCCAAATTCAGGGACAGCCTTCTTAAGTAGTCTTGCCTTTCATTGGACACACCTGCCAAACTAATTAGCACAGGTGTCTGCAATTGCTTACAGTGATATAAAGAGCCCTGACACACATAACCATCAATGAGTTTAACTGACAAACAAAAAAATTCTTACCTTATCACTCCTAAACAATTTTTGCATAATAATTTGGAACACAGTGTAGCATGGGGCCCAAGATGAGGGATATTATTAAAGGATGGTGGACATTATTATAGGATGGGGCCCAAGATGGAAACATTATTATAGGAAGGGGCACGGCATGGGGGATATTATTATAGGAAGGAGCCATGATGGAGGATATGATATCAGGAAAGGGTCCAGTATGGTGGGCATAATTAAATAAAAGGCACATGATGCTGAGAATTAATATAGTGTGAGCAGGTTGCAGGATGCAGTGACGGAAAGGAGACAGAGCAATGGTTAACAATTTTAATTAACACTAGAATACTCCACGCAAGGAGTTAAGCAGTTAAACAGGGGGTAAGCAGTTCAGATGTAGATAATATGCTGGGTTAACAAACAGTAGATAAAGTAATAGGAGTTCTGGTGGGGACAACTTATCCTGTCAGTCGTCTCAGGCCATGGAAGTTACAAGGCATGCGATGGCGTCAGTAACGGCTGACGCGGTGATTGTCCGCTGTGGTCCTGAAGATCCCGATGATCTGTCTGCTGGCGGCAGCTGTTGGCCTCCGGTGGCTTCCGCTGAGCCTCTAGTCCATATCCTGATGTAGCCGAGAGAGCGTAGGCCACCGCATGGTCTGAACTCAACGTGGCACGGCAAATATACACTTGGGGGGTCAGGGCGCAGGTACCAGTCCCACACCCAGTCTTAATTAGGTGGGATGTGCACAGTACTCCTGGGCCCGGAGCACCTTGCACTTAGTTTCGTGGTGAACAGCGGGCACACTGCACAGTCTCTGACAGTGGCGGCGGGGATGCTATGGCATGGGCCTGTGCTGTGGCAGTGCTCAAGGGACAGAGCACTCACTTCACCCTGCTGCGCGCTGTTTCTCTTCCCGCAAAGTCTGACTGTTTCTACGTGCACTGTGGCTGCACACGCTTAGCCACACCCCCTGCTTCCAGAGACCAAGACTGGTCCGGTCCCCTAAGCTTTCCCTCGGGCAACAGAGGAGACAGTCCCAAAAGTTCCGGAATTGGCGCAAAGCAGGTACTCGTGGCACAGTCTTTCTTCTTACAATAGGATGGGGACATTATTACAGGAAAATATCCAGGATGGGTGAAATTATTACAGGAAACGGCCCAGGATTTGAGACATTATGATTACAGGAAGAGGCCCAGAATGGAGGACATTATTACAGGAAGAGGCACAGTAAGGGGTTCAGGATGGGGGACAGTATTAAATAAATTTGCCAAGGTTGGTTAGACATTAATACAGTAAGGGGCCCAGGATGGGGACTTTATTAAATATAATAGTAAGGATGTAGGATAATATAACAGGAAGGAGCCCAGGATTGGAGACAATTGTGCCACTGCTAGAAATGTTAAACTTTCTTGCACAGCCTAAAAAAAGGAGGTGTTAACAATGTTTATAAAACAATGTGAAACAGCAGGGTTGGGTCCATACACTATAACCCAAGAAAAAGCAACAGGGAACACCATGTGGCTCAGATTCAGGGCAATGGGATAGGTTTGGAGTTTCCTATTCTTCCTTATTAAGAGAGGACTAAAGTCATTGATGCCACAACTGTCCCAACTAACAAAATTTGTAGACTATTTGAAGGGCCTTAGTAAAAGACACACATAGTTCATCACCTTCTAATGGTGAATCACAGGTAAGAAATACTCCAGTTTCTCTGCTTCATGGTATCAAATCACCACCTTTCAATGATTGTACAGATGCTCCAATATATGCAATGTTAAATTCCATTGCCTTGCAATGTTGCAAATCAGGGTCAGGCATACTATTCTGGCACTACAAATTCTGTAAGCCATTCTTTTCCAGGTAAAAATGGTTGAAGCTCCCATACACTCTCCTGGCCAGGAGCACCTCCTTGTTCAAGTGGGTATACCTATTTAAAAAATGCACAACCAAATTGAGGATGTGCGCCATGCAGGGAGCATGCAGTACTTTACCCAAATTCATTGCAGCCATGATTTTTCTGGCATTGTTGCCAGGCTGTAACAATCGCGGTCATAGAATTGTTTTTTTGTTTTATACATTAATGAACAACAGCAGAATGGGGGACATATATGCCAGGGGCTAGGATGGGGTACATATGTACCAGGATGGGGGACATATATATTAGAATGGGGACATACTGTATATACCAGGATGGGTCCAGTATGGGAGACATATATACTAAGATGGGCCCAGGATGAGGGACATATATATGAGGATGGGAACATACTGTAAATACCAAGGTGAGGGACTTACATACCAGGAAGGAGCCTAGAGTGTGGGACATATATACCAGGATGGGAGACATATATACCAAGATGGGCACAGGATGGGGGACATATATACCAGAATGGGGGACATATATATACCAGGATGGGCGACATATATACCAGTATGGGAGACATATGTACCTGATGAGCCAACGATGGGAGACATATATACCAAGGTAGGCCCAGGATGGGGGGACATATGTAATAGGATGGGCCAAGGATGGGGGACATATATACCAGGAAGGGGCCTAGGATGGGGGACATATATGTCAGGAAGGGGTCCAGGATGGGGGACACATATACCAGGATGGGCCAACGATGGGGCACATATATACCAGGATTGAGGACATATATACCAGAAAGGGGCCCAGGATTAGGGACATATATACCAGGAAAAAGTCCAGGATGGGGGACATATAAATCAGGTTGAGAGACATATATACCAGGATGGAGGACATATACACCAGTAAGTACCCCAGGATGGGGGATATATACTACGATGGGCCTTGGATGGGAACATTAGTACAGGATGGGGGATATTACTACATAATGGGGGATGGGGAGGGGGCAATATATATGTCCTTATAGGATTTGGAAACCTACAAGGGCCCATACATTTGACCATCATTCAGGGGGGAGCCCAGGTACAAATTGTATGCAACAAGGATGCATAAGCACCGCCTGATGAAGAGTTGTCTCAAGTCACTACCTGTCCTGCTTGAAGTAATGTATCACTGCGATTCATAAACAGTGACTCAATGGGCCATGAAAGACATGTAAAGTTCCTGGCTGTAATTGCTGCTGTCAGTGTCAGACAGCACCTTGTAGAATGACACAATCTCCAACACAGCTAGTCATGTCCTCCACGTCCATCGCCTGATCTTATCCAAGTCCAATTGGACATCAACTGGAAGAAGTTGTTGTTCTGAAATATCTTCCTAGTAAACCAGAGTACTGTTGCTCAGAAATGTCTTTAAAGGCAATGAAAGGCCACACTCAAAAATATTAAATGTTATGTGGATAGATGTCGGTAGAGGAGTACGATGCAGAATATGGACTCTGTTGTGAATGGGTTTGAGATGAGTTCTGAGCAGAGGCTCCCTCTGGTGGTTACAAGCGGTGCTAGTCTGTCCAGTGAAGATTGTGAGGACTGGGAATCGGGTGTTACTGATTGGTCTTATATAAGGGAGTCGCCTTCCCATCAGGGTTGCCGGTGATCAATTGTTCTGGTCTGGATCCTTTTTTCCTGTTTCCCTTGTAGCCTGCTGTGTCGTGTCTGCATCTCCTGCTGACAGATAAGACATTTTCTTCTTTTGTGTTTGTGCTATATTTTTGCATTTTGTCCTGCACTTCTGTGGGGGCCTTCAGGGTCCCCTCCGGGGGCTTCTGCCCTCTCAGTTTTGTTCAGCCACTGATGTTTGTACTTTTGCTTTTTCCAGTTTTTTCAGTGGCTGCTGTTTTGATTTTGTTACACCAGAGAACTAATTTAGGTGGAAGAGGTCGTGTGATCTCAGGTGTTTTTGAAATTAGTAGAGTTGGTGCCTTTCAGGGTTTTCTGGGATTGCAGTAAGTACCCTTCCTATCCTTTTCTATTTAGTTAGTTTGGGCCCCAGCGTTTGCTCATACTATTTTCTTTCTGTGTCAGTATTTCATCTTGTCTAACCGCCATTACATGTTTGGGGGCTTTCTATTATCTTTGGGGTTCTGCTCCGGGGCAGATAGCTTTCCTATTTCTATCTTTAGGTGTAGTTAGTTTCTCAGGCTGTGACGAGGCGTCTAGGACCAACGTAGGAACACTCCACGGCTGCCTCTAGTTGTGGTGGTTAGTCAGGGTACTGCAATCTCATAGATTCCAGCTGCTCTGGTGTATTGCCTTTTTTGCCTGCACTCCTCAGCTACCGAAACATAACAGTATCACCGGCCTAAAAATTGAAAATTGTATGGTACTCACAGAAGGGAAAAAATATTGTGAAAGAAAAAAGGTTGTCAGAGTTGTCAGAGATATTTTCCTGTTTGTTGCATTTTTTTCCCTCTGTATCTCTGGGTGCTGAGGAGGATTTTTTTTTCTCTCAATGGAGTTTGCACAGTTGTCTGGCCGTGTGGATCAGCTTGCCACTGAGGTTCAGAGTATTGCTGCATATCTTGCTAGGTTGCCTGTTGTGGAACCTAGGATTCCCATGCCAGATTTGTTTTTAGGGGATCGAGCTAAGTTTCAGAATTTCAAAAATAATTGTAAATTGTTTTTTGCCTTAAAATCTAAGTCCTCAGGGAACGCAGCGCAGCAGGTTCAAATTATCATCTCTCTCCTGCGCGGCGATCCTCAGGATTGGGCTTTTTCCCTGATACCTGGGGATCCTGTTTTGAGTGATGTTGATGCATTTTTTCAGGCCTTGGGGTTATTGTACGATGAGCCTAATGTCACTGATCAAGCTGAAAAAGCCTTGTTGGCATTAAATCAGGGGCTTGATGACGCTGAGTTATACTGTCAGAGATTCCGTAGGTGGGCAGTCCTGACCAAATGGAATGACGACGCTTTGGCAGCCCTTTTCCGGAAGGGTCTGTCTGATAATGTAAAGGATGTTATGGTGGGATTCCCTGTCCCCTCTGGTCTCAATGATTCTATGTCATTAGCGATTCAAATTGACAGACGTTTGCGTGAGCGGAGAAGTATGCGTGGAATGGTGTTGCCTTGTGAACCAGCTTCTGAACCCATGCAGTGTGATAGAGTGGTGTCTGGGGCACAGCGTCATGAGTTTCGAAAGCGCAATGGGTTATGTTTCTACTGTGGTGATGCCTCTCATGCTATTTCAGTCTGCCCTAAGCGGGGAAGACGTTTTGCACGCTCAGTTGTCTTGGGTAGTGTTCAGACTAAGTTTTTATTAACTGTCACTCTGATATGCTCTCTGTCCTCATTTTCTGCTCAGGCTTTCGTTGATTCTGGAGCAGCTATTAACCTGATGGATTATGATTTTGCTAAACGTTGTGGATTTCCCTTGATACCCCTACAGAAGTCTATTCCATTACTGGGGATCGATTCTACCCCTTTGGCTGAGAATAAACCCCAGTTTTCTACTCAGGTGATAATGAGGGTTGAACCTGATCACCAGGAGTGCTGCAAATTTTTGGTTCTGTATAATCTGCATGACATTATCGTGCTGGGTTTTCCTTGGTTACAGTCTCATAATCCTGTTTTGGATTGGAAATCTGTGTCTGTAACCAGTTGGGGCTGCCAATGTGTTAATACCAACACTCCTGTTTTTTCTGCCTCCCCCCAGGCTCAGGATGTTCCTGACTTTTTGATTGATTTTTCTGATGTGATTAGCGAAAGTAAATCTGCAACCTTGCCTCCCCATAGGAGCTATGACTGCGTTATTGAATTAGTGCCGGGTAGTAAATTCCCTAAAGGTCGCCTTTTTAACTTGTCTGTACCTGAACATGACGCTATGCGGTCTTATATCAAGGAATCATTGGAGAAGGGTCATATCAGACCATCCTCTTCACCCTTAGGTGCCGGTTTTTTCTTTGTGGCCAAAAAGGATGGTTCATTAAGGCCGTGTATTGATTATCGTCTCTTGAACAATATTACTGTGAAATATCAATACCCGTTACCCTTGATTTCTGACCTGTTTTCCAGGGTGAAAAACGCTACTTGGTTTACCAAGCTTGACCTCAGGGGGGCGTATAACCTTATTCGCATTAAGCACGGGGATGAATGGAAGACGGCATTCAATACCCCTGAAGGGCATTTTGAGTACCTGGTGATGCCCTTTGGGCTCACTAATGCTCCTTCCGTCTTCCAGTCCTTCATGAATGACATTTTCAGGGATTTTGTGGACAAATTTCTGATTGTTTATTTGGATGATATCTTGATTTTTTCTAATGACTGGGACTCTCATGTGAAACATGTTCGAACTGTATTCCAGATTTTGAGAGAGAATGCTCTGTATGTGAAGGGATCAAAGTGTCTTTTTGGCGTACAGAGGATCTCATTTCTGGGATTCATTTTGTCCCCATCTGTTATTGAAATGGACCCGGTCAAGGTTCAGGCCATCTGTGATTGGGTCCAACCTACTTCATTAAAGGCTCTTCAGAGATTTTTGGGTTTTGCCAATTTTTAACGTAAATTTATTGGTAATTTCTCGGTTATTGTTAAACCATTAACTGATTTGACCAGAAAGGGTTCTGATGTGGTGAATTGGCCTCCTGAGGCAGTCTCTGCATTTCAGGAACTTAAGCAGAGATTCACTTCTGCTCCTGTTCTACTGCAGCCTGATGTTTCTCTGCCATTTCAGGTGGAGGTTGATGCCTCTGAAATTGGGGCAGGTGCCGTTTTGTCCCAAAAAGATCCAGAGACCTCTAAAAGTAACCCTTGTGCCTTTTTCTCTCGAAAATTTTCTCCTACTGAACGTAATTATGACGTGGGTAATCGGGAGTTATTGGCCATGAAGTGGGCTTTTGAAGAGTGGAGACATTGGCTGGAGGGAGCCAAACATCAGGTGGTGGTCCTTACGGACCATAAGAATCTGGTCTATCTGGAATCTGCCAAGCGACTCAATCCTAGACAGGCCAGGTGGGCCTTGTTTTTCACACGTTTTAATTTTGTGGTTTCCTTTCTTCCTGGCACTAAGAATGTTAAGGCGGATGCCCTCTCGAGGAGTTTCCTTGCGGACTCTCCTGAGTTATCTGATCCTTCTGTTATTTTGAAAGAGGGTGTAGTTCTTTCCGCCATCTCGCCCAATTTGAGACTTGCTCTGGAGGGGTGTCAGGAGGATAGGCCCGAGCGCTGCCCTGTTGGAAAATTGTTTGTCCCGGACCAGTGGAAAAAGAGTGTGATGTCTGAGATTCATTGTTCCGCATTGGCTGGGCATCCCGGAATTTTTGGTACCAGAGACTTGGTTAGTCGGTCCTTTTGGTGGCCTACCTTGTCTCGTGATGTCAGGGAATTTGTGCAGTCCTGCGGGACTTGCTCTCGCTCCAAGCCTTGCTCTCGCTCTAGTGGTTTGTTGATGCCATTGCCTGTGCCCAAGAGACCATGGACCCATATCTCTATGGATTTCATTTCCGACCTTCCTGTTTCTCAGAGAATGACCACCATCTGGGTAATTTGTGATAGGTTTTCCAAAATGATACATCTTGTGCCATTACCTAAGTTGCCTTCCTCCTCTGAATTGGTGCCGTTGTTCCTTCAGCACGTGGTTCGTTTACACGGCATTCCTGAGAACATTGTGTCTGACAGAGGAGTCCAGTTTGTTTCCAGATTTTGGAGGACTTTTTGTTCTAAACTGGGTGTTCAATTGTCTTTCTCCTCGGCATTTCATCCTCAGACCAATGGTCAAACTGAGAGAACAAACCAGACATTGGAGACTTATCTAAGATGCTTTGTGTCTGCTGATCAGGATGAATGGGTCTCTTTTTTGCCTTTGGCTGAGTTTGCTCTTAATAATAGGGCTAGCTCTGCCACTTTGATGTCTCCATTTTTTTGTAATTCTGGGTTTCACCCTCGATTTTCTTCAGGACAGACGGAGGCTTCTGTCTGTCCAGGTGTTGACTCTGTTGTGGAGCGTATGCAACAGATTTGGGACCAGGTAGTGGAGAGGTTGTCCCTCTCTCAGGAGAGGGCCCAGCGGTTTCCTAACCGGCATAGGACTGATGGTCCTCGGTTTAAAGTGGGGGACTTGGTCTGGTTGTCCTCAAAGAATATTCCTATGAGAGTAGCATCTCCTAAATTTAAGCCTAGGTTCATTGGACCTTATAAGATCATGGAGATTATTAATCCTGTTTCTTTTCGTTTGCTTCTTCCAGGGACATTTAAGATCCATAACGTGTTCCACAAGTCCTTGTTGAAGAGGTTTGTTGAGCCAGTGGTTCCTGCTGCTGTGCCTCCTGACCCTGTTTTGGTTGAGGGCAATCTGGAGTATGTGGTTGAGAAAATATTAGATTCTCGTTTTTCTAGACGGAAACTCCAGTATTTGGTTAAATGGAGAGGTTATGGTCAGGAAGACAATTCTTGGGTGTTTGCTTCGGACATCCATGCTAGGAGACTTATCCGTGCATATCATAGAACTCATCCTGACCGACCTGGTTGCTCAAATGAGGGTTCGGTGACCCCTCCTCAAGGGGGGGTACTGTTGTGAATGGGTTTGAGATGAGTTCTGAGCAGAGGCTCCCTCTGGTGGTTACAAGCGGTGCTAGTCTGTCCAGTGAAGATTGTGAGGACTGGGAATCGGGTGTTACTGATTGGTCTTATATAAGGGAGTCGCCTTCCCATCAGGGTTGCCGGTGATCAATTGTTCTGGTCTGGATCCTTTTTTCCTGTTTCCCTTGTAGCCTGCTGTGTCGTGTCTGCATCTCCTGCTGACAGATAAGACATTTTCTTCTTTTGTGTTTGTGCTATATTTTTGCATTTTGTCCTGCACTTCTGTGGGGGCCTTCAGGGTCCCCTCCGGGGGCTTCTGCCCTCTCAGTTTTGTTCAGCCACTGATGTTTGTACTTTTGCTTTTTCCAGTTTTTTCAGTGGCTGCTGTTTTGATTTTGTTACACCAGAGAACTAATTTAGGTGGAAGAGGTCGTGTGATCTCAGGTGTTTTTGAAATTAGTAGAGTTGGTGCCTTTCAGGGTTTTCTGGGATTGCAGTAAGTACCCTTCCTATCCTTTTCTATTTAGTTAGTTTGGGCCCCAGCGTTTGCTCATACTATTTTCTTTCTGTGTCAGTATTTCATCTTGTCTAACCGCCATTACATGTTTGGGGGCTTTCTATTATCTTTGGGGTTCTGCTCCGGGGCAGATAGCTTTCCTATTTCTATCTTTAGGTGTAGTTAGTTTCTCAGGCTGTGACGAGGCGTCTAGGACCAACGTAGGAACGCTCCACGGCTGCCTCTAGTTGTGGTGGTTAGTCAGGGTACTGCAATCTCATAGATTCCAACTGCTCTGGTGTATTGCCTTTTTTGCCTGCACTCCTCAGCTACCGAAACATAACAGGACTCACACTGATGGTGTTGCTGTCAGAAGAAGCATTATCTTGCTGTGACAGATGAGTGATGGCCCATATATGAGTTTGGTAGAACTACTGTCTGCAGTGTCAGACTGGGGTGCCAAGGGCCCACCAGTAACATTGACTTTGGGGGTGGCCCACTTTTAACCTGCATACAAATATTACACTACCCCTGTTCACAAATTTACCTATATCTCTATCTATATATAACTCAAAATCTGTAGTAACCCGCTCTATACAAATCCACAGTTCTCGCCCGATTTGGGTGAGATTTGGCACGCCCCCTCTCCACTCACAGGAGCAGAATACACAACACAAACACCACCACACAAATACCACAACACCACCCCACCCTGTAAATACCACATGCACACCACGACCACACATGCATGCAAGCATACTCAGATGGATGCACCCTACGCACACGGATGAACAGAGCACATGCGTACTCACACACTATGGACACTTGCACTGCGCACGCACAAACACATAGATCACATGCGTGTTTGAGCTTTCATCATTGAAGCTGCTGAGGTAAAGTGTGTGCAAGCAGCTTTACTGAGCAGCAATATTGGTCAGGCGAAAAATGCCTCATAGTAAGATTGTCATTATTACTCACTATACAGGGAGCTTTCATCACTGAAGCTGCTGAGGTAAAGTGAAAGCTGAGCTCTGATTGGTTGCTGTGGGCAACTAGACAAGTCTGCCTGTGAGGTGGTTTTCATTACTGAGATGTGAGCTCTTTCAGGTCATAGTAATGCTGTGTGAGGGCTGCTCTGTATTTACATCTCTTATCAGTGTCAGGTGAATACTATAGGGTCATAATACTAAGGACTGTTTTTTAAAATGCCGCCCAAAAAACGACCATCTATTGGGCAAGTTCATCGAAAAGCTGAGAAAGCAAAATTGTGTCAGAGAGCTGAGACAAGTGAACAACGTGACTGGCTGCTAGAAAAGAAATGCATGAGACAGGCTAAATGTAAGGCAGCTGAGACATCAGAGAAACGGGAATGTCGTCTTCACAAGAATCGGATAAGGCAGGCTGAAGCAAGGAATATAGAAACATCTGAACAAAAGGATGAACGCTGTGAAAATGACCACTTGCGACATATGCAACGTGTGCAAAGATGTAGGCAGGCTGATCTGAGTTTGGAAACATTTCACTACAACCCAACTCAAGACTGTAGGTCACATAAGAAAGTCATAAATGGCAAAATGGACAAAATATGCAAACATTGTCAAGCAAAGAAGTTTAATTTGGAATCGCCTGGTATGTGCTGCTCAAATGGCAAAGTCAGTTTGCCACCTTTAGATCTACCTCCTGAACCACTGTTTTCATACATGTCAGGAACAACTCCCGAGTCCAAGCATTTTCTGCAAAATATTAGTTGATACAATTCATCTTTCCAGATGACATCCTTTGGTAAGACAGCTGTACTCCAGGAAGCAGGATTTATGCCAACTTTTAAAGTTCAAGGCCAAATATATCACAAAATCGGTTCAATGCTTCCTGTAGCAAATGAAGATCCAAAGTTTTTACAAATATATTTTTTGGGAGACGAACAAATGCAAGCTGATAGACGTTGTGAAGCTATACTTTTGACAAAAAAAGAGAATGTGTTGAATTTGCAAAGATTTTCCATCAGCACAAAAACATGCCATCAGTAACAAAAACATGCCGCCTCACATTCTCAAGGAGAAGCAGAGCGGGACTCATATATATATATATGTGCTTCTCCTTGGGAATGTGAGGCGGCATGTTTTGTTACCCTGCAGTCCTGCACTAATTTGGAGCGCTAGGTTAAAGTCATTTTTTATTCCTTATTGAGTTTGGTATTTTCTAGTAATAGACTTTTAACATTTTAAAACAATTTGTTTTTATATCATTAAGCTGACAATAGTTTACTTAGATCAAATTTTAATAGAAATGAATAAAAATGATTTTATTTCACATTTAATAGGAGGATCTGCAGCAGCCGCTATCTTTACATGAGTCTTTCTCATCCTAACCAGGTGAGCAACTTTCTTGGTTTTTCCTTTTCTTTGTAACGTGGATAAGACCCTATTGCACTCTTTTGTCTCCCCACTTGTTTGCAAAACTTACAGGGAAGCAGATCAAAAGCGTGGTCTGATCGAAGACGATCAACACTGGGACATGACATTGCAGGAAGCATCTCTCACTCGCTTTCCACCTCAACTAAGAGACATGTTCGCTATAATAATTACAACCTGCGCACCTTCCAATCCCTGTGCGCTTTGGGACAAATACAAAGAATATCTTAGTGAAGATATTCTTAGAGTGCAAAGGAGAGTTAATACAGACTTAAGGTACTGCCACACTTAGCGATCTCGTTAGCGATCTCAATAACGACGCAAGCTAATGAGATCGTTTTTGTGATCTCTTTTAGGTCGCTAGTAGCTGCCAAACAGGAGATCTCAAAAACGACTCATCAGCGGTCAGCGATCTCTTTAACGACTTTGGCGGTCGTTAGGACGTCATTAGCATGTACTGAGCACTTCTGATTCATAGGAATCAGACTTAAATATCACTGCTGACATATTCAACAAAGCCCTCTTGATGTTAGAAGAAAGGTGCATATCTATCAATAGTAAAACTCTAATAGAATTAGGTTTACCAGCACCAAATCGACCAGACTTTGATATTATGAACAGAGATATTCTGCAAGAAAAAAAGCTATGATTTGGAAAAATGTAAAGAATTTGTCATATTAAATAAGCCTCTTTTGGTTGATGACCAAAGATCGGCCTATATGGCAATTATGGCTCAGATTTCCAGTGGAAATGGAGGACTGTTTTTCCTAGATGCATCAGGAGGTACTGGTAAAACATTTTTAATTAATTTGCTGCTTGCAGAAATGCCTTGGCTGTTGCATCATCTGGGATTGCGGCCACTCTTTTAGATGGAGGGCGCATGGCTCACTCAGCACTAGGATTAACCTTTAATCTAGCGCTGTCAGAAACTCCTGTCTGTAATATCACTAAGGGCTCTGGGAAAGTTAAGCTATTACAAACTTGCAAAGTAATTGTTTGGGATGAATGTACCATGGTGCACAAGAAAGTAGTAGAGGCCCTTGATCGTACCTTGAAAGATCTGTGGGGAACTGATCGTTTAATGGGGGGAATTGTTGTAATTTTTGCAGGTGACTTCTGACAGACATTACCTGTTCTTAAGGGAGCAGCACCAGTGAATGAGCTGAATGCCTGTCTAAAATCTTCTTATCTGTGGATACATGTTTGTGGCGCCCCTGAGGGTTCAGTCGCCACAGAGGTATTGCACCTCACCCAGAGGTGTGATACCCCATCCTCAGGTAAGGAGGGAGCACCACCTAGGACTCTAACACCTGCACCCAACACACACTAGAACAGCTGGGCACCCTGGACGGACCCTGCAGGAGGATGGTCTCATCCCAGGCTGAAATAAGAAAGGGTGTATGGGTGGGTGGAGTAGCAGTAGCAAGGAGGAGTGAAGCTTCAGGAAGCAGTAGGCAGGATGAGGAGTCCTGAGGAGGAAGAGGAAGGAGAAGGACGTGTGTCGAGCAGCTCCCAGTGAAGGGAGGCTGCATTGGGAAGAGAAGGAGTCTGGATAGAGACTCAGGAGGGACTGGAAGCCAGGAAGGGTTTAGTCCTAGAGAAGTGAAGAGGAAGAAGGAGGAAAGAAAGATAAGCTTCTGGAGAGAGAGAGAGAGAGAGAGAGAGAGAGAGAGGAAGAAGTCCTAGGGATACGGAGAGAGCAAAAGCCATTCGTTGGTCCGGTCTGTTGGCAGAGGGACTTGGACGCAAGAGGGAACTCGACCACCAGGAGTCGTGGAGTGTGACAGACCCTGCGGTCTGGAGGACCGCTTCGGGGCGGTGATGCAGCTGCTCTCTCCGGAGGTGCCGGCACAAGCGCCCCGGATGGTATATCACTGGACCCACAGGGGCCCTGACCTGATGGGGTTCCCCGACCGCCTGGACCAGGCAGGAGAAATCAAGGTCCTGGATTGGACCGCCTACGACCGGCAGTTGGCTGAAGAGTCGGCGCAGCAGGGACGGGAGGAACAGGCCTATAAGGAGGCGCAACATCAGAATGACAAGTCCGTCAAGCAGCGGGCCAGGCAGGCCGCAGGTACGGGCGGGAACCCCTGAGAAAGGGTGAGGTGCTGGAGTTTCAGCTCAAGGGGGGCTGTGGCTTTATCAAAGAGCCTAACGGAGGTTTTTGTAAACAGGCGGGACGTAGAATCCCATCTGCGGGAAGGCCACCCGGATCGGGATCTATACCTGGGTGACCTAGTCACGTACACCAGGCACTGGGGCATCAAAGGGTGGTACGCCCTTAATGTTCACCATTGCACCCCCGCCACTGCTGAGCAGGGAGCTGCCAGCAGGAAGGAACCCGCAATAACCGGCTAAGTCCCGTCAGGCTGAAGCCCCATCTCCCTCCTCTACCAGTACAAGGAGAAGGCCTGGTACTGCGGAATGTAGTACACAAACTGACATTGCGGGAGACACCTCATTGTCTGTATCCCCCGGAGGCATCGAGTGTCTGTTGCCCCGAATGTGCCCGATGTCCAGGAGCTCCCAGTGGAGTGGCAAGTGGTACCCGGTACCCCTGCGGAGCAATAGGAAATGTTGATCCTACTTGAATATAAAAAGTTTTAAATATGTCTGAACAAGACAGTTGACCCGGACGGGCTGTTGCCCCATTGGGCTGGTTGCAATCCAGTTTATAAGTTTTACAGTTCAGCATAAACAATGTCGCCGTGAACTATGCATGCTGAAGTGTTCTTTGTAAATAAGTTTGCACCTCTTTAGGTGCTCTTTCTTGGTTTTACCTAAAGCCACTAGGGTGCGCTGACACCCTATTCCACCTCTAAACCACTGAAGAAAAACCCGTTTGGCGTGGCCGAAAAAGTGGTCCACAGCGGAGACCAGTTGCTGCCTTGAAGCCCGCCCAAGGCCTTCGTTGGGGGTTTGTTGGTGACGGGTCCCCCATGTTGCACTAAAGAGATAAAGTCTGACTGCGTCTGAATGAAGATGTTTTATTGCACAAGATATAATGTTTTATTGCACTTGAATCTTTTATCTCTTTTATGACCGTTGTGTACGAATAAAAGTGTTACTATATTTGTATAATATGTTTAAAGTAAATTAAGAAGTGTTTTATGCTGAAGACTTGTTTTATATTGAAGAAGTTATGAAGAGTGCTACTAAATAATGGTAATCTAGTTTTGATACTATTTAGTGTAAATATGTACAGACAGAAAAAGTGAAGCACTTTTTGTAGACAGGGACAAAGAAGTCCAAGTCAGTAGCGAACCACCTAGCAACGGTTGCTACATAGAAATACCCCGGATGGGGTTTGCACTGAGAAGAAACCAATTGTAAATATTTATTGTAGAGTTTTTATACTTTTGTATTTTTTGTACTTTAGTAGCAACAGAATTGCGCTCTATCTTGGTGGTGGACCTGAGAATTGACGGCTGCTACCAAGATCACTTTTCAACTAGGTTTCTGTTGTTATGCAATGTTTAAGAAGAAGTGCCTCCGATCCTGGGAGTTGAGTTTGAAATTATGTTGATAATGCGCATTATATAAAAATTTTGTAGGACTTCCGGGTCAGGCCCTGGCTGGGAGGCTGTGAGAAGAAATAGC